>OZ057412.1:58121908-59356908 GCA_964056705.1 Troilus luridus | reverse complement strand
ATCTATTGAAATTTAGGATTTATTCCTTTGTTGTTCAATTTGTGTGTAGAAGTTTCTTTTTTTTTTAACTTGGGAGTAGAGTAGTTCAGTGCGCATAACACTGAGTCCTTGGACTGTAGATTTAGGGTAGGAGATTAGCTATGGCAGAAAAAATATTTATTAAGCCGTGTTTCAGTTTCGGGGGATCTCCAGACCCAGGCACACCCAACGTCTTACAATTAAACGTCTACCAATGTAAAAACGTTTTCTATTAAGCCTACTTTAGTCGTTCTAATATTAACCAGTTGTTGAAGATTATGCAGGAACACAGTAGAAAAAGAAAATGATGATAAGAAGCTAAAATATATGCTACGTATATCTCTATATGTCTGATTTATGTCTTATTATTTTAGTAACAATAATATTTTTAAATTACAATTTTTTTGTATTTTCATGTATGCGAGGAGATAGTTGACTGGAAGATCTGAATAAGGAAGGAAATAGTTGGGGGTGCAGTCAAATTAAACACTAAATAAGTGAGTAATTATTTTATTTTGTGCCGAGGTTTCGACCCACTTTGTGGGTCAGCTTCAGTGCTAAGAAAGAAAACAGACAAAACAACAAAACTATAAAAATACATTACAGTACCAAGAATATGATAATATAAAAAGAATATTTTACTCATGTAAACTCTCTAGGAGTCTATTATTATACATTTCATATTTTATCTTATTATAGGAGCGTCCCCTCGTGCTTCTGCAAGCGTCCTTAGCCCTGAAGATGACCCACAAAGTGGGTCGAAACGTCGGCACTTAATTAAAATAAGTATCCACTTATTTAGTGTTTTAATTGACTGCACCCCCAACTATTTTCTTCCTTATTATTATTATTATTTAATCACCCCATTCTAAAGTTATGATCTAACTGAGGGTTGATGTTACAGAATGTCGGAACCTACGATGTTAATTAATATATAAATACGCAAACTTTAAGGACGAAGGTTAGGACTCTGATATATTTCACGTAAATTTATCATAGATTCATTGTCTTATTAAGTACGACCTAAAAGATATTGTAAGTGTTTCTTAAGAAAAGACTGACAGAATTTACTGAAAATATTATTGGGGAATACTGAAGAGCTTTAGGTCCGGAAGGTCAACTAAGACCAGACATTTCTTTTTTGACATGCAATGGAAAAGTGAGGAAATGTGTCATGAATACAGTATAGAAATGCATACCCTCTATGTTGATTTCAAACAAGCATACAGCAGAGAAAGAAAGACTTCTAGAAATTATGATGAATGTGGGCATAACCAAGAAATAATTCAGACTGACAACAATGAACCTATTCAAGACTATCTATCGAGCTAAACTTGGAAATTCCCTTTTCGAAGATTTTTAAGTAATTGTGAAAGGGTGTTCCTTTAGCCCCTCTCCTTTTTAATTTAATCCTCGAACCAGACGTCCGTACTGTAAAAACAAATCCTTGAGAAACCATTTACATCCGCATTTCCCAACCTTGCATATGCCGATGTTGTCATTACCGCTAGAAACCAAGCAGCACAATCAGGAACATTCCAAGAGACACAGCGGTTAAAGTGGGCCTCAAGATCAATGAATATAAAAAATACCCTGTAACCACTACGACCCGTGCACGTGTCTGGGGTTCAGTACATGGTAGAGACTGTACTTTTTCATGGACAACGGTTCTGCAAGGAGGTGACTTGTCCTAGGTCACGCTCAACCGCCAGGTTTCCCCCTTATTTTGGGGGCCCTATTTTTATAATATTTTATAGATTCTGGTTGAGCCCCAGGAGGGTCCTAGATCAGATATAATCCATCTCCCGCCGCAAACAGACTAAATAAAAGTAACTGCCTGCAGCGGGATTTGAACCAGGATTTCCGGCATGGCTACTGAGTGCTCTACAACTGAGCCACTCCGCTCCCATCAATGATTATAACACATTGCAAAAAAAAAACTCAAGATTGAAAATGAAACCAAATGAATGAATTTGGATTACAGCTCTAAAGCCCAGTTTTAGAGTTGTAACCCACTTCAAGTACCTGGGAATTCTAGCTACTGTTGATTACAGTGTGGATAAGACAGAGTGTGGGATACTAGTGACGACAGTACCAGGAAATAGCTGTCATTTATCACTGTTAAGAGTGTTGAAGTTTAGACCGTTCTAAGAATGAATGCTACTACAAACATACATAACCGGTAGTCAAGTAAGGGTGAGAGACATGGCCCTGACTAGAAAATCAGAACGTATACTCAACTCCGGGAGAGTAGAGTGAAGTGCCCAAGAACGGAAAATGGAGAAAATGGAGGAATGAGGAGCTGAAGGAACAGTTTGAATTCCTTTCGTATCCAATCCTAGCAATCCAAAATCTCCGTAATATCCTTAAGACTCAGTTACGATTAAAGTCATCCATAATGACCTCAATGTTCCATATGTTGCTGATTTGGCCCGATACTAATCCTTTCATGATAAACTTTATCCCCACTCAAATCCACTAGTTTCCTAGCAACCTCTGCAAATCCCGATAATCCTTCAAGGCGTCTGAAAAGATAATTGCCCTGTGCCCTTCTAAATTCAATTTGTAATGTGAGTACTACCACTGGGTTTATCTACTTGCCTTTATCCATGCCCTTATGCATGATCATTATTTTATTTGCTGTATTGTTAAAAAAACCTGTATCACTACAACCCGTGAAGGGTTAAAGGTTCAGTACATGGTAGAGACTGCACAGATTCTTGGACAACGGTTGTGCAGGGAGGGGATTTCTCTTATATCACGCTCAACTGCCGGATTTCCCCCTAATTTTGGATAGGAAGAGCCCCAGGAGGGTCCTAGATCCCACTATATCCATCTCCATCCGCAAACAGATTATATTTCAATATAAAAATTGTTTTTAATTATTTATTTTTCGAAATATTCCATACTAACGTATCTTCAAATTCCTTAGCTTCCAGTATACTTAATATTCTTTATTTGTTGCTAGGTGAGTCAAGGCACCCACAGAAATATTTCGCTAGACATTTATCACAATATCTGGCGGCTCTATTACTGCGCGGTGACTAAAATCTCCCCGCCAACTTCTATCTATTTCTCTGAATCATCTAAGCGGGAAAAAAACGTTTTTAAATATCAGATCCGTCACCTTGAAGGGTCTTTGCCGCTGACCCGGAGCGGTGATATAGTAGGACAACATAGTTCTAAACTTAGTAGAAATTTGGAT
Source organism: Troilus luridus (assembly GCA_964056705.1). Classification (NCBI taxonomy): domain Eukaryota; kingdom Metazoa; phylum Arthropoda; class Insecta; order Hemiptera; family Pentatomidae; genus Troilus; species Troilus luridus. The sequence goes on along the minus strand of OZ057412.1, from coordinate 59,353,685 downwards.
CTCAGATCTCCTTCTTCCCATAGCTCTTTTTTCCCTTCAGATTGTTGTTTTCAGAAAATAGACCAATCTGAACTGATGACACAGAATCGCCTGAAATGTCCTCGAGTGTAGCCGTTGAGAGTGATGTAGTTATTCGCCGAGTATAACTCGAAAACGGGAGCGCGAGAGATCGGTATAAACCGCTGAGAAATAGAAAAAGTGAGACCTTGATATATTTATAGCGGAATTATCTCTTGCCAAAAATGCAAGCCTGGCACGAGGCTGGATACACTTCTCGACAACTTCTTCGGTGAAATGTTCATTACTGCTATAGCTATCTAATTTCATGTATTCACGACATAAACTTATGATCATATATATTATTAACGTTTCTCCAGATATGACAAAATACATAGAAGAATATTATTTATATCGAAGCATAGTATTACTTTCTGTAGCATTTTGATAGGGAAAATCGTATATTAGGCTTCTAAATTCCACGCAAAAGTTCATTAAAATCGACAGATGAATATTCATTTTATTATATAATTTTCTTTTTCTCACGGTCACCTGCGGTCTAGTGGTTAGCGTAACAAACTACTAAGCCCAAGATTGCGGGTTCGTAGCCCGGCAGGTGGCTTAGGATTTTTTTAAGGGAGTAAAAATCCTTAGTTATGCCGTCCTTCGGAAGGGGCGTTAAACGGGGACCCGAGTCTGTACGATGTCAGGTAAAAATCCCTACCCTAATTAAACCTGGATAGGCAAAATTTAGAGCTCCCACTGTAGCATTGTCCGATTAGCCATAGCAGCATAAAGTGACGTTAAATAAACAACTAACTAACTAACTTTTCTTTTTCATAATTAATAGTAAAATATGTAATCCATTCATCACGCGTTTCTTCTGGTTTCGACCATGTAGTCGAATTCCTTGCCGACGTTTCGCTGGAAACCATTGCAGTATCACCATCGAAACGTCGGTAAAGAATTTGACTTCAGGGTCGAAACTTGAAGAAACACATGATGAATGGATTAAAAATATTGGCCGTGGCAATTTAAAAGATTAGTAAAATATTTATTCAGCACGAGCAGCATTTGTTACTATTATGAAAGTATTTATTATCATGTAAGAAATATTGGCCCTGAAGATGACCTACACAGTAGGTCGAAACGTCGGCACATAAAATACAATAGTTTCACCTATTTTTGCGTGTTTTCTTGACTGCACCCCCAACTAATTACATCCTATTATTTATTATCATGTAATGACGCCCAACGAAAATATCAAATTACTTAATATTAATAATAGCTGATGCGGGATAATGTTATGACGTTGGTTCCGTCTCTGCTTTGTATCAGATATCGGGAATTGAAGAAGTAGCTAGGTTTGAGACTCGTGGGTTTGAGTGGGAATAAAGTTTATCATGAAAAGACTGCTATCGGGTTCGAGCCAAATAGCGACAATTAGACATTGAGGTCGTTGTGGATTACTTTATTCCTAACAAAGTAAGGAGCCTAAAGGATTTTACGAAGGATTTTAGAATGTAAGGTACGAGTGGAGTTCGATGGCTTAGTGAAGCCCCAAAGCTCTACTCCGTATGTCCAAATAGGTGTTAAAATTGTAGTGTATATGAATCTTTTGTAATTAAGGGGGAGCTTAGAGCGTTTGTCTGGTATGTGTTGAAGTAGCCTGAAACAGCGAGCAGTTTCCTGTTTTTCAGTCTAATGTGACGATTCCATGTTAAAGATGTAATCCTACGTATCGGGATTGTACAGGAATCAGTGGGATATTATTAAAGGATACTGCAGGACAGAAAATCTCTTCAGATTTCTGTTCAGTATGGAATAATATGGAAGTAGAAACGCAGATACCGATGATATTAAAGAAACTTTAACAGAATTTATCTGGATACGACTACATTCCCTTTCTGAACCCTACACTGGTTCAACCTTGTAATATCTCTTATTTTCCGATTTATTTTTCCAATATAAATTTCTTTTCGGTTTGTTCCTCCTACTTTGAATTTTGACTCAGTAGGTATGCTAACATTGAAATTCATGGATAATTATTTATATACCGTCTCAATAATTTGTCCTACATAATACAAAATGCACTTCCACCTATCTCAATTGACCTTCAATATTTGCAATATTTTTCCAGGAAAATATGACGTACAGAAGCTTAAGAGGTTTTTTAAATTTTTCCAAGCCAAAAATTGTACTGAAGCCATAATTGCATTCCATTCCATTTGAGGTTTTATTACACTCATATCAATAACACAGCATTGGAAAAAAGAGGGTTTAAGTGAATTTACGGTAAATAGTTATGGACATTTTTTTTTTTTAACCTGTACCACTACAACCCGTGAAGGTTGATGATTCAGTACATGTACATATTTTTATAATATTTTATAGAGGCTGCAAACAGACTAAATAAAAGACATGGCCTGCTGCGGGATTTGAACCAGGATCTCCGGCATGGCAACTTAGTGCTTAACCACTGAGCCTCTCCGCTCCCTCATGGACATTTATTTATTATAAATTCACCTTAAACTTATCTTTTTGTTTCTTTCACTATTATGGCATGAATATGAGTACTATAAAATATCCCAATGTCATCAAAATATAAATTTATATTTATTGGCTGAATCTGAAAAACTTATATTACAAGCAGTCGAGACAAAAATCAATAATAATTGGAGGATTTTGGCTTGAGGTCTATGGAGATTTTTTGAAATCATTTTTCTTCGCGGGGCTCTACTAAACCATCCAATTCATCTCGTATCCAATCCTTACAATCCGAAATCCTTCGTAAAATCCTCAATGCTCCTTATTATGTCACAAACAAACTCATCCATCATGATCTTAATATCTGATATGTTACTGATTTGGCCCAAACTAGATACCTATCCTTCCATGACAAGCTCCATACACACTTGAATCCGCTAGTCTCTCAACTTACTTCCTATACTATTCCTGATAACCCTCCGAAGCGTCTGAAAAGAAGATGGCCTCGAGACCATCTACTATAGAACTTTATTGGAGTGCTATCGATGGGTAGTTTCTCCACAAGTGTCTTTCATGTCATATTAGCAGATTTACTCGTTATAATATTATAATAGTTGTAAATATCAATAAATTAAATTTAAAAAATAAAATGTCTTCGCTATTACTGAAAAAAATGACGTTACCTCAAAATATTTTTATATACATTGACGCAATAGTTTTATAAAGTGCTACTTTTAATTTCTTTCATTTATGAAGTTTATATTTAAAAGTTTACAATTAGTTATCAATGAAACCAGTGGCAGCAATTTTAATAGAACAATATTCGATTAGTTAACGCAGGCCATTATAAGTAGGTCAGTAAAGTTAAACGTCCAGAAATATACTTTTTTTCTATAATCGAGAAAAATACTGATATCAACTTTTATATTGCATTCGATGTCTATTTCAATACGTCTCCTCTAAATGATCGATGACTAAAATAGTCCAAAAACACCTTTGGATCCAAATTTAGACTCTGAAACATTTTAGTTTCTTGATGAAGCAAGCTGTTCTTAATTATAGATCATTGGGTCTGAGTAATGTCTTCTTTTTTTTTTCAAGTTCAATGCCAAATCGTATCAATACAGGACAGGGTGCAATAGTTATAAATGAACTGTGATTCAGAAAGTAGTTACTGAAAATAGAAGTGTCCCAGCAGGTCGTCAAAATAAAGATGGATTTTCAACCCTAGTAAGATTAATAAAAGTGAATATATATATATATATATATATATATATATATATATATATATATATATATATATATATATATTCATGAAAAAGAAGTTAAATCATGCTTTGTTCATAAGCAATCGCTTTATTATATCAATCCATGATGGCTTACGAACTATTAGTCATTGTTACTTCACAAGTCTAACCTTCAATTTAGCTGGTGTTATGCTTTAAATTTATTGCCAATTATTAGCATACTTTACTATTTTTGTAAGTTATAAATAACATGCCTTAGAAGAATACTCGTTCGATCACCTTCCCCACCGAGCCATTTCTTCTAATTATACTAAATTACAGTGAACATTAAAAGTACAAACGAAAATACAACAAACGAAACTTTACCAGTACACTATGAAATCTTGGGTTCAGTACAAAATACAGATGGTATATTTTAAAAACTGCTATACGTACGCTCCAGTGCTCCAGGAAAACACAAGTATATGTCTATGCATGCCAAATGGAATTACCTAAAACATAGAATACCCAAGAGCATTACAACAAGCTTATAATTGAGCGAAACAGTTTATGTAGTTTATAAAAATAACAATACATATGTAAATATTTTGTATTCTGTTTTCTTTATTCTTCAAAGAATAAAAAATATTTATATGTATATTACATATATATGTCATATTCCTAAAATATACAGTCCACACTGAATGTATCCATGGCAACCACAAAAACACATGGCAAGAAGATTCCAGCTGTAGTTAGATTTTCTTCAGTAGCTTATAACCTTTACTTCATGTTCAAATGTTATGATTATCATCAATTTAATATACTATTCAAAGTGTCTACTTTTTTTTTATTTCATAATAATAATACAATAATAATTTTATTTCATAATAATAATACAACCACTTATACAATACATTTGATTGTGTTAATTAACTCTGTTGATACCAGTATATATACTACAAAAAAAAAAGCTATACTACTACAATCCAAAAAGGCATGATGGAGCATGTACGTTTATAAGACTTAGGTTGTGCAGGGAGCTTATTCGTCCGATATCACGCTCAACCACCAGGTTTTTCTCGTAATTTAGGGTACCCACTTTATGGAGGCTAGGTGAGCCCAGGAGGGTCTGCAGATTCTACAGGGTCCATTTATACTTTGAACCCGTCACCTTCAGATTACGAACTCAATTTCCCCGCTCCATGAAACTACAATTAAACGAGATTTGAATAAGATTTAAATTTCGATTAGATCATCTCTCCTTTTTTATTTCTTCATTTTTATCAACAGAAAAATATAAAGTTGTATTTTGGCAACCTTTCGAAATTGGATTGTACTCATATTCATCCCAGTGGAAAAAAGGGTTTTTAGTGAATTTACCGTAAATAGTTATGGACAATAATTAATTATAAATTCACTAAAACCCGTGTTTTTTTTACTGTTATGGCATGAATATGAGGACAATAAAATCTCGAAAGATTGCCAATATATAACTTTATGTCTATTGACTAAGCCTCAAGAACCAGAAGAACTTATATTATAAACAGTCGAGACAAAAAACAATCAATATATTCTATAATGTAATAATAATTGTATTGGATGGATTAGAAATATAAGCCATAGATGGATGGATACCCAGACTGGAAAGAGCCTATGGAATAACACAAAATATTTACCATTAAAGTGCATATCAAAGAACGCAAAAATAACATATTACACCACAGTAGTGAAACTATAATGTCTCTATCCAAGGGAATGTCTAGCACTCAATTATAAGTTTAAAAAACTAGAAATATTACAAAGAAGAATTATGAGGAAATTTTAGGCCCTCTAAGAATCAAAGAAACATGGAAATTACGAAGCATGGTGATATCAAAGCATAGCTAAAATAATAGAAAGGATTAGGAAACGAAGGCTGATGTTTTTTGGACATTTATATAGAATGGATGACAACAGGCTGTCAAAACATATCTTTAAGTATCTCTGGGAAAATGAATTAACTACATGCTGGATACGAGAAATTAAAAAAGATTTAGAAATACACAACGCAAAAGCAGAAGCAGCAGCACAGAGAGATAGTGTTAAACTTGGGATTCTAAGGTACAAGCAATAAACAGCAATAAGAACAGGCACGAAGTGGTAGGAAGTAAGAAGAGACATGGTGAAAGGATGAGAGAGTGTTGTAGGAAAAGAAAGCCTTCTTTACCAAGGTCCCTAGTTGGCCAAAACGAAGGGGGGAAATGATAATTGTATTAAAGATATTATCAACTCATAAATTGTAAAAAGTTATGACCTACAGATAATAAATAAAGTTATAACCTACCGTTACATTAACATTACAATGATTTATTGGGCATTATCTTCAAAAATAATTAGTTTCTGTAACTATACTAAGTTTTTTATATTTAGTATTTTATCTGCTATTTATTATTTTATTTATCACTAAAGCCAGATAACAATTAACAGTTTTCTAAATTAATCCTGTTTCTACAGGAAATGGTGCTTTAAGCTCGTTTATTTCTTCAACTACGGATTTTTAAAAAGCTTGATGTACAAAAGTAGAAATCATTATAGCATAAAGATTACCATATTGCCTTTCCATATATAGTTACTCAAGCAGTCAGTTACTCAGTCTCCCTGCTCTTGATTTGTTTTTTCGTTCACGACTCTAGGGTTATTCTTTAGATTTGGTCAAGCCTTCTTTTATTACTAGATTTGATTCATAGATAGTGACAACCGTTCCTGTGGAAAAATTAAAATCGAGAGAGGAAAGGAAAGATGAGAAATGAAAAACCACTGCGTAGATCCAGAAAGGGGTAATATTATCAAGATTACACTAAGAGCCGCCATGTGTTTAACGAGTATTTCGGCCTCCAGTAAGGCCCACATGTTTCTATTTCTGGAAGATCCAAGATGTTTCTCCGTTTGAATTTCAAATAACGTTGCGCGTTTGCTTTTTTACAGGCCTCAGTAAAGATTAAAGGATACTTAAGTTATAAATAAATATAAGACTAAATAGAAGAACTATCGAGTCAAACCGAACAGAGAGGATTTCACATTAAAATTAATCTGATAGAATCTGTCCGTCACTTTTTAATGGATTACACAGGAGTACATTTTAAAAAATCTATTGATGGATTATGAAATTAAGGACTAATGATATTTAAGTCTTATGTAACATTTTCTAAGAAGCAGCAGTTGCTGTTCGACACAAACTTATCGTCTCTTTCCACCCAAAACAGCTATCTAATAACTTTTTTTTAACATACCCAACAACCTTTTAGCATCCCTATTGCTCTCCTATATCATTCAATGAAATTGAAACTATTATATCTTTATGTGGAAGAAAATAGTCCGGGTAGAGGTCAATAAATTTCTCTGAATATCTAGAAATATTTATTCAGTAGCCAACTTTTCGACCTACTTTGTAGGTCTTCTTCAGGACTGAATATGCAAAATAAAGACAATTGAAAATTAAAAAATTGTAAAATTAAACTTTTTTTCCCTAAGTATGGAAAATACATAATAAAGATTAAAATAATAATAAAACAGAACAGGACATGTTAAAATTAAATAATAATAATGTATCTATTATATCTTTAAGTTATGTTGAATTTTTAAGTTGAGTTTTTTTCATTTGTATTTCCTACTCTGTGCCGCCACTTTCCGTTTCATTGTTCTTAGAATTATAGATTTGAAGTAGATAAGGAGTTGTGTTTATGAGGGTCGTTTGAAATGTCCATGCGAAAATGAGAACTACTTATTGTTTTGGGACAAACCATTTTTATTTTTCAACGTAGTCTCATTTCTTTTATTTTCCAACGTAGTCTCCTTTCAGGCTTATATACTTCGTCCAACTCTATCAGGGATCCCGCTGAAAAGCTGCAACACTTCACAGGATTTCGTTTTTGATTAAACGTGATCAATCGTGGCACCAATCTTGTGAATAGCTTTATCATACCCAAATGTTGGTGCAGGATATTATTCGTTCGAGGTGCCCAGAGTAAGAGCCATCTCATACACCTGCTAAAATAGTGACTGCTGACCCGCTGATGTTTGCTGGAATAGTGACCTCAACAGCGTCATTTATGCCCGGCTATACGGAAAATAGTGAAACCCTTTAAAAACTATTCTAATCGAAGATCCAGAACTGCGAACCATTCAAAAGAATGCCGTTAACACAGAAATCGATCTGGCTGTGAAACCTGTGTTGTTCCAAGAGAAGTTACTAACTGAAAACGATATCAATAAGTAAATGTTTTTTTTATCTGCTACATTTTGCAGTTAAACGACCCTCGTAATTATCAACACTTCACACAAGCGCGTCCAAACAAGTTATTTAATTGAACTGGTCAGAAAAGAATCTAAGGGGAACTGACTCTATTCCTATATTCCTATGGGTTTCTTTTCTTGAAAATTAAAAATGATGAGATAACATTTTGCTGTTTTTATTTGTAAAAAAATTACTGGTTCGGTAAAAAAATGATTCTGTTTCTTGTACTGTTAAATATTTATTTCTAACCAATGGACACAATTTTCCAAAACATTAATATAATTAGCTTCTATAATATTATAACTATATTTGATGAGTTAACTCCAACGACATATCTGTGCCCTGGAGGTAAAGGTAATGGTACATTTTTGTATTTGTTCGGGATAGCCAAGTTTCTATAGCTTTGAACTATTAAAATTTGTTTCTTCGTTTTAGAAACAGCTTAAAGAAAACTGTTCACGTTGTTATTGACATTTATAAGTATTTGTGCGGGGTGGCTCAGTGGTAGAGCCCAGAATTTCCATGCAGAAATCCCGCTCGCTGACTGAATTTTATTTAATCGGTTAGCGGCTGGAGATGGACCCTATATTATCTAGCTCCCTCCCGGGGTCCCCCAATCTCTATAAAAAAGGCTCCCAAAATAAAGGGGAAAACCCCGGCGGTCGAGCGTGATCTTGGACAAATCGCCTTCTTGTATGACCTTTGTCAAGGTAACAGTACAGACTACTGAACCCAAGACACTTTATGTTTTTTTTTTATTGCAGTTTCCATGTAGTAGTCAATTGCACAGTGAATAACACAAACTACTAAATGTATCAGAATTATCCATAAAATATTGAATATAAATTAAAATGATTTGTTCTTTTCTCCGAGAAAGCGAACCCAAGGGCGAAATCATACTCATAAATTAGCATATCATAAATCTGAAACTAACAGTACCGTTTTAATTAAGTTGCAGCTCCACAATAATTGCTACTTTAATAAAGTACTAAGCCTAATTGTGCCTTAATATTAACTTTAATTGTGATTAAAAAAACTTCCCCTCCGTTGTCCAAGAAACATTAAAGTCTCTACCACGTACTGAACCCAAGACTCTTCACGGATAGTAGTGATACAGTTTTTTTAATCTAAATTATTACCTATATTGTGGCCATGGTGCTCTTTACCTCCAGTGTACAGATATTTAGTTTGATATTTTAGTGTAGACATGTACTATTTCTGTAAATTAATATATTTAGTCGTATAATTTTCTGAACGTTTATTAATTAATATATTTTTCGTAACTTCTGAAAACCTATAGAGATCCCAAAATTAACAAGATTTTTTCTCATCCTTCGTATGTAACTGATCTTTTTTCGACTGAATAATAATATTTTTTACTATTACTATATCTTCCATCATCCTTTTAGGTAAATTTAAATATTTTTTTTAGGCAAAAGTTCTCATAAAGTAGCTACTCGGTTTTCCACTTATGACAAATATTAATTGATAAGCTACACGTATGGTTAGGCAGTCGGCCTGTTCCGAGTGAGCCGACTCCAATAAAGAAGTTGGAGAGGACGAGAGATGTTGTTTTGCCTGGGACCGCACGTCAGGGCTCTTCTGTCTATTTTTACTTCCTTGGCTACCTCCTTGATGTATTTCTTAACTTGTGCGGATTTCTTCTCCTAATTGTTAAATACTAATATTATTCACAGCCGTTCTGGCAGTTTTCATCTCCTTCAAGGACAAACATTATGCAATTCACATTCTCTCCTTGTGTCGAAATAATATCCTTGGAAATAGTTTGTAGTACCATAATAAAACTTCATTGAGAGAAGGCTCTGACGAAATGTCCGAGATGTGGGAGTGATTTTTTAAAACGCTTTTATTATCATTTTTTGAATATGGATAGTAAAATATCCCCGCTTGGATTTGCGGACGATTCCTTACTGTCTGTACTGGGCTAAGACGCGAAAAGTATTATACTGAATATAGAAACATTGATGAATGCAGGTAAGGAAATAGGCCTGGAAGTAAATTCGGATAAGACTAAGTATAAGGTTAGTAGGAGAAAAAGGGGAGACTGTGGGGAAATTATTTCAGTTTGGAATAAGTTGGAACACGTCGAGAAATTAAAGTACATAGGGTCTATGGTAACTAGACTTAAATTTCGAAAACTAAAAGACTAAATACTGAAACTTTTCGGTCCAGAGGCAATGCTTAATCATTTTGAATAAGAAAATGATGATGCGTAATCTAGAAATTACGGAGAGAAAGATATTGAGATAAATTTTGGGACCAATTAAAGAATGAGACCATTATAGAGGACACCTCAACGAAGAATTGAAATGAATACACGCATATAGAGAAAATTACAGACGCAATGTGGAAACACAGAATTCAATTCTTTGGGCATCTTCAGAGAATGTACGCAAGCATAAAGACCAAAACGGTATTCACGTATTTTAAAAAGCTCAAAATGTCTGTCCGGAAGGACGTTCTTCCCTCAGGATGGAAGCCCAGAGAAAAATGGGTGCGATGTGGACGCAGCAGAGAAAGTAAAAAGACTGGGAGGGAATGAAAGAGATATGGAAGTAAAGGAAACAGCAGTTGAAACAGACGTAGTCCATAGTGACTTGATCGTATAAAAAAAAAAAGTTGGTCTCGACTTTACTAAGCTCGCGTCTTTTGAGCCGAAAGAAAAAATCAGAATTTATAAACCTATCGTCCTTTCAAATCTTCTTTTCGGATTTGAAACGTGGCCACTAACTCTGAATGATCAACAACGTGGTAACTTATTCAAAAATAAGGTGTTGCATAGAATATTCAGTCCAAAAAAGGATGAGACCACTGGAAACTCGCGTTTCCACTAAAAAATACACCAATCCCCTTGGAAATAAGATCAACCTAAAACAAAATAGAAAGTTACAAGCGATTATTTATCGTTTGTATACAAATATACAGCTCTTTTGCTGCACCTGGTACATTTTAAGAGGGGGTTGAGGATCTGAAATGGAAAAGTGGCATTTGAGGAAGAAAATGGTCCGGGTGGAGGTAATAAAAAATTCTCTTAAATAGAGAGAAGTGTGTATTGGACCGCCCACGTTTCGAGGCACATTGAAGATCTTCTTCAGGGCTTCTAATATGAGTCCAAACAGTTACGATAAAATGAATTTGTTTGCTCGCAACTCTATTGTTATTTTAAATTTATTGAAAATATTTTTTTACTTTCAGTTTTGTTTGCTATTAAAGCGTACATTTTACAAACTATAATTTTTCAAACTATAATTTTTTTTACAAAGTTTTAAACTGATTTTCTTTTTTACTGTAAATTTTATACTGCACAGTTTTGCTTTTTAAGGCACTTTTTTATGCTACACATATTGCTACACAAGTAGTTAATCATATCTATCATCACAAAAATAAGTTGTTAAGTTGGTAAAACTGGGAGTGGCTTAGTATCTGTGGAACCGTGGTAGTTACTATTTACCACTTGAAGCTTTCTTTTTTTTTACAGTTTTTTGCTTCTCCTAAAATGGTCTATCCTCGAATTACTACCTGTTCCATGTTAACGCCTTAATTATTTTTTTATTATATTTATTTTTAGTAAACAGAAAAACATACAATATTTCAAAACTATGTTGGGTCGAGTAATTTGAACAATTACACAATTGGAGCAAAGGAGATTGAATCGCCGCCAGACGGACAGTGAGCACTACCAAGTATAAAAGCAATATATATTCAAATGCAAAAAGCGTGAGTTTAAAAGATTTCGCCTTTCTTCTGCAGTTTAATACACCCTGTTTTTAAGTTCAGTTTCTGTTCAGTTTTTAATTGAATACTACGATCGTTATTGAAAGGTTAAATTTGCAAAGGAAGATTGGCATATGTACATAATAATTATGGAAAAGACTCCCTACCTTGTTCGAGATTTTATACTACAATTTTTTTTTTGTAAAATCTGAAAATTCGTATACAACGTTGTTTATGAAATACATGTTTATAATGAGCATTTGCTTTCACCTTTTATTAAACGCAGAATATTATAGAAGAATCGCGTTCTTCTTGGATCTATAATATTTTGAAAAGTTGGTCGCTCTGTCAGTTTACAGTCCACATACCATTGTAGTTCTTAAAATTTTTTTGGGAGGCAATTTAAGCGGTGTTGAACATCCGTTAGCTTTGTCGAGGAGGATGTTGACATCGGGAAGGTGCAAGAGGTACAATGCAGAGCAGGTAAGGTAGGCCACCCAGATCGTCCTGGGCAGACAGCCTGTCGCCAAGAGGTTACTTTCCAAGTAAAGTGGACACTTCAAGTTCTTCTTACTTCACCTTTGCTCGTACCTTGCCATGAGTACTTGTGTAAGGTCTAAAATGATTGATTATTTTTCATTTGAAAAATATTTAGTGTCGAGTACTTGATTTTATAAGTGGATAGTCTTTGTTATACTGAATTTACGTAAAATCATACTTCCAAAACAACAAATATACTAATAGCTATGTCGTTTGGGAGAATATTTCAATTAAAACCATTGCTTATCTAAAATTATTTACAGATTTTTCAGGACGAAAATTTATTGTCAGCACATATTTTTTATATTACAGTAGAGCATAGATTAACCGTAAGTTCAATTATCCAAACTAAACTGCGCTGAAATGAATAGGGATATCACTAATTCTGTTGTATTTACTTTTCCCAGCATTTTAATACTATTTTTATTATAAAACGAATTAATATTTATTAGAAATTATACTGCATTAAATATTAAAGTAGTTATTAAATATATAATAATATAAATGCTAGATAAAGTATATACTACAAAATTAGCAATATCCCATTCATGTCTGTGGAGTATAGAAGAAAAGATACAAGGAGTTGTCGACATTTCTATTACCTAAAAATAAGATTGAAGAGTTTATCTCTAAAATTTAATTTAATTATTTATTACTTCTTAATATAATTAAAAGAATTAAATACTTGACATAAAGAGGAACTTTTTGGGTCACATCCTTAATAAATCTTGATAAATGAAGAACGTACATACTATTTACTCAATGTTTATTTTTTTTAAATGCGTACTATACCATACAATTAAGATTAATTTTATACAAAACTGATTGTACAAACGTACTTTTGAAATTCCAACCTAATCCGACGACAATATTTCGGATAATCGATGCTCTACTGTATTTCAGATCATAAATAAAACGATCGATACAAATTCACTACGTCTGTTATACTACAACTCCTACTGAGAAGTGTCTCTTTTTTGCTGTAAAAATTAACAAAAAAAATAAAGAGCTTGAAGATGGAAACACTTATACCAAAACATGAAAGTAATAGAATACAGAAGACGATAATGCATTCGTATTTAAAAGTTATGAGGTCAATTGAAGAAATTTATGAATGGCACTCGTTGCCAATGTCCCAAGCAAGTTAAATTATCTTAAATAATTGCTAATAACAAAAACTTATTAATAATAAAATTAACTTCAAATACTAAACATATATCAAAACTTAAAATAAATAAGCAAATATCATATGCTACCGATAACATATTTATATGAATGTGATCATGTATTTAAATGACCTTCTCTAAATGAGGACAACTACTCATCTAATAAACATATTCTTTTAATCTATAATCTGTGAAGGACTTGAATTCAATACATGGTAGGGTCTGTACTAGTTCTAGGAAAACGGGTATGTTGTCCGAGACACGCTCAACCTCCAGGTTTTCCCCTAAATTGAGGGGAAACACTTTATAGAGGGTGGTTGAGCCCAGGAGGGATCTGTAGACCCTACAGGCTCCATCCGTAGATGTTAGCGTATTAGATAATATATCTGCCACAGCTGTATTTGAACTCGGAATCTTCCGTATAGCAATTCAGCACAGAAGGATATTTTCATTGAATTCTTATTGCATCCATATGGCTAAAATAGTATATTTATTATGATAGGAATAATTAATAATAGACAATACAGAGAAATTATTTTTTACATACATATATATAGTTTAATAAAAATAAATACATAAAGTTTGTTTTTATCATGACTATAATTGAATATCCAGTAAATTATTCCTTAAAACAGTACAGTATTTTTTAAATAGTTCCTCGAGTGCTTACAGAACAAAAACAAGCAAATAATATTCTAATTTTTTATTAATTTATATTATTTTTTTTTCTGAACCTCCTTTATTTTATTAAAAAGCCTTTATTTTAGTATAAAAGGAGAGAAGTATACTCCCATTGACAAGGATGGAATATATTATATTTAATTACATTTCATTGTCCTAGAAATATCGTGTAAGAAACCTTCGTGCGTTGTAATTTTGTGAGTAGAGGCTTAAAATCTTCATCCAAATTATAAAGTAAAGCCAATTACTACACCAACAAACCAAAAGATTATGTTTCAGTCAAACAGTCTGGTTAATAACGTCTCAATGTTCAGAAGAATTAGTGTTGGAGTGAAAAGTGTCGGAAGGAAGACCGGAAAGTTTTAATGGTTCAAAAAGTCGATTATCTTAGTCCCAGTTCTAACCACAGTTTTTAGTTTTGCCAAGTCCATTTAAGTTTGTGTCCGTGTCAAGCTGGAGTAATAGAGTTGGAAACTTGTTTCAACAACTTTCAAGTTGCCGATGGAAGTTTATAAAAAATCTTGTCTACAATAATTAATTGTTTCTTGATGATTCCCTTCCCTAATCTCTCCTCTTTTTTTTTATTTGTTGATATTGTAGAATAAATTCCATCCATAGTAACTATTGGTATTTGATTTATGGAGTGATATAGATAATGCTTAAATTGAAATATTCGTATATGTTCCAGAGAATAAGAAAATAAAATGGAAAATTTCTATCAAGAGTAATATCCAATTGGGTCATTCTTAACAAAAATAAGACATTTTTTTCAAGGCACATAGCTCAGAAACCCCCTTTTTAATTATAACAACTTATTCCCAGCGGATTATGGCTAGCAATCCGTGAAGAATACTGCTGCTATATTTCAATATATCATCGATGGAGAAAGACAAACACAAATAGTAAATTCTAATATACATATTTTTTAATTTTGAGTTGACAAGTGTTAGTGTTGTGACGAGTCATCACATCCACTATTTGCCCTGAAGATGGCCTAAACCATAGGCCGAAACGTTGGAACAATTAAAAAATAAGTTCTGCTTCTTTTTGTGTTATCATTGACTGCACCCCCTGACCAATTCAATCCATCATATTTTTTATTTTATTTTGTAATTTCAGTTCAATTTACTGATATATTTAAAATTATGTCAGGTAGGTGTAATGGATTGATTTAATTGCAGGTAGATATTGTTGAGAAATACATATATCTAGATACATTAGTAGCACAATCTGTCTTCCATCTATAGTGCTTTTTATAATGATAATTAAAACATAATTATTTCTATTTATTTATTTTATTTTATTTTTATAAACAAATAAACACCAATATTTGTATAATTTTTCATATTGTAGAAAATATGATATTAATTGAAAATAATAGTTATATGTTTTTTAAAATAACAATATATACAAATTTTTTGGGGTATTTTCAGTTGTTAATTATATAACATTAAATTTTCACAATTATAACTCAATCTGTATCTATTTAAAAAGAATATAAGTAATATAATTGTTTTGAATAAATGAAGTAGACTGACTTTTAGCTCGCTCTACCGTCGATTGAGTGTACTCTCCTAGTTCATATTCTTCTCAACAGAGGGCAGAAACTGCCAGAGCGGTTTGGAACTAATATATAAATTTTTAAATTCTATAATTTATCTTGATAATGAAAATAAACTAATTAATATATGCATTATCATGTCTTATAATCCATCTTCTGATTAGATACTTAGAAAACAATAAACTTGTGAAGTAGCAACATTTTGAGTTATTGAAGACTTATTTCCTCAATAAAAGCAAAAGATATTAAAATGATCTTTTATTGGTGATGTAATGGATTAATTTAATCGCAGGTCGATATGGTAGAAAAATACATATATCAAGATACATTAGTTGCACAATCTGCCTTCCATCTATAGTGCTTTTTATAATGATAGAATGGATTGGCTTTTTATAATGGTAGCTTTTGACAACAAATAGATTGGATAAGTCTTTCAAGAAATAAAACACAGGAATGATGGATTTTATCTTTTTGGGTTCGATAAAAATATATACACAATTCCGATGTCTTATTTTCATTACTTTAAATATTGTATTCGTACATTTCTACTTCTATATTAGTTATTCTACATTATTAATCATTATTTTATTACATTATTTTTTTATCAAAAAGTTACGAGAAATATCGTTACAAATACTGTAGATAATATATTGTTCATTAAAGATATACATTTATAAATATTGTATTTTTTCAACTGTGCAATAATATAAATAATTTAACATAGTTTTGTATTTTTAAAATATAATAACAATAGATGTCTGTCTACAATGCTCAGCCACATCTTATATAAAAATATTGTTAGTAATATACTAATTAATTATATGACTGGTAAAGATAACTGTTGCTAGTATAGTATAGTATAGTTGCTAGTATAGTACTTAAATAATAATTTTTCAAACCCATTCTCTCTTGTTTATCCTTTTTAGATTTCGAAGTATATTCTAGACAATAATATTTTTTTTTAAATGGAGTAGTTGTAGAAATGAAAGCTCAGATTATGACATGATTATGAATTGATTATGTCGTAATAGTGACCATCAGATATACTCGTGGATACCAATGAAACATTGATTGTATAAACAGATAAAGGCAATCTTATAGATATTTATAATTAAATATTTAGATATTTATTTATGTTTAAACAAATGTAAATGATATAAAGCATTAATTTATGAAGGAGAAAAGTTTATAAAAATAACTACTATGATCTGTGTTTGAAATTTAATATAAATCTTTGTTTAAAAGTAGTTGTTAAAAGATGTTCAATCTTAATTCCACTATCTTTAATTCGTCGTAAGCCTGCAATTTCTAGTTCTATAATATTATTTTTAATTTTATAACATTTCATTCATACTAGCCTAACAGAATTTTTTTGACTCCACTCATTTCCAACTACATTAATATTTATAGAAAAGTGAAAAATGTATACCACATCCATAAGGATTTATCGGTTCCATCCTTCTGGTAATAAAATTTCAAGGATATCTCCTCGGAAAAATTTGCAGAAAAGATGGTCTCAGGAAATAATAAGATCTATGATTTGAATGCTATAAAAATTCAAGTTAAAACCATTTTCATTTGTTATAAAGCATTTTACTTTTACTAAAACATCTTTCTAGGAGGCCTCCAACACGCTCCAGAACTGCTCTCCTGCAGAACTACTGTTTCCGAGTAAAACGAAATATGAATGCCTATAAATAAGTAACCATACATTTTAGAATGTATAATTAATTAATATTTAATATATATTACAGTATTAAATTTAGTTATTACATCCTAGCTCATGGTTTTATCTGTTGTTATTTAATTATTTTCTTAAGTTGCTTAGTATTTTGTCACAAATTGTACCTTTTTTTTTTAATTACTTTTTTGGTACTCATATAAATACTTTATGACTCCTTCAGTCTAGTGTCAAGTGTGACCCTACTAGCCCTGAAGAAAACCTGGATCTGGGTCGAAACGTCGGCTTTCCATTAAACAGTTCTCCCTATATAAGAAATTTTTATTTAACTTTACCCGGACCATTTTCTTCCTCTTACTTTATGATTTATATTATGTACCCTTCTGGCAAAATGTATATTATATTTATTTTTCCGTTCATGTTGGTTATTCTAAAGGGTCTATTCCCATAATAAAGTTACTTTCCTATTCTATTCATGAGCAGCATGAGTTGAAGAAGCAAAGGGAAGCAATCTAATACATACAAGAAACAGAAGTAAAGAAGGTTGAAGAACGAAGAGGTGTCAACATGTTATTATGAATAAGTTGTATTTCTAAATAAATAAATTTCAGTATGTAAAAATAAAAAAAAATATTAATCAACATATGACCAAATCATTGGTGTGGAAAACCGCTGTTTACTGTTATTTACGTCAATCTCCATTCCGAAACGAATATTGTGGTCTCAATAAAAGAAGCTGTAAAGTGATTCGTAGATCCCCTCTTTATGCCCAACATGCCTGGAAATGGATCCGCACCGAACAGCGAGGGACGTATTGCAAATGAGCCCTAATAGGAATAACAATAAAGGCGGAGGATGGGAAGGGCGAAGGAATGTAGTAATAAAAGGAAGGGAAAAATGTATCGCAAGGGGGGGGGGGGGGCTGCTAAAGAGGTTTAATATCTCCGTTTGTGTGTGTGGCCCTTGCTAATAAAGATAACGGTCGGGAGGATTACGGGCTTCGATGCAATATTGCACTGCTCTGACATCGAGTACCTTTTTATTGTGAATTATTATAGTTTCCTGAGCCCTTTTAAACTATTAGTATGTAGGTATTGACAACTTTTATTATATAGATGATTTATATTTGTATAATATTTTTAAAAAAGTGTAAAACTGTGCCAGCCATACAAATTAATAACCATGACAATTTCATAATAATGATAAAGTTGACAACAAACAGTTTTTTACAGTAGCTTAAATGTGAAATTATTAATTGATAATGTTTTTTCGTAAAAGGATCGGGAGGTAAAACCAAAAAGTATCATTAAAACATGACATATATTTTGATGAAACATGAAATGCCGTTAGACTAAGCAAGTCAGCAATAAATTATGAACACTTTCTCTTTTTTTTCCATGATGTGCTGATCAAAATTATCACTGGAACGGGTCGTTTACTAATTCCAAATAAAGTCAGGAATGAACTGGTTGTGAAATGAATGGATGGTAATCCCAAGTATTCAAATTCATATGAGTAGTTAAGGACTGTTTCTTTTATTGTAAAAATAGAATTTCCCAGATTTGATACCTATTTGGGTAGAATATGAAGAATCTATGTTAATAGCAATAATGTTCAGTGCTATAGTGCTATGGGAAAATCAAGTATTTGTCAATTATGAAATTGTGATACTCAATTCTAATCAACATTTGTCCTAGAGCTTGATGGATGCAAGGTTATTCATGCCAATTTTATTTGAACTTATTTGCTTTTAAATCCGTTTTATGGACCTAAAACAAAGAGGTTTTTTAATGACCTACTACAATATTCTGAATTGAGTAAGTTTAAGGTAATGTAATATATATGATTTTTTTTGTTTAAATTGACATATCATGATTCACTATTGTTCTATTTTTATGTTTTAGTGGAATTAGGTCTATTTGTAGAGAGTTAGATAAAGAAGGGACGGCTATTTGGGTCAGCCTTGTGAGAGTGTAGAAGGAATGAATCATCATCGAAAGATTGATTGGAAATCGTTTTAAAACCAAATGATAACTTGAGAACTAATCATTTATAAGCGTTTACCAACGTTAATTTAGTGATCGAAATAATGATTATTATCGTTTTCACAGCTCAAACTGTAGAAGTATGAGTTTGATTCGTTATTCCGTTGAGATTTCTTTATTTTTAAATAAAGAAAACAAGTTGCCGCAGAGGTGCTTCTGTGGCTTTAAATTGATTATGTTTTTTTACAATAGTTAAACAACTATAAATATTAGCTTTTGTTGCTCTGTAGCTCTACGAGTAAATCTCTCTGCTCTGATAATCCCTTAAAAATTAGGCTGAATCGGTGGCAAAACATTGTTAATTAAAGTCAAAATTATATTGAATTAATATTCCAAACGGTATACTTTTCGATTATTATTTCAAAAAACTATTGTGGTGCACGTCGTGGAGATAAAACAAATTTTTATTGAAACGTTGAATGCTGAGACTATTAAAAATCTCTTTGATATTATGTTTATAATATAAAAACAAAATCATCATAAAAGGTGTAAAAAAACAAAACAAAAGAGTTGGAGATATTCTTATTGGCTATTTGTGCTTAAAATAAAAATAAATAAGATAAATAAAAGCCTTAATTCTTATCAAATAATTACTGAGTTGTCTTCTCGTCAAAATCAAACCTATTTTTTCGGGATCCTTAAATCATTATATCCCTTTGAAAAACACGTGCATGCCTGAAAGATATCTTTAAATCTTCAAAGGCTACCTTATAAATTCATAAATTGAGAATCATATCGTCGCTGTCAAAACAATACCGCCTGTGTGCACTTTGGGCGATTTTACTGGAGAGAAACAAAATCGTGACGACTGTAGACTTGGCAATTTTTTTCAGAACTATTGAAGAGAAGTATCAAAAAATCATACTCTGCCATTTTGCTGACCTTAATACGTGCCATCTTAGTGTGTCATTCAACCTGTAGAATCCATTACCGTTATTGACTCATTTTCATAAAAAGTTGTAGATAGGCGGTATTGTTTTGAAAGCGACGATATGAAAATCAATGTTATAAAATTAAGACAAACACACTAACACCATATTGTGCTACTTTTTAAAACTATCAGTTACTAATAAAAATGACCATATGTAGTATGGTAAGTTTAATAACCTCCCGTGCTCAAGGTTGTACAATTGGCTCTAGGACTTTTTAAAGAGAGTTAAAAATCCATGGTAATCCGTCCTTGGGAAAATATGTAATATGAGGATCCGGAGCCAGTGCGGTGACAAGTATTCGTTAAAGATTCCTATCCTAATTAAACAAGGATAGATGAAAAATAGGACAACATCGTCCTATTATCTGTAGTAGCATAAAGTGAATAAACAACAATAATGAATACTAATAGATAATTGGTTGAGAAATAATGATTTTTTTTAAATAATAAAGTTTCATATAATTTATTAGATTAAGTTTATAATGAAATGAAGTTACATAATTAAGTACACTGTGGGATTGTTTGTATCTTATTGTAGCCGAGTGCATTATCTGGATCTTGATAACGTTTACTGCTTTCACAAGAAAACTCGTGACGTTAAATGATTAAACAATAATAATAACACACATTTGGTTGAGAAGTAAATTTTTTTAAATCATATAGTTTTACATAATTTATTTAATTAAATTTATAATGAATTAAAGTTAAATAATTAAATGCAATGTGGGTTTGTTTGTATCATATTGTAGCCGAGTGTTTGTCGTTTGTATCATATTCGTACCATAATAACGTTTACAAGGAAACTCTAGACTCCAACTTTAACTGTTGTTGGTAGAAGACAAAAACGACCCAAACCGCGAAATCCCTGGCCATCAACTGGATGATATAGGGACGATGTTCCCTGGCAACTGTGGATTTTCGATAAGATCCAGACGGCTTTGAAGAGGCCACTGTTTCAGAAGACTAAACCTCTTAGCGAAGGACATAACTTGGAGGATTTGGGTTTTAAAAGCTCCTGCGGTTTACGTCTTCTTCCCAAATCGTATCGTAAATCAGGTGAGGCTGATGACCTCTTGCCTTCTCGCTGGACGAGGTCCTCAAACCTTCTGTTCTACATTGTCTTCGCCTGCATCTTATCGAGTTTTAAACGTTGTTAGGAACAGTACATTTTATAAAAAAAGAAAAAAAAAGAAAATAGATCCTTTCAACATGTTGAATGAAATTATGAAGTAACAGATATGGCAGATTTGAGTTTCATCATAAAATTTTAGTACTAAAATTATGGTAATTGCGTCATGAAATTAGAAATGAGATATTTCCTTTCTTCCTCTCATACACTATCAACACAATGTTTTACATTATTTTATCAATAATTTTATTAATAGAACCTTGTAAAATTCCCACATAAGAGATCTGGAATTTCAGGTTGAAGCTTTCTGTACAACGTAATATCATTCTAACCATTAGTTTACTTATGCCAGAAGATAATGCTTTTTAATATACAAGTAATACAAAACCATCATTTCGATGACAAGAAAAAACAAAAAACATATGAACACATGAAATGATGGAAGAAAAAAAAAGCTTGCGCGTGTGACACTAACTACTCTAAAGAAATTTTAAACAATTAAATATAGTAGTTGTATTTAATTTTCAAATAAATATTTAGGTTTCATGAAACGTCATAATAATATAGATTATTATATCTAATAATCACTCCAGATTTTGCCTTTTTTTCATTCTTCATCAAGTTCATTGAATTTTTATTTTTGTGTAATATTTTTACTAAATTATTTAACTCTCAATTGATATTATATTTATCTGTATTGCTGTTATTTTCAGTGAATTTGTTTTCAATTGGAGAAAATATTTTTTTAAACTAGAAAATAATTTGATATTTTATATTTAAAATCTTCTTCTTTTGTTGGAAAAATTGCTTTAACATCCTTGTGCCACAAAATCTCGCACTACTTTTCGTTTTTGAACTAAAACTAGACACTGAAGCACGTTGAAACTAAGATTCAGATGCCCAACAAAACTTGGATTTCCGTTTGAAAAACGAATTTTAAAATTTTCAATACTTTTCCTGACTATATATTTTAAATATTATTAAGTGAAAGCAAAAACTAAACTGTAATTGTATTCAAGAATTCATTTTAGATCTTTATTTCTGCAGCTCTCGATTTTTCAAGTCGATTTTTTCAAAATGAGTTAGGCAGGCGGAATCGTGCTGTTCTCGTAGTTTTTAAATGGCTGTCAAGGCCTTGGTTTAAAATGGTAACATTGCGTATATTATAACTTCGCTTCAGAATATTGTAAATTATTTCAGTGCAATTAACACATTTTGGATAATATTCTACTTTAACACTTATTCAACGGGGCTGCAGATATTTTCGACCACTCCTGTCATAACTCAAATATATCTCGTACGACTACTCATCCAAATTACCTTACTGATATTATCTGATTCAAAAAAAAATTACCGTAACTATCTTGTTTCATTAGTATTTTCTCGATAATTAAATACTTTAAAATTAAATTACCCATTTCGCACTTCAAATTGCAGAAACATGGTGTTGTGAAACTAATTCATCTTCTGAGTAGCATTACTTGAAGGGCGTAACAGATTTTGTAAATAATTACACTTCAAATATATTTTATAAATATTTTATAAAATATGTATTGGTGTATTAACAGCTTAGAGTTTTATTATAATTCGTATGAATTTCACTTTTCTTTAATTGTAAAATGTGTTAAGTTTATCATTAAATCATTAATAACACAGAATTCTTTTGTAAATTCTTATTGAAAAGAAAAAAAATTTTCTTTACTACCTTTCAATTTCATTTTTTTTTTAATTTATGAAAATCAATAACTTCTTTATGTGATATTATTTTTACTATTTTTAAACGAATAATTTTGAATATAAATATGTGTATGTATATGTAAAATAATGAAATCTACACTTTCTGTTGAAGTAGGAAATTTTTTAACATTTGTATCATAGCTATAATTTAAAATTATTGAGTTTATACAGGTACTTTTTCTTAATTGTATATTTGTATTCATTTATGTTATTTGTTACGGACTTTTTGTTTCATTTAATAAATTTTCAGACATTTGAAGATTACTTCTAAATAGATATAGAATTAAAAGTATATACAGGGGCAACTAATGGGATGTATAAAAAAAAATGACCATTTTATCAAATTCCAGAGTTCAAAAGCCTGTAAGTATTTTAATGCTATTAATTATTTACCAACACCTAATAATCCCTTAAGATCATTCTCTAAGCTTGTTTACTAACACTGGACTTCTTCAAAAAAAGCCCCAGTTTAGTTATTTATTTCAAAGAAGAAACATGACAGTGTACTACGAAATTCTCGTTATTTTAAGACATTACTTGAAAAAAAAATTCACAGCCGCTGAAGCAACTCGTGAAATTATTAAACATGATTGGGAAGGTGTCCTTGGCCAGCGCAAAAATTTAGCAGTGGAGATACGACGTTGGAAAGGAAGAAGGGCTCCGGGCGACTATTAATGGATATTGATGAGGTTCTGAAGGAAGCTGTTGAGTCAAATCCGTCCACAAGTACTCGCGAACTTGCCTTAAAGATTCTGTTAGTCGCCATAGTCTCTCCATGGGGAAGGTGAAACGGTCATTTTTTTTATACACCCCATTATTTGTCGATTTAATGTTATGGACGATATAATGTCGATAAACCAATGTCAAGAAATATATAATACTATATATATATAATATATCATATAAAACTAGTCATTTTAATATGAAGTATTGCTTCCTATTAAGCTATCAAAAGATAAAGAAGCTGTTAAGTGAGCGGAATACAAAGGTTGAGTTACTTATTGACCCAAGCCCTTACAACCCTAACCAACCCTCTGGGTTACGTAATTAGTTCACTACCAACCTATTAGGGAGGGCTCATCCTGGGATCAGGAACAATCATATATATATATATATATATATATATATATATATATATATATATATATATATATATATTACCAAACTGAAAACCAAGCAATAGGCAATGTAATTGATTTAAAATGCTTTATATTTTTTTAATACTTTATTAATTGAAATTTACAACAGTATTATTATAATATAACATGTAAATATAATGGCGAGAAGGATACATAATGACGTCGATAAAGATGAGTAAAGAAACTACTCTGGTTACCAGCTATAATAAAAAATTCAAATTAGAAGGTCACGGTGCCATCTTCTTTTCAGACCCCTCGGAAGATTATCAGGAATTGAAGAGTTTGAAACTTGAGCTATGTTTGAAACTAGGTTGTTTTAGTAGGAATACAATATGTCATGAAAGGATTGATATCGGGTTCGGACCAGATAAGTAAAAAATCGGACATTAAGGTCATTTAGATGTTCGCAAAGTAAGGAGCATTGATAATTTAACGAAGTATTTTAGATTGTAAAAATTGGCTATGGTCACGAGGTCATCTTCTTTTCAGACGCCACGAAAAATTATCGGGAATTGAAGAGGAAGAGTTCTACAAGGTTTGAGTAAATGGGTATCGTAATAGGAAGGAAAAAAGATATCCTTGATAAATAATCATTATCTAAACATACCATTTAACATGTAATGGAACATCTAATCTTGTAAACATTAAATATAGATGAACTTTAGCAAATAATTATTGATCATCTTTTTCTCTATGTAACAGTTGAAAAGAAATATATAATTTTTCGTTTTTCCAATCAGGAGCGTTCAGCTTATATATTTTATAGAACTAAATTCAAATTCAGATAAATCTTTTAATCAATATTATATTCATTGCAATAAAAATATTTATATATGTAATGACGTATTTATGTTTCTTTTAAATAATTTATCTCAAACAATGTCTCAATGTAACTGCCCCTTGACCCTTTCTCGTTTCTCATTTCTATCTAAACAAATAAGGCAAACATTGGAAAATCGACTGATAATACAATAATCTGGTCAAAAGTAATGATAAATTAAAAAAATATGATAAAACATTTTATGTACAGATTTTATTATCAATAAAAACTTCGAAACACTTTACAAAAGATTTATTTTTCTTATTAGACGCTGGTAAATTAAAAAAAAAATAATCAGGAATTATAGTCAGTCCCATTTATTCATCAATAATGAAATAAATTAGATACAAATGCTTACTTGTTTTTTAATATTTTAATTAAGTTTAAATGAATAAATATCAACCTAAAACGGAAAAATCAAAAATATATCATTAGTGCCATAAATCGTTCATAAAGTTTTCATATTTTGTTTTTCTATACTTTATTATTTTCTTCTTAATTTATTTGTATTACATTTTTAATTTTTACAGTTTAATTTTACTTTCATACTACTGTTTTATGAAAGTTATTTACCAGAAATGGGTCGTTGGATCTGTGATGTTTTATTGTTTATTGATCTGTATTAATCAATGTCTCAAAATTAGGTCTCATCACTCATATTGAGGCCACTGATAGCAACTATTATCTTGCAGTTATACCTTTATTTATTTACATATTTATCATTAATTCTCCTTTTATTATTGTTGAAATTTAATAGTTTTATTTACCAGAGTACTTATATATAATATGTTTTTTATAAATAATTATAAATAATAGTATTTTAAATTTTTGCCTCTTGCCAGTAGTTAATTCATTTTTTTTATTTGGCCCTTGGAAATTGTATGCACAGCCCGTCTTAAGTATTTAAAATCAAAATAATTTGTAAAATCTCAATAAATTCATAATACATATTAAACTTGTCACTTTACAAACTTAAATTATAATCTAACATATTTTTAATGTTAATACATTAATGAATTTACTATTTATCACAAATTAAAATCAAAAAATTATTTTCTTATTGTTCTTTTCTTTCTAGAGTATCAAAATACAAATTAATTTATGACATAATTGATGAATGATTTCATGCGATGGAGTGTATTTGGGTTTTGTTTATTTTATGGAGTTTTAATGAATCTTGTACTTATAATCTTATGCGATATTGATCATTGATTGAATTTTCATCTTATATTGCTAATTATATTCTACTTAATTTACAGAACTCAATGCTAATAAACTACATCGTGTAATACTCATTCTCACAATGTTGTCGGGTTATATGTTAAATTAGTAAGTAAGTAGTAGCAAGTAGTTTTTAATTAGAATTCATATAATGTCTATTGCAGCAAACATTATAAATCCGCTGTTCATTTTTGTATTTGTTTTTAAAAATATTTTATACTTAAAAACTGGTGGGGGTTTCATCAAGTTAAAAATATTAATTGGAAAGATAAAATTATTAGATACTACTGGAATTACCTGTTTGTATATACAGAATAACATAGTCATGTTTTTCCAAAGTTTAGAGAGATGAGAAAGCTGTGAACCCAAATATGGCCACCGCGCCATATTGGATCTATTAAACCAAACCCATAAGGAGCAAAAATAAATTTCTATTCTATTTGCTTTACCGCTGTATACAGCTATAGCCAATACTTTCACGCAAACATTTAAATCGTTGAATATAACTATTTTAATAAAATATCAGAGTTTATATTTAATAAAATTGTGGTATGTTTGTAGCTAACAATAATAATGCACAACGTGTAGGATAACAGCAGAGGAAGTGTACCTCTTTAAATCCAAGAGTTCTTTTGAAAGAGCAAGGCACAAAAACTGGGCTATTGAACTGAAGAAATTCTACTTTTCAAAAAGTGGTGCTCTATATTGAAGTGAGGTGAGGAGAGGTCGGGTAAGTAGGGCGTAAGTAAGAGGGGGCAGGGTGGGGGGTGGGAGATTGCCCGTTGTCATAGCGACCGGAGGCGGGGCCGCCACGCCCACTTTCTTCCCTCGGGCCAGGTGCTGGGCTGTATCCTTTGTTACGTACCCCTCGATATATCTCCGAGGGTGGCTGTTCCAGGGCTCTATCTATCTGTGTCAGCCTGAAGTGGTGCACGGAGAGCAGCGAGTCAACGGTCTGCCATTGATCCCAGTTCATATTTAATATTGATTCAGTGTTGATTTAAATGAATGTTTATTGAATATAATGTCGTAAAAAGACAACAAAAAAACTGTACAGAGGCAGAGCGATCCCCAGTAGGGTCTCAAGATCCCAAAGGATCCATCTCTTGCTGTTAAAAAATTAAATAAAATTTTCTGCCATAACTGGATTTGAACCCGGCAAATTACCCAACGGCACGGCATCTCGCCACCTCTGCCACTGAGCCACCCCGTTCCTTAGTAATGACATATAAAATATCATTTTCAACTTGAACTTCGTTATTAATAATCTATTAGTCATTTAAAGTCAGTTATTTTATAACAAGTTGTCATATTTATACTTTATATCGGTGAAGATAATCGTCATATGATATGTGTTGAAGTTTATTTACAAACATAAACTTGTGCACTGTGGGTGCCACAATTCCACCTGTTAATACAGAGGCCCACAGTCAGATATTGATATAAATCTTTGAATAAATAAATAGTTAAACTTATATATTATATTAAAATAATAATAATAAGGCTTAGTGAACCCGAAGGCTCGATCCCGATACCACCAATCTCTGCTTACAAACTTCTATCCGAGGACCATTATCTAAGCCCAAATCAAATTACACTAAAAACAATAATTTATTGTAATTACTTAGCATTCTAGTAATAAGTTCTTTATACAAATATAAAAATTAACGAGGATTTAATAATAAAAGTAAAACACATTTGTGAATGATAACCACTGTGAAAATGCTACACCTTTGTTTTTCTCAATATGTGTTTACCTTTATTAAGTTAAGTTATTATTTATTTAAGTTAAGTTGTTATTATTTATTTAAGTTATTATTTCACGTACGTAATATTAATATTACGTAAGTTAATATTACAACCCAATATTCATTTATTTATATTTGAGGTATTATTATAGGAAAATAGTTTTTTCCTTTAATCAAACTCTTGTGTCGAAGGAGTTCATAGTCAGTTCGACTAAATGTTCCGCCCGTTTGAACTTTTTTCAATAATGGGAGTACTTCATCGTTTTAATAATATTTCTGAATCAAATAGCTGAAAATTTTAAAAAATATATTCGTTCGTCTATCCAGCATGTAGTGAAGTGATACAAAAAGTAAAACCACTTTGCCAGAAAAAAAGATAAAAGTGATAGGGATGAGACTTAAATCGTCAGAGAAATAAAACAAAATCCACGTTGCATCCAACATAGTACAACCTATTAAGTATTAAGCTAAATTAATAGTTAACTAACATGAAAGTTTATAAATTAATAATACTCAAAAGCTAGTAAGAAGTGAATTATATCATTTTTTAAAAATAAAGTTAAAATATTTATTAATATATTTGAACATATTTTAATTGATATAATATTAAATGAATGTGTTGAAGAGTTTCTGGTTTTGTTTCCTGTAACCATTTAAGTTTTTCTTAATTCTTTTCTTATTTTCAACAAGGTGTATAAATTTTACTATGGAACATTGTGAGTCTTTTTATCCTACGAGTCTCTTTTTTGTGTGTAAGTGTATTTTAGTTTAGATTTTTATTTAATAAATCATCTTAAACAATTTCCCAGAGAAATAAAAATATATCAACAACTAACCCCATTCCCCCTCCCTACTTGACTGGGAATAAGAGCCCCTTATTGCTGTGGTTTGAACACTACACAATAAAATATGCTGCTCACCCCTATGCTTACCAAATGATTTTTTTTTCACATGCACTCCAACTGAAGCATGTAACTTCGAGACCTGACTGATAACTAGTCGCTTACTTATATAACCGATTTCGGTAACACTGTCATTACAGATCCATAAACCTTTAAATAAAAGTTGGAAGATAGTTATTGAAGAATTTAAAGGACTATGCTAACGTTTTTACGCTTATTGAATAGGTTATCTAAAGAGCTTTTTGTTTCTAAATACAATAGACTATTTTCTCTCCGTCTTTTGAAACTAAAAAAAGCTTAAATCAATTTAATCCCAACAGTCAACAAATAACCTATATAATATTGAAATCAAAAGATAGATTACAATTACCAAAAAAAAAAACCAATGAGTAAACAGATACCAATGATAAATTGTTTTGGGTTCTATTGAGATGTTGACCTGCCCGAAAAATATATCTATATATTTATAAAATACCGCGAATTGCGATACAACGAATTTGTGTAGTTAAAATAAAAATATTTAAAAAAATTAATATCGGCCAAATTTTTTGTGACCTTGCATCCATGGTATCATCTGTTAATCAATTCTGAGTTTTTATTTTTTATTCCTCTTATATTAATAGAATTATTGAAATATCAATTTTATTGCGCTTTTTAATTGAGGAATAAGTATTATTATTATAAGTAAATATTAAATATTTACGGCTCTTTGGAATGTTATCATTCATAATTATATAATGAATTATTGAAACATCATTAAATTTGTAATCTTTTTTTTATCGAAAAGAGTTAATGTAAAAAAATTACTAGAGTGTTACTTTTGAGTCGTGAAATTATATCCCGACATCACTAAAATACAAATTCAGGATCACCTTTATTAACATATTGGCTAACAAATAAGAACATTTTTGTAAAAATATGGACGTGTAAGGTAAGAAATGAACAATAAATGATTTATAATTTATTTTATATTTATTATTCTTACGGTGGTGACAATTTTTATCTTATTTTCTCTGTAAAATAAAAATATTTAAAAAGTTGACCGTGTGTATTTATGTATATATGTATAAATGGTTTCTCATCATTATTTTTGCCAACTCGTATTTTAAATTATGATTCAGATTTGATAATTGAATCTGTGAATTGACTAAACTTTTAAAAGATAACTTAAAATGTTTTTATAATCAGCGAAATAGATATATAAAAGTATAAAAGGTTTTGAAATTTATAAGGTAGCCGAATTAAATAACTTAGTGGATTACTACTTGCGATTTGAGATCATTTAAAGTAATCAATTAAGTAAAATTCCTTCTCAAAAGTTTGCCGATGCAATAGATTGCAGAACAAGGCAACAAAATAAGAAGAAGAAATATATATTATTTATAATTTAATATTTATAACACTTCAAAAATATTTATTTATTGGGGTTTTGAAAATAAAACTCTAGAATTTAGCCATTTCTAAGTGTAAAATCCTTTATATACTTTTTTTTTATTTAATTTTGGCTTTCGTTTCACTTTCGTTTTACCATTTTTTTAATTCCAGCTAGGAAGGTAGGAAGTTACCGGAGACCCGTGTCCAATGGGGGCAGTACCTGTCGCGGAGGCAGTGTTTGGAGGATTTGCCCTTTGAGGGACTAACCTGCGGAAAATTGTCGCTACAAAAGCGTGAGGTAGCCTAATCCCACCTCCACCGCCTCCAAAAAAAATGGCCAAACATTGTCGTCAATGCGGAACAAATGAGGGCAGGCCTTTTTAGGTCAGGTTCAAAGGGACGTATCTGGAGGATGAAGGGTCTGGATTTCTTCCTCAATGGATTCCCGTCACCTGGGGTGGTTTATATAAAGTCACCAGGAGGACCGATCATAATGAAATGCCAACATTTCTGCTTCCAGCCTTTTAATATTTTTTTATGATCTTAGAATTTTTTTTCAGGACAGAATTTACTATGCAATAAAAGCTGTATAAGGTATACTACTTTTTTTAAATAACATCTTTAATATGATGAAGAAAATATATTCCATCAGTATTTTTTGTAACAGCATTTTGAACAATACGGTATTCCTAAATTGGACAATGTATTCTTCAGATTAAGCAGATTTTAATTTTTTTTATTTAAGAACCTCATTTATTTTATAAGTTAAAATTCCTTTAGCGAGTTTTGGTAGGGCTAAAATGAACTCTAATGGATTCGCATCAGTAACATGCTCTAGACTGGCAACACCTAGCGGCCGGTATGGCATGATTTATACAATCTTTTTTAATCAACTTTAGTGCAGAGGCTAAAACCTCAATGATGTAAAAATATTTATTAAATTATATGATGTAAAGATATTTATCTAAAAAGTCGTTTAATGGTTGTGCAATGGATACTAATAATAACTTGAAACGTCGGTCACTGGTATAACTTTTCGTTTCACCTGAAAGATTTTATTCGTAATAGTTAAATGGCTTGTTTTACGAAATGATTGAATGTACAAGTGATCTGTGTATTTTTTAACTTAACGATGTTAATAATAATAAAAATGAAAATATAATCGATATAAAAAAAAACAAACATATTTTATAAATTTTTTAGAAAATACGTGGTATAATAAGGTACATTAAATGAATGAAACAACGTAAATAGAAGAACGTTTTTTATATCTCGTAGGTTTTATTAGTGCTACCTTTATTTAACAAAAATTTCAGCATTAATTTGTTTTCAACATTTTAAATTACATGCATTTATTATGTATTTTAATAAATTAAATTTTTTTAAATGTGATGAATCTAGGTTCATTATAGATCGAATTGAATTCCAATCATTGTTAATATTTAAGCACAATTAGGCTAAGTAAAACAATTCACGCATAAATATAAAAATTATTCCCCTCTTTTTACAGCAAACCAATACTATAGATTAAGCATCCCTGGAAAGAGCGGAATTATATCAAATCGAACAATAGTATGTTATCTGAAATTATGGTACCTTAATAACGATTACAAATTGTTGTTCACTGTTGAATTAAAATATTTCATATTGAATATTTAACCGAAGCTGAATAATTGAGATTTAAGTTCGTGACTGTAACCTAAATAAATAAGTGTTAAGATGATGGGTGCGGATAGGTTTATGAGGCGTGATGTTTACATCTCAATTAACCAGTGCCTGCTGGATCGATTTAGTGACGTCACTCAGGAAACCGGAAGCTCCCAGGAGGGGGGGGGTGCTTCCCTCGCTCCCGACCTCTAGCGGCTCTTCCCAACTAAGTCTAAGTCTGCTTCCAGCTTTTCCAAGTTTAATTTAATGTAATTCAAGAACAGGAGAAAGTTTCAAAAATATATTCTTAAATAAATATCGCAAATAGAGGACTGTTTTCTCTTGTTTATTAATGTATGGTCACATTATTCCTGCTCTGGCTAATTAGGGACACTTCAGAGGGAAGCCTAAATTTGCCTATACAGGTGTAATTAGGAAAGAGGTCTTTAACGAGTACCTGACACTAAGCAGGATCGAGATTTTACTTCCCTTCCGAAGGACGGGATTTTCAATTCAAAATTTTCATTTAATCTTTTTGCATACGGAGATGAACCCCATGAGCTCTAGGGTACTTCTGGACCTCACCCAGCCTCTATAAAGTTGGTTCCCACAATAAGGACGAAAAATCTTTCGGTTGAGCGTGATCTGTGAAGCCCAAATCAGCTCCCTGCACAACCGTTATCCAAGAAGCAGTACAGTCTTATTTCCAGACTTCGACTTATTCTTGCTACTACATTGTCATTTCCTTATAGTCCTATCCAGATCCCTATATATCTTGCAGTTAGTGCCTCCCAGTTAACAGCTGAACCCCGGACTAGCTGCCAGATGAGCAACAAGGCACCACCTAACTCCTCAGTTCACGCCCTCCATTGTGCCTTCCCCAGACCTAAATGACGAACTATCAATTCCTCCTTCTGCGCTGGTACCTCCTTGGACCCCGCCTTCTATCCACAATGATGTAACACCATCTGGTCACCTCCGGACAATGCAATCTAGTACACTTCTTGTTCGACATCTTTTCTTCACATATAGTCCAATAGATAGCTCGCCCTTGGAGAAAATATTACTGGGTCCTATTATATGTCCATTTTTAAAGGAAATGTTATTTAGCAAAACAATTTTATGTAATAAAATCATTTTTATTCAATCTATTTATCCCCATAACCCACGTTTTATCAAATTTTCAAATCCAGAACCTATAAATTGAAGAATAAATCAATCTTTTCATAACAAACTTCATTCCCACTCAAACCCACTAGTTTCAAACCTAGCAACCTCTTCAGCTCCTGATAATCCTCCGAGGTGTCTGAAAAGAAGATGGCCTCGTGACCTTCTAAGTTGAACTTTTTATTTGAGTACTACCACTTAGTAGTTTCTCTTTTTGTCTTTATGCATGACAATAAGTACCATTCGTCCTATTTACTTGTTGTACCTACTATCGTAATACAGTTGTAAATATCAATAAATAAATAAAAATCAATAATATAAACGGATATTTCCTATGAAACGATTTGACTTTATTGGAAATATTCTATATTTATTTTTATGATTTTCTTTTTTAAATTTGTCCAACCGTAATTAATCCCTTAAGTTTAAATAGTGGAGGGAGCGGAGTGGCTCAGAATGGTAGAGCACTTAGTTGCCATGCCGAAGGTCCTTGGTTGAAATCCCACTCACTTTTTCTATCTGATCTAGGACCCTTCTAGGGCTCACCCTGCCTCTATAATTTGTTACCCAAAATAAAGGAAAAAATCTTACAAAAATCAAAAAATAAAGTAATATTTACATAAGATATCATGATATACGTAATGTAATTGTACAAAGTATATGAAGTAAATCGTGAAAAATATTTAAACTTCGAAATTCTGTCAGCATAATTTTAAATTCTGGCAAATGTTTAAATATTATCTACGTCTTGTGGTCGGTTCTCCAACTACTAATAGAGATTTCTCTACAGTAATTTCTATCGTTATAAAGATTTAAAACCTTCCCTTGTTAATTGCCCTTTTTGCAAAGATGAAACTATTGAGGCTTTGATACCTTTTTCATGGTATTATGTCATGAAACGATAATTTTACAGACGAAGAAAAAAACTTTATTGACAACAAAAAATTAAACTTTCAACTGAAAAACCGAAACCCCCACCGATAGTCAAACAAATCCCAGTTTTGCCTTATTCTTCTTTCTTTGCTGTAGGTATGATTAATTATTACCTTAAGAATGATTTTTTTTAGTTACTACTATTTTTTTCCTTATCAACACCTCAATTATTGATCAAATGATAAAACCTGACCTGTATCACTACAACCCGTGAAAGGTCTGTGGTTCAATAGATGGTTTCTTGGACAACGGTTATGCAAGAAGGCATAAGTCCTAGATCACACTCAACCGCCAGATTTTCCTCCCTTATTTTGGGTGCATCATAGTCTGGTTAAGCTCAGGGAGGGTCCTAGATCCCATAGAAACATATTTCCAGCCACTAAAAGATTATATAAAAGTCTGCCAGCAAGCAGGATTTGAACCCAGTAACTTCGGCATGGCAACTAAGCCTCACCAACTCTGCCACTCCACTCTCAATAGAAAAAAAAACTGAAATTTAAATTTAACTTTATAGAATAACATAAATGGTCAGTTCTGAAATTTGGGACTTGTATTTTGCTATTATCACATACGGTTATTAGTATTTTCATTTATTTATAAATACTATCACTGAACCCAAGCCCTTCGGAATGGCAACTCAGTGTTCTACCACTGAACCACTCAGCTTCCTTATGATCAAATGATGGAGGAATCTATATTCGAATGTGTGACGAACCTATTGAAATTTTGTATACCTCCTCTAGAACTATGAGAGTCACGAGCTCATTCATATATGTATTCATGTGTAAAGGAGGCGGGTTCGGAACTGGTTTGAACAATTTCGAACAAGAAGTTGAAAGACCCAAGATGTAGGGAAGATGTATTGTGCGGAAGAAAGTTGCCGAATAAAGGATTTGAACGGAAACTAGATTCCGTTTATAGGGCAATCAAAAGCTACTCGATCAGTGCCAGGGGACAAAGGAAGTGGCATGGGCGGAAGTGCAATTCCTCCTCAAAAGGGCCGCTACTGTTGACCCAGGTGCCCAAATTAGCCAAAGACACCGCGCTACATCTCCGCCATTGTGCGTCTTAGGGCGCTACACGTGTGTGTCTACGTGCAGCTGTATTCTTTGTCCGCTTCCTCGCAACGTGTAGATAATCTGACCATTGTCTGAACAATGTCTCCAGGAGGATTGTCCGGTAGTCGTCATAGGCTCTGACTGATTGATGCCTTAGCCATTATGAGAATAACGGCGTGTATCAAAACTAGGATGTAATCCGATTTCTTTCCCATCACATACGAGGCAACAAAAGACCTGCCAGGAAGAGATAGATAATGGGAGGAAATAAAAAATGGTTCTCTATTTGAGAAGGAAGGGAATGAGTCTTAAACTTTCATTTATAAGGTATGGTGCGATTATAAAAGCTTTTCACCTTCTAGCGTTTCACAAACTTGTTGATCCTATGACACTGATATGTCAAAGAAAAATATCTCTGACGCTTACACCTGGCACGGCCAATTTCAAATTTATTCGAAAGCCAACGTTCTATTATCATCATCCTTATTTAAGAGATTTTTTCTGAATATTCAAAATAAAATTGCCATTGCAGTTCTAGTTTCTTAAAATGGATGTTACAAATTGTGAGAAATCGGATGACCAATATCAAGTTGGAAACCAGAAAAGCCAATAAGACAATACCTACAAAAAAAAAAAGTATCACCTCTGTTATAATAGCTTGAAGGTCATCGATTGATCGAAGAAAAAATAATTATAAAATTTATATCGACTTTACTCACTAATGTACATTTTACATTAGTAGGACATGATACAAGTACATTTTTAGATACATATAGATTTTTAAACATACATAAAGCTATGAATTGATTGTTTAAATATATTTGCCTCGTTCCATCATGCTTTTGTTTCCACCTCATTTATTAATATATCCTTTTTTCTAGCATTTTTTAAAACGAGCAGGAATTCAGACTTTTAAGCGTAATACTAGCAGTTTCTATTGGCATTATGGTCGATTTTGATTTCATAAAAGAGTATCAGAACAACCTTATGTAATATTGTATCCATATCTGAACTTCAAAGTTTAAAATTGTAGTCAACTGTTAAAATACCAATCCTGAAGTCTGGGGGTTGAATAGCACGGAGGGATAACTTGAAGAACAACCGTTGTTGAACTGGAATAGCAATAGAATTCATGTATGAGAACTATTAATAAAAATTTATGAAATAATAAATTGTTAATACATTTTTAAATTTAATAACATTTTCAATACATTAAATGAAACCTTTATAATTGCGTGCGTAAATGCGTAAATTATCTAAAGTGTTGGCAAACAAAGCAATGTTTAGTGAATTCATCATCCGGATAAAAGAAAACGAAATCAACGATTTTAGACAAAATAAGGCCCATTTCGCACCATCAGACAAAAACAAACAGTATAGTTAGAAAATACATCATTTCAAGATATTTAAATACATACTGCAGTAAATAGTACATTTCTTAAACAAATCATCCATTCTGATTCATCTATATGAGTCGACACACATCTTGTTTTTCCTGTCCTAATTTATAGTAGGTTATTTACCCATCTCCATTTTTTTTTTACTTTCCTGGAGAAATTAAGATTCAAGCAACAGTAGATGAGAATAATATTACTTGAAATTGGGAATTATAGTTGAAGACTAAAAGAGATAACTCGATTTCCCCCCTACAAATGGTAACAGCGGTATCTGATATATTTTTCAAAGGTGATGTCATCATTTCCTTCACTTCATAGAGGCGAATAATTGCTTCCTAACTGCTTCCTAGCTGTGCTGCGAAAGACTGAGGTAACGTCACTTACCCGATTTGAGCTTCGAGCATCTCTAACATCATTCATTGTCAGATTAATAGGAGCAGCAATCTGCATGGACTTTAACAAAAATAATGATGATAACGATACCGAACGATTTCGAGATTAATTTTGCTCTCTGAAGCATTGAGGAAAAAGTGAGTTAGCTCTATTTCCCCCCTGTAGTCTTCAGTTACATTATACATCCAGTTGCAAACATATGAACAGAGGAAGAAAATGGTCCATACAGACATCAAGGATTGATACCTATAAGCATATATGTATTTTTATTATTTACTCTGTATCATAATTATTTGTCTATATCTTGTATATTTAGCCCTGAAGAAGACCTGCAATGTTGGTCGAAAAGTTGGTTTTCCAATAAAGAATTCTCCCTACCAAGGAGAATCTTTTTTTACCTTCACCACGACCATTTTCTTCCTCATAAATATAAGGTTGACTAATATTATTCAAGATTTATCCTTTACTCATTGCTATTAGAGTATGGGAGTCAGTCCTGCTATTGCCTGCTAGATGGACATGATAGCTCTACTATCCCTGTCACCTGACCCGAGAGATACCTTCGTGCCTCGGACTTCCGGCTCGACCAGTGGCCGGATACAGAAGCCACGGTGGCTAATGGGACTAGTTGCCTCCGATATCGGAACCAATCTCAGTTCCCAGGGCGTGTCATCATCCAATGTCCTCCCGTCCCCTAAGCACGTGTTCTCTGCTCACTTCGGCGTAATTACCTGCACGTCGTTCCATTATTACCGATAGCATTTGACTCTTCCTTAATGTACGTGGGGGAAAAAAGGAACAAAAATAAATGAAACAATCAGAACTGAAGAGTTTCAATTATTTATTTCGATGGGGAAGAAAACGATTTGTTTCTATTTTATTAGTGCTGGAGGCAACAGCTAAATTATAATATTTTCCGTAAGTAAGTAAATTATATGTAGAAGTGTGTTTCATTTAGCACTACTCTACATTGCTTTCCTTAATTGAAAAATTTTGTTTATTAAAGGATTCACCAACAAAATTCACCAACCCTTAAGCACAAAACCACGTACATTAACATAGGTAAAATGCATTTGAGGATACGCACTGATTTTGAATGAACCTTGAAACAATTTTTCTCGCTTCTCATATCGTGTTTTTCACTTTCGGTTCTTTGTACTTTGCAAGTGTATTGACAATATTTATTGAACCAAATTTGAAAAAAAACACAAACTCTTTTACGAGCATTGGTTAAACGGATTTCTTGTATTATTACATTATGTAAGGTGTCAAAGACTAAATTAAAATCTCAATATTTATTTTGACTCTACTTTATGCTGCAATAGCTAAACGGACGGTGCTACAATGGGTGGCCTTATTTTGCCTGTGTAGGGGCACCATTTAACGTACCCTCTGAAGGACGGCATAACCAATTATTTTTCAAGGGATTTAAATATATTTGTTTCCTCTAAGATTAAAACACATTTACTATTGGTAAAGGTAAACTAATTATTGGAATGATATGTTATATATTAAGCTCCAGCCTGAAATTACACATCAGATAATGCTTCAACCTTCCATTAATAATATTTTTGATAAAAATATGATATTGTATTAATGGTACATTTTTTACTCCCATATCCACCTGTTGTCCTGCCAACCTTGGCCATAGAAGGTTGTTACGGTAATCAATATACTATAGGTGACCCTAATCTCAATAGTTTTTTACGATGTTTAACATTGTGTAGTTTATATAAACAGTTAAAGTCGTATTAAATTGTAAACGACTGGTTTAAGTACCTAAGTTACCACACGTACCAACGTAGCACAAGTACCCAAGTACAGCATACGTACCAACATTTTTTTTAATTAACTGTTTTTTTTTTATTCTTTAGTATTATAATATTCAAGATATCAAAAAGAAAGGTAAAAGTGTTTTGAAATACTGTACCCCGATGGTAAACGACACCCTTTCCACAAATGGCATAGTATTTATATATGACAATATATACAATATATTACTTAATACTTCTAATTACTTATCAATAACAATGTGAACAATTTTCTTTATGAAGTTTCTATAAGTCATGAGGAAATATATTTTAATATTTCAGAGCTATGGAAAATCGTTTTCCTGAACAAATACAAAAATGTGTCATGGTGTGCTTTAACTCTGGGAAAAGAATTTACGAAAACAATTAATAAACCTGTGATTGTGATAGGCAATTGACGGTTAATCACCGGTGCGTATGTGATGCGCAGCATTAGGGCCGCGTGCATTGGTGATCGCGTGCACCGCTCGTTAGCTCCTGAGGCTAAGGTGACCTCACCGTTCCCAGGCTCCCGGAGCATCGCCTCTGATTGACTGTTGTTGAAATGCCTCACACGTCACTGTAACCTTATACACCTCTATCATATCTCGTGGGATTCCACTTCCTCTATCAGTCGTATCGTCGTTACTGAGCGTGGATACTAACTCTTTCCAAAAATCCATTTAGGAAGTCACACTCCACTTATAAACCAACCAGATTGGACAGGGGTATACATAACACTCAAGTAGGCAATAGAGCTGCCCATACAGAGGGTTATGAAATATTGATACGACGCAGTGATCCAGTGGTGTAGATCAGTTGAGGCGACAGCTGGAGCAACCGGTTGCTAAGCCAATTACCAGCGATAGCAGAGGGTTTGCTGTAGTACTCGTATACCAACCCCAATCCTCGCCTTTACTGCCAGATATTGCTCCATCAAACGTATTGGGGATATATGTCATTATTAATAGATACATCAAACAGTGATCTTTTGTAGTGTACATTTTATTTTTAGATATTAATCATATTAATCAAAATGAACTTAATGAATTTAGCATTAATTTGACCATCTGATATAGAGCTGATATGAGCCTGTTGCTCATTAATTATCAATATCGTCTATCTATGTTCTCTTTTGTAGTGTACATTTTATTTTTAGATATTAATCATATTTTTAGAGATCATAGATAGACGATATTGATAATTAATGAGCAACAGGCTCATATCAGCTCTATATCAGAAGGTCATATTAATGCTAAATTCATTAAGTTCATTTTTATGAGGCCATAAGGGGAAATTCCAAATAATAAACCTCAAGTCACAGATATAAGAGTAACCATGCTTACTTGAAGATATAACAGGAATGAGATAAGAAAACATCTTACCTCAAAAAATAAAAAATAAAGGAATGTTTATTTCCAGTTTTTTTCTCATTTGAAATTGCATATACTAATAACTCAAAAACTGGAAATCCTGGAAAAAAGAATTTTAGATTGTGGTGATTTTTCTGAGAAAAATCATGGGTGCAGTTCAGACTGAAGACCGATAGAACCTGTGATGTTACAGAGAAATCTACAAGAAAATGTAAAGAATCTCGGACGCGATGCAGAAGAGGAGGCTGACATTCCTCTGACATCTGTTTAGAATGATTAAGCATAAAATTGACAATCAAATATTTGAATTTTTTTGGAAAAAGAAGATCACAACAATATGGACTAATGAAGTAAAGAAGGACTTGGAAAAGTTGAATTTTACAGAGTTTATGTTGTAGAATGGTGTGAATTTAGAAGCAGAGTGAAAAATCTAGAAGTGTTTCAGGATGAAAAAAGGCCGGAGAAGGTTGGACGAAGCTGGACAGAGTATCAAAAGAAATGTGCCAATGAACGCATACAGGAATTCTGGAGACAGAGAAAACTCCAGCAGAAGAAACATTGAAATAGGTTGTAACGTGATCAAAAGTGGTCAATACGGAATAAACAAATCAAATAAAAAGAAAAAAAAAGAGAAGAAAATGGACCCTTTAATTCTGGTTTGCATACTTGATAGAGACTTCCTTCTTTTGTGCCTTTACTTATCTCATTCTTTGTATTTTTATTATTTTCTTTTTATCAATTGTTTAAATCTTCCTTCACTTCAATATATGCATTGAAGGCTTGGTTAAAGTTAGAAAGGGCATTTATTTTTCTGTTATTACTGCTACTTAATACTTCAAATTTGGAATTTTTCATACATATTGAGTTTTTCTGTTCTATATGTATCTATCTGTTTTTCTTGGACTTGCCGTAATTGACTTTATTCTTAAAAGGTACCTGTAGGTTTACTATTTCTTATTTTTTATTTATGTGTTGAAGCATTGAAGATCAAAAATAGACAACTCCAAAATTGCAAAAACTGACTTAACATCAAACATAAAATAATGAGTAATGGCTAGCTTCATGCTTCTTTCATCATTCCCGTTTCTTAGAGACTGTCCTTGTCGTCCTCGCGGCGTAGTGGGCAATGCGAGTTCCCTTGGTGTAGAGAACTCCGGATTTCTAATATGTGAATCTAGTTAGGTATCAATTCCCCATTCGATGAATAATAAATATTTAAATATTGAACTATACCTAGTACCACAATTTATGGGTTCCTTTTGAAATCACAAGCGAGTCATCACTCGGTCGACATGTAGTCAGCGCTGACCTTCCACCGATAACTGCCTGCCATCCATCTCCAGAAGTGCAATCACAACTGCCCCATTGTCCCTCCTGCAGTGCCTGAGACTACCCAACTGCTAACAGAGGCAACACCAATCAGCGGGCCAATAGCTGGTCTATTTACACGGCCCCGCTCCCACAATTCCCCGCTGTTATAAATCTTAACTGCAATTAAGCGCCACCTTTCAATTCTATTGCTGTCCAAAGTCGGGAAACAACTTAGTTTCTACTTCTGTACGCCCTTTGTTTACTCAACTTAATGACGTGTTTCACTAAACAAGTACATGAATTATAGAGTTTCATACAAATTACTTTTATTAGTTATTTCATACGGTTTCTAGTTTATTGACCAATACATATAGCGTGAATATTTATGAATTTTTTTTTCAGTTGGACTCTGATCTTCGCCCGAGCGATGAGGTCATCTTGCAGGCACACATTGCTTGTGGAACAGCCAGGAATTTCTCAAAAGTGACAGAGATTGCGTCCACGTTACTATAAAACTATTGTGCGGTGGATTGATATAAACGGAATCCAAATTGTTGGTTCGTTATTCATTACCTCTACTTTTGTACTTTCGGTGTTAACCTGTTAACCTTTAAACGATTTAGGATATAAAATCAAATATTTTAGTCAGTATTGAGAGAAGTGTAGTTGTCGACAGGGCAGGCCTGCAATGTGGATCAAATGATTTACATTAGATATTTTTTTTTTTTACTTTGGCCACGACTCAAATTGTAGAGTTTTATAACAATAATAATTATACCCAAAATTATTTTTTTATTTTATTTACTTCGAAATTATACAGATACCACTTGGCCTATGTTGTATTGTATTCTCTTCTTAGTCTTTTCTGTGGTCTTTTAAAAACCTCCACTATGGGATTAACAGGGAATTTGGATGGTTAAACCTCCGATTGAAGGCACTTCTAGCGTGGTTCATCTCTCTGTAGTAGCTCCATTTTCGTTTCAGTCTCCTGGTCAGATTCTGTGATTATACAGGGTGGGGCCAAAGGGTATGAACCGGTTTTAAAGGGATGTAAAACAAAAACAATTCAACTTACAGAAATTATGTTTATATTTTTTAATTCAGTACAGAATCTATTTTTTTACATTTAGTTTGAAAGACGATACCACGTAGGTGGCGGCCGTCAGCCGCGATGCACTCTTGAAGGCGAATTCTGAAGTTTTCAACCGCTGTTCTGCACATTTCGATGGGTATTGCCGTAACTTCCTCTCCGATTCTGTCCTTAAGTTCTTCCAGGGTATGTGGACGATGTGTGGGGAAGAAAAAAGTCGCAAATGCTCAAATCTAGTGAGCGCGTAGGCATCTCCACGTCACTCCTCAAAAGTGCGAGGCGCTGGGGGAGCACTTGCAAAAATCTCGCCATTGAAATCCTAGCGGTGTGAGATATAGCCCCGTCCTGTTGGAACCAGATGTCTCCCCGA
Organism: Troilus luridus; assembly: GCA_964056705.1. Lineage (NCBI taxonomy): Eukaryota > Metazoa > Arthropoda > Insecta > Hemiptera > Pentatomidae > Troilus > Troilus luridus. Next base: position 59,310,760 of record OZ057412.1, on the reverse strand, counting down.
TTAGTTGCTTCACTCAATTCTTCCAGCTCAGGTTCAAAAATCTCTTCCAACACTGTCACATGCGCTCAGCGGTGACAGTGACGGTTCGCCCATTATCCTCGAAAAAGTAAGGACCAATAATCCCAAATTGGGATACTGCACACCATACAGTCACTTTAGAAGAGTGAAGTGGCCTCTGGTGAATTTCCCTTCGGTTTTCATTAGCCCAATAGCGAAGATTCTGTTTATTAAAAATTCAAAAGTTTAGTGGAAATTCACCTTCAAGGGTGCATCGCGGTATCAAACTTAATGTAAAAAACTAGATTCTGTACTGAATTAAACAATATAAACCAAATTTCTGTAAGTTGAATTGTTTTTGTTTTACATCCCTTTAAAACCGGTTCATACCTTGTGCCCCACCCTGTATGTGCCAGTACATTTTATACCAGTAAGTATGGGTGTCCAGCAAGTGGGTCATGAAATTTTTTGTAGTGTTTCTTCCTTGTATCAGTCAGGAGTCGTATGTCTTCGCATAATGATTTATTAGTTTCGTAGAAGGGTCAAGGACAACACAATGGGGGAGTTTCTACTGAAAGATTTTAATGGTCTGTAAGTGAAGTTTTTAAAGTGACAACTCCTTTAGCCGTGTTTAACGACATTTGATAATGGAAAAACTTATGTGTTAGCGTCACCGACATGATCGTGACGTATTGAATGATACTGGTGACCCCTAGTGGCCTGTGCATGAGGCATATAATTTGTTTACAATCAATCTTATTTTATTTATTTAAGAATAATTATATTTAACTAAAAGGTCTTTAACTTTTGACTAACTGATATTTAACTAGTTAAAGTATTCGATATAGATGCCTTGTTTTATGATATTTATTAAGTACAAATAAGCTAAGCAATTTTAGCTTTATTTTATGAAATTACAATTACATTATAGTTTCGTAAAAACTTTAGCTTCTATATAAAGAAAATCCTTCTGTTACCTTTCGGTATTTTAAGACAGTAATAATGCTAAAAATGAAAATAAAGAATAATATATCATTCATGTAAATACAAATATCAGATATATATCAAATTAAATAACTATATGCTAATTATTATTTCAATTAAATTATTAATAAATGATTTTTTATTGATTTTGAGTAGCCCATCGTATGCTTTGATTAATAAATAAACTACTTAAAAATGTATATAATTATTGTTTAGAGTGTCAGTATATGTGAAAATCAGGCTAATGTTAATTATTACAATTTAAAAATCTGAAATTTAAATAATTCAGACTATAATTATATATAAAATATATTTAGAAATTCAAATTAAGAACAGTTATTCCAAAGTTTTGAGTTTTCACTAATGTCGGGAGTCCTTATGCCTACCTATTTTTTTGCATGAGCCCCACAACTGCGGGCATATGTCCATATCTGCTTAGGTAGCCTTTTGTAAGTTATAATTTTGTTATTTAGTGATAACCATTTGTTTATTTTTATGGTGAAGTAGTCGTATTAGGAGTGAGAATCGGTGATTCAGCCTTTACTCATCAAATTAGTCAGATGCGATTTCCATGCGTCTTCTGTCCATTTTATGGCCCACCTATTTTATCTGTATTTCTTTAATTTTTCACTATATAACATATAATAAAGTTATTATTATAACTTATAACTAATGAACTATATAAATAACTATATAATTATAATTTAGTTAAAACGATTGGTGAGAAAGGTAACAGAGTTCGCATCAGAATATCTTTCAAGAGTCTCGGTTTTAGTCTTGGGGATGAAATAGGTTCGCCTATGTTGAATGCTACAGCTCCTTTGACTGCTGATAATCTGGTCTTAAATCTGGTGTAACGCTTCTTGATAAATTCATCTATCGTCTCTAGTTTTAGCTCTCGGAGTAGTTGACTGTTTCGTACAAACCAAGGCGCGTTTACTGCGACCCGTAGGATTTTATTTTGGAAGATTTGCAATTTTTTTCGCTTTGATATTGACACTGCACCCCACACTTCACAACCGTACATTAGTAGAGATCTATGTAGAAGTATGGTTTTATAAATTAATAAGGTCGTTTCAGGTTTTAAGCTAGATTTTCTATTGATTATCGGATAAAGTAGAGCTAGTCGTGCGTAGGCCTGTGTTAATTTAGTGTTGATATCTTAGTTATTGATAAGACAACGATCTAAATAAACTCCGAGATATTTTATAGCTTCTTTATTCCACGGGTAGTTGCTGCCATTGAGCACTAGCTCAGGTGGGTCTAAGGGTGCAAATTTTTGCGCAGCATTTTTGAACGTTGAGGTCGAATTTCCATTTAGAAAAGTATTGTTCTAACTCATTAAGGTGACTTTGAAGTGTGTTCCTGGCTATCATTATGTCATCACTCTGCGAGAATACTGCTGCGTCGTTAGCGAACATAGCTGTGGAGGTAAGTGGGGAATGCGTGATGTCATGAAGAGGATCGGAGAGAGAACAGAGCCCTGAAAAACAGGTATTGAGTTATGAAATAAAATATTCATTGAAACGTAGAAAAGTATGGGATGCTTGATGTTAATTTTGTAAATACTTTATTGATTGATACAAATAAAAATATAGCATTAGAAAATATATTAAAAAGCGCACTTCGCTTTTTAACGATAAAATGATTGTTTTGTTTATCACTCTATTCTTATTGAACATTATTTAGTGCTTTTTGGTTTTGTTTCTAATTAAAGCGTGTTTTTTTTTTAGTTTTTTAAACTTATTACAAAATGTACTAGACTCCCACAGTTGATCCAGTAGTCATATGCTTGTCTCAAATATTAAGTCATGAATGCCGAACTAAATGCCTTAGTATTTAGCACAAAACACTGCCGTGTGTTCGGATATGAAAAATCGCTAATCCTGAAAATCCTGGTCAGGATAATGAGAAAAACTTATTAAACTATGGCATTTTCATCGGTCCTCGAGACATGTACAGAGTTTCAATTTAATTCTATGTTTTGAACTGGCCGAAAATCGTTCAAATATTCCGCTACTTACAGGCGAAGCTAATAAAACATATTAATAAGAGACGGTAAAGACATTGTTGGACCCGAAACAAGAAATATTACCAGGATGAGACAGCAGAGAGCTAATCAGCTGCCACCTGCCATATTGTTCCCTGACCGTAATCCAAGAAGAGCTGACCGCACAAGGAGGCTGAGGATGATGACAGGGCTGATGGTACGGGGGCAATGATGGATCCGTTTTAATATCATCAATGTGGGAGGGGGCGAGCGCCCCGGGATAAGGAGCCCCCCCCCTGACCTAATAGAAACAAATGGCCCGCGCCCCAGCTCCCCCCGCGCCCCGAGGGCTAATGAAGCCTTGGCCATATTGATTCAATCCGACAACCTCCTTAGGAGCGGCTAATCGTCTTCTCCTCGGCCTCTCCGATCAATCACTCCATCCCTCTCCTCTGTCCTATCTGTCCGCATAATTGAGTAGGCCTCCCTAAGGATATAGATACCTATTCATGGCCTCTCAATGCTAATTAGGGGAACCGATTAGCAATAAAGTCAGTACCTTAGGAGGAAGTGTGCGGTCCTACCATATAACAATAGGATAATTACCTCACTATATAAGAATAACAAGCGGTAGCAAAAATCAAACCTCCTTTAATCGTGAATCACCATTCAAGATGGAAACGTTCTACCTCTTTTTATGGGATATGGTGCACTCCCTCCTGGTATTATTGACTGAATTTAATCATAATATGTAGATATCGCATTATAGTGACACTCGCACAAAGTAACTCAGAAACCGGTGTTTTTTTTATGGTTTATTATGCTTATGAAAATAAAGATATTTCTTTATCACTCATCAAAACTGTAATAACAGTGGTAATTATGTAGATAGTAGATGGTATTATGTAGATTCTCTAGTGGTAATTATGTAGATACTGTAAATATTTATATTCTCTAGTTGTGAGGGCAATAATAACCATTTGTAGTTGTTTGCCCTTAAAATAAAACAACAACAACAACCTAGCTTCAGAGCTTCTCTGCTAGAAGGCACTTGTGTCACACTTAGTGTTCTATTGCAATTCCAGGCTCACTTATTGTTTTTCCTTTTTTTTTCAAAAAGGTAAGTTTTTGACTTGTTGAGTAAATGAACAGTTTGACGGCGTATTATAAATAATTGTATATACTTAATAATGTATTAACATAAAAGAAACTTATTACTAAAATCTATCTCTGAGATTTGTGAATGCCTTTCTTTCTTTCTTCAAGTGACTACTTTTGGCTTCCTGGTCTAACACTGCTTGCGGCTTGCGGTCTGTTGAGGATTTTCTACTCCATCATAGATTAATTGAATGAGATGCAAAAATACATTAACCTGGTGTATGAACTCCATTAAACCATTTTTCCCATTAGAAGCCCTTGTCGGATTATAGATGAATCTACTTTTATATCAAAAAGATATAGCAGAGCCAGGAATATGGTGAACCGTTGCTGTAGATTAAGCAGTCACAGTTACTTCTATTGCATAGCAAATAATCCTCACACTGCACAGCGGTAGAAGAGTGAAGGATTATGATGATAATGCATACAAAATTAGAATTTCTCTTATAATTAAAAAACTTGTATGGATACCCTTTTTTGTCTCTCTTGTAAAATTTAGAGAAGTGGACAATTTGCCTTACTGCAGTTTGCGATTCACATGTAATTATTACTAGAGTTGATAGATAACCCTCAACAGGTGGAGAAGAAATGTTCATAACATTTAACTAGTACTTAGGGTTAACAAAAAAACAATAGGAAGCTGTGAAGTTTAATGCAAAATAATGCATTATCGAAATTCAAAACAACTTTTACAGAGGATTACAGTTTTACAAGATTCATACATAAAACTAATAACGATAATAGTACTCTGAGAATTCGCTGTTTCAAATTGCAAATTGACCGAATTTAAAATTATTTATACTCAATGACTCAATGAAATACAAAATTAGCTCTTTATTTTTCCTCTATTTTTATTTCCTTTTCTTCTATTATTATTTTTGTCTTTATCTTATATTTCTTTATTCCCTAAGCTGCTATTGAATCGATATGAGCACCTGAATATTCCGCTTTATGGACTTGTAGGTTCGTGAATCGCTGGTCACAGGTGATATGATTTTTTAATCAATGAAATTAGATTTAATTTGGAAAAAAATAGTAAGTTTAGTAGTAATGTATAAAGGACAATCATGATGTTACTACTTCATGACTCCAGACTCTAGTATCAATGTTTCTGGCAGAAGTACCGCTATAAAAAATGAAAATCGATAAAAGTTAATATTGGTAGGAGTAGGTCGGGCTTAAAAACATTAATCGTGATTAGCTTTATGATTAGTTAGGACGTGATTCATAAGGCACCTGGACCTCACATCTGCTTCAACTAACTCTACACAATTTTTTAAAGGTTAAGATATACTTCTAGAGTTTATAAGTGGTACATGAGTATATATTTAACATAAATTATAAATATAATATATATATATATATATATGGCCAGCTTATATTATGTATGAAATTGTTTAAATTAATTCTTTAGATTGGTGACATTTGGTTTTCTGTTCTCAACATAGTTTCTAATAAGCTGTTTCGATGTAGTTTTAAGTTAGATTCAATCAGTAAGAGTGTCTTGTAAAAAATCAACATTTTTACCTCTAATTGTTCAACAATTTTAATTGTTTTAAGAAACACACTATACTATACTGTTCATAGTAACTGTTTTAATGTGTTTTATTTAGCTGCTGGCCATTATCACTACTTTAACAGTATTATAAATGAATGAATAATAAGCAATATCAATTGACGACACCGTAAGCACCTCATCACTTCTTTCATCGTTCCACACTTTGACTATGGCTGTGTGGCTTAAGTGGGCCCTCGAACAAACTTGAAGAAAAACTGAGACGAATTATGAACAGCTCACTTCGGTTTGTCTTCAACGCCCCGAGGAAGTCTCATGTGTCCCGCCTCTATGATGAGTTAAAGTGGCTCCTCCCTTCTATCCATAGACTTTATTTCTTAGGTTCTTTCTTATACCAAACCATCAACTCAGAACATCCATCTTATATCTATAGTCTCCTACAGTTCAAACCCTCTATCCAATCCCAGGGCACTAGATCTCGCCTTTCCGTCCTTGATTCCCAAAACTTTTGAGCGCTCTTTTGTCGCTCGGTCTACCTCTCTATAGAACTCACTCCCACCTGATATCCGTCATGCGTCTTCTTTATCCACATTGAAATCCAAACTATTCCTACATCTCCTTAATTCCCAAACAGATGCTCTCTAATCAATATAATAAACAGCTATAATCAACACAATACATTGAGAAAATACTGTAAATATTTCACACTCATTATGATACTACTATTAGATGTTCTTATCTACTTTTCTATTTTCCCATTAGCCTAATTCTGTTTATTGTAAATTTGTATTATATTATTATTTAGGCTTAAGAACTTGAAATAACTGACTGAAACTCAAGAACCAAAACATAATCTTTCCATAACAGTCAAGATCAGTAGGAACCGATATATATATATTTTTTTTTTTTATATTGATTTCTTATATGTAAATAATTAATATATGAATGTTTGTAGGTATGTGTGTGTGGGTGTGTGAGTATATATAATATTATTATTATTAAAGATAAAAATATTCCACACTCATTATGATACTGTTATTCATATTATTTGATGTTCTTATCTACTTTTTTATTTTTCCATTGGCCAATTTCTGTTTATTGTAAATTTTTACTCTATTATTTTATTTTATAAATTTGTTTGTTTGTTTTATATATGTATACTTTTTTCTCTCTATCAGAACATAAGTTTTAGTTCATATTTAATCGTAGTATTCCAATAATATAGTTGTTTGCCCAGACATTTTCTATTACTTTCTGTACAATATTGTTATTCTTAAGGGACTTGGTCCCAGAATAAAATTATTTTTCTATTCTATTCAATCATCTGTTGATTTCCGAAGTGCTTATGATAGCATTAAAAGACCCAAGTTTTTCGAAGCACTACATGAGCTAGGCATTCCTTCAAAACTGATTCACCTAATAAAGATGACTAGGATATATACTAGGATAGATTAGGTAAAGAGCTCTGTTCGGATCCAGGGAGAGGTAACCCAAGAATTCGACTCCATTTTATGTTTTGAGTAAGACAGGTTAATGGCCCCGCATGTCTACTATTCAATCGTGAAATTCAATTGAAAAAGTAATAAGAAATTCCTGAATATAAACGAGTGGAACAATTTTGGACAGGCAGTTGCAGATAGATGAAGTGAATACGTTCATTTTGTTTGGGTATTGTGATCAAAACACAACCACTCATTTCAAAATAATTTATTTCTGTATCCCCAGTGAATAAGTGATTAAGTCGAATTTTGTCCTGAGTGAGTTAACAGCATTGAGGGGAGCGGAATCGTGTCACTCTTATATTTTTTGGCTTGAAATGGAGTCATAATATAATTAATAACTTATTTTCAGGCTGCCTTACTTAGCCCTTAATTCATTATGAAAATAACACGAGTACACTTCCGTAGGTACAAGAAACTAATTTTGGAAAAAATTCGACTTAACCACTTATTCACTGGGGCTGTAGATATAAGGGTGATTATTATCTTTCAATTAGTTTTCAGTTATACCCAATGCCTTTTTCATTATATTGCTTTTTGTCCATTTATTACTATGGTATTGAAGCAATAACATCTTTTGAGTCCTCTTTACTCAAGCCGAAATTCTTCGGGGCTTGATACTTACCCTTCGAGGGAGGAGAAGGCGGAGAGAGAAGAGAAGGAGTAAGTTATTTGTTAGGGCTACGTCAGCTATAATCCACTTAGCTAGGCCAATATACCCGGCCTCTGCCCCCTCCAATAATATCAAGTCTCTCCCCTCTCCTCAGCCTCTGCTCTGCCCCTTCTGCTATATATATGTCTGTTTATTTATATCCTTATCTACAAAAATGTATGTCTAATGTTATGTATTTAATACACTTTGTGAATATTAACTAGTTCATAAACAATTATTTATCCCACTTTGAATTAATCAACTCGTTCTAACTTGATTCTCGGACTGTGTGTTATGCGGCACTGTATGCCTGATGCGCCTATCGGAAATACACCCTTCATTGAGTACTTGGTTACGTTCAACTAGAGCATGTACATATTATGTAACTCACCATGTTTCAATGATATATCTTTATATTTCATGAACTAAATGCAATTTTGAACAAAAGGATTTTATACATGAAGAGAACATATCGCCGCTCCGGAAGTATAATGACGCAACTTTGACATTTTGTGAAATTGACTTTTTTGTCTTGGCGGGCTCATAAATGCATTTACTAGATGTTTGTAAATCGGCATAATCGTTCTTACGAAATTCGCCACTGTAGGGAAGATCGGTCGTTATAACCTGCATGCTTATTTACCTTTCCCTCCGGCAGAATAACGATTCATCGTTCAGTTGGGATTTGCAAGCTGTGCTACCTGTCCCGATGGGGCAAACATCAGCATTTTTTTACAAGTCGCGACTAAACTGCTTCAACTTCACAGTAAGTTCTATCAAGCACCATTGATAATTATCAAATAAAGCAACTGACTGACTTGTGTGTTTTTTTTTTCTCAGGTAACCGAAATTATAACGTCAAAAACTAACTGCTATTTTTGGCATGAGGGATTAGGTAAACGAGTAACCAATGAAATTGCCACTGGAGTATACCTGTACATTGAAGAGCTCTCTAGAAGCAGACCAGGGAGTGACAGTATTTTATTCCGATAATTGTGGGGGCAACAAAAGAACAAGTGAGTAGAAAACAAAAGAGGAATAGGTTTTTGAGTAAGGAAGGCTGGCTGCTAATGTGCTTATTTAATTTGCAGGTTCATGATGGTAATGCACTAGTTTGCTGTCGGACATTTAGATGTCCATTCTATAACCCATAAATACCTCATTCAAGGTCACATTCAGAACGAGGGTGATGGAGTGCATAGTGTCATTGAAAGAGGTTTAAAAAGGACCAAAAGATCAGGATCTATTAATGTTCCTGACCAATATGTTTCGATAATCAGAAATGCCAAAAAGAAGGGTGAGCCCTTAAAAGTTAAAGAAATGGGTTATAATGATTTCTTCGATTTTAAGTCACTTTCTGACAAGATGGCCTCTAATTTTATGAGGATACAGAGGGAAACTTTTTTAAGGTTTCTGAAATAAAACAAATTAGGTTTGAAATTGGAGTGATATTTTTCAGTATAAAAATAGTTTTAAGGAAGTATATTTGAAAGAGGTCAAATTTTAAAAAAAGAAATCAAATGAAAGCCTTTCTTTAATACCTGCTTACAACAGGAACAATTCCGTTCCAGAAAATAAGTTAAAAGACTTAATTAGTCCGATGAACAATCATATTATTCCCTCTATCTACAAACCTTTTTATGGCAGTCTTAAATAATTTTGGAACAGGTTTTTCTGTAATTTTTTTGTTAAATCGATTTATACTTTTCATGCTATTTTGGTAATTTTTGTTCAAATAAACTTTTCTTCATATTTTTACTTGTTTTCCTTACTCCTATAAAGACAAAAGTGTAAAATTTGTGATGCATTTTCAGAAGAATAATGACATATTTACATGTTACTGAATACTGTGATACTGGTATTAGATATTTTATAAATTAAAATAACTTAAAAGTTGCAATAATAACCCACGATGTTTATAAACTACTGTAATAGAAGAGTTAAACGGTATCTATAGGCCATTCTATTAAGACAAATTAGAACTATTTTTCTTTTGCTTGTACTGTCATTAATTTCAATTTTTGCAGTTGTGTCATTATACTTCTGGAGCGGGGATATATCTATCAATATTAAACACGATATAATTAAAGTCAATGAGAACCTTACATATATTACATTTAGTATAATAGTAAAAATAGGAACCTATAGCTATTTTTGAGGATGAAAATGGTCCGGGTGATGGTCAAGAAAATGTTTACATAAGGAGAACTATTTATTGGTAAGCCAACGTTTCGACCCACATTGGAGGTCTTCTTCAGTGCTGGTGAGATCAGAAGTTGACACTAGACTGATCTCACCAGCCCTGAAGAAGGCCTGCAATGTGGGTCGAAACGTTGGCTTACCAATAAAAAGTTCTCTCTTTATAAGAGAATTTTCTTGACCTCTACCCGGACCATTTTCTTCCTCATATATACAAGGTCAACTAATATTATCTAACCTACTCAAGGTTAGAGCTTCATATGACTTTAGGAATTAGTCAAAATTTATCACACCGAAATGTATTCAATCTCCAACAAATACAGCTTAAAACATTTATAAAAACATTTCTATTCAACATATTTACCCTCATTTTCTGTATTTTACCCCCGACTTATCAAATTTTTAATCCCAGAACTGAAAAATTCAGCGTATTTAGGATGAAATAACGTCTGAAAATGCATTAATGGTTTGAGAATCATTTTAAAAATTTTACCTTTAGAGAAGTTGGAGTGGGAAGATTTCGTAACCCAGTTCGTTTAGCTTCTTCACCGTTTATCATGAAAAAAAAAGAATGAAGAAGTCTGGTGCTGACATGTAAGAGGGTATGTCTCTTCCTATTAACCAATGCTGGTAATTTTATGTTGCATTATGTCAATATGCCTGAAGTAGTTGATGGTTTCACCTGGGAACAAAAAAGAAATGAACTATTTATGAATTAATCATTTATTTATGAATCAATCTGTGTCACGAGATTAATCATTATTTATTTATCATTAACACGGAAAAGTGAAGACTACTAATTCCACTTTGATTTTTAGGCATAATAAGCACGGAAATTTCATATGAAACGACCCAGTACTAAAATCACTTTTGATATAAATACAACAATATTTCTGTTTCCCATACCTGCGTTCTTTAGAGAGGTTCACTAGGCCCACATTCTTATGTTCAGATGGGTTATATAATTGGTATAATTGTTAGTGTATGGTCTCTCTTACTATGGTTTATGCAACTCGTTTAGAAATTAACGAATAATTTCTACGAATACAGACAGAGATATTTTACAGTTATATATTTCATTGTTAGTACCAATTATGAATTACTACTGAATTGGGTATCCTATCACGCCTAGAGAAATTCCGGTTGCCCTTCTCCAGATACCATTCTCGAAAAAATGACAATAAAACGATTAGAGTAGTTTCTACATCTACTGAGGATAGACAGTAATAGAGTACCCAGAATAACCATGCACAGGTGCCCTGAAGGAAGAAAAAGAAGAGGCCGACCAAGAACTTCATGGATGAACCAAGTCCAGGTTATTGTTTTAGTAAACTTATTCTGTATTTCACCATGTAGCATTATTTTAGTTTATTTTTTTACTTTATTTTTATTTTATTTATTATTGCGTACTTTCGTGTTTTTTTTAGAAACTGAAACCAAAGATAATTTAATAAAGTTAAACCTGATTCCAAAGCAAACTTACTGGTGGCATTATCATTACCAATTCAAGACAGATATACAAAGCCTATATATCGAATATCAGAACGAAACATATATGTCGAATGTTGTCAGAAGTTTCCCAAAAGCGAAATATCCACAACAGCCGAGGACTAAAAAAAATATCAAGCAAAGTAAGATTTTATAATGAATATACAATATTAAACTATGGATTTATTTAAGCCAAAACATACTTTAAAATAGGAAGCCCAATGGTTGATAACTCAGTTGATTCAAATCTGGAGATTAAGCGTGATTTAGGGCCTGCACAACCGTTCTACAAGATACGGTACAATCTTTCCCTTCATGAGTTGTAGCGGAACAGGTAATTGTAATTTTAAGTAGAATTTTTTCTCTTTGGGGAAATGTGATTTATTATCTCATTGAAATATACTTTAGAGATAATGGATTATTAAACTTTATTTAAGAATATCGGTCCCCTGAACTTAGAAAAGCACCGATATGACCGTTGTGGGAAGGAGGAATTAATTGGGACGGTATGTGGTATTGAGGTAACCTGAGCAGGAAGTCCTCAAACAGAATTAAGAGCCTCCTTTGTGTAGTTCTTTATTCCTTTTGCTGCGGCGGGCCATTAAGGAAGCCGAAAGGGGCGGCTAAACAAAAAAACCAAATAAGAAAAAGTCAAAAATGAAGTAGGATCCCAAGACCGGTAGCCCTAACATATATCTTCCCCAGGTAGCCTCTGTCCTTCTTCATCCCATCCTTCATATCCTTCCACTTATACCAACTCAAGTCTCACGGGTGTCATCTCTTTCCGGATACGTTGAAGGATAAGCGACCGGATGATGACAGCAGGTTGTTATTTAAATAACTTTACGTTAATAACACTTAACTATGTATAAGACCTGTGTTAAACCATAACAATCACCCAGCTATGTATAAGACTCCTTTGATGGTAAGTGACGATATTCCGTTGCGAATACAATCATCGAAAAATTAGTAAATACCTTGTATATATTGTGTTTCCTTAAAATACAACTTAGCTGTAGCAGGTCTATGCTGGTTTCATCTTGTTTGATTATTTATTTAACTTCACTTCATGCTGCCAAGGCTAATCGGCGATGCTACAGCGGGAGTCCTAAACTTTGCCTATCCAACTTTAATTAGGATAGGTATTTTTAACGAGTATCTGACACCGCACAGGTTAGGGATCCCCATTTTACGTCCCTTCCGAAGAAACGGCATTACTAAAGATTTTCTCCTTACTCCCTTTAAAAAATCCTGGGGCCACCTGCTGGGCTACGAACCCGCGATCTTAGGCATAGAAGGTTGTTATGCTAACCATTACAGCACAGGATGCCCACGTTTTATCTTCATATATAGAGAATGTTTAAATAAAATAAAAAATTGTAGATGGAAATTTTAAAATGTTAGTAAAAATATTCCAAACAAGAAGCCTCGATTCGCTAAAAAAATAAAATAATTGCCTCTCAATGTTTATAAAAATTCCAGTTCAGTTATCACCAGGACACCAAGAAAACGATAAAAGTGAAACAAAAACGTACAGCCCATGAAGTGTCATAGGTTCATTACATGCTAGAAACTGTTTCTAAGCAAACGGTTGATTGTTGGCCGAGATCAAGATCCTCCTAGATCAAGATTCCACAGGATACTTCCCCGGCTTTTAACAGGTTAAATAAATTTCCCACAACCATATTTGAACCAGGGACCTTCGGCCTGGCAACTATAGCAATCCCGATCCCTATAAATGATAAAAGTAAAAAGACTTTAATAAAAAAACAACAACAGTCCAATTCGACAGCAACCAGAGCCATCATATCTGAAACCAAGGCAGAAATGCCATTAGAAAGGTTAAATAAAAACAGCTGATTGTAATAAAAATGTATATAATAATAAATAATAACAAATATCACACATTATAAAAGTCTAAAAAATACTAAATATTATAGAAATAAAAGACATGAAAAAAAAAAAGGAACTGGAAAGGAGAAGTATAGTAGAGATAGGTCATTGACCAAAATATTATTGATAAACGGCATTTCACAAAATATATTAATGTAGACAAACAAAAGTTCAAAAGGAAGAGAAAATAATTGTTAAGCCCTAACTGAAAAATTAAAAACTAAGAGCACAGAAAACAATAATACGTTTGGATATTTCGCCATGTACATAATCAACACACAGAAAATTGATTTTGTCTCCTCTAAATAATATATATTATGTCTTTGGTATTTTTTTTTTTTTTTTTTTTTTTTTTTTTTTTTTAGTTTGATGGCATTGGATACTTCCTTCCATACAGCCAGATATATTTATTTGATTAATTGGTATTTTCTTTGATGCCAACAGCACGCGGTCTTCCCAGGCGGTCATCCATCCAAGTACTAACCACGCCCGACGTTGCTTAACTTCGGTGAACGGACGGGAACCGGTGTGTTCAACGTGGTATGGCCGTTGACGGTCTTTGGTATTAGACACATTTAACTTATTCAATATTATTTTATATTACTGTTGAAGATTTCCAGATTTGGATTTTTCACTTCACGTCTATTTTATGTCTCTTTTGAGCTTTTGATTTTATGTGTTAATAGCACTAATTTATATGATATATTTTATTACTTTCGAATGAAAAAAAACATTATGGATGTTACGAGTATATTGCTTTTTCAGGAGTTTTACAAGTTCTTTTTTTGAAACTAGGGTGATATAGATCTGTTCTAACTTATGAAATAAAATATAATAGAGATATTTCTAAGAATCTAATTTTTAGTCTCAATGCTAAAACTCGTAAATACAAAAAGTTTTGAATTGGGGCAATTTCCTTATTCCGTTTTATTCGAATCACACAATACAAAATGACATTAACATTACCACTGTAAAATCATATATTCACGACATATATATAACATTACACTCGTCAACACATTACCAAAATCCTCTTGTTCTTTCTCTCTCCTACCCTCTATTACTTTGAACTTCCTGTGACATGATGAAAATGGCAATAGTCAAGATACCAGAAAAAAAAAATGAATCAATTCAAAAATTTCATACTCCGGCTAAACAAGGAGAAAAAAAATGAAATTTTTTTTGGTTGGAAACTCCGCAGGAGCAAATGTAGCATAACAGAATAATAATAATATAAGAAGAATTCCAAGATATTTTTCTTTCTTTTATTCATCTGAACTCAACCAGTTGACAGCTATACCTTGAAATGGTCCTATAGAACCGTTTCCTTTTACGTTTTGGATATCCTTGAAAAACATCTATTATAAGTGTGTGGAGGTAATTGGATGTACAATATGGTATCCTAAATCTGAGGGAGGTAGCGAACTCTAAAACCGTTTAACCTAAGCCTCAGGACTGACAGAAGCCTAGGATGTGCGATAACCTAAAGGATTAGGACAGGTAGGGGCCACCCAGGCAGGTTCTAGCAGACAGCATGTCGCCTCAGTATAGCTTCTCTTAATTGCTCTACTCCAGCCCAAGATTCTTCTTCGAAACCTCTTACCTCCTGGAAGAGGCCTCTTCTTCACAATAGTGAGTGTTTTCGGATGTACAGTTAGGAAGGGCTTTTCGGAAAGGTTTAACGGAACTATTTGGAGAAAGTGTCAAAGTTTGAGATTCGTTTTAAAGAGTTACGGCTAACATTATTGATGAACCGGATAATAACCTTCCCTTCCTCAATATGATCAATAAATGCTTTCAATTTAAACGAATACAGAATTCGTAGAAGAGATTGGCCCGGTTAAATACAATAAATTTATATACATGTTAAATACCACAAGATGGTTGTTTCTTCTTGTAGTTTTCGCTCGCACATGGTTTAATACAAACTACTTATTGACAAATAATTGTTTAGAAGTCTCTAAATTCATGAATGTATGTACAATTAAAATTCGTGGGATTGTGAATATGGTTGAGATTTTTTGAAAGTGGATATAGGTATAGTATAAGATAAATAGGTAATGGTGTTCACTTTAAGAATTAAAT
This sequence comes from Troilus luridus, assembly GCA_964056705.1. Lineage (NCBI taxonomy): Eukaryota > Metazoa > Arthropoda > Insecta > Hemiptera > Pentatomidae > Troilus > Troilus luridus. The sequence goes on along the minus strand of OZ057412.1, from coordinate 59,295,299 downwards.
TCTACCGATCACGGTTACTTTATTTCATGTTTGTTTTGTCGGTGAGGCCTATTGAGGGCTATGAATCACGTAAATATTCTTCGGTAAAAGTGTAGTTCTTTTATTCCTCTGGTACCGCTCATTGGCGGATTTGAGGGGGGGGGGGAAGCATGGAGAGTTCTCATTAGTTGATATTGACCTGATTTTTATTTGGTTTTAAACAAGAAAAAAATACGTTTTACACACCAAAATTATTCATGGTATCGAATGTTTTCTCAATGGGTGCATCAAAAATCGGCGATTCCAAACCCTTGTATGGTTTTTATTCACACATAGATAGCTAGCTATATGTTCGATTTTCAGAGTTTATAATTTATTAGAATTTAAGGATCGTATTTTCGTTTGTTTCGTTTTATCCATGTTATTGTTTTCTGGCCTCAGTTGTCTTGAATTAAAAATTGATATTTTATATATCTTCATTTATATATGGATCGTATAGATTGATAACAAATTCACATTACCCATGCCCCCCCCCCTAAAAATTCTCCTAGATCCTTCAGTGGTACTACTTCATTTTCAGACTGAGAGCTAGCTTTTGCTATTTATTCTACTTGTTTCCTGTTGTTTTTTACTTTTTAAGGGACAATCGAAAAACTCTAGCTTGCCGGAATTATATTCGGCCTAGATTATTCCTCTGTGGGTTTTCAACTTGTTCCATGCCCGACCTTGCTGGTATGGTCCATTTGGTTTTGGAAGCCACACCACTATGAGAATTATATCCCGTCATGGATGATCATTGTAATTTTATTTTCTATTAAAAATCAACTCAATTCCTACTCTCCATACTTACTCTTCAGAATCCTTCAAGGCCTTATACCTGTCCTGCAATCTATTTTAAAATGTTTTCATAATAACACTTAACCTTCGGTACCTAGGCAATTACAACCTGAAGTGAGCAAAACCTGTGGCTTCTTGGAAGGTGAGAACTTTGGCGACATGCTGTCTGTGGTCGGAGGGTTGCCCTTTTTACCTGCCTCATCCAGAAACACTTTGAGAAATAGCTATTTTGAACTCTGTTAAGAAACAGAGGTAGATGATATGAGAAGCATTCAGAATTTTCTTAACTTAGCCAAAAGTTTCAAACGTTAAAAAAAGGAATATTTATTATGATTTTATCTGAATTTCGAAACAACTTTAAAAATCTATCTAAGGCATGCAATCTATACAATTAAAGACCACGTAAGGGAATGCCACATTGACAGGTGGAAGGAGCGCTGAGAAAATAATCATCATTCTCTTTGTAATCCCGAGTGTTTAAAAGGCTCCTGTGCCGGAAGGAAGAGTCATCAAAGGAAGCTTTCAGGATAAAAATTGTTTTTTGTTGTATTTAATTTATCTTCATAATAAATTATCCCTGACTTCATAAATATTATATTTATTGGTAAGCTGAAATTAATCAATTCTTCTAAGACTTTTAGTCATAGTTTAGGCAAGAAACAAAATAATATACAGACATTCATGAAATTAGGGACTTCTAGACAACCATTAGCGAAGCAGTAGCTTGTACGGAGCCATGTGCGAGCAAAAACTACAAGGAATAGTAACTATCTTCCCACAAAAGTTTTATGTTATAATATTTTTTATTTATTGAGATTTTCTCCGAAGATGAGGTTTTCTACAACCAAATTTTAGAGTAACATTTTTTTCCAGGTTTTCCTGTCAATTGAGTCCACTTCAATAAGTTATAATATAGTATATTAAAGCCATGTGCTATTAAATAAAATATAGTATATACATAGAATGTTAGCTCAAGCTGGAACAGAATAGATCATTTCATTTTAATTCTTTATTTGATTCATTTGATTATAAAAATCATGTTATAATTTTTTTTATTTTATCGATTCTGAATGATTTTTTAAAAAATTTAATATGAAATTCTTGTAAATGAAATGAATTATAATGATTACTTTGAATAACCCGAAACATTTTTAAATATTTTACCAAAACAAGAAATAATTGGTTAATAATTGACTAAACTATTAGACATCAGACAACCATTCTTCTGAAGCATGAATACTCGTACACTGATGTATTTACGCCCTAGTTGTTATATTGTTCATCAATACTTTTAAATTTAATTCTACCTCGATAGAGAATGAAAGTCAAAGTTGTATTCCAAAGATACATTACATTATTTATCACAAATTTATTTTACATTGTTTATTTTGAGCAAATGTATATATTTATGCTTCTAGATCTACCTAATAGAAAGGATGGTCAACCCGTAGAGAACAAGCCAGACAGCCTGTCGCCAGAAGACCTTCCAAGATATCTACCTTTACACAGGGCTAATTACCTGAGCACCTGGTAAGGAAGGTCAGGTACTGTTCTCAGAGTGAGTGATCAAGCTTAAGTCGAAAGTCCTCGAAGAGGATGAGAATAAGAAGAAGATTATATCCAGAACAATTGCAAATAAAGGGTGAAGGTTAAAATTTCCATCAATTATTTTTGTACAACAATTAAAATATAATATGTAAATAAGGTACGCCAAGTAATGGAGGTTAGTTTTTATTAATTTTAATTTTTTTCTTCCCTTAAATATGACACACATGATCGGGTATACGAAAGAAGCTTAAAGGTTTTTTTTTAATGATCAATTTGTAACCTGGCAAAATAATCGGATTGTGGAAAATGTGTGAAATGCAGTATCAATTCAGTATTCACAAACACTTAACCATGTTGAATTGATAAATAGGACTAATTCAACCATCTTAAAGATCATAGTTCGATTAAATAAATAATAACAATATTTTTAAGAGTTAGTATTGTATATGGATGGCACGAAGCTTTTAGGGCAATCTTTATCGTGTGGGCTATAAATTCCTCGTAGACGGCCAAACATTTTTTTCCAAGTTTATTTCCAAGTTATTGTTGATATTTAAAAAAAAAGTTATTAAAAATATCAACAATAACTTAGAAATAAACTTGTAGTATTTATAAGAAGGTTTCGAAGGTTTATTCAACTATCTAAACAATAGTTTCACTCATGGTCTTTCTGTTATTTTATTCATATATTTTAACAACTATGATCATGTGATTAGCCTAAATATGTACTGTAATGGATTCTCCACAGTACACATAAAACCGTCTGGGGGCCTCCTGCCCCCGTGCCCCCCCTAAATCCGCCCTTGTAAACATTCCATTACTAACTGTAACTAAACATAAAAGCCATGCGTCCTTGTGATTGGGAAACTTTGATATTATTACCATTGTGATGCTGCACTAGGAAACATTCTAAAACAATTTAAAAATAATAATAAATTCTTATTGACAGAAATAATACAAATGCTATTTGACACATATTGTATTTGTGATTTTCTTTCGAAAACCTCCGCTAAGGGGTTCACGTGGAAGCGTGGATGGAAAAACCTATTGAAGGCACTCCTAGCGTGGTTCATCTCACAGTTGTAGATTCCGGCACCTGAGACGTTTAAGCCTCCTTGTCGGATTCTGTGGTTCTACAAAATTGAATATTAAAACTTTTAAGTGTTAATGCCTAATATAAATTAATCCTTAATTAATTTATATAAATGTTCTTTGACTCGGGCTCCTTTCGCCTACCTTCCCCTTACCCAAACTGGAATAGTTGTAATATGTGTTGATACATAGTACATAGTGTAAGATTGAGACATAGGATCATATCTTCATAGGAATCATAGAAATCAGAACCAACTCATATAGAGGGTGGAAACCATATCCACCTGAAAAACGGTAAGTGCGAGATCATAACGATTCGGGCATTAGGAACATAGTGGTTGTTTCATAGGTGGATCTCTTTATATACGTGAAGCCTACCTTCGAATACAATAATTTGTTCACGTAGGCTTCCACGGTCATTATTATTCTTTTTATATTCAACTTCCGGGATGGACCGTGTCTTGTTGATGTTATGAACCAAGCTTTCGCTCATCGTGCTGTGAGCTTCTTCAGGGTTAGTCAGTTAACGAAGAGCGGATGGTTGGAGTCGGGGTATTTATATCTGGGGGGCGTGGTCTGGATGGAAGTCGGCCTTCCCATTGGTTCGCTTGTGTCGGTCGTGTTGTGTTCGGGTGTGTTCGTGTGTGTTCGGTGGGGTGGGGTTCATCTGTATGTGGACGGTGAGGTAGTGTATGGGTCTTGCGTTGGATGGCCGGATACCAGTTGTTGCTGAGCTTATAGCCATCTTCCCTATTGAAATTGTTGGGTTGTTTGACAATTTCGATAGCTTCTCTTATGTTACGGAGATGGTAATTAGAATCTTTTGTAAGGATGGTAGTGTTTTCAAAGGGTATGTGGTGGTTGGTGTTGTAAAAGTGTTCTGCTACAGCCGATTTTTCTTTCTTGAAATTTTTGACGCAAGATATATGCTCTTTGATTCTTTTTTGGATGGTCCTTCCTGTTTGTCCTATGTAGACCTTGCCGCAGGAACAGGGTATACTGTAAATGCCTGGGGTACGTAGCCCCCTTGTCTTTGGGATTCTGTAGGATGTGGGCTATTGTTTTGTCTGTAGAGAATGCGGTTTTGATGTGGTGGTTCTTTAGGATTCTGGCAATTTTTTCCGAAGTACCTTTAATGTAGGGGATGGTCGTCTGAGTTACAGGTTCATTGTCTGTTTGGTGTTTGTCTTGTTTTTTGTGCTTTCGTTTATTTTCTACCCTGTTAATGGTTTCTCGGGAGAACATAAGAGAAGCTATCGAAATTGTCAAACAACCCAACAATTTCAATAGGGAAGATGGCTATAAGCTCAGCAACAACTGGTATCCGGCCATCCAACGCAAGACCCATACACTACCTCACCGTCCACATACAGATGAACCCCACCCCACCGAACACACACGAACACACCCGAACACAACACGACCGACACAAGCGAACCAATGGGAAGGCCGACTTCGATCCAGACCACGCCCCCCAGATATAAATACCCCGACTCCAACCATCCGCTCTTCATTAACTGACTAACCCTGAAGAAGCTCACAGCACGATGAGCGAAAGCTTGGTTCATAACATCAACAAGACACGGTCCATCCCGGAAGTTGAATATAAAAAGAATAATAATGACCGTGGAAGCCTACGTGAACATTTAGCCAACCTTTACGGGGAGGTTACTGTTCAGCATATGAAGAGCCTCGATAAACTACGTTCGAAGAAGATGAGACTTTTGGCACAACTCACGTTTCTCAAGAGATGCCGAGATTACAACGTGATTCCCAAATGCGCCAACCTAGAAAGAAAAGGATCCAGCCCACGCATTCAAAACGCACTACGCCGATCATCAATGGTACTACTAAAAGCAAGAATCAGAGACACCCGATCCGAACTGGCCATTGTCGAGAAGAAGTTGTTACAACACCACACGCTCCTAGCAAACCATTTATCAAACGAAGATTGGAACAAGATCGACCTCCTCACTTGGGAACAAGCGGACTGCATCTTTCGGAAGCAAACCGCCACCCAAAAACGGAAATACCAAAAACTAACGGCCAAGAAGAAAAGCTGCATTGACTACAAGGATTCACTTAAGAAGACTGTAATCAATCTCACCGACGAAGTACTCCCAGACGAAGCCGTAAGCGTCCTCCAGAAGGGATTCAACTACGCCATCGCCCCAAAGCATATACCTGTAGAGAAAATTGTTACCAATATTGAAGCCTGTATTAAGAACATTGACCAAGACACTGCTGAAACTATCCGGCAGGACATCAGTCATGTCCTACGCAGAGCCAAGCCACCAAGACCCAACCTCTCCAAAGAACAATACAACGCACTGACTACACTAAAGAAACGAGACGACCTTCTCGTGGTTCCTGCAGACAAAGGAAACGCCACAGTCATCATAAAAAAAGACCAATATTTACTCAAGATGAATGATATCCTCAATGATGGCACATACGAGAAACTAGACAAGGACCCAACAATTGACATTAACAAGAAAATTCACACTATTATTAATACCAGCATAACTAAGACACTAAAAACCAAACGACTCACAATATCCGACCCCACCCCACCAAGAATGTACGGACAACCCAAAATACACAAAGACGGCATTCCTATGAGGCCTATAGTTAGCACCATTGGCTCGCCTACATACCACCTCTCCAAATACATCTCAGACATAATCAAAACCCACACTGGCAAAACTAAACACAATATCCGTAACTCTAAACAATCTATAGACACCATTAAGACCATCCAGATCAACGAACATGACATCCTGGTGAGCTTTGATGCCAAGTCGCTATTCACTAAAGTCCCGGCTGATGAAGTCTTGAAGCTCATGAAGAACTTACTAAGTGAAGAAGAATACCAATTAGCGGAAATATGCATGAAGGAGACATATTTCCTATTCAACGGAACTTACTACAAACAATTGGAAGGCACAGCGATGGGATCATCTTTAAGCTCACCAGCAGCAGACCTGTACATGGAAGACTTTGAACAGAAAGCACTCTCTACTGCAGCCGAACAGCCTGAATGCTGGTTCAGATACGTGGATGATACCTTCGCCATCTGGAGACACGGAAGAGACGCATTGGACAGATTCTTGCTCCATCTCAACAGCATCCACCCTAACATTCAATTCACCATGGAGTTGGAGAAAGATGGCAAACTCCCCTTCCTGGATGTCCTGGTTGAAAAGAAAGGCAAGTACTTAGGACATAGTGTATACCGTAAACCGACCCATACAGACAGATACCTCCATGCCACTTCACATCACCATCCCGCTCAGAAGGAAGGAATTATCAACACTCTACTCAACAGAGCCGAAACGATAGCTGAATCGTCTCAGCTTCCGAAGGAGAAGAGGCACTTGAGAACAGCCCTCCTAAAGAACGGATACGACCGAGAAACCATTAACAGGGTAGAAAATAAACGAAAGCACAAAAAACAAGACAAACACCAAACAGACAATGAACCTGTAACTCAGACGACCATCCCCTACATTAAAGGTACTTCGGAAAAAATTGCCAGAATCCTAAAGAACCACCACATCAAAACCGCATTCTCTACAGACAAAACAATAGCCCACATCCTACAGAATCCCAAAGACAAGTTGGGGCTACGTACCCCAGGCATTTACAGTATACCCTGTTCCTGCGGCAAGGTCTACATAGGACAAACAGGAAGGACCATCCAAAAAAGAATCAAAGAGCATATATCTTGCGTCAAAAATTTCAAGAAAGAAAAATCGGCTGTAGCAGAACACTTTTACAACACCAACCACCACATACCCTTTGAAAACACTACCATCCTTACAAAAGATTCTAATTACCATCTCCGTAACATAAGAAAAGCTATCGAAATTGTCAAACAACCCAACAATTTCAATAGGGAAGATGGCTATAAGCTCAGCAACAACTGGTATCCGGCCATCCAACACACACGAACACACCCGAACACAACACGACCGACACAAGCGAACCAATGGGAAGGCCGACTTCGATCCAGACCACGCCCCCCAGATATAAATACCCCGACTCCAACCATCCGCTCTTCATTAACTGACTAACCCTGAAGAAGCTCACAGCACGATGAGCGAAAGCTTGGTTCATAACATCAACAAGACACGGTCCATCCCGGAAGTTGAATATAAAAAGTACAATAATTTGCTCGCTACTATGGTCCTCCTGAATCGGAGCCTTTATCTCGATTTGTATGTAACCCAAAATTGTTTGAAATAGGCTATGCCTTAAAAGATGGACCAGAGCCCTATTCCATAAACGGTGAATCAACGGGAGACATGAGGTGTTAAAAGAAAATTTATATATTGTTGAATGGAATGTATTTACATGAACATACAAAGAGATTATCTGGTACGAATTACATTGAATATGGACTAGAATTATAAATTATGAGCTTAGATTTTACTCTCTTCCTATTCAGTCTCTACTGGTAAGAACAAGATGCGGCTAGCAAAGAAGAGGTGAGATCTCCTGTGCTCCCGCTTTCCTCTCCACTTTTCGTGTGTAGAGCTGGGCTCGGAGATCCCTGGGGCAGGTTGTAAATAATGCTTATAGTTTTATTATTCTTTTAGATCACTAATACTTATTGCCCATAATGTTGCAGATTGATCTAATTCCTTTCCAATCACAATGTATTTTTCTGAGTTCTAAAAACGAAAACTATACTCTCCTATCTATACATACTAATAAGGTAGGTCATTAACCTATAAGTTAATTACACGATATATTACCTTGTATATACGTTAAGCTTTTCATTAGAAAGTAAAATCTCAATGCATGTTTTGACTTAAGGACCCATGTTCGATACAAGTTATTGCTGAATGCAGGGACTTGAGGGAGAAACAGACTCAGTAAAGGATATGCAGTGCAAATTAGTATATCGGTATTAGTTATCATAATACATCGTAAATATATAATTACTATGTCCATTACAATTTCTAACAAATGGTTTATGTTGGAAATGTAAGTGTGCTAACTGACTTTTAATATTGAAAATATTTATTATCTTAAATCTGTAAAGTTAAATTCTCAAAAATCCCATCAAATCACTTTTACCTTACGTCGTAAACCAATGACTTCCTGCCCTTCAGTATCCTTTAATAATATCCCACTTGTGCCTGTAGAACAGATTCAATACTTGGGTTGCATCTCGACAAACGATTAACCTGGAATCCTCATACAAGACTGAAAAGACAAGAAACCGCTCGTTTCAGGCTACTTCAACACTTACTAGACAAACGCTCTAAGCTCCCAATTAATTACAAAAGACTCATCTGCATGACCATCATACGACCTATTTGGACTTACGGAGTAGAGCTTTGGGGCTCCACTAAGCCATCGAATTCTTCTCGTATCCAATCACTACAATCCAAAATCCTTCGTAAAATCCTCAACGCTCCTTATTTTGTTAAGAATATAGTCATCCATAACGACATTAATGTCCCATTTGTTGCTGATTTGGCCCGATCCCGGTATCTATCCTTTCATAACAAACTTCATTTCCACTCAAACCCTCTAGTTTCAAACCTAGCTTCCTCTTCAATTCCCGATAATCCTCCGAGGCGTCTTAGAAGAAGATGGCCACGTGACCTTCTTAGTTGAACATGCGATTTGAGTACTACCAGTGGGTAGTTTCTTTACTTGTCATTATGTATCACTCAGCTAATTTACTTGTTATATTACTGTAATATAGTTGTAAATATCAATAAATTAATAATAAAATAAAATATCCCTAAACAAATGTTGAAAATTTATTAATTATAGAAAGAAAAATAACCAACATATCCCATCTTGGTTTAATGACCTCTTCTTAGAAGACTAACCAAGGAATAAGAACTTCTTAACCAATCACCTCTTGGAAGGTGAGTTCGAAGATTTTCGAGGCGACAGGCAGTCTATGCCAGGGTACCTTGGGAGCAGTCTCCATTGTCCTAACTAATAGAGGTGAAACATTAAACACTGAGCTTTAACAAAAACAGAAAAATAAAAATCATTTATGGCTTTATAACGATGTAGCATATTTTCTCCAAATTGATTTCGAGAAGCCTGAGAATGTGAAAAAGTTATTATTTGATCTATCCAAATCGAATGGATTTCAATATTACATATGGTTATTATATACGGTCAATGTTTGTATTTGTGAATTAAATTGCTGCTGGTAAATTTACAATCTCTATACTATATTTAGAACTAATGAATAATTGCTAAATTACATCAGCTAAAGGAAGGACTTCATAATATGGGATATGAATAGGTTAAGTGATCACAAAATGTTGCTTTCAAAAGCAGGCATTAAACGCTATAACAGTGTTGTTGTTTCCCATTAATGTCAATAGTAGGAATGAGACAATAGGTCATAGTCGCATATAGCAGCTAAAATTAATATTAATGTAATTTATTCCAGGTTAAATTCTCAGAAATGTCGTTTATCTAACATTTAATAAGGTACTGATTTCATTTAGATGCTATTTGACTAATTTTATATAGTATAGAGTCTATTTACGCACTTGCATACATTTTTTTTTCCTATTTGCCTACTAAGAACCACATCATTTCATCTAAACTCTGTTCAAGTAACGAATAATCGTTTTAAGAGATCAACCCAAACACCTCAAAAGTAGAGTTGTATGGTATTCATTTTTTTTGTTTTCCCTTTCATAGGACCGTTTATTTGTTGGCACATTCCATACTTGAGTATACTATGTGCCGTATAGTATACAACGAAATAGACGGAATAAAGAAAAGAGCAACACCGGCATCGTAAGATGGAACACTTAAAAAAAAAATTAAAAAATCTTTTTTTGCAACTATACATATACAAGCAGCATAAGTGTGAATACATGTTCCGGACTTCCTTTACATGTTTAAAGAACAGTGATTATAATTAATTAAAGTTATCTTTTATAAATAAGTTTTACAATAGCTGGAAAAATCTAGAAAAACCCCGCTTGAAAAAAAAATTAAGAATAAATATATAATCATAATAATAAATAAATAAATAAAAATGATAATAATTAAGTAAAATAATTATTATAATAATAATTAAATAGAAGCCCGCAAGGGGCAGTTGATGATTGCAGTTGCTGGGGTCTTACGCTCCCCCGGACTCCTGAGTACAGTACACCAATCACAAAAACGCACAACATTACACCGAAACACACACACTGACATAAAGGACATAAACAGTACATACCTTAGGGGGCTCCCTTCCCTAAGTAGACCTAGCAGTAGGTATAAAATGCACTTTACCCACAAATATGGAGCTACGCAATAGAAGAATTGCCTCGGACGAATCCAGAGTTAGGGCTGCTCTGGAGGGATTGGACCAACAGCCTTCGACATCGGCAGACAGTGCGAGCGGTGTCCCGATGCCGTATGGAACCGTAAGACCGGCCACTCAAGGAAATATGCCTGTCTCTACTTTATGCTTGGATTCTCTTCAGTCTCCCGCATTACAAAGAGATATAACACGCCGAAGAAATAACCAACAGCGGATGAAATGGACGCGTGAAATGAACGCAGTGGCAATCCGAGCTTATTTCTTGGCAACAAATCTTGAAACCAACAAAATAGGATATAGATCAAGGATTACTACATTTTGGAATGAAAAATTTCCTCAGCTCCAACTAACCTCTCAACGCATTGCTGATCAAGTAAAGCAAGTACTCAGCAGGAACTTCCTATCAATGGCCGAAATAAACGACATTAAGAGAGATGTCGGACGTAAAATGAACCAAGATGCGCTACAACCAATAGAGGAAAACAATGTCCCCGTAAACACTGGAAACCAGGAAAGCCCAGTATCGAATATTATCAACGAAGAGGAAGCCTTAAGTAAAATAGACAATGCAATTATTCGTAATTTTTTAATGACTGAACATATCAAATATCATGGTATTCCACTACAGCTACGTCCGATAATACCTAAAGTGCCATACTGTAAAAGAACATTGAATACTGTCACAGCAGTAAACAGTATTTTAGAAGAATACATTACAGAAGATGAAATTGATGAGATTCGACATTGGATATATGTAGGTGCAAGTACCGTTACAAAGCAATTGGGACTAGTAAACAATAGTGAACCTAGGAAGAGAAAAAATATTTCAGAAAAAAACAATATTGATCCGCCGTGGAAAAGAAGATTGAAAAATAAAGTGAGTGATTTGAGGAAGAAAATAGGAGTTCTCACAAACTACCTAAACGACCCCGAAAAAGCATCTCTAAAGTTAAAAACAAGTATTGATGAACTCATTGTTAAGCATTTAGGTACCATTAATAGATCTGAAGTTAATCGAAAATTGTTAATGCTATCGGATCGATTAAAACAAAATCTTGCTGTTTGTGCAAATAAACTCAAAAGATACTCAAAAGCCGAGTCCCGTAGAAAGCAAAACTTTTTGTTTAAAATGAATGAACAAAAATTTTATCGCTCTTTTAAAATAAAATAAATAAAAATTTTATGCGGCAGGAGCGGCATCGTTCAATGCCACAGGTGCCAGGAGTTCGGGCACACAAAAAATCATTGCGGGAAGAAGGTGACATGCGTCCGATGTGCCGGCCCTCACCTGATCTCAGAGTGCCAACGCATGACCACACCTGTTAAGTGTGCGAACTGCGGAGAACCACACGTCGCATCCTTCACTGGATGCAAAATCAGGAAGACCCTTCAGGAGAAGCTTGAGCAACTACGTCAGAAGTTCGGTCTACGCAAGGATCAGCAGAAGAAGAGCGAGCAGCAGCCTCCACCACCACAGCACCAGGAACGTGGACTAACCAGCGCACGACCACAACCACCATCCAGACAGACCCCACCTAAGACTACGGAACAAGCTCAACCCCAACAGACTTACGCCACGGTGACTCAACATAATGAAACCTCACCCTGGGTGGAACTCATTATGCAGAGCATCGCTACATTAACCAACACCACTAACAACCTCATAACACTTCTTACCGACTCTCTAACAAAATGAACAGGACAGCAAAACTTTTAAATTTTAACACGGACGGGCTTGTGCCCAAAATTACGGAAATCTACGCGTTGATAGCACAGACCCTACCCACCATAGTGATCCTCACAGATGCAAGAGTTAACTTCCGGCACATTCGCATCCCAGGTTACGACCTCATAGGAGACGACGAAGGAGGGGTCATCATAGCTATACGTCACGGTTTTCGGTGGAGATCACTCCCCTCACCAGTAGCAAATGGTGACCCGAGAATTCATCACAAAACTATACAGGTACTACTCGATAAGCCTACTATCATCACAGGTTTATATAGAAGACCCAGGTCTTCTATAGACATCTTCTCGATGATATTAGCCGAGTGCGCCAAGCAAACAAACCACTGGGTAGTGGGTGACCTAAATGCTCGGCACCCGATCTGGAATAACATTCGGAGCAACAAAGCCGGAAGTAAACTCATCAAGACACCTTTCACTGTAGTACATCCGAACACCCACACTTTCAGACATCGAGCGAAGCCGTCCTTCACATCTACCATCGATCTACTACTTACGAGGCAGCCGCATCGATTCGTGGATTGTTCGACGTTGGACTTTATTACCTCCGACCACAGACCTGTGCTCTATATTATGGATGAGGAAATACCTGTTCCAGCGGTGACAAAATATAAATATGAGGAAGCAGACTGGGGAACATACAAAGCACAGGTCCATCACGTACTGTCAACAGTTCCCACACTCCGGACGAGAAGTGATGTAGACGCATACGTAGAGTTCTTCACAGAAACAATCAGAAGAGCCGCAGATGAAGCAATTCCGAAATTCAGACCACTTCCACCACCTCTACGCCCTATGCCAGACCACATTCTGAACCTTATCGCCACCCGCCATAAGTGGAAGAATAAATGGTATAGAAATAGAGATTATGAGACGAAATCGGTGGTAAATTCCCTTACCACGCAGATTAGAAATCTCATAAAACAATGGAGGACTGCACAGTGGCATGAAAAACTGAGGTCCACGCACGGCGAGTACAGAAAGTTCTGAAAGCTATTGAAAACCAGCACACAGAAAAGAAGCTCTACACTACTTCACGACGGGGACAAACTGTTGACAGTAGAAGAACAGGTTACCAAGTTTTCACATCACTATGGTGGAATCATCTCAAGAAGAACAGATCCTGCACACAATGGTTTACCAACCGAAGAGGCAGGAACCAACTATATGTTTGTATCACCGAAGCAGCTGAAGGCGATTCTTCGTCGTATGAAAGGGAATAAAGCAGCAGGCCACGACGGGATACAAACTATATTGCTGAAACAACTGCCAAAAAGAGGAATAGCTCACTTGACCAATTTATATAATACCTGCCTCAGGTTAAGATATTTTCCAGACAATTGGAAGATAGCTATTCTTTTTCCTCTACTCAAGCCGTTGAAGTCAGGATCACAGCCAGCGGACTACAGGCCCATCAGCTTGCTTCCGCATCTGGGGAAAGTCTTTGAGAAAATTGTCCTCAATTATCTCAAGGCGTATTGCTCAGAGACAGCACTCATCCCACCGGAGCGAACCGCATACCAGGCCGGCCTCTGTCCGGATCATCACCTAGCGAAGATACATGCGGAAGTGAGCCAGTGCACCGCCAAGAACAAAGCGACCGCTATGATCTCCATAGACTGCACGGAAGCGTTCGACTCAGTCTCCCATAACCTATTATGCAAGACAGTACAGGACAACGAATTTCCGGAACAGCTCTACTCGATTCTACGGTCGTTTCTTCAACAGCGAACGATAGCAGTTCGTATCGGCGAAACATCATCGGAAGCCATCGCATTCACCTGCGGAGTTCCTCAGGGGTCTGTGCTATCTCCAGTACTTTTCTCAATATACACAGCTGAAACTGTTGGAGCCAACTACAAAAAAGCTACTGTAGCTGCCTATGCCGACGACATAGCGGTCTACAGCACCTCGATCAGCGCAGAGAGAGCTCTACGGCAGGCGGAGGAGGTCTGTGCGAGCATCACACAGAAGCTAGAAGGGCTCAACATCACAGTGAATCCTAAAAAGACGGACTGCATAATTTTTTCCTTTCAGGGGAAAAAGCGCCGCCCTCTCCCTAAGGTCTATAGGGTAGCGGGACGTGAAAACAGACCAGCGAGCAGCATAGTCTACTTAGGTGTCACCCTTGACCGGCACCTTAAACTAGCCTACCACTGTAGGAAGAAACTCAGATCAGTTAGGACAAGTCTTACAGACTTAACCACCTGCTTACATCTCCTAACTTATCCCTCCGCCTCAAGTTGACCATCTACAAGAGCATCCTAAGACCGGCACTCCTTTACGGAGCACCACTATTAGGTAACATCACGCCGGCAACAACGAAAAAGCTCCAACAGTTTCATAATGGCGTACTGCAACGCATAGTGAGACACACAACATTAAACAAAACAAAAACGGACCTCCTACACACTACTCTCGACATACCGACAGTTACAGACTTCATTAAACGTAGACACATTAAATTTTTCGACAGCCTGAAATACTGTACTAACCCTCTTTTTCGGACACTCACCCCAGCAGGACGGCCACAAACGTGGCAAGATCACGTACAAAGTCTCAGCCTGAACTGAGAAATTAATAAAATCAACAAACAAAGGAAAAGGACACGGTGAGCCCCATCACCGGAAAAATCTAAAGTTAAAAAATAGAAATGAATAAATTAGAACCTTCCACCTTCTCATCCTCCTCTTAAAATGTACATCGTACAGTACAAGAGATACCTCTCCGTCATATCTTCAATTCTACTTAGAAATCTTCAAACCCAAAGGGGCTAAGAAAAAAAAAAAAAAAAAAAAAAAAAAAAGAAAATCGCTCTCTAAAATCAAATAAAGACGAATCATCAATCTCCCCCTCACATCCAGAGGAGTCTGAGTTTACTAGTTACTGGGAAAATATATGGAGCATACCAAAAAATTTTAATAAGAGTGCATTCTGGCTGAATAATATATACGAAGAAACTGAACATGTTCCGATAATGGATACTGTTAATATTACAGAAGAAGATGTTCGAAATGCAATTAAAACAACACATAACTGGAAAGCGCCTGGACCAGATAAAATTCAAAATTACTGGATGAAATATTTTACAAGCTCCCACAAAGTATTAGCTTCTTATTATCAGAAACTACTATGTAATTCAGTTATTCCTCCTAACGACTTTTGTTTAGGTAAGACGTATTTGATTTTGAAACAGAAACAAGAAAAAGCAGAACCAAAAGAATACCGTCCAATAACTTGCCTAAATAGCGTTTATAAATTATTGACTGCAATAATAAGTTATAAACTAAAATTGCATTTAAGAAAGTACAAATTGATGGCAGATGAACAACTGGGATGCAAAGAAAATTCAAAAGGATGCAAAGAGCTTCTGCTCATCGACTCATTTATAGCGTCTCAGGTATCCAAAAAGTGTCGGAACATTTCCATATCGTGGATCGATTACCAAAAAGCCTATGATTCGGTTCCTCATGATTGGTTAATAGAAGTCCTTAAAATTTATAAAGTTAATAAAAACGTAATAGAGCTCTTACAACTCTACTTACGACTCATGAAACTATGGCGAATATCACTTGAATATCCAACAAATGAAAAACTTGAAGATAATAGAACCCTTCCTGTAAAGAGAGGAATATTTCAGGGAGATAAATTAAGCCCATTGTGGTTCTGCCTGGCCATCAATCCATTAAGCTCCATACTAAATAATTCTGGTATGGGTTACGCAATTGACAAAGAAGTAATCATTTCACACTCACTTTATATGGATGACTTGAAATTATATACCAGGAATGAGAGAGACATGAGAAGTTTGCTTGAGTCAGTGAGCTCTTTTACCACCGATGTTGGCATAAAATTGGGAATGGACAAGTGTGCAACTGTTAACATTCACAGAGGAAAGTATAAAGATGCAAAGACTATAGAACTTTCAAACAGAGAAGTTATCAAGCAGTTAAAGAAAACTGATTCATACAGATATCTGGGTATCACGCAGCTTCTAAAGTTCAAGAAGGACGTAAAAGAAACAATTGAGGATTAATTCAAGAAACGAGTTCAGAGGATCTTAAAAACTAATTTAAACTCTGGAAATTTGATAAAAGCTTTGAATACATGGGCTATATCAGCGGTCACGTACTCCTTTGGTACATTAAAATGGTCAGATACCGATCTTAAAAGAATGGACCGTTTCATTAGAACGCATATGGTGAAATCGAGGCAACGGCATCCGAACTCCTCAGTCCCACGACTATATATAGCAAGGAAACAAGGAGGAAGAGGTCTCACTAGTTTATTAAAATCGTGCAGAGAACAGGAAGCACAACTTAAGGCCTATGTCATGAGCAGTACTTCACCTGTATTATCTGCGATTACAAGGCTTGACCACGGATATACGGCACTAAACTTGCTTCGAGAGGAACAAAACGAGAACCTAACTGAACAGAGTCTTACTGAGTCATGGAAATGTAAACAACTTCACGGCAGATTTTACAACGCCTTAAAAACCTCTGGAATAAATTTAGCAGCATCTGTCCAATGGTTGAAAAATGTAAGTATGTTTCCAGAGACGGAAGGATTCCTTTTAGCTATACAAGATCAAGTAATGGCAACGCGTTCGTATAGGAAGTATATCTTACAAGAGGCCATTGATGATAAGTGTCGTCTTTGCAAATCAACAAATGAATCAATACAACATGTGACCTCAGGCTGTCAGGTACTAGTGGGAAAAGAATACCTCCAAAGATACAATAATGCAGCGAAGGGCATTCATCAAGCAGTTGCTAAAAGATGTGATCTAATTAAAGATCACCAACCTTTCTACAGATATCACCCTGAAGCATTATTAGAAAGTGGTAATGTTAAATTATATTGGGACCATACGATGATAACAGACCACCATATATCTCACAACAGACCTGACATCGTGCTTATTGACAAGGTAGCAAAGAAAGCACAGATTATTGAGATAGGAGTTCCTTCCGACGATAACGTGCACAAAACAATAGGAGAAAAAATTCGGAAATATCAGGAGCTTAGCGAAGAGTTGAAGCATCTTTATGGACTGGTGAGGGTTGAAGTACTGCCAATTGTAGTGTCTACGAATGGACTTATCCCAGAGGAAACAATAAGATCCTTGAAAATCCTTGAATTGAACAAGGAAGTTGAAATACTACAAAAAGCAGTGTTGTTGGGAACTGCTAGTATTGTACGGAAATTTCTAAATATCGATAAATAAGATGATTAAGCTTGACCTTGACCATGGTCCGGTTAAGACATATCAACCAGCAATGCTGAGAAGAAAAACATTAAATAGAAAATAATTAAATAGAAAATAAATAAACAATTAAAAATAACTATAAAATAAATACAGATAACTAGATTACAATACCTCCAAACAGTGATTTGTTAAGTAAGAAGTTTATGCTTTGTATATGTGCGTGTACCGTCGTAGCGAATGTTTATCATTGTTACCGATTTCTCGGATTAATGGGTTTTCGGAAGCTGGAGTTTTTTCGAAGTATGCTTTTGTTTGGGCTGAAACATATTGTTTTATAGTGGGAAGTTCAAGATCTCCAAGCATAGTCGATATTTTCGTGTAGCGGGGATATTTATTAATAATCCTCATGAATAGGTTACAAACTTTCTGTAATTTGTGGCGCCGGTTGAACTCCAGACAGGTGAAGCATAGGTAATCAATGAGTGGATTACTGTTTTGTAAAGGATTAGATTGCTTTAGGGGCTTAGCCTGGATTTTTTATTAAAATAGGGAAGCATTTTGTAGATTTTTTTTTCGCTTTTTCGGTTTTCCTGTAGATGTGCTATGTGAATGTTAAGGACTTATCTAGAATTAAACCGAGCTATGTTACGGATTTAGACCAGGGGATGTGTTTGGGATTTAAGATGATGTGCTGGATCATCAGCAGGAGCCTTGACGAAGTCCAGCGGGTAGGCGAAGTGCTTTGGAGTTAGAAGTGTTTATTTGAATATAGAATTGTCTATTGGAGAGGAAGGAATATATTATATGTATTAGGTATGGAGGAAATTTGTGGAAGATTAATTTGTAAATAAGACCTAATGGATAACTGTATCGAAAGTTTTTTCGAGATCTAACATAAGCATGCCTGTATATTTTGAACAAGAGCTAGTTGGTCGACAGTGGAGTGGTGTTCTCTAAATCCGAACTGTTCATCTTTGATCAGTTTGTTATGATTTACATGCTTAAGAATTCGTTTTAATAGCAAGCGTTCCAGGATTTTGGATAAAATGTTTAGCAGGCTAATTGGTCTGTAACTTAGGTATAATTAGGTATAGGGATGCCAATTGTTTTGGAAATTCTCCAAGCGGAGGGAAAGTAATTAAGCCTTAGTATTGAATTAAATATTTTCGGTATATAGTAGATGGAGAAAGAGCACTTGGCAAAGATCAAGGCCAAGAGAAGATAGTTGAAATAAAATGTAACTTTGAATGTTCATGGTCAGACATAATAATCATGCATCGTATCCCATACAGCTACTCTCATAGCTACTAATTTTAGATGTTTGGGTAAATGGTTAAAATAGGCCCTTCGTTGCTTAAATAGTGTTTGAATCGAATCTGAATAATTTTTTAAGTAGTTATTTCCTTTGTGAAGAACAAATATCATTAAAAATAATAAGATGTAATTTAGGCCCATTGTTGAAAAAAAGGCTTGTAATTCATTGCCCAAACACTATTATATAGCTAAAGAGAATGTACCTGTTTCTTGATGATTTTTTCGACAATACTGTAAAGAATAAAACATTTTTTTCACGCTGATAATTAAATTAAAAGTTTATACATGAGTTAGAATTACCATACATCTTTTGCTTACGAATACTTCGAACTACCGTTGCTAGAGCCTTGCGTTAGATGAACTTCAGTCCCTCAAGATTAAAACATCAACATCAGAGAAGTATTTGGCTATCCCTTCATTAATATGTTTTGTTTTATTTTGCTTTATTTACGATTTCGCACTCCCAGTTTCATACAGAGTTAAAAAATCAGTCCAAGTAGCAACCTCAATGGCGCCTATTAATTGTAGCCTGCGGAGACCGGATTTAGTTTAGGATACGTAATTTCTTTAGCAGCCGAACCATTTTAAGAAACCAGAATCAGTATAATTGGAATCATTTAGATAATTTCGCCACTGAAGACCTTTTTTTAAGAATTTCCTTACAAGAAAAAAGTCAACTAAGAAAAATTAAATAGATAATCATATTTTCTGGAATAGTTACAGCTCATACACCTATCAATACTAAAAAACACTGTAATTTTTACCTGACAAAAATTATTTCACAAAAATTTAAATAATATTTATGCCAAATATTTACGTTTGTTTTATACACTTAATAAATTAAACGTCGAATGTCCAAGGCAATGTGTAACCATGGGTAGTATTTAGAGAAGGAAAGCAATAATTTAAGGCTGTCTCAATTCGAATCCATCATAATTTAATCAGATATATTTATAATTAGTTCTGCTCTTTACTTTGTTACGAACCAAATAATCCACAATGGCCTTATGTCCCATTTGTTACTGATTTGACCCGAATCCGATAACATTCTTTTCACGACAAACTTTATTACCACTCAAACCCACTTGTTTCAACCAACATGAAGACACTTGTATCAAAAACTTTAATTCCTGGTAATCCTCTGAGGTGTATAAAAAAAATGGTCTCGTGACCTTTTAAGTTGAATTTGTCATTAGAGTACTACCATTGAGTAGTTTTTATACTTGCCTTCTTCTCGTGCCATTCTACTGCCATTACTTATCTTTCATAATATTTATTTGATGTATTCTACTGCTATAGATGAGGGAGAAAATGACTTTACTATGATCGCAATGCAGAACAAAATAAACTATTGTTGGAAAGTCAGAATCGCTTTTCCTTTGATTTTTTTTTTTTTTTTAATTATTTTATTGAATTGTACAACTGCAATATATACATCTAGTACAAGGGCTGTATGAATAAATAAATACATGAAAGGACGTGTAGAGGCACTACCAATTGGCAGCACTCTAATTACATTCCTATTCTATCTAATTACAGCCTGTTCTACATCTAGAAAGGCTCCCGTGCAGTACAATCTACGCTCCAATGCAGAGGAGACAAGATCCACCACACGATGGCATTGCTGGATAGTGGAGTGGGATGTTCGGAAACCAAACTGGTGGTCTGGGGTTATGTGGTTACTATCTAGGATGGGATACAGACGTTTTAGTATGAGCTTTTCGAGGATCTTGCCCATTATGGGTAAGAGGGAGATAGGACGATAGGAGGATGGAAGTTCTGGAGACTTTTTGGATTTTGGGATCATTTTTACTATAGATAGTTTCCATCTATCGGGAAAATAGGTAGAACGGATTACAGAATTATATATGTATGTGAGGAATAGGATAGCTTTTCGAGGAAGGGATTTTAGGATGTGAGCTGTAATTAGGTCATGTCCAGGAGCTTTACGGGAAGGCAAACTATGAATAACATTGGATATTTCTGACGGATGAAAAGCCTTAGGTGGGAGACTCATTTGGAGTGGGATATCCAGTTCTGCTTCAATACACTCAATGTGAATAGGGTTGAGGATATCAGGGTGTGGTTTAAAGGTTTTGAAGAGGTACCTTTGAATTAAGAAAAAAAAATTTAATTTCTTCGCAAACGAAATTTGCGTAGGATATTTTTCGTAAAAAATTAAAGTTAAGGTCATCAGTAAGCAGTGATGAGCTATTGAGATATATATGCAGAAAAATCAAAATATAGACTTGAGAACTTCTTACACCTCGCCTGTAACTTAAATCAAGACTGAGATGCTTTTAATAATATTCACAATATGTTGGTACTAGAAAGTAAACTCTTTTTCAAAAAAGACTTCGAATCATACGGACAAGATGCAGACACACTAAATTATTGAAATCGACAATATAGACTTATATAAGTTACATATGCCTATAGGAACTAAAAGGAAAAAATTGTTATTCATCGAAGTGTGGAAAAATCATTGCAAGAGATATCAAGACGCAACTCCAATGGAATGAAGGGATTTGAATCTAATCAAAGCACTTTTATTTGATATCTTACTCTTTCCCTGTAGGATCTTACATGCTCTGTGACATGTATACTAAATAATGATTATGTTACCAACATTAAAATAGCAAACATGTCTAAGATCTGCAATTACATAATTCTGAGGAGCAGACCTGTGCAGTTTTAAAATCACAGTTAAAAGGATGATTAGCGGAGAACAGCGATGACATTACTAGTTTATTTTCCAAGTCGCTTT
Source organism: Troilus luridus (assembly GCA_964056705.1). Lineage (NCBI taxonomy): Eukaryota > Metazoa > Arthropoda > Insecta > Hemiptera > Pentatomidae > Troilus > Troilus luridus. The sequence continues at coordinate 59,273,495 of OZ057412.1, read as the reverse complement.
TTAGCGTTGAGTCGTCCCTCCAATCCTGACAAATGCTAAGCCTTCTTAACTAACAGCTCTGGAATTTAATCCATACTGGAAATATCGTCGTTTGATATGAAGGGTTAATAATCCCAATGTTCCAGCTTTTAACAGACTTTGCAGATATGGATCTAATGGCAGATTACTCTGAGGAAATAAAAACCATAATAAACATGAAGGTCTACGCTACTGTAGCCAGGGAATAGGTCTCGAGTGTGAAGTGAAGGTCAGAGGAAGGTCAGCTGGGCACTTATGGCCACCAAGTCTATGGAGTATTACTGATGAATTGAGTCCGTGAGTCGGTTGGAATGTTCATTATAATAGGATGCAGTAATTGTATATAGTGTTCATAATTTAAAAAATTGACATGTTTTGTGTTGTTTCTACTGGATACAATAGGTTATTATGCCATCTTGTACTTCACCGTATAGATCTTAGAATAAATTTATCTATTTTATTAGCAATAAAAGAACTGGTCAAAAACTAATGATAAAACTTAAGAGAAATAAGTTTTTGGGCTCTAATGTTTATCAATGTGAAAAAAAAAATGCGTAAAATATAAATCACAAATGGAAATAAATTTTGTTTAATTATAACAGAACAAATATATCAAATTTAATTTCTATGCACAATATTTAGATTCCGTCCAAGAAATCTACGGAAATATAATATTGCTTGTACAAATGCAATATATTAAAACAGTTATATGGAAACTTAATACATTGATGGTTTAAAATACATTGATGGTGATAGGATAGGATAACAAATAAAATTCATATTGTACAAAACAAAAATGAATTAAAAATAATATTTGGTTATAGCATCTAAATAATGTTTTGATTTACGTTCGGCACTTACTTTGAATTACCTTCTATTAGATGTGATAACAGATTCTCAAAAAAACAAAAAACTAATACTTAAAATTAATTGATACAAATATTTAGTATGTATTTAATGGATCATAATTTATTTAAATATCTCACGTTAAACAATATTATTATTATTATATCTACCATTGTTATTTTTCATAAGAGGGCTTGCCTATCCAATATATTTTATCATCATCAGGACAATATTGACTTTTATTACATCTCGGAGTTTGTCATACATTAACCGAAACTTTTTATATCATATTTTTTTTAAATAAATAATATTTAAAGATATATTATATTATTCTGGTATTGAAGCGTTTAAGTATTTAGCGAAAAGCGAGACTGTAAATACTCTGACGAGACAGGGCTGTCGCCAAGAAGGTAGACTAAACGGTCCCGGGCGACGAGGAGATTGCCCCAAAGTGCTTGCTACCCTAAGTGGATAATTTATATAAAATCTTCTCTTCCAATATAATGACAATCCCGGATCCACTCTAACTTTTACCTTACCTCCTTTTTCTTTTTCTACCTCTCAGCTTTATTTGCCTTTATTTGTGGCGCTTTGGCGTCACCCAATGTAAAACATAAAAGAATGAGTAATGGCTCGCTTCCTGCTTCTTTCATCATTCCCATTCTCGTTTCTTAGAGACTGTCCTTGTAGTGGTGCGCAATGCGAGTTACCTTGGCGTAGAAAACTCGGGGTTTCGAACAGAGAGATCTAGTTATAATAACTGACTGCTTTTACTAAGCGCGTGAGTTTATTTTTGTTTTTTTATTGCTCCCATCATACTAATACATAATACAACTTTGTACCTCGCTTATTTTCAAAATTAAAAATAATTTATCGTAAACAATTTACAATTTAACTATATATATGTAATATAATAGAATATAAATAAAAAATAATGTATTGTGTGATCAAGTCCTTTTAGAATATCAGACGTATACAAAATTAATAGAATATATATTGCAAGAATGATTCAGTATCTGAACAAAAATTATTTATTGAAATTTACAACTGTATATGGTATTATATCGATATATATATAATGGTATGAGATAAAGGCAACTAGAGAAACTACCCAATGGTAGTACTTGAATAACAATTTCAACTTAGAAGATCACGAGGCCATCTTCTTTTCAGAGGCCTCGGAGGATTATCAGAAAATGAAGAGGTTGTTAGGTTTGAAACTAGTGGGTTTGAGTGGCAATAAAGTTTGTCATGAATAGATTGATTTTAAATTTGGGCCAAATTAGTTTGGACATTAAGGTCATTATAGATGTAAAAAAGTAAGGAGCATTATGGATTTTGGATTGTAAGGAATGGATACGAGATTAGATACAGTATTTAAATGGAAAATATTTTACTGGATAATTCTAAGAGTGGTGTAAAATGATAAAATAATATAGTTATAAGTGAAGAAAATTGACAGCAAGTCAACTATTACTTCAGGTGGATATGAGCTATTAATTATAACTGTTTAGAGAGCACCTTTTTAGGAAATTTAGGTGATGTAGGAAAAGCATGGATTCGAATAAGTAGATAAGGAAGATGTAAGACGGATATCATGTGAGAGTGAACTCCAAAATATAGTAGACCGGATATGAAAGTTCCTTTCCGAATATTTTGGAACTGGAAAGTCTCGAAAATACTGGAAAATGATTCAACGTTTCATGAGGACATACACCAAAACAAATTTACATCAAACGGCACATCTTACATCAACAGACAGCGTCCTCACTCCAAGGCGTTCAATCAAATGATACTCAGTGGCGTAAACGCTGGGAATTGTAAACTGATTGTTAACTGGAGTATTCTAATAATTTTGTCTCATTTTCGTTGATAAATCCTGATATTATCAACCCATTCGTTAGCTCTATTAATATTACAAGAAAGGTAGCTACTTCATGGGTAGAGTTAAAGCTCACTAACTCCTTGTTGATCGATGTATTGAAATCATAACACAAATAAATGTAGAGTTTAGGATCCATCAGTCATCTTCGAGGCTTATCGTACTTCACGAAGTTTATACCCACAACACGTGTTGCATCATAAATGGGAGACATTCCTGACAATGGTAGGCTTATAGAAAGGGGAAGAATCTTTGTCAGTCTGTAAGCGGCGGTAAAAAGTAGAGAAATCCTCAATGAGATAGTAATGAAAAAAATATAGAGGTTCCATTGAGAAGGGAGTTGGTAGGCCTGTGAGAGGCGTCAGGGCTTCCACTGCCGGGGCCATTGACGGGAACTATGAATGGGGAGGTTGGTCACTCTGTGTGGGTGGGTGGCCTTTGTACCCTGCTGGAGGTTTGCAAACTTGTGGTTAATTGTCCTTCATACACCTGGAGTCACTCTTCCGGCCAATTTGTCACCACCGGGAGGATAAGGGGGCGGTTCTTGAAATAGGGCTAGGACATGGAGGAGCGAAAGATTTTGGTTTGAAATGTTCATAACACCTCTTCTACTGGTATATGCAATTAAAGTGCCATCATATACGAATGGAATATTCATTTGTGCAGATAAATACGAAATAAAGTGGAAAAAAAAGTGTGTTATGTATTAACTGGAGATTTCATGTAAATATATCAGAGATAATTTCCTAATTGTAATGTACCTTCAGAAGTATTGTGTGTTATACTTGATGAGAATTGAAACTTTAATAATATAAAATCATGATAGATGTATGTTTTTTGTTTTTCGAAACAAAAAACCGATGGAGTAGGGGAAATAGATGGTTGATGAAGGAGGATATCTAAAAGGTTCTGAAGCATCAATTAAATACAATATTTCAGAACTAGTAACTAATAACTTTTTCAGAGTTTATAATATGTCTTTACAATTATTAATTATTGTCAATATAAAAAAGGAAACGATGAAAAAAGATAAAGTATTTATTAGTTCATGAGTGGAAAAATTCCGAGGAAGGAAAATTTAGCCTTAAAAATAACAGAAAAAACTAAAATCTTGCTGATACGTCAGGTTACCAAAGGCAACTCAGGTTGCTGATACGATATATACCAAAAATGAATTCATAATACAGATCTACCTTATTTTTATTAATTTAACAATGATATATATAATGGTAACTACAGAAAAATATAAAAATCGCGCTGTAAACAAAATATCGGATGTTCAAGATCTAAGCTCGTGTTATGCAAATTTAATTAATTCTTAATGAAATAATGGAAATAGAAATCTAATATGAATGATTCAACAATTAAATAAAATTGCTGTTCCTAAAAATAGATTACTTACTCGTTGATCACAGCTATTGCAATATAAACATTTTATGATATATTGCGAAGTAACTGATCAATGATAAACTGATCTATTCTTTAAAACTTGTAAGTACACCCTATCCAATTAAAGCTTACACGAGTCATTTTATTTTTATTTTAGTGTTAATGTTTTTACTAAAAGCTCATTTTTTCACTGTTTGGGCATGAGTATGAGAATAACCTAGTCTCGAAACGTCGCCAAAAGAAGTTTAAGAAAGGACTGAAACTCCAGAACCTATAATATTTCCATAGCACTCAAGACAAGTAGAAACCAATATATATAAATAAGGTCAACTAATATTACTCAAGATATTTTAAAAATAGTTAAAAACCGATTTAAAATAGGTTTTATACCATTTCTGTCATTTTTTAAAAGCATCAAGACTTTCTGTTAAAAATATTGTAACAGGGTAGATAAGCTAAAACCAAAAATATGGTTATGACGTCACCAAGAATGGCCATTCTTTTTGGTATTTTTTAAAACAAATATATTTATCAATTCGCCATGATTTGCGTCCCTTATGGCTACGATCTACACATAGGAATCAATCTATTTAACGTAATACAAACATCATGCATGAGTTGACGCATCAATTTCAGCCTGGTGAGGCAATTAAGTAGCCGGAAAAGTGAGAAATGATAAATAATCCGAGATGGATTCGCCTGAAAAATATTTCACAAAACGTGCTTTTTAAGGTCGTTTATAATTTCGGCCTCGGGCGTAACAGCTCTGTTTCTCCTGGAAGGAATTCGAGACCTTCGTAATCCTCAAGTCTTATTAAATGACGCAGTAGGATTTTTTTTATTAAATGATTTCATGTCTACTTACTGTTAGAAACAAATATTTCCCACTTAATAGTTGCTTTTATGCCGATTACATATACACGTCAATTTTTAATTTTTTACAACAGTTAAGGAATAAAATACTTTTCAAATAAAACGAATCTAAAACAATCATGGAAGTATTATCACGATGACATAATTTGAGGAGAATATTTTTATGAAATATTCTAAATTAATGAGTCTTTTATCAAGCCGATAGGACGTTGTCAGATTTCTGTTTATTTTTAAAAGAATTAATCATATGTTCATTATCAAAATGCAAAAATATCTCACAATAAGAGGTAACGATTTCTCGGATCACTCGTCTATATTTAGAATTACTATAAATATAAAATGGTTTTATTTCTTATACAATCTAATAATATTTTATTAATATTATTAAAGTTAAAACTTAAAGTCGATAAATATTTCTGAAGGTATTTTCTGGGTTATAAATATCGCATTTAAACTCTAATAATATCCAACTTCGGTATTTACTATTCCTAAAATCGCAGTAAACACCATTTTTAAAAAAATCCTCTATTAAAAATATAAATAAAAACAAAGTATGGTATTATATAATGTAGCTCTAAAGTTAATGATTTTTTAAATACTTATGAAACGTAATGGTTTCATTTATGACAAAAATAACCAGAAAAACATGTATCGTAAATCGCAAAGGAGCAGTTTAAAAAAATAACTCACTCGATTAAAAAAATAGGCTTAAAATTTAAAATCGAAGGACTAAAAAAGGATCCAAATTGTCTATGTTAAGTGATAATTAAGTAGCTCAACAAAAACTCCCAGAAATTTAATATTGCTAATTTTATTTTTAATACCGCATTTTTACTATTTACGCCATATTTTTCTATTTAAATTAACTAGGTAAAGAACTACCAACAACAACAAACCAGAAACGCAATGGGAAATGTTTTTTTTGTTTTTTATCCTCCCTCCTTTATAATTTATTTTACAATAAATTACGTACGAATATATACTCTAATTTATTCAACTTTACTTTGTTTTACCTTGAGTGGAGATTTAAAATTGACTCTTACCCGTACTTTACTTCCGACTTCCAGATAAAACGAGAAGATGAAGAAACTTCTTGTTACTGATGATTAATTTAATAATATTTATAATTAATAACAATACAGTCAAATGGTTTAAAATTTTATCAAATAACATATTCATCCTCACATATTGTAAGGATTAAAATTTACAATTAACAACTCCAGGCATCACACTAATGAAGATTGAGTAGCAACAGCTGCAGTGATTCACAACCAGGTGATCTCTCATCAGTAATAACTATACTACCAATCATTTCAAATTAACTATTAACCATAAAAAAATATAGAAATTATAAATATTTGGCTGATAAAAAAGAAAACAAATAAAAGTAAACCGATCTACCTTTGTTATTTTGTCACCGTGTTGCTTTCTCAAATCATCAAATCTGTTACTTATGAAAAAACTATTGTCTAATTTAAATAATCGAAACCCTTATTTGGTAAAGAGTGACAAGCGTCCCATGTGGGAGAGAGAGAGAAAGAGAGATAATAATGGGCTGTTTAAAAAAAAAAATTATGGTTTTATAAAATTCCAGAGTTCAAAAGTCTGTGAATATTTTAATGCTATTTATTATTTATTAACACTTAATAATCCCTTTAGAGCATTCTCAAGCTTGTTTACTAACACTAGACTTCTTCAAAAAAGCCTCAGAGTAGTTATTTATTTCAAAGAAGGAACATGACAGTATCCTACGAAATTCTCGTAATTTTAAGACATTACTGGAAAACAAATTTCACAGCCGCTGAAGCAACTCGTGAAATTATTAAATATGAAGGGGAAGGTGTCCTTGACCAGCGCACTGCGCGGCGTTTGTTTGAAAAATTTAGCAGATGAGATACAACGTTGGAAAGGAAGAAGGGCTCCGGGCGACCATTAATGGATATTGATGAGGTTTTGAAGGAAGCTGTTGAGTCAAATCCGTCCACAAGTACTCGCTAACTTGCCAGGGAGTGTAGTGGTGTTGAGAGATACTGTTAGTCGCCATCTTCTCTCCATGGGGAAGGTGAAACGGTCATTTTTTTTTATACACCCCATTAGTATCTGTTAAATGAAACATGAAATCGAATCATCCTTCATGAGTAACCAAAAATATTGGATCTCGCACTTAATGCATCTGAACTTTTTAATCAGGCAGATTTATTTATTATAATAATTAGATTAATTTATTGAAGAAGAAAATATTGGAAAAAAAGTTCAAGCAGCAAAATACTATTTATTCTTTTACTATAAAGATACAAAACGTCCCTATACCAATTTATTTATGCTATGATTTAGAATAACGTTTTCGTTTCTTATTATTTTTTTTTTTTTGCTCAGGTTTTCAAAAGTGGAGTGTTATCTTTATTTATAATTGCTACGGTGAATTATATTTTTTTACATATTCACGATAGTAATCATGATCTTTAGTAAAGGATTAGTAAAGATGACAATGGTCTATCATTCCTACTATTTCGGCCTAGTCCTATTTATTCTAGTATTGTATCGCTTCCGTTTCATTCACATTTAGTGTTATAGTGATTAATGTACAAATGCTTCAAAGTATAGCTAAATAAAAAAAAAAATTTAAAAATCGAACCCAACTGATAGTTACAGATTTCCGATATTACGTAGTAAAACGCCCTCCACAAGTTCGTATGCAGAAATAGAAGCTAAACATCATTTTCCTTTAATTCTCCTTGGCTGCTTAATGGCCTCGACTTGCCCGATAATACGTCTTGAAGAGGTTGTCAGGTTATAGGAAACATCTTACAAAACAGGTAGTATATAAGATTGTCTGAATGTTTTCTTCCAATAATTTACTTTCATTACCGTCTGATATTATTGTACTTATTTCATAGGAAAGAATTATTTCCTACACATTGTTCGCTAGTTTAGTCAAGTGATGCTTTATGCTCCCGAAACTTCAGGTTCAGAATAAACGATGAGAAAGATGAGGACAAAGTTGTGTTAGCAAAACTGCCTGACTAAACTAGCTGAAGTTAAAATATTAATTTTTAAATTCGTAGTTTCTTAAATCCGCTTATATCCTGAACGCCTCAAATATCCTACGAATTAATAATTATTAGATATAAATATAAAATAATGATGGAATTGGAATTTCAAGATTTTTAAATTTGTGTTGCACTTATTGACAACCGTTCGAAGTATATACAACAAATTACTATAACTCTTGGACTGAGCCTAAACTGGACAGAAGGCAGGGACTGCCCGCTGAGAGAGCCCTGAGGCTGTAAACTGTATTTAAAGCAGTTGGGACCCAGCTGGTGTTTGGACAATATGTCACTCGCCCACAATGCCTGGGCTATACCTGCCCATTGACGGGTGTCCTACTTCAGGGGAACAGCAGGAAACTGTATCTTCGCTCTTCCGAGGTAGCATGTAGAGGGCACTCAGGTGAAGGGTTTTCTACTTGGAATGTGAAGAGTGTCCGGAGGCAGAAAGGAACTACCTTGAAGGCTCTTCTTTGGTGGTGCCGGTGCTTCCAGGCAGGCAACAAAAGTGTTTTGTAGGATGTAAACATTTCACAGACAGTTATCGATTAATAAATAGTTTAGAGTTCGTCAATAAAGTATTTCCTATCCTCCTGTTCTTCTATTTATGATTTGATTAATAAATATATGTTTTACACTCCACATATCTTTAAACAAAAAATAGTGTAAAACCTTCAATGGAATGCCTTCAATGGGAGGTTTTCCATCCACCGGATATGGGAGGTTACCCGTGAATCCCTCAAAATATCCCCGATTGTTTAGCACAAAATGTGCCAAATACGATTTGTTAAATAAATATTTATTATTTAATATTAATGAGTAAATATTAATTTACTCATATAAATTTTTTATTATTCTATGGATATATACAACGAATGAATCCAAGTAGGCTCACAAAAAAATATTTGAATACCTCAGAAATAAAAAACTAAACCGAACTGATTCAAGGGAGCAGAGAGGGGCATAAGAGAGCTCGGTGTTACGGTTGGTATGCTAAGGGATGGAACTGCCAAGGGCGTAAGCGGATGATCAAAATTTTCGATGAGGAAAGGAGTAGGAGATCCGAGGGGATGAGGCGATACTGGCCGGAGAGAAAGCCACGTGCTCAGAAAATTCAATTATGGTCGATTCCCAGTAAATTTGGAAGAAACTTGAAGTAGAAAAAAAATTATTATTTCTTCTAAAACTTTACAATTCATGAGACCACAATACTATTTATTAAGGCAAGTTACCGATAGTTAATTGCCAGTACCCAATACGGATAAGCTGAATGGAGGTTAATCAGAAAATTATCTAAATATTTTTCAATTACTTGTGATCCCTTTTTTGGATTTCCTGAAATAAGATTAATTGGGATTTATAAGATCTCAAATGTTTTAGTTCACAATTATAAAAGCTGATGATGGGAAATCATTAAACGTGGAACCAGATTATACAGTCACCACCCTCGATCCATTATTCAGCCAGCCCGAAGGGAGAAGACGCCCTGATGTGGGGGTGCTAACCACAGAGCGCTCAGCGGGCCAGGTGAGAGGTCTGCAGGAGGTGCAATTAACTTCGGACCATCTGTAGTCAGTTGTTTAGGAGCATCATCTGAGTCAGCCGTCCGACTGTCTCCAGCCTCCAAAACAGCTAAAATGTTCGCGTCGATATCTAGCTCATTATCTTAAGAAACTAGTACCGCTTATGTCATTTATATGTGAGGTTCACTACAGGGTAGAGGTATCTAAACCAACCGAATTGACCAAAGACTTTTCTCCCAAATAAAGAATACCCATTTTATAGAGGCTAGGTGTGCCGTAGTAGGGTCTTCAGATACTACAGAGTCAAGTCCCCGCTGTAAGCAGAATAAATATTTTATTCTTATATTGCATAATAGTCCCTTTTACATTAATAATGAATCATTACACAAAGATATTAACATTCTACTCGTGACTCACAAACTTACTGGTACAAAGATTATTGACATATATATATTACCACAGAATCCGACAAAGATACCAAAACGTCTCTGGAGCAGGGATCTACTTCAGAGAGATTAACTACGCTAGGAGTGCCTTCAATGGGAGGTTTTCAAAAAAAATATCGCAGATGCAATGTGTGCCAAATGGCATTTGTATAATTTCCTCAATAAATATTTCATTATTAAATTTGCCACAAGAAATCTCGAACTGGAGCTTCGAAAACAGTAGCACGATACTCTACGTAATGAGCCAAACCGCTTCTCAAATTATATCCTAAAGTATTTAATGCACAATACTAGTCCCCGATGTAATACATATTTAAAAATAAGCTCATATCAACTACTAGACTCGAGTTGAACTATTTCTTTTTTTCTGAACAAAAAATATAGTTCTCTAAATGTTTTTTCCAGAAATATAAATTAATTATTTGAATTAAAATTGTTTATATGTTTAACGATAGAAACAAACAACTTAAATAGCGAAAACGAATCCGCATTAGAGCGCGGAATGTACTGCACGGGAGCTTTTCTCGATGTAGAGCAGGCTTTTGATCGGGCCTGCTGTACAAACTCCGTAAATTCTTACCTTCTACTTACTTCCTTATTATCAGTTCCTACCTCAGTAATAGAACCTTTAAAGTAAACCATAATTTTTCCTACTCTTCCCTCTTTACCCAGTCTGCCGGCATTCCTCGAGGTAGTATCCTGGGTCCCAATCCTATACACGATATATACAGCTGACATCCCAAGCCATCCAAGCACTGTCCTCACTACGTACGCTAATGGCACATGCGTGTTATCAGTAAATAAGGATCCATTTGTTGCATCCCAATCTCTTCAATCCCATATCTCAAACCTTCAAGAATGGTGTCAAAATTGGAGAAATAAAATAAATCCTAACAAATCCCATCAAATTACCTTCACCCTTCGTCGCAAACCTACGAATTCCTGCCCTACTGTAACCTTTAATAATATTCCACTGAACCCTGTTGAACAGATACGTTACCTAGGACTCCATCTGGACAAACTTCTCACTTGGAATCCTTATACAAGACTGAAAAGATAAGAAACTGCTCGACGTTTTCGCCTATTTCAACATTTACTGGACAAACGCTCTAAGCTCCCAATTAATTACAAAAGACTCATTTACATGACAGTTATCAGACCTATTTGGACATACGGAGTTGAGCTTTGGGGCTCTACTAAGCCATCCAATTCATCTTGTATCCAGTTCTTACAATCCAAAATCCTTCGTAAAATCCTCAATGCTCCTTATTATGTCACAAACAAACTCATTCATCATGATCTTAATATCCCATATGTTACTGATTTAGCCCAAACTACATACCTATCCTTCCATGACAAGCTCCATACACACTTGAATCCGCTAGTCTCTCAACTTCCTTCCCATACTATTCCTGACAAACCTCCGAGGCGTCTGAAAAGAAGATGGCCTCGAGACCATCTACTAGATAACTTTATTGGAGTGCTACCGCTACCCATCGGTTACTCCACAAGTGTTTTCATGTCATATTGTACATATTACCACATTTACTTGTTATAATAGCATTATAGTTGTAAATATCAATAAATTAAATAAATAAAAAAAAAGCGATAACGATATTATCAAAATATATATTAAGCATGAAGTACTATACAATAATAATAAAGTACAAAATATGCAAAAAAGGCTAAATAATAAAATGAAATAATTATAACCCAGCTTTTACCTTGATTGACCGCACCCCAACGAATATTCTCCAACATAAAACAATTGATACTATTCAATAATATTTCGAACCAACCTAAACCTCAAATTGAGGGGTTTCTGTGCCTTGTAGATGACTCTATACGAGTTTTATATCAATTGTCAATCCTATAAGTAATAGCTACAGATCGAAAACGAAAAAAGGTTTTTTTCACGTTCGCTTTATTGAATTTGTTTTGACGATTTATCAATCAAAAACATGGTTAGTAAAATTCAAAATTTCACATGTCTGTTATGTGATTAAAATTATAATATTATACAATTGCATTAAATACGGAGGGCTATTCAGAAAGTAAGGAACGTTTACCCCTGATGCCGCCAGGCGAACGCCACTAGCGAAGACAATGGTGTGCTCGTGCTCAGCACCTCAGTCAGTGCCCAGCTGTGACAACAGGAACTTCTCTGCGCTACCCCATTTTTTTATATTCAAATTTGAAATGTTTGCTACAATCCAAAATCGCGCCAGTTGTGAGGTGCGTTCTGTGGTCCGATTTTTGTTGGCAAAAAACTTAAAACCAATAGAAATTCAGAATTAGAAAAGCGCCGAGGAAAATTAACATCTAAAATTTTGCTTTTGCATGAGAATGCCCTACCTCACACGGCAAACCGTACGCAAGAACTCCTGAACTCGTTCAACTGGAAAGTTTTTCCTCATCCTTGTATCTATTATGATCACTAAGATCTTGCTCCAAGTGATTTTCACTTTTCCCCGAAAATGAAGAACTGGCTAGCAACACAGCGTTTTGACGTTGGTGAGGAGCTGAATGTACGCGTCACTAAGTTGCTGAGATCACAGGCGACAGATTTATATGACACAGGAATTTCAAAGCTTGTCCACCGATAAGTTCCTGAATTTGAATGGTGATTATGTTGAAAAATAGTATTTTAGTCCCTCTTTCACATGTATATAATAAAATATTTTTCTTGTACTTGGTTATTATTTAATTCCAAAACGTTCTTTACTTTCTGAATAGCCTTCGTAGGTGAGATTGGAGTGGCTCAGCGGTAGAGCACTGAGTTGCCCTTGCCAGAGGGACTGGGTTCAAATTCCGCTGTTTGGAAAATTTTATTTAATCTATTAGTGGCCAGAGATGACCCTCCAGGTGCTCACCTAACCTCTGTATAGTGGGTACCCGAAATAGGGGGAAAATCTGGCGGTTGAGCGTGATCTAGGATAAATCTCTATACAGTACTCAACTCCAGAATGGGTAATAGTGGTTTTTCCAAGGAATTTATAAGACAGAGAACAAAATAAAAACGTTTAAATAAATGTAGTTTTAAAAAAGATTAACAATAATAATGTTCAGCTAGAAGAACGAAGAATGCGAGGAAGTGATACCTAAAGGCAGAAGAAAAAGTAAAAGACAAGAGAGGGCGCTAATAGGAGAGACTAGGAGCGCTCTATCTCCCTTCTGGGCCACTGGACCTCGCTGATTGATGATAGGGTCTTTAAACTGTTTATTATATCCCTTATCGCCGCTTCTCTTTTGACCCTTATTGCTTTGCCCCGTACGCGCCATAGCACGCATCCCGATAGCCCGCTGTCATCCATAATATCTTATGGAGTATCCCCTGGCTAATGTTCCGGCATCCGGTGCCACGTGTGCGTCTTCGCCTCCAAGAGGCCGGAGGGGGGTGTCTTCTCGTGTCACAGCTGATGTTACCTGTGTTAGGATGGATGATGAAGCTGTGGCAGATTAGAACATGTTGTTCGATTTCGATGAAGACCTACCTTCTTGAGGATTAAATCTTAATTGAGTTCGTCTTTCATTTTTTTTAGTAATAATCGTGATTCTGTTCTAACTGTTACTTTTTTATTATTATTTTTTAAATTCTATAGTTAAATTTTTTTATTTATTTACTTATTCTTTAATTTTTCATGTGCTCCTGCGTAATTGCGCATCGAGAAAATTTATTCCAAGTGCTTCTTTCTATCTTTGATTTGCTGCTAGAACATCAAGTTTTGAACATGGAAATATCAATAATTGAGCAGATCTATAGGCCATTGTCTTTTTAATCTTCCTATTAAGCCCGGGTAACAGGGAATAGGAAAGAGGAAGAACAAGTGGATTTGCGTGGTTTTGTGTTGATGAGTTTTTTAATGTAAATATGTTTGAGGAATGTACTTCATATTTTCCAACAATGATTAAAATTCGATTATCATTCTTGTTTGTTTAAAGTTGTAGCGAAATCCTCTCGGAATTTAATTTTTACATTTTAGTTAGAAAAATCCTGTCGGACTTTCATTCTTACATTAAAAAACTAAAATGTAATCATTAAATTCCGAATGTATTTCACTACAACTTCAAATGATCGAGAATGATAATAAAATTGTAGGAAGATATAAAGTGATTTTCTCAAAAATAAGTTTCGCTGTAAGAGTGGCTTTAAAATATCAGCTTGAAGAAGGTGACAGTTTTTTCATAATATGAGAATGAATGAGCCGAGTGACGCCTTGTCTCAAGCCGGCCAAGGCACCTTCCTCCAGTCGAATGCTGTAGTAGGACGTAGATCACCCCCTTAAATTTTTAAAAATTAATTTTAATTTGTTAGGCCGATTTTTTCCCACTTGGCTCGCCATCTCTCTGTTGTTTCGGTTTTAAGAGATCTACTGAGCCCTGATAGGTGTGAACCATAGTACTTTGGCCAGGTAGTGTAAATGCCTCTCGGGCCATGTTTCTAGAGATATATATACTTTATATATACGGTCTTACACTGCTCTAAGAGTCTTTTAAGATGGACTTTGGTTTTAATAACTAGTGGATGGTTCGGAAACATATCCTTCAAACCCTCTCAGTAGCTTTGCGAATCTGACGATATGGCTATGGTTGGGCTGAAGACAACGGCGTGGAGCTCAGCAGTATAAATGAAAGCTAGTTTAGTGATAGGCAGTGCAGCTATCCACAAAACTGAGCAGGTTAGAGAAGTTATGGTGCGATCTTCCCATATAATAAAATACCTGCCACCATATTCCTATGTTGAATCCGGCAGAATATGCTTTATCAAAAGTAAAATCAAAAGCAAGAGGATGGAATACAGAACTTGGAAGAGGTAATCTAGTATATATATATTTACCTCCTTTAAGTATATCGTCGGAATATGTAATAATTAATACATCCAAATCTGTTTCCAAATATACGTGTTACATCCAAATATGTGCTATATGAATTCCTGACAACCACTCCGCGACATCTTACAAATTATGAAATCGGTTGAAAAAATTATGAATTTGATTGGTAAAATTGGTTGAAACAATTATGAAATTCACTGAAAAAAGCTATATGTAGTTTAAATTTTTGGGTTGAGTTGCGGGTTATAAAAGCCGAAATCGTTGACTTAACCAATTTGGATCAATATCGGTGTAGAATAAAAAATGCTCCTGGATCTTTTGGATGATACGAGACAACAGATTTTATATTATTGAGAAGTTTTGGTAAATATAGGAAAGATTCAACATTGATCTAGGTTACTGTAGGGTTCAAACTGATTCTGGATTTCATGTTTAGAGGGCGGAATAGCTTAAAGAGCAGATTTAAGCATTGTAATTTTTTCGACCAGAAATGAAAAATCATTTAATTTAATTCCTTTTTCAGTTTAAAGTAATAAATAAATAAAGAGTGCATTCATACATGTACGTTTTTATTATTTCTAAAATTCAAAGTGAAATTTGTGAACTTCAGTTTTTACTAAGTCTATCTTTTGATATTTTGAAAACGTGTTCTCAAAAATCCTCTCGGAAATTACAGATTACCATCTGTTAAGAAATTTGAACAATTTCCTTGAGGGTAAAATTTTTGAAAATAATTCTCAAGTCAAAAGGCATTTTAATCTTAAATTCGCCACAGAACCCTGAATTTTTCAGTTCTTGACAA
The DNA here is from genome assembly GCA_964056705.1 of Troilus luridus. Lineage (NCBI taxonomy): Eukaryota > Metazoa > Arthropoda > Insecta > Hemiptera > Pentatomidae > Troilus > Troilus luridus. The sequence goes on along the minus strand of OZ057412.1, from coordinate 59,257,834 downwards.
CACATTGGGGAAGATGTATAGAAAATGAGTGGAAATATTTTGATCTCATAATATTCTTTTACTAAGACAACAATTGATATGAAACGGTGTGATGGCTTTGGATAGGACTCGGTTAACCATTATTTTTAGTTTAGTTTATTTATTGCGAATTACTCTCTTCTGCTTGAGGCTAAAGTGATTGAAGGCAACGTGGCGAACATATTAAGAGTATAGATCCACCCTAATGGTAAGTATGGATCGGATGTAAGGAAAGAAGAGGAGTTGCCTTCCGCTAAAAAAACACGGTGACAACAGCCCCTTTTATTGCCGGAAAACAGGGGGCCCGCCTTTTTATTTGGGGGTGGCGCAATTAGGCTAAAACCTCTGCTGGGCATATTGTCCTAAGGGCAGTTCTCCCGCGTCATTGCTTGCTTTGTCGCACGATCTGTCAGCATTTTGCCGATTGCTCCTTCCGTGGGTCTAGTTTCACTTTCAGAGGCTAGGAACTGTTAATCATCATTCACTTTCTTCTATTCGAATAATTGAATTGCGAAAAAAAAAATCAGTAAACCATATTTTGCAGGTAAGTGAAGAAGCCACCCATAGTCCATTTTATGTCGAAACGTTAGTAATGGACGTATTGTGTTATTGCGTGACTTACTCGTTTTATGCTAGCAATCTTGACATTTGATCAACAATTTTTAAACAGATTTCAATCAGTTTCATGGCCACGAATTTAGAGCATCTTGGATATTATTCGATGAGTAGTAATAGTTTGGATACATTACCTTAGATAAATACTCACTACTTTTCAAAGCTTTCAAGTTTTTTGTGTCCACATAATGGCTGGTTGTGTAGAGAGACGATTTGTCCTAGATCAATCTCAACCACAAAATTTTCCTTTATTTTAGGTAGCCACTAAACAGAGGCTTGTTGAGCCCCATAAAGGTCCCAGGTTCTGAATGATCCATCAACGGCTGTTAACTGATTAAATAAAATCTGCCACGACCGAAATTTGAACCCAGGACCTTCAGCACGGCAAATCAGCGCTCTACCTAAACGAAAAAAAATTACAAGTGATCTTAATAAGATCATTTACGGTTATTTCTTAGTTAGTAATTTTTGAAATCATAATAATCAAATATTTATAATAACTGTATGTCATTAAAATGATGCTAAGGTTAAGAAGTTGACTTATGTGGTCTTTCACTATCTCCAATATAGGGAAAAATAACAAACAGAAATAATAGATGATAATATCACATTAGTATTTGAAAATGTTTAACATATTTCCGGTGTTTAGGTAAACATTTTTCAATATTACTTGACATAATCCATCCTACATTTTTACTGTCTGGTTCTCCCTGGATTCTTCCTTTTCACTCTTGCTACATAGACTTCTTTGTTAATAACCCATTTTAGTCTCAAGATAATTTTATTGAAATGCTTTCTCATCCAATCATCTCTATCCGGTGATATACCCTTCAATGGGGAATAAACAGGAATCCATCGAGTAACACTACAATCATGTGGCGTATATATTCTGCTTGGTAACATAGACGCTAGTAAATGTCCTCCATAAGTAGTGTTCCTACCATGCCACACTATTTCGCTAAAAGTGATTTTCTTCCGGACAGCTTGTCAGACATAATGTAGTTTTACACGCAAAGCTTCCTTAAATGAGATGTATTCACAGACCAGGCCTCAAACTGTCGTTACAAAGCTCCCTTCGTCGTAAAAAAACATGTCCCTCAGGAGCTAAGACGTTTCTGCCCCAGTTGGTCGCCATTGAAAGGCGGCGAGCAACATAGGTGCCAATACCTGGCTCAGGCGTCTACCGAATCCTCTGTAAGCCTTTTAGTTCATACAATGCCAGAGCTACTCTATCGGAAGAGTGTGTAGTTCGCTGTGAAGGCTGTTTGTAGTCCACGCACCAGTTGTTACTCCAAAACATGGGAACTTAATGGAATTTGTGTTTGGATGCGAAAAATCACAGTGGAATTAACTGTACTTATTTCATTCAAGACTACTTATTTTGGTTCCAATGTTAACTTAGTCCACACTGATTGAAAATTTGTCATCTTGATTTCGTTATTTGACCATGAAGAGGATGAAATGTGTATACACGTATGCACTTACGGGCAGCTTGGAGAGGTTTACACAATGAATAATGATACAAAGAATTATTATGTTGTGGGAGTTCATCATCGGAGCTCCGACGAACAATCGGATTCAATGAGAGTTAATTATCTGTCTAATTCCTTGGATTATGCACCAATCGATTATTAGAGAGTCACAAGACGCACATACCTATTTCTAAATTAATGGAGTAGTGTCATCTTCCATACGCAGATGACCCTTAGCTACTGTAAATCTAAGCTTACTAAGTACAATAGTATGTATATTGTTCACGTAGGCTTCCACGGTTGATATTTTTCTTATATTCTTCTTCCGGGATGGACCCTGTCCTGTCGGTGCTACTAATCGGTTAATCCCACCGAGGTGACACGGTCCATCCCGGAAGAAGAATATAAGAACAGTATGTATATTATTTTCATATTTGTTTAAAACAATTTAATTTAGTAGACCATAGATAAACAGTAGTCTGATTAGTGATAAGTTACAAAAAACAAATATCACAAAGTGAAGAAATAAAAATAAAAATTACACATGGCAAAAGTCGAGCCGATCGGCTTTTGCTCACTCCGGCTATACTCGTATCAAGCCAAACTGTGATGTTGGTACGAACTTCTTAAAGTAAGTGCACATCGTAAACATTAGCAGAGTTTCTTTAGGACTTGAAGAGGTACCAAGTCGCTTCCCATCTGCCGGTGTAATTAGTTTAAATATCTTCATCGATTCGACCATTTTGAAATGACCTAGTCTATCGTCACAACTACTGACGTCTCAACATCCTCGCTCTCCCCACCGACGAGAATCTACTTCAACAGACAGATAAGGAATTTATTTTATTTTATAATACTTCAACTAGCTAACAAGACAAATATTTATTATTGTGTAATTGATACAAATTTTATTTGTTATTAAAATAGAGTTAGATTTATTATCGTAAGCTTAAATTATAACTTTTTTTTTTTTAATGAAAATAGTTGACCTTGATGAGGTCAATAAATTTCCCTGAATATCTAGAAATATTTATTCAGGAGCCAACGTTTCAGGGCTAAATATGCAAAATTATCAAGCAAAGAAAAAATGATAATAAAAGCATGGTGAATATAGAAAATGAACATTAAAAATATTAAAAAATTCCTAAGCATGGTAAATACATTATAAAGGTTAAAATGAATGAGTGTATTGTATTAATAACCAAGTGACAGGAAGGTAGTGAAATACATAATAGAGATTAAAATAATAATAAAACAGAACAGGACATGTTAAAATTAAAGAACACCTTATTATTCTTATAGATACAGTTATTATTATTTAACTTTAACATATCCTGTTCTGTTTTATTATTATTTTAATCTCTATTATGTATTTCACTACCTTCCTGTCACATGGTTATTAATACTATACACTCATTCATTTTAACCTTTATAATGTATTTACCAAGCTTAGGAATTTTTTAATATGTTTTAATGTTTATTTTCTACATTTACCGTGATTTTATTATCCTTTTTTCTTTTTTTCTTTCCTTGACAATTTTTTAATTTTCAATTGTCTGTATTTTGCATATTTAGCCCTGAAGAAGACCTACAAAGTAGGTCGAAACGTTGGCCACTGAATAAATATTTCTTGATATTCAGAGAAATTTATTGACCTCTACCCGGATCATTTTCTTCCACTTATAATTTGTTTGTATTAGTTAGTTATGTTTTTATAAGGAATTTTATTCTTTCATCATAAAAACATTTAACTTATAACTTCATTTTAATTCAATCAATTACTTTTTTGTTATTATTAAAAGTATTATTCATTTAATTTATAAAAATTATTTATGTTATTATTTTATGAAAAGATTACATTCAAATGGCATCTGGAGTAATTGAATCAAAGCTTTTATTTTTTTCTTATCCATTTCGGAGCTCTCATCGAAAGGTCCATTCCTAAAGCTATTCCGCGGGAACTCGATGAGACAATATGCGGAACTGATACCTGAATTTGTAATATCAATTGTTATTCTATTTTATGATTTGTGAAATAAACTTGTCTTTACTCTTCAGGAATTCGTTACTACTATTCCGTACAGTAACTACTATTCCTACATTATAACTTGGGACTACCCTACCTTGCTAGCTACCTTGTAATTGATTTATTTTGTTAACTGAGTTGGTAAGTGCTATCGAGTTGGGAACCCGACCCGAGCTAGGTAATGGCCCATGAAATAGGGTCCTGGTGCTGACATGTGCCCTCTGCCTAGGTTCGGGGGAAGGGAGGGGGGAATATAGGGGGCACCTACTGGGGGTGGTGATAACGGGGTGGGGCATCGAGAGATAATAAATGTTTTAATCGTCTTATTCAAGGTCATATGTTGATACGATCTCTTATATCAATATGTACAGTTACTATAAAAGCTTTAGTATAAAAAAGGTTTAGATATTTTTATTTTGAAGAGAAAAGATATGCCCAGGGCCGGTATTCGAACCCGGGTCTCCCACATTTCCGTTGTTGTGGTGCTCTACCAACTGAGCTAACCTGGTTCGCACCTCGGTCAGGCATATCCATTCTCTTCACTGATCCCATACCCCCGTGTTCTCTCAATTTGCGATGTATACAAGGGTAGACCACCACAACGGAATTGTGGAAGGCCCGGGTTTGAATCCCGGCCCTGGGTATACCTTTTCTCTTCAAAATAAAAATATTTAAAATTATAACAATTAATTAAAAAAAAAGGTTTAGGCTGAAGATGAGATTCAATTTATGAATAAAAAAAAATAATGTTACTGTACTTTTTTTTTATAATCTGTCAATACGATTAGTATACATTAATAAATATAAAAAGTTTTTATATTCCACCATAAGGATAATGGTGGGGAGTTAAATAATGTGAGCAATCTATGGAGAATTTGAACTAATGCTGAGGTTTACTCCTTGTATCGGGCTGACAATAGGGTCTAATTCATCAAGGCACTGCATATGGTTACGTAATATAATAAGAATACCTGATAGAAAAGTACCGAGCTAACTCCAGCAACTTGGTATAAATAGGAAAATAAGAGTTGGCCGTAAGCAGTAGATACAAGATGTTGAAGATGGCCTAAAAGTATTACATGCATCACTGAACGGAAACAGAAGAGTGGAGCAAAATTGTTGAGGAACCCAGGGTCCAACCCTGGCTGTAGCGCTGTTCTAGCAGTAGTAATAAATATAATTTGAAAATGTCTCTGACTTTTTTAAATCTGCTTAGCTTCTAATAATTAAGTTTTTACGTGATTTCGAAGAGTCGTATGTGCATTAAAAAAAAAAATTAAATCTGTAACACTGCTACCCGTAAGGTGTCAGGGGCTAGTAGGTACATGATGGAGTCTGTACTATTTCTGAGCCAACGATTATGCAGGGTATTATAAGAGTATAAAAAAAAACAGAACCAGTTTTACCCATGAAGAGGTCCCACCGTTGTAGAGGGAGGTGGTTTAGCGGAGATCACAGTAAGCCACCAGGTTTTTCCCAAATTTAGTATACCCATTCATATAGGCTGGGTGAACCACGGTAGGTTTTGCAGATCTTCAGTATCCTTTTTGGTGGTTTCATAATTTATCACCCATACCCAAATTCGAACCAGAGATCTTTACCACAGCAAAAAAGCCCTTTTACACGTTGAGCTCCCTTATACAAGAATAGGAAGGTACTTATCCCACTGGTTACCAACTTGATGGTAGGGGTAGTATAAGTCCCGTTAAGTAAAGTACGTTAAGTCATTTCTACATCACGATCTTCTACGTTTTGTAATCTATAAAATTGGAATGGTTAGGAAAAAATAGGTTTACAATATACCTCAATAAAACAAAGTGAGTGCTAATTGACTAACATAGCCCGTAATGAGTAATTCCAGATAAGAAATTTCAACTGGCATAATTTCTTGTTATATGAGAAGGCTTCATTGCATGTAAAGGGTTAGGAAATTATGCCTTGTTCTAATCCCAAAATAAGTACAAATTGTTAAATATCCTAAGTTATTGTTATGATATTTATTGTTTTTTAACGATTTACTAAGAATTAATTGTAGAAGACACCGCAGACACAGATGACTTTGAAATGACGTAACTTGAGTCACTTTTAGGGGCTTTAGCTCCTTCTACCACCAAGCTGCGGAATAAGTACCTTATGGTATATGGTGTTAGGAAATAACTCTGTAGTGGCAGGTAGAAGCCACGCAAAAAGTTGTGGTAGGATATGGAAGGTTCTAGAACTGTTTCCGTGGAGACATAGACCATGAAGTTGATGAGCTCTCATGATATTTATAAGAAGTGATGGCGGACCCCAGCGGAACTGGAGATATATCTCGTGCCGACTTCCGACCAGGGTCTCCGTTATTGTTTCTAAGCAGATTTATCGAGTTGTGGTTATTGCCTAGGGTGGGGTCCTCTTCTATGTAAACAGGGCTACAGGGTTCCCCAAAGTACCGGTTAGACCAAGTCTCGATCTGAAATCATTGCACGCTATGCAGTTTATGCTGGTAATCACGGTGTGACTGCATTATGTTGAGGCGCCTACCTAAAGATTTCATTAGATATAATTAAATTATACTTACTTAACTACATTCATTTGTGAAGAATTAGAAATGAAAATCCTAAATGGTTTCTTCAAACATAAGGAAATACATAAATACACCTGGCACCAGCCTACAAGTCAGCTAAAATCTATTATTGACTATTTAATTTCAAGAGAAAATAAAGTAGTTAAACCTTTTGATGTGAGAGTCATGACAGAACCCGAATGCGGTACAGATCATTTTTTATTAAAGAGTGAAATGATGTTCAAAAATCTTGCATCAGCCTTTCAAAAATACCGACCAGACGTGAGTAAACCACAACCGTGTATAAAGTTTACCATAGATAGGATGCATCTAACTTAACCAGGAATCGGTCTGAAAACTATGAATACATTCAATATAGAAACTGAATTAATAAAAACATGAAGCTGGCTGGGATATTAGCAGATACTTGTTTGTCAGTAATAAGAGAGAAGACGCCCTAGAGTCTTGTGTTTTGTTCCCGCCGAGAGAGCAGACGTGGGGGGGGGGGGGGTCCAGTTAGCGGAATTGGCAGTCGGAAGCGGAAAGGTCTCGGAGGCAGCGACTTCCGGATCAATTCGGAACTCCGCTACACAACTGCCCTCCTTCTGCTCCCCCGGAGGAGATCATCTACATAACAATCGGGGGTCAGCACTTAATGCTCTCTATTGCCCATTTCTTGGTTCTTCAGGCCTTCCAGGGTGAATGTAACATGGTAATCAATGCTATTCTATAGGGCTCTAAAAAGAGTAGAAGAGTAGTATTGACTATTGCCTTGAAAATGTGGAAGGGGGCAATCCAATTGTTAAATTGGATATTGTGCAAATGTTATACGGTACAATTTACCGTTAGAATGTCTTAATTTAAAAATATTTAAAAAAAATCTGTACCGCTACAACCTATGAAGGGTCTGGGGTTCAGTACATGGTAGAGACTGCACTGTTTCTTAGTCAACGGTTGTGTAGGGAGGTTATTGGTCCTAGATCACTCTCAACCGCCAGAGTTTCCCCTTATTTTGAGAACCCATATTTTAGAGTCTGGGTAGGTCTCAGGAGGGACCCAGATCCCCAATAAACCACCACCAGGGACTACAGATTAAATAAAAGTCTTGCCACCAGAGGGATTTGAACCCAGTAACTTCGGCACGGCAATTAAGCGCTCACCAACTCTCCCACTCCACTCACAATAGAAAAAAAAACTGAAATATAAATTTAACTTTTTAGAATAATATAAATGGTCAGTTCTGAAATTTGGGACTTGTATTTTGCTTTTATCATATACGGTTATTAGTATCTTCATTTATTAGTAAATATTATCACGAACACGCATTAGGGAGCGAAGTGGCTCAGTGGTAGAGCACTGAGTTGCCATGCCGGAAATCCTGTTTCAAATCCCCCTGCAGGCCAAGACTTTCATTTAGTCTGTTTGCAGCGGGAGATGGACCAAATAGGATCTAGGACCCTCCTGGGGCCCACCCAGCCTCTATAAAATATTATAAAAATAGGGCACCCAAAATAAGGGGGGTTGAGCGTGACCCAGGACAAGTCACCTCCTTGCAGAACCGTTGTCCAGGAAACATTACAGTCTCTCAGTATCATGTACTGAACCCCAGACCCGTTCACAGGTTGTAGTTGTACAGGTACCAGGGATCTCGAAAACGCATTACATAAATCAAGAATGATGAAAAATATTAAAATTTTGAATAAACCCATTTAGTCCAGGATCCATGGTCCATTTTTGCACTTGATTACTATCAAGCTGAATCTTCGTGAATAGCTTCGTTTCGATAAGACGCCCAACAAGTTCCTGAGCGAATATTCTCGAATGTGGTAGCTAACAGAGGTAGCAAGGATAAAATATGTCGATTTGATGAATCACAAAAATTTATTACTGACTGAAAAATTTATTTTTCTTAAATCTCAAGATAAATATCTAAGTTATTTGAAAAAATATTTGTCCTACAAAATGTATGTTTGATCAAAGAGTCCCCCCCCCTTACAACATGAATCGATAACGAAGTCATCAAAAATGATTACTAACCAGCTGATTTTTTTTTTTACGTCTTCTTTTTTGGCTTCGTTGTCGACATATTGGAAGTAGGGGACTCTTTGATCAAACCATACATTTTGTAGGACAAATGTTTTTTGAAATAATTTATATAATTATCTTGGGATTTAACAAAAAAAAAACAACCCAGTTAGTAATAAATTTTTGAGAATCATCAAATCGACATATTTTATCCTTGCTACCTCTGTTAGCTACCACAATCGACAATTTTCGCACAGGAAATTGTTGGGCGTCTCATCGAAACGAAGCTATTCACGAAGATTCAGCTTGACAGTAATCAAGTACAAAAATGGGCAATGGATCCTGGACTAATTGGAATGACGGTAAATTAACACTAAGGTAGATTATATTTGATATCTACTAGATTTGATGCATATTCATATTTTTTTTGTTTTTCAATAAACCTTAATCGTGTTAACAATGTTTCCATTTGTTAAGTTAACAAACGGTGGACGACTTATAAACTAATTGATTGGCTAAGGGGTATCATTATAACTTATTGACTTATCTACATCTAACTTAGAGACTCTCACATACTAGAAACTACTTATTACGTCTCCTCTGTACTCTCTACTCTCCTACCTCCTACCTCCTACCTCCTCTTACCTTCCTAATCTTAGAGCTACCATATATATTCAGGTAAGAGAAGAGAGAAGACAAGGAAGATTCCATTGCAGAAAACACGAAAGCATTGATGAAACTTCCTTGTTACAAATCCAATATATATATATATATATAAACAATTTACTTCAAGTCGCTACCTGGCAGAACTTCTATCCCAATAATTCTCGATTATGATGTTATCTGAATAAAAAAATGCATTCTTCATATCCTCAAATGTTACAAGAGACATATGGGTATATCACGCAATTGTAGTCCACAACACAGAATTAGCGCTTGTAGTGTGAAGTTCAGCCAGTTTGGAGTCCCAAGGAAAGCATTATTTCCAATTGTGGATTATATTTAAACGTTTCTCCCTCCTCCTCAATGAATACTTCATTTGCAAATGAACACAAATATATCACTATAAGTAGGTTTTATATGTGTAGATAGTTTACTACATGAAGTTCTGCATCTTTGTTGATCCTGTCTTTCCATATTGTCTTTGGCAACTATTATGGCATTCATAGTTATATAATCCATATTTTCATATCCCGCTATTTGCATCGGCGGTACATCTTAAATTGGACCGATCCTATATTTCATTTTTTTTTTCACCTTCCATTTTAATTAATAATCAAATAGTACAATACTAAAAGTGGTTGTCTACTAGAATAGGAGCAATAAAGTCCATGGCAATAAATCCCTTTTCCATGCTATTTGTAAAATTCGTTGTTTGTCAGGAAATTCTTGTCGTTGAGTTTTTAATAAAATAATTTGTATTTCGAAAAGAGATTTTGAAAACAATCTCTAAAATCTTAAGTATAGTTCCACTTCTCTTGCTAATGCAATGTACAAATTTCAGCTTCAGCATTAGATATTTCAACAATTCCAAATCTGAAATTTTAACATTATGCTGGTAAATATTTAGAGGTTTAAGAAGCTACACACACAAACTAAATGTCAAATATTGGAGAAATGGCCATTTACAATACTTTCTTTACTCAGAATGCGAACTATCGTATCAAGGATAGCAGGATTAGTCAATGTTCTTTTTCAGCCTGACTTTGATATATTACTAGCTGTTGTCCACGAGGAACTGAATCATCTTCTGCCTTCCTTACCGTAACCTTGATCGGATGAATAGAAAATTTCATTCATTAGGAGCGGAAGGACTTCTCCAAAGCTTCCCAATGGCCAGCAAGAAGACAATGGGAGGATAGCGATGACCTACCGTAGAGGTAATTGGTCCCTGATCCTTCACAAAGGGTTGAGTCACAACCCGCGGCTCTGGTAATGCCCGACTCTTGTTACCTCTTCCACCGCGAGTCATTAATCACTCCTTCAATCGCCGCTGATGGCTCTCATCGCACAGAATCAGCGAGTAACTCCATTGTGAATAAACGGATGTTCAGGAGAGGAGGTCTTTCGTTCTTCCCTGAACAATAGAGTATCCGAAGCATCGTCCATAGTAATAAGCCGTAAGCTTCTAGCTGGAAACATCAATCACCTAAAAATATGGAATATTCAAACATTAATAGATACGATCCACTTATAAGAATAGGAGCAATAAAGTCCATGGCAATAAATCCCTTTTCCATGCTATTTGTAAAATTCGTTGTTTGTCAGGAAATTCTAGTCGCAAGTTAGGTAATTAATGGATTTGAGTATGCAAACAGTTTTTTTGGTGAATCATTGGTGTAAGAGTTGATAGTTTATTGTATGTATGAAGTATTTTAACATTCAAATTATGCTCTTGGATCTTAAAATTGTTTTAATTATTGTTTTTTGTCCGTTCCTACTTCTGATCGTGCAAAGTGAGTGTTTGTATACTTACGTAAGTAAGAAGGTCATGATGAATTCCGGTGTCGCTAAATATCGAGAAGGATAATATGGTTTACAAGGTCTTTCTAAAAAAAACAAACATAGGAATTAGATTCTAGTTCAAGTGGATTGCGGGAGACGGTAAATAATCTCTATATATATAATTATTTATAACGATAGTTTTCCAATTCTGATAATATATACATGACACAAATATTGTCCTAAAAAGAAATCAATCATTGATTCACAGAAGAAATTTTCTGTAGTCGGATTCGCTATTTTGAATTATCAATATTAGAAATCAGATATAAGCAATCTTAGTTGAAAATTTTCATTATTGTTTATTTCAGAAAATCCGAATATCTTTTATCCATTGTGTTCTGACTTCTGTATTAAGGACGGTTTTTCTTTCAGCAAATGATAATAATTTTTCAATTACAATAATTGTTAGGGAGCAGAGTAGCTCTGTGTGTAAAGCGCTGAGTTGCTAATATGTAGGTTTTGGGTTCGAATTCGGTTGTTGCTGATAATTATTTAACCGGCCATGTTGGATCGATCATGTTGGATTTTCACCCCGTTTATGAGCTCACCCAGCTGATGTGAATTGGAGAAAACCAGTTGGTTCAGCGTGATCTCTGCGAATCTAATTCCCTGCACAACCAATGGCTTGGAACCCAATACAGGTTTTTCCTTATATTTACTATATCCTTTATGGGTACAGGTTAATGCTAATATTTGATTATCGATGTAATCAAATGGATAATTACATATAACTCCCAAATGGTTTGTCCAGTATGTAATTTGGCAGGTGTAAGCTAGAAAGAATCAAGTTTTGATACGAGGCCAGACCGTGGAGTACAGAACAATATTGGAGCAGAGAGAGAAGGCTATTAGCCCTAGAGAAGTTGTTCCAGCGGAGATTGCTTGTTCTCTTGTCACTTAGCTACTTCCAGGATTATCCACCCCCAACTTTCTCACGTCCCTTCTTGTTTTCACCCTTAGCCTATGTTCGATATATAATATATATATATATATATATATATATATATATATATATATATATATATATATATATACATATATATATTTATAAATTAAATTGCACGATATAAGTTAGTAGTCACAATACATGATAGATCGATAAAAAATAAATCTTCACAAAAAAACACAGCTAGCTAAATCATGATGGAATTTACAAATTATAGATAATAAGACTAACTATTTTGATTTTTTAATTAAAATACATTATTCAATAAGATTCATTTCCTAGCTTATTTCTTATGCCAAACCATCAACTCACAACATCCATCTTATATCTATAGTCTTCTACAGTTCAAATCCTCTATCCAACCCAGGGCACAAGATCTCGCCTTTCCGAGGCTTATACCCGTTCTCAGGGAACTCGTTCAGGGGGCGTCCTTTTCTTGTCCCTTCTACCAGTCTTAGGAACTATTTAAGAGGCAGTGACTCAGTTTATATTTATTTTCATGTTATTATGTAAATATTGTATTGTTCTAATAATGTAGCCCTCTGACCACATATATCTTTATTAAATTTTGTACAGATCTGTAATTCTTAAGGGACCTGGTACCAGAATAAAATTATTTTTCTATTATATTCTATAATGACTTAGTTAAAATTAGTTGATGATTCACTTAATTTTGTGTGAGCCTTGAAACAGTTTCTCCACTCTCCTGAAATATTTGTTACTCAGCCTTTATATCGACGGTATTTCTTATTAAATAATTATCCCCACAGGTTTCAGGAACATCTCTCTCTCTCTCTCTCTCTCTCTCTCTCTCTCTCTCTCTCTCTCTCTCTCTCTCTCTCTCTCTCTCTCTCTCTCTCTCTCTCTCTCTCTCTCTCTCTCTCTCTCTCTCTCTCTCTCTCTCTCACCCTCTCTCTCTCTCTCTCTCTCACTCTCTCTCTCTCTCTCGATTGAAAGTGTGAAAGAACAGGTACTTATGACAGGCCCGCCACCTGGAGGTAACAGATGAGAAAAAGAAATAAATGTTGCAGAAAGATAACAAAGACAGAGATATATAGGAGGCGGTGATATAGGTGGCGCTATCGGAAGGTTGGGCGGCACCTTTCTCGGGGGCGGATGTAGCTCGCTGCCTCATAAATCCGGGGCTAACACCTCCGCTGTGCCACCGCCAACAAAGGCGGCAAAAAAAAAATGGCTCGTTCCGCTTTCTTTTTTTTTCTTTTTTATTTCTCTTTTTTTTGTTTCAGTGAGGCGTTGGAATGATGAGAAATGAAACGAAAAAACAAACAAAAAAATTATAGTAGAGCCTTTTGTTCTATTAGAGCGGGCGGACGGGGAGGACCCCAGCGCCACCCTCCAGTGTCGCCCTTGTTTAATGCCTCGCCTCCTCCGGGTTAGCATATTGCCTCTAGCACGCTTCATAATCTCATAATTATCTCTTGTCCGTTTGATAGTCCTCCAGAAACAAACCTCAACACTGTTACCCACTTCGAACCTTAGCGTCACAACTTACTTGTTCAAGCTTAAATTACCCCCAATTATCTTTTTGTACCCGTCAGGGATGATTGTGAATTGTAACACAATTAATAACTCCAACAATTTACCGTCTTGATGGGTCCCAACCTTCTGAACGATGAAGGCAAAACTTTACAAGAGAAAGGAAAACGATAATATTGCAAGAAGGAAAATGGTCCGGGTAAAGGTAAAAAAGTTCTCTTAGATACGGAGACCTGTTTATTAGAAAGCTTCAGGTCAGTTAGCATCAACATTTGACCCCATTATAAGCCCTGAAGAAGACTAGCAATGTGGATCGAAACGTTTGCTTTCCAACCAACAGTTCTCCCTATTATATCAGATATGCAGTCTTCCATGCTAATGTTAACTTTCTTTGATCCTTGTCTGATTTCTCTCTTCTCGCGACCCAACCCTACCACAGTCTTGACTGAAAATTCCTACAATAAATTGTTAGATAAAAAAAAGTGTTGTGTATCTGAGGAATAGGCGCGTTAAACATTTTTTTTTATATCTTGTTTTTAATAATTTAATATAAAATTTGTAATTCATTGGTAATTTAAACACGCATATAAGTTGAATTTTCACTTTATCCAAACTATTACTGACCATATTATTACTATCAGATTTTTTTTTATTTACCAAATAAATCATTCCATCGGTCTTATAATTTTCTATTTCACACACATATTTAATTTTATTTCAGTGTGGTATCTTATTTTTTATCATTATAGTTGACAAAAATATTTTTAATTTGAATAATGCTTTGTAATTAGTATTTCTTTTCTTTGTTCCTTGAGCTCTGACAAAAAAAACCCGTACTATAGACATATTTTTTTGAAATAACATGTTTATATTACTTAAATTTAAGTAAACCGTACCAATAAACCTGACGATCTTTATGAACATGTATATGTATGATGAATTAGTAGGAAGATATGTTCATTACAAACAAGTGGTATCTGTGAGGTACGGGCAACCGTCCTTGTTGGTCTAGGATGTGCGCCTATGGGAAGGTTAATAACGTAATACCGAAATTTGGTCCTTAAGAGAGAAGTTGGTGCCACCCCCAACGTTTACCTTTTCGCGTGTAATGGCCTTCTCACATATATAATTTAATGAATGCATCTGTGTGTGCGAAGTGGACTATTGTTCAATCTTATGTATGTTGCAAGTCGAAAAAATGGCATTTTGAATAATCTAATTAACAACACTTCTGAGCATTTACATAATTTTCTCTAATCTAGTCGAAGTGATACATAGTGTTTCTTGTATTTAAATAATACAATATCTCTGATACGACCTTGCCAATATCAGCTAACGTTATTTTAGTAAAGCACGTATGTTATCATGACGGTTGAAGAGGTTGTCGAAAGACGCAAAAAGTCTCGATTGTGCGTTTTTAATTTTTAGGTATTCTATATAATTATATAAGATAGTTATATAATTTATATTTAGTTATTACTTGAAGGATATAGGATGTTAATTATTCTTTGAATGAATTTTAAAATACTCCTAACTTCTCTTCACGTTTCCCAATCCTTTATCGCTATGTTTAACAGTTTTATGTATTCAGGTACGATCACATGCGGCGTTATCACTCAATGAAAAATATAAAATGGTATTAATAATCCATTTAATTTAAAATCTTTAATAATTATTTTTTTACTGAGCTCAGTGTGTAAAGTGTTTAAGTCCTATGCTGGAGGTTTTGGCTTCGAATCCGGCTATGGCAGCTTAATATTTTTAATCTGTTAATGGCCACGGATGGACCCTTAAAGATTTGAACAGTCACTACCATGAACCAAGTTGTAGAGGTACAGGTTTGTAATTATTTCTCTCTTGTTGTTTGCTCAAACGCTAATATTATTATTTAGATATTATATTAATAATATTATTAACTTATTTCAGAATGAATACAAAACCTTGAACCGGGTTTTATCTTTTGTTCAATATAACTTCATCGAAATACTGACAACAATTTATATTTACTAATTATAATAAAATTTATACTTACAATTATGTCCATCCGGAAAACAGATGTCATGATATCAAAATTAGAATTTGAAAATTGAATCAAAATATATCAAACCAATAAAAAAGTTACATAAAAAAATCATGTCCGCAACACACACTTAACAACGTTTCTGCGGAGTAATGACAACACACTCAAACATACTATAAACACTTTGAAAAAACTACAAGGACATCCAAATCCATAGATAGTACAAATGGCCATGACTCTCATGCCAAATGGCCAAGACTAAAAAGAACATGGATGTGGGAACTGTTGACAAAGGAAATTAAATGAAGCCACGGGAGAGCTACCGTTGGATACTGTCTTCGTCATATCCCTCAAGTCATTTTTGTTTTATTTTTTAATAGCTGTCCCGGCAGACGCTCTGCCCGATTTCCCTTAAACAAAGTGTTTCCAAATTTTCTCCAACGATTACCATGGCAACTTCATCCATTGTTGGTGCATTGAAACATCTCGCACGTTCTCCTACAGGAGTTTTATCAGCTCTGATTACAACTTTATGATTACCAGATGGCATAAGATCATGTGCAGTTTTAAACAATGTAATAATAAATAATTTCAATTGATTGTGTTGAAACAAAGTTTGTAATTATTCTACTATAGACCTCACTGAACTGTTATTTGTACAACGCTGATCAATATCTTTTGTTGTATTGCCCATTTATTTCATTTGCAGGAATTTATAGTCGCCATCTGTCACCGGCAATATTTAAAAAAATTAGTCAAATCGGTCGAGCAGTTCTCGAGTTTTGCGCTTAGCAACACATTTGGCGATTCATTTTTATTTAAATAGATAATGGCACTCAAATCCTAATAAACTTTTACTAACAACTAACGCGTCTTTGTTTTGCTTTGATTGACATCAAATGTCTGACAGCTGGGAACAGAGTGGTTTGTATGGGAAAAGAAAAGTGTTGTTTATATTATTTCCCTCGTAATTTTTACCTTTTTTCTCTCCATAAAAACCTTCTTCGTGCCTTCAACAAAATATGAAAAAAAATTAGCCGAATTGGGCGAGCCGTTCTCGAGTTGCACTTACCATCACATTTGGCGATACATTTTTATTTATATAGATTTTACTCACAGCTAATCACTTCAGCTTATCACTTGTTTGTACATGACAGGTCTGGATACAAATATAAAGAGAACAAAAATGATTTCCATATGTGTAAGTATATAATCTAAACGCTGACTTCCCAGAACCAAACTCCACTAAACCCATCGTTAGCCATCCCCTAGCTATAAGAGACACCGGACGATATTAGACTAAGATGTACGAGGCCATGGAGGATGGTGCACGAAAACCCGCCATTACCTAGCGATCGTGTATCCTGGAGGCACTTTATCAAAGCAGAGGCACGTAACAGGCACACGTGAATATATCGAGCTGCATTAGCAGCCAATTAGTATAGATCCCATGTATAGATTCTCGTTTGTGGCATGCGATCCGCCGCTCAACCCATCGCTTCGCGGCCAATTATCATCTTCTGCTTTCTTTTCAGGCATACATTCGGTCAGAAATATCGACAGTGGGCATGCTTTGGATGAAATTATGTCACTTTTCACTGGAGAAATCGCTTGGGGCAATAAGCGAAATGCGTTTTGTCTACTCGCACTACTTGCTTATCGGTGTGATTTCTTGTTTGCCTCCAGAATTATGAGTCATAAATCTATAAAATTAATTATTATTAATGATATCAATAAAAGTGAGCAAAACAATACATAAATATGCCACATCTCACACTAACAGTCCAAACATACTCATAAAATAGAGACACTAAGATACATTAAGACAGCAGAACCCTTCGTCTCTTAGGACCAGAAAACCCTGGTTTTCTAATTTTACCTTGTGCAACTTCATCCTGTGTGTTCTTCTTCACTTAAATATCTTCTCATGTAATCTCGTACTCCTTCTCTTTTTTCTTTAAAAAATGTTTAGTCAAATAAATGTGATTCAATCTTTGCAAGTCTGCATAAAATACGTTTCTCCTTTTTTTCAAAACAGCCGCTATTTTTTAAACATAAGAATACGGCCCATTTACGCCATCGCCAGTATTCACCCTAGTTTTATATTGGCTCAAGACTTTTCCTCAAGATCTTTCTTTCTTTGTCCTGCAATTTTTCTTCCAGGACTTTCTTATTCATAGTGAGACATTCCGCAGCTTACAGATCTACAGTTCGTATGACTATGCTTTGCGTTCAAGAGCATTATTTTCATATATAAAAATATCGATTTAACGTTACTTAATGCTGCTAAGACTAATTGAACGATGCTGCAGTGGGAGTTCTAAATTTTGTCTATAGGTATAATTAGCATGATAATAGGATCTCTAATGAGTACCTGATATCGTACAACTTCGGGAGCCTCATTTTTCGCCCATTCCGAAATACAGGAAAAACCAACAATATTTTATTCCATTTAAACAATCGCAGGCCTGCAGACCTACAACTTTGGCCACACTAGGTTGTTATACTAACCACAAAACCATACGTGACCCTGTTAATGTAGTTTATGTACGATTTCCTCGGCTACATAATCTCGCTACTGCGACCGTGGTGTAGTTTGACATCAGCACAGGCAGTAGAGGACCACACCATGAAGAAATCCAACAATATTCTGGCCTTAGCGTGACGCATGAGAAACCAATAGCCATGAAAATAAAAATAAACAAACCATAAAAATACTCAACAATCATCTTGTTACATTTCGATAGTGCCTCAACGCTTTCTAAGCCATTAAAATAGATGAGTGCTAGATTTGAGAACACTCCATAGAGCCTCTTTAATACAAGACGCATCGAGATCCCTTGAATTGATTATACAGAACATAAGTGCACAACATTATCATAATATCATAATCCGCAGTATGTTAATGATAAGTGGCACCATTACACCTCGAGTACTCTTGTTCAACTTCTTCGTGGCTCCTGCCCGTCCTCGGTTACCAAATCTATATCTGTCCCAACTCCGAGATAAGGGAGCTCTAGGTGCGTATATCGCTCTCGAGGTATATCGCTTTTATTTACATCTAACTGACAATGAAATTTCAAGATAAAGCTATATTAATTGTTTCAAAAGCAGAATAAACAAACCGGTTTAGATTTTTTAGGTAATATTTATCTTTCAATATTAAAATCTGTTTTTTGTTTTTTTCCTGGCCTCCTTCCTTCTTCCAAAATTCAACATTATTTTATTAATCTTAGTAACAATGGAGACCATCAGAGTAGCACGCTGTTGCAAGATAGCCCAATGCTTTACAAAAATATTAAATTTGAAATTTCAAACGTGAGAATCGAGAAGATAAACATGAACTCTACTACGGAGAATTCAAGACAGACCCAGAGCAAAAACAAGATAGAAAAAAAAATTAAAATTAATAAAATTTTATTGTTCAAAAAATAGGTTTTATATGTATAGGAAATAAAGTAAATTAATCGCTTATGTAATCAGAAGAAGAAAGAAAGGTATCGAAACGATTGATTTAAACAAGAAAAAAATTCTAAGTAAATTAATAATATCTATTAAAAAATCGGGACATAGTCGGTGGTACTACATACGTTTTATAGGACAATAGTCGGAGATTGCTTTTGGCCGTCGTTCCTCTGTCATTCTTAAAAACAGGTCAAGCATATTGGCTCACATATGAATTAAAAAAGATCAACTAAATGATAGTTGAAATAAAATAAAAATAATTAGTTAAAGTAGTGGTATTAAATAAGGTTATTAATGCCCAGGAGGTGTTGTAAAAAATTGCATTTAATGAGTTTTTATGATTAAACTCACATTTAAACATAAAAACTTATTAAGTAAACAAATAAAGAATTAAAAAAAAAAAAATTATGAAATCCTTGCATTTCAGTGAACGCAATGTAATTTGAATTTTGAAAAAAGTAAAAAAACAAAGATCAAAATTTCAATTTCTCTATATGATAATTTACCTTAATTTTAAAAAAATATTATACACTTTTAAGAATACTGATAGTCGTCCATCTTTCGAAAATTAAAATCTGGAATTCAAAATACTTCGATTTTAAATTTGGCTGTCTTCAAATGATGAATCGATCAAATATGAAAGAAATGACATTGAAAAAAAAATGACATAACAGCCCTAAAAGTAAATGGATCTAATAATCCCGATTTTTATAATTGTTGAAATAACATTGGATCTCTATCCCTTCAACTCCTTTCCAACATAGAACAAACTATACACTATGATTTTTTTTTTTAATTTAGAAGGTTATCTGAAATTCCTTCTATATTCTTTTCCCTGGAAGTGGTAAAATAATTATACCATATAAAGAAACAATAAATTTAAAGACTGATTATTGGCACTCCCATAATTCCAGTATACCGAATGAGGTTATCGACAGAGGTGTTCAATATTTAAGGCTCATATTTGTTCACTGATTTCATATCTTCGTTAATCCGGTACATTCTTTTCACGTAATTAATCAAATAATTATCTAACCCATGTACTAACTGAGGGACATTTAGAAGATTATTTTTTAAACTTATAAATAATCCATTGACTTAGGTGTCCACAGCAATCTTATGCTATTAATAACATCCATTATATTGATAAGTTATGTTTATACTCTATTAGTTAAGAAACTGTTTGTGTTCACTTATACTAATTGGAAAGCTAACTGAATAGAAAAAGCAGGTAAGATTTGCGTGAAGGCATATAATAACATAATCACTTTTCTTGTGTTTATTTATCACACACTTTTCTTCTCCGATAGTTCTACGTTGCAAAGTAATAGCTCTATATTGCTACAATCATACAACAAAATAATACACTTGAGGGGCGAACATTCGAACGTCAATTATCCGCGCTAGCTTTGCGGAAAAGATGGAAGTTTCGTCATTCTCATTCTTGGAGTTGGTTTTTAAAAGTTTAAAAAGTAATTTCCATAATAATATTATTTAATACTTACTGTTATACTACTACTACAACATTCTTAGTGTCACAAACTTGATAAATCTTGCTGTGTATTACATTATTCTTATATTTTTATAATGAATTGAATTGGTACAGTCAAAGATAAAACCAAAATAAGTTTTTGAATTTTAATATTGGATGTAAATAGTTGGGGGTCCAGTCAAAAAAACACAGCAAATAAGTTGAAACTTATTATATTATATATGTGCCGACGTTTCGACCTACTGTGTAGGTCATCTTCAGGGCTATGAGAAAACAGACAAAAACAGAATAGACTGTAAAAATACATAAGATAGAGATACAGAAATATCTTATGTATTTTTACAGTCTATTCTGTTTTTGTCTGTTTTCTCATAGCCCTGAAGATGACCTACACAGTAGGTCGAAACATCGACACATATATAATATAATAAGTTTCAACTTATTTGCTGTGTTTTTTTTACTGCACCCCCAACTATTTACATCCAATTTTAGTATCTACCAGTCAACGAATTTCTTTCCTACAAGTTTTTGAATTATTGAGTTAACTATTTTCCACTTATACATATTTTTGTTGACATTTATTAGTTTAGTTTGCAAACGACACCAAATACAATTTTTTTTTTTTTACTCATTTTCCTTTTTTAAGTAAATTTCGAATAACCGAACTTCTGATCATCCGACATCTACATGATTGTGTGTAATCATGCCACTACTGTAGTTGTTAACACAACAAATATTTTTACCTCAATCCGGTTTACAAAACATCAATAACATTAGCATGTTAAAAATTATTTAAAGATAATTTGTATTATACTCGATACATTGGAATTATGATTGTATGAACATAAACCCTCCTAATGTATCGGCAGTTTATATGAATTGAAGTATGATCTATATAATTGGCAATATGATTACACATAATGTAAGAATGAAGTGGTTCTTACAATGTAATATAATAATATACATATTTTTTTTCGATTAAGAGTCTTGAGGTTCAATAATGAAGAAAAACCTGTACAACTACAGCCCGTGAACGGGTCTGGGGTTCAGCACATGGTAGAGACTGTACTGTTTCATGGACAACGGTTCTGCAAGGAGGTGACTTGTCCTAGCTCACGCTCAACCGCCAGATTTCCCCCCTCATTTTGGGTACCCTATTTTTAGGGTATTTTATAGAGGCTGGGTGAGCCCCAGGAGGTTCCTAGATCCTATATGATCTATCTCCGGCTGCAAACAGACTAAATAAAAGTCTTGCCCGCAGCGGGATTCGAACCAGGATTTCCGGCATGGCAACTCAGTGCTTGAGTATTAGTAACAGTAATTTTTTTGAACAATTTTAAATTATTTTTATAAAATCTGAAACGTTTGTGTGCATTTATCATGGCTCAGCGCCTGTATGAGTTGTTAATATTGCTCATGAAAAAAATATTTATTTAGTAACTATCTATGATAGCAACCAATACTATCTAAAATGATTCTCTGAAATAGCTCTAAAAAAATATGTGGGATTTGTGGGTGCTAATTATTAGTTTTTAGGAACGTTTTAACTTAATTGCACATTTTGGGCCAGGATTTAAAATTACCAATTTTTAGAAGTATGTAGTTGAAGCAGGTAGTATTGAAATTTAGCATTTCAATTGCAGCTTTTCAAAACTGCAACACCTAACATTATTTTTTGCGTAGATACGTATTTGTTCAAGATAATATATTTTTTAATATACATCCTTTTTTTATTTATTTTTTTCAACCTTGGGAAATATCTTAAACATATCTCAAAGATAGAAGTTTTAATATTTGCCCACTTCAGATTTAATATCAACAGTTGGCAATGGGTTAGGAAATATGAAAATAATATAAAATATTTTCAATAGCTTTTCTATCAAAACCTGATATATAATCATGATACAGCTGTGCACTTGATTTGGGGAATTTGGACCATCTCAAAACGTGAGCAATATAAAAAAATGTTAACAGGTGTTACGCTTTTTTATTATGATAACATCGACTGGTTATGCACTTGTTTCCAAAAATGTTCCGGACAGAATAGGAACATATTTAAATACGAGTATAAATATAAGTCTGTTGGCGAATTGCCCAGTAAAGCTTTCAACGCAAGCGAACTGGGTGTGCTGCTTTATCGCTCGGTTGCTTTTAAGGTACTTGAAAAGGTGCATTAGCCGGTTGATAGGGACTGTTATCCGCTATTATTTATAATCCGAACACTGATAATTCTGATACTGATTACACCTACCTACTTATTCATATTAATGAAAATTGAAATAAACAAATTGTAATAATAAAATGCTAATTCTACATCCCCTCTAGCCACGTTCTCCAAATCTTTTCCCTTTACTTTCGACATTTCTATCTTTGTCAAAATCCCTTTTATGACCTTTTCACGTAATTTCATCTCTGGAATTATTCCGAACTTCTCGAAACATATCATATTTTCTTTTTTAAAGACACCTATTCCCAAAATGTTATTCTGATCATTTCAAATTGGCAATAACAAATGGGATAAGTCCGATTAGCCATAGCAGCATAAAGTGACGTTAAATGAACAACAAACAAACAAATGGGATAAGACAAAACCATGAAATTAAATTTAATAAACAATACAGAAATTTAAATTGACAATTTTAACAACAAAAAAACAATACCGAAAACAATTTCATAACGCACACACAAATAACTCTTATTAGACGAGTGATAAGACGGGGTACAAGAGATAATGAAATAGGTTTTATAGGTACCGGCTAATAAACAAGTACTGCTTTTAATTCTGTAACGTTCTATCGATAATCCTTAGGATTGTGACAAAAAAACATAAGAGAAACGACCTTCACGATGACATAGAAACGCGTGACGAAGATCCTCCCCACAAAAACTAGGGGAAGTGAAACTGATCCGGAACTGAAGCATGCTGCACTACTTCCTTTTTATCAAAGAGGCAGTGTGCGATATGTTCGCTCCAGCTATTATTATATATAGCTCTCCCCTCTGCAGGGGTCCGCCTTTGTCCAACCGCTGATACTTCGGAAATATCTCTTTTCGGGTGTTATCCCGCATTATCGGGACAAAATATCTCATCGATTTAGGAATAAACCTGCAAATCGTTTAGCTGGTGTTTGAAGAAAAATTGGGACGTCCAGTGTAGACCTGCGAGTGCTGCTTTTCTCAAAGTAAGTTAGTACGTTTTCCAAGGTTAAGTATGCTATATTCCCTATTAATTCGGGATGTATCAGATTATCATCCTAAATAAAATATTCATCAGCTTCAACATTATTCAATAACAATATTCAAGCATTTCTTTGATCGCTTTTAACAAGCCTTTAATAGTGCCTTTATTTCCTAGTTACTAAAGGCCTTAAGTACTCTTAAACTTCTCTTAAAGCTTTTCAAAATCGATATAGAACTGATGAGCATTTTACCTCTGAAAGGTCCACGGCTGTAACTGCTATTGGTTGGACTAAAAAATAATAAGAGTAGGGCGTTCTAACATACATCACACCCCTCTAGCAACCCTGGGGCCGCTCTCATTGTTGTTCTGAGAGTCCATCGGACTTAGCCGGGAGGAACTTTCAAGGAATTTCCTCCATCCATCCCCACACCCGCCATCCCTTGGATGCTCTCCTACTCGGTAATAAGATCCGAACTATGTAATAATAATAAATTAAACAATATTTGTCTTCTCCTTTTTGCATTTATTCACGCCTGTCCTGTTCAACAAATTGACTATCACTTTTTCTATCAGTAAAATTATAACAAAAAGACATAAGAAGCATTAAGACGAACAGTAGCCAGCGTTAGCTCTCCCACTGCTTCATGTAAGTTTCCCTCTTGTGTCCTCAGGCTTGAGATTCATCGACATTTGTTCTATAAGCGGGTATGGGTGTATTTTTTCTTGTAAATGTTTCTAGTAACTTCGTACGTGTGCATCGGCCGTTGTTTTTGTGAGAAGTCTGTAGTCGTCTTCGTTTAGCGATGCCACACACCTGTTAACAATCGTTAAATTAAAATTTCTTCTCGATATCAGCTTTCGATTTATAACATTTTACTAAATATATTATCTTTTCTATATTATTACTGCTGCTCAACTACAGTTTCTTCTTGTACTAGGCACTACCTGTTCTACCTATCTGAAACTATTCAGCTTAGTAGATCCAGCCTTCTAATGAGTAAAGTTTTGAGAAAGTCCGCATAATCCGTTATAAGGATATATGAATACAAAAAATTAATTAAATAAAAATAATTCTGGTGATAAAATAATTGAAACATTCAGAAGTCAAAATACGGTTTCCTCAGAAAAGGATGGAGAGTAGAATTTATCATTCCTTAGACAGATTATATTGTCAAAATTTATGACTTCTTTATTAATTATTCTTTAAGGAAGGCCTGGGAAGTAATATTTCAGGCGCGGAAACGGTGCCTAGAAAGCCGCTTTAGAAAGGTTGTTTTCTATTGGCCCTGGCAGAATGGTAGAGAGGAAATGAGGGAAAGTCGTTTTTCAAAGGCTAATAGGGAAATGATAGCCGGAGGTTAATCGCGCTGCCATGGCCCAGCTCCAACTTTCCAGTCTTCGCTCTCAGTTTATTTACCGTTCGTCCTCAGAGTATCGAATTAGGGGAGGTTAGCTGGCGTTAAAAAAACAATATCTGTTCCCTAGGTTGTTGCTTCGAAAGGAGTCACACCAAGTATTAACTTTTCATTCGTTTCCCTTTTAATATTCTCCAATAATACGAGTACAAGTTGTTGTTGTTAGTTCATTTAACGTCACTTTATGCTGATAGGGCTAATCGGACGATGCTACATTGGGAGCTCTAAATTTGGCCAAAGGACGGCACAACCAAGGATTTTTTACTCCCTTTAAAAATTCCTGGGGCCATATGCCGGGCTACGAACCCGCGATATTGGGCTTAGTAGGTTGTTATAAGGACTGCTTATTTTGTCTTATCTTTGACTTCCCCCTTTGACGAATTCAACATATCATCTATACTTCGAAATTTTAATTGAAACTTTTATTTCTTGATGTAATGGTTACCGAAATCTACTCATTATCCATAATTACCATTTCCACACTAAAGCTCACGATTACAAGTATTTTAGGAAAATATTATCAAAAAACGAATAAACAGTTAAAACTTGTGACTCACCTCGAAGTGACAACCTGCGGAACAGATACCAAAAATTATAAAGATAAACTAGGCTATTCAATTTGAATGGAATTTTTTTTTTTTTTTTTTTTTTATTATTTATTTATTGATATTTACAACTATATTACAATAATATAACAAGTAAATTGGCTGAGTGATACATAATGACATGATATAATGACAAGTAGAGAAACTACCCACTGGTAGTACTCAAATCGCATGTTCAACTAAGAAGGTCACGTGGCCATCTTCTTCTCAGACGCCTCGGAGGATTATCGGGAATTGAAGAGGAAGCTAAGTTTGAAACTAGAGGGTTTGAGTGGAAATGAAGTTTGTTATGAAAGGATAGATACCGGGTTCGGGCCAAATCAGCAACAAATGGGACATTAAGGTCGTTATGGATGACTATATTCTTAACAAAATAAGGAGCGTTGAGGATTTTACGAAGGATTTTGGATTGTAGGGATTGGATACGAGAAGAATTTGATGGCTTAGTGGAGCCCCAAAGCTCTACTCCGTAAGTCCAAATAGGTCATATGATGGTCATGTAGATGAGTCTTTTGTAATTAACTGGGAGCTTAGAGCGTTTGTCTAGTAAGTGTTGAAGTAGCCTGAAACGTCGAGCGGTTTCTTGTCTTTTCAGTCTTGTATGAGGGAATGGAATTTTAAATACGGAACATTAAAAAATAAATGAATTATATGATCGAGGCATTGACATGGAAAAGGTAGTAAGTAAAATAAATAATTTTTCAATTTTTTTCATTGAAAAAGTAATATTATATTTAACCGTTAGAGTGCGGTCGACTCTCGGGCGCTTACCAACGCTGGGTACTGAATACTTTTCACTCGAAGCTCTATTGCTTGATTACACATGGCGCGACAAGTAAATTATTATATTATTTCTTTTCCAACTAATTGTTTAATAACACAACGTTATTTTCAAGATTCAAAAATCTATTAAAATAAGTAAAATGTATATTGTTACAACATAAAAATATGGAGTTCCTTCGCATCTATTAAGGTTCTCGAGCTATTACGAAAAATATATCAATAATATCTGTCATAAAATTTATTAAAAATATCAGGATATCTTACTTAATATCAACTCCTTAATATTTTGACTTGCTTTTATTTTATTTTTTTCTATAAACCTGGTTGTTTCATAATCTGTCTTTCTTTAATGCCTTAGCTAAAGTTATAAGTACATAACTGGCCCTATTAAAATTATACGTAATATTTTAAACATAATTTCATTTAATTATTGCATGAAAAACCGAAAAATATTTCTTTCTATCTATTTCGATACCGCCAACATAAAGCTCGTGCCGAGTTTCTAAACGGATGACAAGGATAAGGTTCTACACTGCAATTTCTAGAAAATAATATAGAGTATTTAAAATTTGAATTCTTACAATTATTGTTTGCTAATATACTTAAAATAATTAGAGACCTAACTGCCATGAAGAGGAAGTCAAGATTGCAGCTAATTAAAAATACAGTTTTCTTTGTATCACAATCTTGATAAATCTTGCTGTGTAGGTATACATTTTAACTTACATTTATTGTTTAACTAGCCAACGGTCATAACACGTTGAACACACCGGTTCTCGTCCGATCACCGAAGTTAAGCAACGTCGGGCTGGGATAGTACTTGGATGGGTGACCTGCGTGCTGTTTCCATCTCTTTAAACCTACCAATTAATCAAATAAATATTAGTCTGTATGGAAGTATCCATGCCATTAAAAAAACAAAAAAGGTTTAATTATGTGCACGTATTTTTAAGTACTGCATTTTTTTTTTTTTTTGTGAATTTCGATTATTCCAACTTTTGATTTGAAACATACTCCTCGACTATTATAATATTTAATTACTCTATCGCTCCATTTTTATTATCGTTTTTTCCTAGATGTTTTTTTATCATTACTGTTATATATGTAAATTCGATTAATTTATTTGATTGCATCATGTTTGTTACAGTTATTTAATTTGTATATGTATTATTCAATCTTTTTTTATTTAGCCCCTCATTAAGAAATGTTTGTTTTCAAAAAAATAGTTTCTTACTATTTAACAATTATTTTCACCTCCGCTATATACTCCTTTATATAATTTATATGATCAAAAAATAAATAGTTAAAAAACTATATTATTATCATTTCTCACCACACTAAAAACTCTTTTCTCACTTTAATTTTTATTTATTCTATTTTGTTTGTTGTTACTACTTATAATATTCATATATTCATGTCTTATAATTGTCATTTGCTTTTTATATGTATTATTTTAAAATAACGTGATCATTTAAAATCACGTGAATATTATTTTCTGCTACTTAAACAAATCCTTGCCATTTTCATTATAATCCCCATTTATTTTATTTTCAATAGTTTCTGGAAATTGTTTGAACAAATCTTTACAACATAACCCCTGACGACAGGTACGTTTTCCTTTTCACTATCTTACACTATATTCTTTTTTTCCTCTTATGATGCAATCCGTATTCATTTTTATTCATTCATTTCAAAAAGAGGGCTCCTGGATAATCTTCACCTAGCTACATCAACCTGTACCACTACAACCCGTGAAGAGTATCGAGTTCAAGAAATAGCAGGGTCTGTACTGTTTCTTGAACAACGGTTGTGCAAGAAGATGATTGTCCTAGATCACACTGAACCGCCAGATTTTCCTCCCTGATTTTGGGTGCCTACTTCATAGAGGCTGGGTAAGCCCAGGAAGGGTCCTAGATCTCATAGAAACCTATCTCCAGCCGCTAACAGATTACATAAAAGTCTGCCAGCGAGCAGGATTTGAACCCAAGCCCTTCGAAATGGCAACTCAGTGCTCTACCACTCAGCCACTCCGCTTCCTTGTGATCTAATGATAGAGGAATCTATGTTCGAACTTCCAAATACCCGTGAAGAGTATTGAGTTCAGTGCATGGTAGGGTCTGTACTGTTTCTAGGGCAGCGGTTGTGCTGGAAGGTAATTTGTCTCAGATCACGTTCAACCACCAAGTTTTACTCTAAAAAGCTACCCATTTTATAGATGTTAGCCACAAGAGGCTCCAAATAACGCTGTTAACAAAGTAAACAACTTATCCCGTTTAAACAAGAATTTCTTTTAATCAATGAAATTTCATTTTAGCTAATTATAAAAAATAAAAAACTATCTACTACCACCGCCTATCTGCAATACTACAACCTTTCGAGAAGAAGCTCAACCGCTAGGTTTTCCCCCAAATTAAGAGTACACACTTTATAGACTGAGTGAGCTCCGGATCCCACAGGGCCATATCCGGGTGTTAAGAGATTAAATAATTTATGAGGCACAGCCGGGTTTTCACTCGGAACTTCAGCACAGCAACTCATCGTTTTCCACACTGAGCCAGCACACTCCCTAGTATAGCCAACTACTTATCTTTATTATAAGGAGCGAAATGGCTCAGTGGTAAAGCACTGAGCTTTGTCTGCCAAAGGTCCCGGGTTCAAATCCGCCTGAGGCTGATTTTCTTAACAGCCGAGGATGGATACTTAAAGATTTGTGACCCTTCTTGAGCTCACCCAGCCACTACAAAGTGGGTACTCAAAATAGGGAAAAGCATGACGGTTGAATACGACGTAGGATAAATCACCTTCCTGCACTTCCGTTGCTCAGAAACAGTATGGTCCCTACCAGTTACTAAACCCAAGATCTCCATAAGTTGTAGTGGTGCAATAGTTTTTATGTTTTATCGTTGTTGTAATTTACACTTTCAACTAAAATAAATACCTTACAATGCAATTTTTTTTCTTTGGTTTGATAGTGCTTAATACCGAGTTTAATAATTCTCAGCGGTCATTATTATTTTTTTTCAACCTGAAAGAAAAATTTTTTGAGACTACACCGTCCAATAAAGAGACGCTATTCAAGCTACTTAGTAAGTAGGAGGCCTCAAGTAAGTGTTCAGAGGCACTTTATATTCATCCTAACTCCCTCTCTTCGGCTAATGAAGATGAAGTCCGAGTAGTGAGCTTGCCCAAGTGAGGGCTCTTCATTAGTTCTCTGCTAATTATCTTATTTTCTTCTTTAAGCTCTTTTCTCTCTTTTTTCCTGTTCCCTCCTTCACGTTCATTAATTTAAATTTATTTTTAACGAGATCGATTTTGATTAATTCTCTACACACACTCTTAGTAACTTGAATAATTCCAAGAATTACAAACCTTCTTATCCTGAATAATATTAGTTGACATATATATGAAGAAGAAAATGGTCCGGTGGAGGTAAAAAAATTCTCTTAATTAGAGAGAACTGTTACTGGAAAGCCAACGTTTCGTCCCACATTACAGGTCTTTTTCAGGACTTATATACAAAATACGGGTCTTTTTTAGATTAAGGCTACCAGTTACTTTTTGTAACCAAATGATTACTTTAAAAGTAGTCGCTTTAATTAACATATAATTAGGTAAACAAGAATACAGTTAATGAAATATTTACTTTATACTAAATATGAATTTAAACAGGAAAAAAAAGCAGTCATGACGTCAATTATTTGTAGAAATAAATTTTTGTTATTGTTTTTCTGTCTCCGTAAAAACTCACACAAATAGGAATCTAAAAGTTCCCTCCTCGTTCCACACTCTTTTCTATTCCTCATTTTGGCTTTCTCCCAGACAGACCCTATTGATTGTGTGTTGGCTCCTGATGTAGAGTCGATAAAATTTTTAGAATGATTGATAGTAAGATGCACATAATTCAAAGAATATAATGTTTCTCCGAACTCTTTATATGCCTTCCAGCAATCCGAAATGATCGTTGTTCCTGGTCTTATTGTAGCTTTTATACAATTTAGAAGAGCTTCTGATGTCCTATCAGGTACTGCATACATAAAACACTCTTTGGTTTCCCTACATATACCCCCAAAAACCCATTCTTCCAACATCGTTTTTTCTTTTACTAAATCAAGATTCGTCAATTTCTACAGTCATTTTTTCCCCGCCTATTTGAATAGGATTATTTATTAAAGTATAGGCGCAAATTTCTCTTAATATATTCTTCCAATCCGTAATAGTTGCACTACTAATATTAAGTTCTTTAGTACAAAATTTCGTAGTTGTGTATTCCTGTGTCCAGCTAATAAAAGAGCTTTACTTAAAGGTAGTCTTGATTCTCCGAACCCTTAGAAGTTCTGCAATTTCTCACGTAGCAAACCCACTTTTTTGTTTATACTTCAATTTCATATTGTGTCCATTATCACACTTTTTAAATTTAGGTAAGACGCCTTTATCTTGAAACAAAATGTAAGACATTTTCTTCTTCATTACAAAACAAAATAAAATTAATAAAATGTATCTCTGTATACATTACACACATAAATAACCTTCTTAATAGAGTTTGTAGTTGTCATATGGTTTAATTTTTTTTTTTAAAGATGAATTACTTTTAAAGTAATCATTTGGTTACAAAAAGTAACTGGCAGCCTTAATATAAAAAATACCCCAAAATACATTGTAAATATTAAAGATACATATAAGCATCAAGTTGTCTGATTTATAAAACATAAAGATGGGGAAGCTAACTCTTAAGATAAATATACAAAGCAATTGGAATAATTGTAGAGTATTACCAAATAAGTAATAAAGAAGGTAATACAGATAAATCTAATAGAGATGGAGAAATACAAATAAGAAATAATGGAAATAATGATATATAAAAATCGTTGATAAAAATATTGTAAGGGTACATAAATGAAATAGATAATACAAATGTTGGAAAATATAGATTAAATGACATATCAGTATTATCTAAAGCTAAAGTATGGAAGATTTTACTGATAAATTGTGGAAGTGTTACAGTAGACAACAGGATGATTATAAATAGGTGAAATGAATGAATAATAGTATATACATAACATAATGGTAATATTTAATAATATAGTATAGAAGAGTTTACATGGCAGGAGATGATTAAAATTATAGAAAACCCTTTTAGTTGGCACACAATATTCAAAACCATCCTAAGCAAAAAAATTTCGAAAAAAAACCCTCAACTATTTTATATTTTATCCTATAATAACTATTAGTTCATTGTATTTTATTTGTTATTAATTCTATTAATTTTTAAATATTTTTTCTTTTCAAATAAAAATATTTAACTATTGGTTTAATTCATTCCATCCATTATATCAGGTGTCGGCAACCTTTTTTAGCCGTGAGTTAATATCTACCAAAAAGTGATTATTCGAGAGACGTTCGGGCCAGAAATATGTTCTTATTAAAGCAGTATTTTATTAAATTATAGGAAATATTTTATCAAGAAAATGAACACAAACATAAAAATGTTGATTCCGACATTATTTACAAGACTCTCTTCGCTATCAATGCTTAGCTTTACACTTTATTTTTATAAATATTAGACTTAGCATTTAAATGGAAATGGTGGATTGGATAATTTTAAGAATAGCGTAAAATTGTCAGTTGGTGCAGTTAACGAACTACTCAAAATAAGAATGACTTATTTTATTGTGCCTACATATCTTCAAGGCTGAGAAAAAGAAAAATAACAGTTAATATTAACAGAAATGATAAGAATGATACGATAAACAAAGAGTAAAAATACTACACAATATTCTTAATATTATTCTTTACGCTAATCTTAATATTAGGCTTTACTTTCGACCGTAGGAGGTAAGAAGTTGCCGACCCCTGTACTAAATCAATCCAAATATTTTTTAAATTTAAATTTATTTAAATCAAATTCAAAATCGAAGGATCTAAAGGTCATGCTGGTGGTGTTATAGCATAACCCTAAGCAAATATAAGTTAAAAAACTTCATGATAACTTGCAAACAAGTTACTGCATTGTAAGAAACAAAATGCCCATATTTTATTTGATCGTTACATTGAAATTAAGCTTATCGGAATCTTGGTACAAGTAGGTAAAACACTTAAAATTATTTATATAATATCCCGCTTTAATTTGATTCCATTAATTTGTTAATGTTTTTACAGGAATTGCGTTATAATCAAACAAAACCAGCCGCCAATGTATGATAGCAGTGCTACGTAGACCTCTTACGTTGGGAAGACGTTTACGGGGAAAAATACAGAAGAGTTTCTGAAAACGCGGATTTTGAGGTGTTGTGGAAAAATTATTCGGAAGTAGAATTTGAAGAGATGTGGGGCTAACATGATCCCTTACCAAAAACTTGTAAGTGACTCACAACCACTGTCTTAAAGTACATATGCACGGAGTGCAGTTTTTTTCATCAAAAAACCTAAAGTATATGGTAATCATATTTTTTGTAAACTGAAAATGGCTCAAATGCCCAATACAATAGTTTGAGAGATAATGTGTAAACACATTACTAAATATATACACTATATGTAGTGTATATAATAAATACACAATACCGTTCTACAAAAAACAACAGGAAAATACCGTTCTTCATCTTTGGGAAAACTCTTTCTGAAAAAAATGTATTTATTGAAATGGTTTTGAGCAGTTGTATTGAATTTATATTTGTTTACAAGGATGGATTCAAATAATATTAGTAATCCTTAATTTTATTATGAGTTTAATTGTTAATTAATTTAATTAACAATTAAACTCATGTTACTATTAATTACTTTATCAATTATTTTAAATATACGATTATTATCTTGGAACCATTGTTTGTTCTGTGGGACCATAACTCTGGTTTGCCTGCTAGAACTTTTAAAAAAGTTTACGCAAATGGCAAGCATAAGTTAATGTAATTATTTTTTCTCTTGCTTTTAAATTCTTTATTAACTCACAGTATTGTTTGCCTTCAGTCACGTTTTCTTAAATCAATTAATTATACAATGACAGGCATGTTTGTTCGATGTAATGGCCGTAATCTTGTACAAATAGTTGTCATATATTTGCTCAGCTCCGTTGAAAAATTTCTTATCACAGCTATTGACAAATCGCTAAAAAAGAAATATATTCAATCGCCTCTACATATGGAAGATATGTTTCTTGGAAACATCTTTTATAAAATTTATTAAATATACTCAAAACTATATCATATACTGAAGTGGATTACCAAAATAAATTTTTTTAATGGAAGATAAATGATCTACATTTTATTGTTTCATTGTGTCTTTTCCTTATCATTACAAGCCTTCTTACTAGTTCCTCTGTAATCTTTTTAGTTTTTAGTTTTCTTTACTTAACGTGTACAGTGTTTACTACGTTAGATTTTTTATTAGAAATAGTTACTTAAGTTTTTTTATTTTTTGAATATAAAAATGAACATTCAGTGGCGTCGGCGATGAAAAGGCCAAGCAAATATTTTTTAAATTTCTCTTAGCTTATATTTTACAGCTGATGAGACCAATAACTTTACAAGCTTAGTAATTTTTTATCTATTTGATTCTCATAAGCTATTAACTCAACTATTATTGAAACGATTAATTTCTATTGCAGGCATGAATATTGATTTAAAAAAATGAAAATAAATCATTCGGTATGGGTTGAAGCTTATCTGTAAGAGAATATGAAGGTTATACAAAGAACGGAATATTCTTCGATAGCGTTGTTTAATATTTTAATTTTTTGGTTTATAATGTTTGTGTTTTATTATGATAAAGTTATCTTTATTTTGTATGAGTTCGGTTCCTTGATTGAAGGACCGAATCCTTGATTTCTATCTGAAATAAAGTCCATCACTAACAGTGAAATGTATTCCTTTTTAAATCAAAAACGTTGAACAGTTCTTCTAGTTTTGCATAGCCTAATAAAATATTTAGTTTTCTTTCTTACTTTATCTAAAGTTTTATTAGAATCAAATTTATTGATCTATAAACTATATCCGTCTTAGTAATTGTAATTCCAAAATTACTTTTATTTTTCAAAATGTTATTAAAACGCCGATGAATGTTGTTATTGATTCACAATGTTTATAACATGGTCTTACGACGCCCTGATCATTAATTGAAATCACCAGTTAATGCTTTAACCACAGACTCTCTGTAAATGAAAAAATATCGGGCCCATAAGGGAAAACTAAAGGCTGTAACCCGAGGAATGGTAATGAGGAAATAGAATAAATAATCATCTATACATATTATAAAACAAAGTCCTCAGCCGCGTTTGTTCTCGGCAAACTCAATAACTACTTCTCGGATTTTTTTCATGCAGTTTTCACCAATAGATAGAGTGATTCACCAGGAAGGTATTGTGCAAATGCGCTGTAATATCGATGGGTTTCACCGAAGACGCTGCCTAATCCCGTGCAATTCGTATATAAAGAAATATTTGGTTTGTTTTTATTTTTATTATTTCTGTATAATAAAGTACAATAGCTGAGATGGGAAAAAGGAAAATCAAGAAGCCTAACCAATGATATTCGCGTGGTCCTTAGTGGCCAGTACGTGATAAAAAATACATTACACAGACAAATTATGTAGGCATAATATGCCTTATTACCCGAGCAAAGCTGGGGTGAGTCGCTATTATGTAATATAATATTTTTATAATATAATTTTATATAATAATAAATCGAAATAGAAAGCCTATATTTATTACTATATTTTTTTTTTAATTGTACAACTGTTATATATACATCTAGTGCAAGGGCTATATGACTAACTAGATACATGAAAGGACATGCAGAGGCACTACCCACTGGCAGCACTCTAATAACATTTCTATTAGAATGTTCCCTTCCGGGATGGAATTGGATGCAAGGATGGAAAATAGTGGGTTTGGATGGGCCTGGAGTTTATTATGGAATGATAGGTATCTGGAATGGGCTAAATCGGTAATATATGGAATGTTAATGTCATTATGAATGGTTTTATTTGTGACAAAATAAGGAGCGTTTATGATTTTTCGAAGGATTTTGGATTGCAAGGATTGAATACGAGAGGAATTCGATGGTTTGGTGGAGCCCCACAGTTCAATCCGTAAGTCTTATAATAGGTCCTTATAACAGTCACATAAATAAGTCTTCTGTTATTGATCTTTGAGCGTTTGTCTAGGATGTATTGATGTAGTAAGAAGCGTCTAGCTGTCTGTTTCTTGTCTTTTCAGTCTTGTGTGAGGGTTTTAAGTAAGACGTTTGTCTAAGTTGAGTCCTAAGTAGCGAATCAGTTCACCAGGGATAAGTGGAGTACTATTAAAGAATACAGTAGGACAGGAATTCATGGGTTTTCGGCGAAGGGTAAAGGTAATTTGATGGGACTTGTTGGAATTGATTTTAATTCTTCAATTCCGACAACATTCTTCGAGGCTTGATAAATGTGATTGAAGGGTTTGGGATGCAATATATGGGTCGCTATTAACTGATAACACACATGGGTCATCAGCATACGTGGAGATGAAGGTGTTAGGATGGGTTGGAATGTCAGCTGTATATACTGTGTAGAGGATAGGACCAAGGATGCTACACCAGCAGAATGGGAATAGAGAGACAAGTATGAACCTTTATGACTTACTTTAAATGTTCTGCCAGTTAGAAAGGAGCTAATGATTAAAAAGTATGTAGGAGGAAGGAATTGTCGGATTTTGTAAAGGAGATCTGGGTGCCAGACTCGATCAAAACCATTTATTACTATATTGAAATAGATTATGTTTGGAAACAATCAAAATCACCCGCGAGCATAGCATCAACAGAACTTCTGCATTTTGGGATAGAATGTATTAAACAAAGAATACAACATTTTTTTATTTTAAATATTTGATATTCTTTATCTACATATAATTTCTTACATACTTTATATCCAGTTTGAAATAAAGAATAAGTTGCTAATTAAAGTAACTTTAAACGCTAAAAAAAAGTAGAAATTATCCGTAAAGTCGAATTCTTTTCCGACGAAATATAGGTACTTATATTTATTGATCAACGCGTACAAATCTTTAAAAAATTTAAGATATTAATTACCGATTAAGGAACTTCCATAATGTACACTGTTTGTGGTTATAATAAGTATATACATAAGTGAATATTGTCAGACATCATTAATATCACGCATTAAGGCAAAATTGAAGAATTTCGTCAGAAAGAATAAGCTTACATCATTCTTTATCTAATACGAAGCACTTTACAGATTTAAAAAAAAAATGTTTTAATGAATAATTACAGTAAAAGAAAAACAATTATTATAAGTACTACACTTTAACTACCCGGAAAGTTCTAAAGGTAATGTCAAAAACTTATAAAATTAAGTTATTAATTATTTATAAAGTAAATAATGTCTAAAAACAAGAAGTGGATTTTTAGTTTAGTCGTATGTTAGATATTTCTTTCTCCAGCTGTTCTTAATTAAATCATGATTAAAATGTATTTTAATATTACTGATATATTATTAGAATTAGTTAAAAATTAAATGTAAAAATTTGTTATAATTAGCATGCCCTTGATCGGGTTGTTTTTCTGTTTACGTTAATAAAGACGTTATGAACCAAAAAGATATAATATAACTCAATTTTTGGAGTTTTCTGAAAATTGTCGCTCCTGGCAAGTTACAATACTTTTGACTTCTAAATTTAAAATTTTGGAAACGATGGGTAGATATTTTTCCGCTATACCTTGCATTGCATTTCTCCGTATAAATATTCATGCTGTTTAACATTTTATTTCTGAAGACATATAACTTACTTGTTTAAAATCCTTCCTTTTTCTCAATATATATTTTAATTATAATCAACCTCATTCTCAAGAAAAAAGTTTTCATCACAAAGTTTTCAGTCGTAGGATTGAAAATTCGGTAGCATTTTGGTTAAAATGTTATGGGAAACGAGGGTAAATATTTTGAATACAAATTTTTTGATTTCATAAATTTGTTTTGCTAACAGATTTAAAATTCCTTTGAATTTATTTCATATGAAATGAGCCAATAAATACACAATCACACTAAGAACATAGTGTTCTGTATTTGGTAAGGTTTGGTGAAACGTCTAAAAAAAATGTGAAGGCAAATAATTCTTAAATTACTAATTATAACTTAAAAAGAAAAAAAATCTTATAAAATTACTGTATATATAAAAAATGTACATTTTATACGAATATTTTGTTCTTCCTAGTTAAAAAGTTAGTCTTCGAAACTTCTTCTCATTTTGTTCAGTTTGTAGCATTTTTTTTTCAATTCCACCATCTAAATACATCTTTCAATGCAGTTAATATAGAGAATCATAGCAGCGGAAGGAAAAAACAATTATATAAAAAGAAAAAAATCGTATATCAGTCGTACGTGACTGATAAGGCCGT
Source organism: Troilus luridus (assembly GCA_964056705.1). Taxonomy (NCBI): domain Eukaryota; kingdom Metazoa; phylum Arthropoda; class Insecta; order Hemiptera; family Pentatomidae; genus Troilus; species Troilus luridus. Next base: position 59,219,843 of record OZ057412.1, on the reverse strand, counting down.
GATTTCTCAAGAAAGTGTCAAACGAGCTGGTGTAGTTACGAAACATTATCTCCAATCGATGTTTGCTTAATTGATAACGATACCTAAGGAAAGTAGTATTAATTAAATGGTATAGGGTCCAAACTGAACAAACACCTTTATCATTAGAGCATTTTATTTTATCATATCACATATTATTATTTACAAAGACAATAATTTAAACAATCTATATTTCACTAGGTTCATATAACATTGTCCCTATATACATAGAACCACTTTGTACAATTGTCAATCTAGAAAAACAAAATCAAAACAAAAGAACAAAACATAAAATAAAAACTAAGATAAAATTTATTAATTTTTTAATTATCTTTAAATACTTTTTATTTTATACATTGTCGATTTAAGAATAAAAATGTATGTTTATGAGAACACACCCAAACCTACAATAAACACCCTTTTTAACGCTAATATATTTTGGTATCATAGAGGCTTTGTCGACGTATATATTTACAAATATAAAACAATTTAAAACATAATTTTTACTGAATATACATAATTTACAATACTCTATATTTATTATAATCAGAGCTTTTTTCTTTCTTTTTTTTAAAATTTCAACTATGATATATTCATAAATAAATCGATAATTGTTTCCTAAATATCTAATAGACTAGCAAATGGTACTCTGTTTTATCTGGCGATTATAATTTATTCATTGCTATTTATTGCTGTAAGTAAAATTCCACTTAGTATTACCAATACTAATAAATAAAATATTTTAATGAGGAAAACATAAGACATCTAATTTCGGAATAAAACAAAGTTTGGTCGTAACAATATATAAAAATATTTTGGAATACTATTAGAATTGGTAATACTAATCTACATTAATAAAATCGCCATATACAACAAATAATTGGATGGAATAATTTCAGTAACTTCCACTTCTTTTACAGAATGTTGAAAATATTTGATATAGAATTTAATGAGAAAAGATTTTTCATAATCGTCATATTAGTTTCACGTGGAGTAAATAAAAAAAAACCTTTCTTTCCACATTCGATATAAAACAAAAATCTGTAAGGATATTCTAAGATAGATAAATAAACTTAGTACTATTTCAGTTGTTATACATCGATGCGTAAATTTATATCTTCGTAGCACATTAGTATAGATATCTAAAATCATATATTGTTACAGAATGCAATAAAACGAAATATAAAATCCTAATAATCTTATCGTTTTTACAGCGATAAACATTATTTTGTTAAGTATCTGAAGAAAAATAAATTTTAAATAAATAAACATATAAAGTTATTTAATCATAAACCCTAAACAATAATTATGCTTTTTTACGTTAAACAATCTTGAGCAACATTCATTCAACAATTTTCAAACTATTGGAGCACCTTGTAATTATTTCTAGCAAATGGAATCGAATCGATAGTGAAGAAATAGAATTTTAATTCTTGTGCGTGGCAGTGGTTGATGAAAAAAAATCTTGGCAATTGAATAATTTACAGAAATAGAAAGAGATGGAGATATAAATAAAAAAGGTGATTTCACATTTTGCTATGAAAAATAATGTCAAATGAATGCTACAGGGGAAAAAAGGGTAATTCGATTTTTTTTTTCCCTGTAGTCTTCCTATTTAATTAATAAAGAAATAATTACATCTATGTGTTTCTAAAATTGTATTTCTTCACTACCATCGAACGGTTTGACAACACTGTAACCATACAATCGCTGTACTGCTTCTCTGCTTAGCAATGTCGGTTCGACGTTTCCTCCACTACTTGTTGGGCTGGCTGGCTGGCTGTTTCACGATCAGAATGGCGAACAATAAATAATAGTACGGTAGGATCTGGATCGCTACCAGAATGTTCTTCCAGGGTAATAGTTGGGCGGTAGGACTTCCTTGGAAGAGTTGGTGCAGGGCTTCCCATCCCGGACAAGAACTGGGACTGCCACCCTCCGCGGCGATGTCAAGCCGCTCTGGTTACCTTCCATCTGGAGGCCCTTCTCCTGTTGGGCTCTCTTCGTCTTGTACCTGAGGGTAAAGGCGGCCAATATAATAACTGTATGGATACATTATATATTTGTTAATAGCATAACTGTAATTGATTAAAGTAGCTGATTAACGATCTCTCCCCGTACCTGTGATTCTGGAACCAGATCTTGACCTGGGTGGGAGTGAGGTGGATGAGGGAGGCGAGGTGTTCCCGTTCTGGAGCCGAGAGGTACCTCTGCTGCCTGAACCTCCGTTCAAGCTCGAAGGTCTGCTGCTTGCTGAACAGCACCCTTCGCTTCCTCTTCTTCGTACCGGCCATCGTCTCCCGGGGCTCATCCTCTTCCTCCTCAAGTTCTTCCTTGGTCGAGAGCATCACCGGCGGCTCAGACATTTCCGACACTCCGGCAGACGTCGAGTCCGGGCTCGCTTGAGGCTGACCTGTAGATCAAAGCGTATTGATTAAAAATGTGCACTAATCTATATAAATAAAAATGAATAGCCAAATGTGTTACTAAGCGCAAAACTCAAAAAAGGCTCTACCAAGTTTTTCCTTATTTTTGTTCCATAAGGCCCAAAGAAGGGTTTTATGGAGAAAAAAACGTAAAAATTACGAGGGAAATAATAAAAACAACACTTTTCTTGATCCCTTAATAAAAAAATAACAGTTCAGTATGGAGGTCTGTTGTAAAACCATTACAAGTTTTGTTTCATCAACACAATGAATTTAATACATTGTGTAAAGCTGCACTGGATCTTATGCGATCCAGTAAAGACAGAACTGGTAAAACTTCTGTAGGGGAACATGTGAGATGTTTCATTGCACCAACATTCGATGGAACTGCCATTGTAATGGTTGGAGAAAATTTGGAAGCCCTTTGTTTTAGGGAAATAGGGCAGAACAACTTCTGCCGGGACAGATAGTTCATAATAAAGCTTAGTAAAAATGAAACAAATATATAGATAAATATATGTCCTGTCTCTTGTTAAACATTGTGACTTTAATATCAATGAATCAGCATTGTTAATAAATTGAAAATTCGCACAAAAAGATAAATGTCTTAATTTAACATTTACCTTTTGTTTATTTTCGAATACTTTAGTTCAATTTTTGAGATATTGTATTATTTTAGTTGAGTTCTGAAATAAGCTTGAACCAGCAAGAAGATACAACTCTTAAACATTACATCGAAGATAATGCTCCGAGTGGAGCTCAAAAATTGTCTCTTAATTAGAGAGAAATGTTTATTAAAGAGCCAACGTTTCGACCCAGATTGTAGGTGTTCTTCAGGGCTATCGAGGGGGATGGCGAGTTATATAGGGGTGACAAAACTATTTTCGTAGTTCATATGTCGACCTATTCATAATTCTCAACGAAATATATTTTTCACTGGCAAAATTCTTTACAAGTTGCCAAAATCCGATTAGAAAAACGGTTTCGAATTCAAGAAAAACGGCAATGTGCCACCGTGTTATTTATAATCAAACTAATAGCTCTGCGTCGAATATTGTTTATTTCTGTCATATGTCGACATATTAAAATTACTTGTATAACTATTAGATGGTGTACTTGATTTAACACATCAGTCTTTAGTGGTTCAACAATAAAACATAATCGCGGCTTAAGTCATAACCACCCAACCGACAACCTCTTTCCAAAACCTTATTTTCTTATCACCCATAAAAAGTTGGTTCCGATCAGTCGTTAATTCTCTTATCGTAACTTGAATTGCATAGAGTTACGTAAAAGCGGAAGGCAGTATATCAGTCATTTTTTTCTAAAAGAGTTTATTATAGAGCGTTATTGATGTCAGGGACTGCATCGCGTTTACCTTGCTACTTAGTATAAACATTATGTTTTTATCGTGAGTGGAACAACTGGTTGTAGTTCGTCTTAACGGTAAGATAAGGTCGAATTTAATCTTCAATCAATATAATCCAATTAACAATTATTTAATTAATTATTGATATAATTCATCAATCCCCGATCCCCAAGATATCCCCACTAACAAACAAGCCATTATCGTATCCCAATGCATATGTACATCAACAATTAATGAAAAGGCCATCGTGTTTAACTAAACGTTTAAATTATACTCAGTATTGCTTCCGTCAATAATCCTGTAAAGTTTTTATTTATTTTGTATTATTAGGGTTGTATTTAAACTTTTTATAATTGCTATAAAGCCAACGGCTTATTAATTATATTCAACCGTTAATCTGATGAATGTTTTTTTTTAATAATGGATTGAATTGGTCAGGGGGTGCAGTCAACAGAAAATAAGCAGAACTGTACCAACGATTCGGCCTACGGTGTAGGCCAACTTCAGGGCAAATAGGTGCCTTGGCCGTGGTGAATTGTCAAATGTTTTTTTTTTTAAATTAAGGCACAGTATTTTTTTTTAATGATTATCAAATGCCAAAAATAATGAACTAAAATAGGGAATGTAGCTACTTTAAACTCGAGCTTAATCAAATACACGTTTAAACTCGTATTGACATCTTTTGAGTTCTGAAAATCTTATAGAAATACTTGTAATTTACTTTACTAATTGATAACTAAGTAATAAACCTTACAGTTTTTTTAGTAATTGTTGGTCATAAAATACTTCATAAGAAACAATATTTCAGGTGTGGAAAGCAACTTGAAAACGGAAAAGCAATCAATTGTGGTTGGTTCTGGGCCAAAGTTAATATTAGTCAGGTAATAAACTGCTCACAACTATTATACTCACAATGGAATAGACAATACGTTTTTAAAAAATATTATACAGAATATTTATACATTAATAGGTGACATTAAAAACAGATAATTAACAAAATATAAACAGTAGCTTTGTTAAATATTCGCAATTATATAAACTTCTATATAATTAGTTTTTAATATAGGTATATATATTTTCGCTTACTAAATGTAACTACATATTACATATATAGTAGAGGATATATCACTCTACTGATGTTTAATCAAATATACAATATGTAATATTTTACCACAGTACAAGAGAAACCTTTAGAAAACCGATATAACTTTTATTGCTATATGTTCAATAAGGAAAAGACAATAATCCCACCTAAATGCTAGTAGTAACCTATATTTAATGTACAAAAATAACCCTGATCTGTGACGACATTGTAGCCGGCAGGAAAGGATTTAGCAGGGACATAAACGTGTTGCAATACAAACAAGAGCAACCGTTGCATTGGGTGCGCCCAAGACAAGACATCTATATCGGTGTAGATAAAAATATCTATAACTTCTTAGAAATACGTTCTTAAATAAAATAAAATAACGATTAAAACAATATCAGTTTAAATATTAGTTAAAGTCAACATTATTATTTGATTTCTATAAAGATTGTAAATTTTCCGCAAGATATCTTTTGCACAAAAGTGAGTATTTATTTTAGACTACAGATATTTATCAATTTCCAGTGCAATATTATTATATTTCCCATTGTTTAACACTTTAAAAAATTCATACTTTCTTTAAAAAAATAATAATTATTATTAAGGAACTCGTAATTTAAAAATGAGATAAATTTAGCAGATTCCTTCAAACACGGCAAAATCAAGATTGTACGAAATCTTCTAATAATTCCTGTCCTACGATTGACTTAAATCATTTATAATAATTATACGCTTAATACTTTCCGATTTATCAACAATTGAATAATAAAATCTATATTAAAAAAAATATATAAAGTTAAAACTAATGCAGTAATCTATAACCTATATTTAATATACGTAGAGTTTACATTCTTAAAATCATGGGGAAGTTAGTGAATTGAAACCATTAGAATTTTTTATTCACTTAGTCTTTATCAAGTAACGTTCGTTTGTATATTTTATTACAATATTTTAATTAAATGAAAGCCGTGATTTTTTTGTCTATCTCGGCTGTTTTGGTAATTCTCGATCAAACGTATTATAATTTTAACTATAGTAAATTAAAAGTTTAAGATTATACTTTACGATTTTATATATATATATATATATATGCGGCCTCGGTGAATAAGTGGATAAGTCGAATTTTGTCCAGGGAGAGTTAATCATTATTATTATTATTGAGGGACACGGTATCTTATTATAATCACAGTTTTTGGCAAGAATTGTAATATAAACAATAGCTCCATTTCAAGAAAAATGCCTGACTTAGCGACTTATACACTACTAGGATGACTTGATTCCGCTTCTCTCAGCACAACTAACTCATTTTTGAAAAAAAAATCCACTTTACCATTTATTCACCGGGGCTGCAGATATACCTTAAAATAGAGCCAACAAAATAAAATAAATAATTGATAAATGTTTTTATATACTATGTTTTCTCTTAGTAATATTACTACCGTCATAAATACTCTCGATTCGTTACACATAAGCTGATTACGTAATTATGAACAGATCAAGTATTCTCTTATCTGCTAGAAGTGATGTCAAGGAAATCGTAGGAGGACAGTGACGTATCTTATTGTCTGATATTCTGTGATTTACAAGAATCTTTTAAATATAACTTTGTAATTGATAAATATTGAGTGATGAATATATAACAGAGAAATGGGTTCAAAGTCCAGGTTTCTCTTATAAACTAAATTAGTCCATCAGTTTAATGTATATATGCTATACTAGTGTCACTCGTGATTTCCTAGGACAAATCTGAACAAGTTCATTGAAGTACAACTTTTTTTCTATTAGATTTATTCGCTGATGACGATGAAAGTTTAAAATATGAATCTCAGACGTTTTGACAATTATCTTTCGGAAAATTGTTATTTAAAATTTCGAGTGTTCCAGACAGGCTAAATGGGCTGTTTGCTCTTTAAGTACTATTGAATTTGATTATTAATGGTAATTATTCGACAGGTTGTCGCTTCGAGTTGAGCCATAACAACTTTTCATTCGTTTCCCTTTAAATATTTTCCAATAATACAAGTTATCAGGAGCTATAGTATGAAAAAGGGGATGTAATTATGGGAAAGGGAAAGGATACTTGGGCAATCATTTCATCTAGAAAAGAAAGTTCCAACAAACATATATCATCTTCACTTCGAAATGTTAGTTAAAACTTTTATTTTTTGATGAAATGATTACCGAAATCTACTCAATAGGCATACTTACAATCTGTTTCTATATTAAAGCTCACTATGGATCGAACAAATAAACAGTTACAACTTGTTATAACTCAACTCGAAGCGACAACCTGCGCAATAGATACTAAAAATTTTAATAGATACAAAATTTTGGATCAAAACGGATACTGAAACACACTTAAATACAATTTATGTCTTTCTATGATGAATAGTAATTTTTTTCGGAAATCGTGTTCCAGTGTTATGTAAGCACTTTTTTTGTGTGTGTGAATTGGTACAGTCATGTCATTCTGGAGAAGCTGGTAGAATAGGGATCACCATTAAACGACATTTAAGGGCGGCTAGAGGGGGATATCCATTACAAGCGAGAAGAGACAGTACCTGGGACAGGACAGATGGCGGAGAGACAGATGTACACTAGGGGCAGCACAATGTCCTACAGATACAGATACAGGGCCATTGTGCTGCCTTTGTGCTCCCGCTACTTCTCACACACTCCGAGCCCGAACCGCTCAATTCATCACAGCCCTTTCGAATCGATTTCGGGGGTTCGTCTGCTTATGTTCAATCGGTTAGCCGTTGCGAGGGAAGTTATGGATTGCAGATATTGAAAATCGAACCATCTCAATGGGATAAATCATTTTCTGACCTTCAATCGAAAAAGACTCGTCAGATAAAAACAAAAATAAATAAATAAGTATACATAAAAATTGCTGTCGTATTCCATTTTTAAGCGTCTTATTCTTCAAAACCACCAGATGGTTAGTGAATGACATTAAGTGTGGTTAAGCTAAACACACACATAAAAAAGCGCGACCTATTAAGGGCAAAGATTGTCTGGTAATTTATGGTTCCACCATTTATTTATGATTCTATCATTTTTTTTCATATTGTATACATTTTAGGAAAGAAAATAAACCAAAAAGTTCTTTGGTTATGGTCTCACGTCAAAAATACTTAGGAGAAGTAATACAAGTAAAAATTAATGTACCATTACAATCTTAAGTTTTTCTTTAAGAAATAATGTTTGTGGTCAAATTGATGATAAGTATGAAAAAAAATATTTACCACTACAACTCACGAAGAGTCTTGGGTTTAGTATTTGGTGGAGACTGTACTGTTTTTGGACATTGTGCAGGGAGGTGATTTGTCCTAAATAGCGCCCTCCTATTTTGGGAACCAACTTTATAAATTAGGTTAATATTAACTGATTATTATATTAATTTACATAAAATGTATCGAATAGGAAATTGTTAAATAATCATGTTGTTTAAAGGTATTACACTTTTTTTTTGTATTAACTACACTACACACTATTTCATGTTTCCCATCTGATTTAATCTCTGATCATCTGATTTAATGGTTAATTTTTGCGTCAAATCTTAACTAAATAAAAACATTGAAAATATAAAACATTAAATCTGATGGTTCGTGACATAAAATTAGAAATAGGTTAGAAATGTGGTTGATGAAACAAGAAAGCTCATTTCATTATGGCTATGATTAGTGATGTCATATATTGGAATAGATAATTACAAAGTTGTAAATATTATAATAGAGGTATATGCTTAAGATCATTTTATTTATTTTTTGTTTGTCTGATTAGTTTAAGATCTTTTAAAATTAAATCAGATATAAAATTTAGTAGAAATGTACTTCCGAGGGGTAAGAACTGTAGCTGGTCTCGTGACCTTCTAAGTATTACGTACTTGTGTACTAACACTGGGTGGTTTATCTTCCTTCCATAATCCATGTCATTACGTATCATACCTTCCATATACTTGTTCTATTATTATTATACAGTTATAAATATCCAAAAATAATATGTTTGTAAGATAAAATGTTTTGATTGCAAATGGAGTTCCCTTTGTTTCAATAAGATAAAAAAATTGTAATAATCAGATCTCCAGACTGAAAATGAATATTAATCACGTAAAGGAGAAGTTATATCACTAGAGTTAAAACAATCATACATCGATATGAGTTGCGATAGCTACTACCGTTCTTCGATTTTATTCAGGACTGATAAAAAAAAAAAGAAAAAAACAATTTATCCGTCAGAAGAGACCAGCAGTTGTCCCCTGACAAATTGATTCCCCGAGGTCGGGTTAGCCACAGGAACAGATAGATTAAAATAAAAGCTCTCCTCTGATTGGTCAGTGCGGTAAGTGGGCGCGGCCAATGGGCGTGGCTTTCTCCCTCCACTCTGCTCTCCTGTCCTCGGCTTTCGCAAGCTAAATGGACAACCTCCTGATCGCGGCAATTTACCTTCGGAACCATTAGTATGTTAGGCTTGAGTAACTGCCTCTTACAATTTATGTACACCCTCAACAACACGCATACTTTGATGCAACAAAATACTTTCAAACTAAATACTTAAAAGTTAAAATTTATATGAGCAGAAATTCAATAAATAAATTGAAGGTGTGTCTATTTCACTAGAGTAACAATAACCTGAAGTGTATAAAAAATATTTTTCTGATAAAAATCCGCTACACCATCATAAAAACCATAAGTTTCTTTTTTGTTTAAATTAACGACGTTTTTTTATTGATCATACGAATGATAAGAAAAATATTTATAATCCTTAGAATGAATAGTTACACAAATATATGTTGATAGGAAGAAAAATAAATACATCTTGATCGGGTTTTGTTAGTCATGATACCTCCTGTTGGTTCCTGTTATCCTGATCTCAGACGAACAAAAGAAAAGAGGAAAATTAGACAATCGATTTTAATTAATCTACCAACATTTCTATTTATTTAATCATGTATTCCATCTTTTCTATCAAGATTATTTAAATATAATGCAAGAGAAATAAATATTGGACTAGATGCTTAAATGAATAAAATCTTAATGTCTAATGGGATAATGTTAATCTGTTATAAGAGGAAAACTTTTTTAGCAGGAGAGCTTTTTTTTTAATATTTACTATTTAGTCATTTTTATTACACTTTACACATTTATTCTATTCTTTTGATACTATTTTATCATTTGTTTTTTCTAAAGAACCCACAAGTTTTCTTATATTTTCTTAGTCTTTGTAACCTTGATTTTTATCAATATGTTTTTTTTTAAATAACATTTATTTAGAATTACTGTAAATTTAATGTAATGTTTCTATTTCATTAAAAACAACTAAACTATTTCGTTTAAACAAATTACAATGTTTTTTATAAAATTTAGTTCGTGACAAATATGATATTATTAGAAAATTTCCGAATCTTTAAAGGCCATTTTGAATTGAGTTCTCACAAAAAATCTGAAGTAAGTGTTGAACATTTTAACAAAATGGCGTCCCGTTGCTTATTCTTTGGGATAATAAATTGATAATAAAAATATATATAGGTTATAATCCTAATTTAATAAATACATTCATTAACAACATTTAATGACCCTATATTTGCAACTATAGATGCCTTCATACATGCAATAATACATATAAAGAAATAAATTAAAATAGTCCCTATTTCAGATATTATCTCATTATTTTAGATATTTGTGTTCTTTAAATATATTCACTTTAAAATAAAATGAGCTCAGCCATATAAAGAAAGTTTAGTCTTCAATATACTTCAATAATAAAACAAAAATATGATTGATATTTACTGTCTTTGTTTACTAATATTTATAAAATTATTATATTATTAAATTATTATATTGTTTATCCTACGATAAGATATATTGCTCTGTCATACAGGCAATCAGTTGAGTAATTAATAACTTTCGTCTTGTATTTGTTGAGCGATTCAGTTTGCAAACAACTTAATATTATTTTCCTCATATAAAAATATTACATAAAAAATATTATACGGATTTAATATTAGATAAAATAAATAAATATTGTGATATATTAATAGATTTATAAAATTTGAAAACTTCAAATCAATTCACTCATTTAGTGGTACATGCTCGATCAATAATTATTGTCTCTTACAGTATTCCAGACGTAAATCGCACACTTGAGTGTGTGTTTTAATGTATACTGAATAAATTATACGCAGGTATTTATTTATATATGAATAAATAATTTATTAAGCAGAAGGCCCAATGGTGGGGGTGAAGAGCTATCAAGAGCTAACGATGATTGATACGGTTCATATTGAACTGCCTTCATCCCCCGCCGCGTCCCTTTATTTTAAATTTATTAAGTAACTTATTCCGTTTAGTTAAAATTTGTTGTTACATTACAACAATTTTTTTAGGGTACTAAGCGTATTAAATTTAATATTAATAGAAACCAAGCATTTGTAAATACTATTCACGCCTGCTTATCAAAAACGTTGACTGATGTAATATATTTTACAAGTATAATCGCCCTATTACTGTTATTATATGGCTAATTTTATGTAATTATATTATATTTTATAAATATTTGAATATTTGACGTTTTAATTATATATACCTAGGATAACATTTATGTAATATACAAATTATATTATTATCCTATAACATAAGGATAAACACAAAAAAAATTTCGGTTTTGGAACAGTCCACATTCTTATATATTTTTTTTGAAAAGTGGATTTATTCCATTTTTTTAGAAAGTTCTATTTATTTATTTATTATTGTTTTTTTAATTATTTATTGACATTTACAAATGTGTTATATCAATACAACGATGTAAATGTAATGTCATGAATGGATACATAATGGCATGGTCACGAGGCCATTTTATTTTCAGACGCCTCAGAGGGTTTTCGGAAATTTCAGAGGTTTAAACAAGTGGGTTCGAGTAGGAATAAAGTTTGTCATGATATCGGGTTCTTGCCAGATCAGCAATACTTTTAAGTTTCAAAATGAACATCATAATTTTCTACAAAACAAATGGATTTTTCAATTTCATATGTAATTTTGGTAAAGCACTTAGCCAACCTCCCTGTTTATCTCTAAAAATAGTAAATATTTTAAACAATAAATAAACGTTATTATATGATATTTATAATACATATAACGTTTCTTACAAGTTTATTGTAAATCGTGAGAAAACACCATCATTTATCATCTTTTGTGTATACTTGTAAATAAAACCTAAAAGCATTTCAATTATATGATATATTACTAAAAACTATAATAATTAATAATTAGGGGGTCTATCCTTCTATCCTCTATGGAAGGAAATCTAAAAAAAAAATCCCATTTTAATATTTCCAGATTTCTTTATGTTCAGTAATTCGGATAAAATATCCCTTAAGGATAAATTTTTGAAAATGATGCTCAAGTCAAAAACGACTTTATCTCATCACCAAACGCTAAATTTTTCAGTTCTGGGATTGAAAATTTGTTAACACGTTGAAAAAATATTTTAGAAGATGGGGATAAATGATTTGATTTCATAAAGTTGTTTTACTAAATAACTTTTCCCTTGAAAACAGACATTTCTAATGAAGCGATCAAATATTAAAAAATTGTTTGGAAAAAATATTAATGTAAATGGTATGTAAACACGTAGAGACAAAGAGAGAGGTTAGAGAGGTACTATTTACAGAAATATCGATAAAGGCTGTTGGATTGTTGATTTCCATTAAAAGTTGATGAATGATTCAGAGCCGCAATATAGCGAGTGATTCGCCACACCCAGAGATAGATAGCTGGCAGCTAGCCTAACTATTAGCTATTAGCTATAGGATTGCCACTAGCCGCCGTGCTATTAGCCGCCCAGATTACAGTTAAGGAAGGGTCTTGCCCCTCTCACTTCGATAACATGTCTATAAACACTGGCTAAGTCCCTTTTAATTCCGCCTACACGTGTTCCGGATTTATTACAACGCCTTGGTGTATCAATCACGCTTTTCGAATTAGTTATTTAGTTAGGGCGTCGGTCGGAAGTATAGGAGGGAGGATTTTAATTTAATTTTGAGAACAGATCGTATCTCTGCTCACGAATTAATATGTCATCGAGGTGGTGGTGGATTTAGGGTGTTCTATATTGCCCTTATAATATGATCTCTATATCATTCCTGTAATCTCTTGATCCTATCAAACTGATTATTGTAATATCAATCTTAAGGCGTGAAGTATTAATAAGCTGATAAAAGCTTAGTGAAACCGAAGGCTCGATTCCGATACCACCGGTCCGCCAGATCACCCCTAACGCGATCCTCCCAACTACATTTTGGTCTACTCCTCGGAAATTTACCGATAACCTATGCCAGTTCATGGGTTCAGTACATGGACCTGTTTCTCGGACAAAGGCTGTGCAAGGAGATGATTTATCACACATATTCAGTCAGGTTTTTCCCGACGAGGAAAGCCTGCAGGGTCCATCCTTAGCTGTTAACAGATTGCATGATAATAATTATTCTGTCCCAGCTGGATTTGAACCTTATACTTTCAGAATTACAACTCAGCCCTCTACAAACTGAGCTATCCCGCTCATTGAACCAAAGCAATAAATTTATGTGAAGAATCATTATTTTATAACCAGTAAGGATAATAATTTTTAATATTATTTCTAAATTAACAGTATTTCTATCAACCTATTAATAATCAAACTAAAGGGAATTTTAGGATAAAATGTTTAAAATAACCAAAATAAGATTATATTAAAAAAAATAATATGTTAAAGTTTTAGAACTTTGCTTCCGTAAATGTATAATGTAAGAAGCGAGATATCGGGTAATAAACATTTTTTTAAATTATTTTATTTGGTTTATACCTTCAACACGAAAGATGAAATTGACTTTTTAATTAATTATTAATTGTTTCTAGATTTACAGATTAGTAAGAAGAAAATTGTATTAATAAATACAATTAAAATAAGTTAACAAGCTTGGAGTTAACAAGAGGACAAGAAAACGCGTAAAAGGAATTATTTAATTCAAGAATATTCTGTAAATATTTCAAACATAATTGTTCATCTAACATTATATTTATTAGTTAATTATATTGTATTTTATTGGTAATATACAAAAATAAATATTACAACTTACCCCTGAGCTCTGTGATGGAGTTGCTCCATTGGTGGTGAAGAGCTTCGAGGGGGGTGGTTGGGTGGTTGAACAGGATACTCTGAGCTCCGTTGAGGGTGTGCAAGCTGGTCATCTCACCTGCACGAACAATAATCATTGATTAATTAAATAATAATCAAGAAGATATTAAACAAAGCATAGATAGGCATTCTTAAGACATTTTGTTTGGACCTCCTTTGCTAACATTTGTATAATGTCAATTATCTTTTTTTCTATGCAAATGGTTTAATAAATCTCAATATTTTCATCTATTGTTAAGGTTACCAACCTGGAGGTGCATAAGGTACGGTTCCATCATGGTGCCCAGCTTTGGCATGCTCGTTGAGGTCCAAAATGTCCACGATGTGGAAGCCTGAGGATCTACCGGCTGGCGGCATTTTAATTGAGTCCAAAAGCCTGTAAGCAAAGGAAAGAATTCTTATTTATTTACCGTTTACAATAAAATTTTAAGCGTATATATTAAAATAATAATAAGTTCCTATTATAAATTGGAGCGGGGTAGATCAGTTCTTCTTAGAGGACTAAGTAGCTGTGCTGAAGGTCTTAGGTTCAAACCGCCTACGGCAGATATATTATTTAATCTGTTCAATTAACAGCCACGATTGAACCCTGAGGGATCTTCAGATCCTCCTACGGATCATCCGGCCTCTGTAAGGTGAGTACCCTTAGTCGAAGGAAAAAAGTGGTTGTGATATCGGACAAATCAACTCATTACAAAACCGTTTAATTTTTGTGTAGTTAAATTTGACTAAAATAATTATATTCGACAAATTCTGAAAAATATTCAAAAGTAATTTATCCTCTTTTGTACATCATCAACTACCAACTAAACGGTCACCTGTGGTCTAGTGGTTAGCGTAACAAACTACTAAGCCCAAGATTGCGGGTTCATAGCCCGGCAGGTGACCCAAGGATTTTTTAAGGGAAAAAAAATCCTTAGTTACGCCGTCCTTCGGAAGGGACGTTAAACGGGGATCCTGAGCCTGTACGATGTCAGGTACTCGTTAAAAATCCCTATCCTAATTAAACCTGGGTAGGCAAAATTTAGAGCTCCCACTGTAGCATCGTCCGATTAGCCACAGCAGCATAAAGTGACGTTAAATGAACTAACAAACAAACTACCAACTAACGTTGGAAAACAAAATAAAAATAGAAAAGGAATTATATTATAAAATGTATTAACAGAAGATACATTTCAAAATTTCGAATCATTGTTCACTTATGGTCTAGTTCGGAAATACAAATCTACTATGCCCAAGATGAAGAGTTAGCGGCCCAACAAGTGTCTCAGAATCTTTTAAAGGGACTGAAAATATCTTTAGTTGTAAGGTCAATGGAGGTCCCGAGCCAGTAAACGGTGTCAAGAACTCGTTAAAGATCGCTATCCTAATTAAACCTGGATAGCCAAAATTTAGAGCTCCCACTATAAGCTAGTAGACTAGTAGCGTAGTCCTATTAGCTATAGCAAGTAACGTTAAACGAATTTACGATTTCCAACTATATGAAACACGCATCCATACCCTTCCAATCCCAGGCCTTCAACTCCGTTCAATTCTGTGTGATTTTCGTACTTGAAAAAGAAAATAGAAGTTATCCCGAATATCATGATGACAAATAAAACGGGAAAATATAAATCAGAAAAATTAAATAGAAGTGGAGTGTTTGCAACTAGAGTGTTGCCACTCGAAGGCGGCTACCGGGCGGGTGGAGTGCCTCTCTAACAGCTGCGGGTTTGGGAGTATCAGAGGATTAGAGTGGCAAATTCCATCATATCTGAACCCGTTATTTGTGTTCTATCCCACCAGCTGTCTCGGTTTCCGAAAGGGTTAATTTAGCAAATTTTATTATAATATTTATCTCATTATTTTAACGATTAACACGTTGTTACTATAAATTGTTAAGTAAAAAAGATCGATTATAATTACTGTGTTTAATTGTGTGTAATATCCCCAATTAAAAATTTGATTATGAATGGATTAGGGCGATAATTTAACAAATCAATTTCGAAAATATCAATAAAACAATACATTTGTATCTATATTGTTCTTTATATAGTTGTCAATTCAATGAGATAATATGACTGTGCTAAGGAATGTGCCAAAACTAAAATATTTAAAGAGTTAAGCAGAGAAACCATTTACTGGAAATGATTATTTAGAAACAATATTCATGATCTAAGCTTTTCATCATATTATAAATAAAAACAAAAAAACTTAACATAATTTTGCATACACGATATTTTTTATCCCTCCTTCTATTTTATTACAGTAAAGTATTTATCAGTAATTTAATGCATATCCAGTAATGAAATATTTGTTTGTGATTATAATTATGAGATTCCAAATTTTAGTTTTAGACATTGCATGAATCATTATTATTACTTTTCACTTGTATAAAAATATTTTAAAAAAATTATAACTCAATATTGTCAACAATGGTCTATACAGAAAATTATATACTTGCATTAGTGTTATGTAGGTATATGTTTACACAAATATTAAACAAATAAAATAAATAATCCCTTACTACATCTTTGTGTCATTCAATAAATTATATTCCAATAAAAAATTATATCAACAACTATGCATACAGCATATAGGATGTAACAAGGAATACTAATTTTCTATAAAATTCAAATAGAAATTTGAATATCTCATAAATTGAATATTGAATTTCAAATAGAAAAAAAGTACTATTATTATTACATAATTTATGATTCAGAGGTTAATCACGAAAATGACGAAATATTAGTACGAATTTATAAGTATTTTCCTTTAATTTCTAATTTTTATATGTTTTTTAAAATCATTTGTGCATCTTACTTTGGTTGTTAAGATCTAAAACAGGAACTATAAACGACAGTTCACCCAAAAAAAATATTTCCAAAAATAATTAAGATATTAAAATGAAAATAGTAATTATTTGAAACAAAATCAATTTTGATGTTTGTTTGCATATTAAGGATTCGTATAAAACATCAAAAAAATATTTGATACACAATGAGTTTAACCTAAATTACTAGAACATTAACGTACCTAAAAGGCCTTATTGAGGTAAGGCTAATTTAAAAATACAAAACAGTTGAAATGGGAGCATTTACACCTCTATATATATTTTTTTTAATATTATTTTTTTTTTTAAAGCGATGATACACAAGATAGATGTGAAATGAAAAAAAAGAAGGAATTTTGGGTTGAAAGAAACCGGAATCTGAGGTAATCCTTCCATAAAAAAAAAATCGAACATTTTATAGGGATTTAATTAGAACTTACTTATGTGCACGTGTCATAGCTGATTTCTGGGGGTGTAGATTAATTAAAAATCACTCTTACATTACTTTAAGTAACTATTACTGACTGTTTATACATTACAGAACCTACTTACACTTTCTGTTTTGGTTACATCATCATCTATACTTAGAAATGTTATTTGATATGAAACGTTCATTTCCTAATGTAATGTTTTCCGATAGTCACACTTTTCCCATAATCACACTCTGTTTTCATACTAAAACTCAAGATTATTTATACTTTCATGAATATTAAAAATGAAAATAAAAAGTCTAAACTTACTAAGACTTAAATCGAAGCGACAAGATGCAAAGCTGATACCGAATGAAGTGCAATACCTATCAAACGTTATTAAATTACAAATAGTTGATATAAAATAGGGCTCAGTATTTTACCAGGAGGAAACCCCGAAACCAATCACTTTCACTAATGGCAGAAACAGTAACTTACAGTTGCTTGGGAGAGCTAGTCAGGAGGAGGTGTGAGCTGTACGAAGAGACGAGCTAGACTGAAGGACGCCTGAGTACACCAATGACTGGACCCTTGTTACCTGTGCTGCCGTACCTGCGGGGCGTGAGAGTCAGGTCACTCGGGGGATTAGCACCTCACCGGTTCTGAGTAGGAGTCACTCCGCCACTCAGGTACTATTTATCGGAGTCACGTACTCCAGATCGGCACTCATTAGTACTCCATTGTGGGGTCGAGTGCCAATGGTGATCGCTTTCCCTCTATTATCTTCAAGGGGTCTTCGGGGAGGGCAGGAATTCGGGAGGCCTCAGAGGGTAGTAGCGTATTTAACACAGGAATGCGTGGAGCACGTCAACTCTTAATTCAACATTTCTCTAATTATTTATTGTTAACTCCCATATTCTCAATCCAACTAGTGAGCGCCATCACTAGAACCCGGATTTGTAATAACCAATAGAATATATCCTTTTCAGATCCTCTACCACCTCTTAAAATGCACTCGTTGGAGTAAAAAAGATGTATATATGTATATAAACCTTAACTAAAAGCATATTGCTTTTCTGATTTAGGCTAATCGTCTTTCAAAGGGGATTGAGAAAAAAAATTAAGGACAACGAATGATTGTCCTTTCTGCTGACTA
This sequence comes from Troilus luridus, assembly GCA_964056705.1. Lineage (NCBI taxonomy): Eukaryota > Metazoa > Arthropoda > Insecta > Hemiptera > Pentatomidae > Troilus > Troilus luridus. The sequence goes on along the minus strand of OZ057412.1, from coordinate 59,201,391 downwards.
TTTGCATTGATGCTACTTGATATATTATTCCCCAATGAAATTTTTAACTTGATTCAAAATGAATAACTACGGACAATTAATTGCTTTAAACGCATTTCGTCAAAAAATAAGCAAAGCAACAGAGAATTAATAATTTTTTTTTTCACGTGAACGATAGGTAATTTATACAACGAAGACATATGGATTCTTATGATTTTTAATCAAGCATATCAGCAGGCCAAATAGCATCCCACCGCGTATAATAGATAATGGAATAAGAGTATACCATGGAAATAATTAATTATGCAATTTAATAATTACATTAATACATAACTATAATTATAATTATACTAATATGTAATTATAATTTTCTCTGCTTTGGAAATCATGCTCCGATATTTAAACAGTAAATTCAACTTTTTTGCATTATCTTCACATTGCATAATTTCAAATATAGGTAATGTTTTTTCCTACGTAATTTATTTTTAAGTTATTGTAATTAATAAAGTGGTAACGGCCTGAACAGGTAGTGACTTGTACGTTTTCTATACATCGCCTGCATGCCGTACTTCATAAGAAGCTATTCCATCTGTTCCTACAAATCCTCCCCAAATCATCAGTCTACTACCACCGGCCACCACCACACGTTCCCACCCTCTTTAACTTTTGGTAATAAAAAAAAACCCTCTGACCCACAAGAGGCCTTCCTTCTCGACCTAGGTACAAAGTCGTTTGGAGGGAAAAAAATGAGGCTTTGATGGGCTGATACATATTTCCTGTCATCAATCACACTACCTCCCCGCACCTGAGTCACTAAACTCTTATTCAATCTTTGATATTTAGTATTAATGTCAGGGCTCACAAATTTTTTTTTGTGGATAGGAGTCCTAAATATACATTCAGTTTCTAAAACTTGTATTAATGCTTTATGAGAATTTGCCATAAAATCCATACTTAAAGAGGTATGCCAAAGTAAAGCTTTCCTTTTTTTTTCTACAGATTATTCGGACCAAAAAAGGTTGAGTCTACTGGAGAATATAGGAGATTACACAACGCAGAATTGCGAAGGCTGCACCCGGTTAGTATTATTAAAGTGATAGCGTCGCGAAGATTAAGGTGGGTTTGTAACGTTGCTTGGCTAGGTGACGAACGAATTCCTGAAAAGTAAGTAAGCATTTTCCCGACTTGTTAATTGCCCTGAAGGGTCGGTCGAAGCGTAGATGGGAGGATTACATTAAGAGAGATCTGGCGGATTTAGGTATGTATTATCCAGTGGCCCGTGGACGGAAGTTTGAAAGCGGAGATTGGCAGTATCGGCATCGAGTCTTCGAATTCCCAGACCCCTAATATTATTTCTATTCTTTTTATATTTCGACACGGCACTAAACATCAACAAATCACTTTAAGAAGAATCTGTCTCAACGATAGTAATTTTCATGAATATATTCCAAGAAATATTCTTATTAAAAATCAATGATAAGGACTAACTGCTCATGAATAAATTAATTTTTTTTAAAATTACATAAAATATGATTATAAGATTTATGTTCACCTACATAAGTCTCCAGTTACAATGTGCTCAATTTAACAAGAGTGCTTATACACACGGGTCTAAAAACAAGCAACCTCATAAAGGTTGAGCTTACAGGGCATTTAGGTTTAGGTAAGTTTATTCATTTTGCAAATCAGTAGATTTATTCGAGATCAACCTCTCTCCGAGGAAAGGGTTTCATAAAATCTATCTAGAACCTTGTAATATCATTAAGATTTATGTATTCAACTTTTTTAATGACCGATAAAAATATCTACTTTCCGTAAATCTCGAGCCAAACCCTCACAGTATTTTTTATATGCGATTCGTGGTGTTTCTTAATTTATAATCGGTTGAATGAATATTGTCATATTTCGGGTTAATTTTTTATTGGTGAAAAAAAATTAAGTAATAATAAAACTGTATTCAGAAGATATTGAAGGACGTTCTTCACTTAGACCGGTAGTTCACAATGCTCTGGGTTTCTATAAAAGACGAAAGAGAAAGAGAAAAGCGTCCACAGTTTGAGCACAGGAGAGAAAGCAAAAACGGAGGGAGATAATGAAAGAGAAATGCTAGAAAAGAAAAGAACAAACGTAATCAAAGTTGAAACGGAAGTAGTCCATAGTGGTTCGATCGTACAAAAAAAAATCTATTGTAACTATTACAATATACGTTCCAGTACGGAGCGGAGTTGCTCAGTGGTAGAACGCCGAGTCAATGGGTAAGTCATGGGTTCAAATCCCGCCGGAGATGGATCAAATGGGGTCTAGGACCCTCCTGTGGCCACCCAGCCTCTAAAAAGTGGGTACCCAAAATAAGGAGAATATCTGGTTTGAGTGTGATTTAGGACATATCACCTTCCTGCACAACCGTTGTCCAAGAAAGAGTACAGTTAGATACTGTGGTTCAGGTTTTTTTATAATACGTTCCAATACTTGGTTTAACATGATATGTTAAAGTAATGGTACGATTCTGCTTCGTTTTCAAAACACCAAGAAGGATAGATACGGTACATTTTTACAAATCATAATTTTGTTTCATTTTAACCGATCCGACACTATACTGTACAATGTAAAGTAAATGTAAAGCATATCTCAACCTGTTGAAGTCGCATTCCATCCACGATGAGAAACACAATAACCCCGAGGATATGAAACCACCAGGATACGATTAATGTAGCAGAAAAAGTAAAACAGAAACGAGAAAAGACTTGTCTATTTGTGATCCGATTATACTTGTGAGGTGGTCAGGTAGAGGATCCCTTTGTGGAAGCCCGGCAGGGGATCGCCGCAGCCACAAACACTGCCTGTGAGGGAGGAGGTGCCCTGCAGTCTGGAGAGTCGACTTTGTCGCGTAGTACTACGCCAGGGCCTTCTCATGAATGGAGCAGAGACTTATGAATGAAGCACCCTGCAGTGCCTCCTCAATGGCCAACTTCCGGCCCTTTACCTGCCCTTAACTGGCCGTGAAATAGCCAGAGAATAAGGACCAGGTACCTGGCGAGGACCCGGCACGCAGGTCGGAAGTGCCTTGTGAGGAACTGGTCCGGAGGTGATGGAAGATCCGCCCTGCCAATGAGAGGATCTGAGGAGCCGCAGGATACAGGATACTGGATGGGTTATGAAGAAGGCGTTGAACGCTCTGTCACAATAGTCCCGCACAAAGCTGCCATGTCGGGCTTTCCATCTGTAGTGGTTGGTCTGCAACCTATAGGTTTTTCATTGGTGCACCGCTGTGACACTTGAACGCTCTCTCATTCGATTTCCACATAGTTCAAGAGATATTGGAAATGAATTAAAAATGTATAACATTCAAAATTCTTTGTATATCAAATGCAAATCCTTAATTTCTGCAGCCTCGGTGAATAATTGGATATGTCGAATTTGGTCCGGATTGTGCTAATTATGGGAAGCGGAACCATGTCAGTCTCGTAGTTTTTGGTTTGAAATGGAGTTTTAATGTTAGCTATAACTCTATTTCAATCTAATCCCTGATTTAGCTCGTTGTTCACTACGAAAAGAACACACGTTATCGCTTACTGATTTAAAAACCATGGTGTGAAAACGTATGTTATAGATAAGCTATTTTGTCCACTACTAGACCAGGGTCAATAATTTTTGAAACAAAAAAAATATATAGTAGGATGAAACCCATTGGAAAAGGAAGAGAATATAAAAAAAAATGAAAGGAAAAATAATTTACGGGCAATCTGAGGTCGGGAAGTGGAAGGGGGGGAGAGGTTTTAAGGGTATAAAGCGCTCTATCTCGATTTCCGGAAAAAATACAACTCCTATGGAGGTTAAATGGCAAAGTTGTAGATAATAAAAAGATCTACAACTTTTGTATTTACCCTTTTTTCACATAACCTCAAAATTTATGTGAAATATTCAAATAATCAAGTTTTTATTTTTTTTTTATATTTTACAAAAAAAAATATTGTGAAAACTTACCTTTTTATGTCCCGAACACACTGTAATTTTTATTATTTAAATATTTATTTTTTCACCTTATTTTTACTTATATCGAAAAAGCCCCCTAATTTTCAATCGAAAATTGTTACGTATCAGTTTTCTTAAATGTTATATCTGCTTTCTTAAAAAAGTCTGTGGGCTTTTTGTTCGGTGAAATCTCTGCTTAAAATTAAAATTAATCAAATCTTTTTATAAATGTAAAAATGATAATATAATACTGAATCTATTATGATTTCGAAAACATCAATTGACAAAAATTAAATCATCTTTCATATTAGCGAATCTCCCACCCACAGAAGGTGCAGCAGAACAACATTGTTGTAGGCCATATTATCAGTTTCAAATTTGGCTGGGTAACGAACTGACAGCAACAGATTAGGGCTGGAAGCAAGATCAACATGGAATTATTCCCAAATTTACAGAAAAGGAATTAATTCCGGAAATATTGCTCAAAACTAATTGCCGCAGCTGTAAAACTGGATGTAACAGTTTAAAATGTGACTGCCGAAAACATGGTTTAAAGTGCGCAAATGTATTATAAAAATTGTCATAATTCTGAAAAATTCTCCAATGTGGAAGAGGAAGTTAAAGATTCAGATGAAATTAATTTTAAATAAATAGCTCAAAATTGTACATAATGATTAAAAGAAGAGATTTCAAAGAATAAAAAGCCCACCGACTTTTAAAAAAAAACAGATATTTGTATTTGAGAATTTTCGATTGAAAATTAGGGTGCTTTTTTGATATTAAGTCAAATTTAGGTGAAAAAATAAATATTTTAAATCAAAAAATTATCTAAATTATCTAAATGATTAAAAGAAGACATTTCAAAGAATAAAAAGCCCACCGACTTTTTTTAAAAAACAGATATTTTTACGTGACAATTTTCGATTGAAAATTAGGGTGCTTTTTTGATATTATGTCAAATTTAGGTGAAAAAATAAATATTTTAAATCAAAAAAATAACAGTGGTGATCGGGAAATTAAAAGGTAAGTTTTCACAATTTTTTTTGTAAAAAATAAAAAAACAAAAACTTGGTTATTTGAATTTTTTACACAAATTTTGAGGTTTTGTGAAAAAAGGGTTAATACAAAAGTTGTAGATCTTTTTATTACCTACAAATTTGCTATTTAACTTTTTTTCCATAGGACTTGTAGTTTTGCCGGAAATCGAGATAAACCACTTTTTACCCTTAAAACCTCCCCCCCCCACTTCCCAACCTCAGATCACCTGTAAATTATTTTTTATTTTATTTTTGTTATATTCTCTTCCAATGGGTTTCATCCTACTATAATTTTTTTCACTTCTTACCATTTTCAAAGGCTTCTGCACTGGTCTATTCCGCTTCCCTACATACATGAAAGTCAATTTGAAAAAAAAAATTGATATAACCAATTATTCGCAAGGGTCTTAGATATATAACAGATGTATACAAATTGTTTGAGTCGTTATGAACATAAGTACTGAGGTATACACTGCCTGTAAAGAATATATAAAATATAAAATAGGAATTAGTAATGGGAAGAAATTACCCTTAAGTTATAAATATTCTACTCCAATATTTATCTCGAATTCATTATTGATCATTTTTACAGAAAATAAATTCATTTATTGAACCGAATTTGTTATCAGGATTTTAAGGTCTTGCTCGGTTTTGAAGTCTTGGAACCTTGTCTGTCCGGTAAAAAACAATTATATTTTGCAATTAATATAATGAATTTTGTAACAGAAAAATATCGCTAGCAAAACGTCGGCAAAGAATTTCACTGAACGGTCGAAATCAGAAGAACCACGTGATGAATGGATAAAAATAATTGGGCGTGGCAATTTAAGAGTGTATTTATCAGAAAAATAAATGAAAATTCTTTTGGTCAATTGATAATGATGAACTGCCTCCAGTAGATTGGAACTTCTCCATGAAATAATTGAACATTTAAGAGTATTCCGAACATTGCATCTATAAAAATAAATATATCGTTATAGATGAAGTTTATATAACGGATCTGGTCGAAAATATTGAAATACTAGTATTGTAGTAAAGGGACAGCGGAAAGAAATTACCTATGGGAAAACTGGAGTTGTACAATATGCCGGAGGAGACCAAGCATAAAAAGCGATAATTTTTACATAAAAATTTAAACATTCTTGTAATCCAGTTTACTCTGCCTCAATTAAAAAAATAAAAAATGTATCATTCATAACTGATTTATATGGATATTATGAAAGGGTGGATACGAAGAAGACGTGCCAAGCGGTGGTGAAGGAGGAAGCGCTGCGGCATCGATCAGGCGGGGGGGGGCTGCACCGAGGAAATGGGAAGCGGAAGCTGGCCATGAGATCTCCATTAGGGCAAACCACTTTTTCATAATTGATTTATTCCCCTTTGTCATATCTTCCGAGCTTCCCTTCTCTCTGCGGTCCCTTTTACTTATAACCATGGGTTTCATGGAAACCTTTAATAACAATAAAAAAATTAAACCACTGAAGTGGAGCGGGGTAGATCAGTGATTGAGTTGTCGTGCCGTACGTCCCGGGCTCAAAATCGGCTGTGGCAGATAATTGATTTAATCCTTTAACAGTCGGGGATGGATTCTGTGGGATCTGGAGACTCTTCTATACAGTGAGTACCTTATTAGAGAAAAATCTTAGCAGTTGAGCATGATATCGGACCAATCACATCCCTGTACAAATCCCCGTTGTTCTAGAAATAGTACAGTCTCTACCTCCTCATGGATTGTAGTGGTACAGTATTTTTTTTCTATACCACAGCAACCCATGAACAGTACTGGATTCAGCCCATGTTAGGGTCCTCTATTTCTGAACAAAAGGTTGTGCAAGAAGATGATTTGGCTGGTAATACACCCAACTGTCAGACTATTCCGCCTATTAAAACTACAGAGAGTGAGCCCCAGGAGGTACACCAGACCGCTCAGAGTCGATTAACATCTCTTAGCAGATTGATCTGCTAGAGCCGATCTCAAATTCAGGATCTTGAGATCAATAAACCAGCGCCCTACGTACTGAGCCACACGGTGTTATAATGTAATAGTGTCTATTAATTAAGGAAGTGATTTAAAAGAAATACAAGTGTAAAAAATCAAATTAAAACATATTTACAACATAATATAGGTTACAATGTTCCATTCGCCAAAGTTTACCCTTAGATACGTATTTAGTTCATGTATCTGATTTTGTCATTTATTGTACCTATTCCCTTCAGATACAAGAACACTACCATTTTATTTTTGTTTTCTATTTCTTAATTCGAATGATATGAACAGTAGATTGCAACAAGATCTACTATCTTATCAAGAAAACAAGATTATTTTAAAGCTTTTGATGATTGAAACACGGCTGGCTTAAAGAAACAAGAGGCGATATTATTATAATTTTTTTGTTAAATATAATTATTTGTACAAACCGGGTTCTAATACCTGTGAATTTAATTAACAGAAGTAAAAATTGGTAATCAATTAAACCTTATTTATTTATCATACCCATGCGGTAAAGGTAACACCGTACCTTTTACAGGTAGCAAAAAACAAAACAAAAAGTAGGTCAGAGCTGTGATAAAAAATGGGTCCGCCCTGCTAGTCCTTGTAGAAAAGAAAACAGCATGGAGAACTCAACCTATTCTGAAACGAAGCACTTTTTCCGCTAAAATTTTTAATATTGTGCTGTTTTATGGACAACTATTGTTGAGGGAGGAGATTTGTCCTAGATTACGCTCAACCGCTAGATTTCCCTCCCCTTATTTTGAGTACCCACTTTATAAAGGCTGGGTGAACCCCCGGAGGGTCTTAGACCCAAATGATCCATCTCTGGCTGCTCACAGAATAAATAAGTCTTGCCAGCAGCAGGATTAGAACCAGGATTTTGGGAATGCCAACTCAGTGCTCTACCACTGAGCGAAACCGCTCATCATGTTTGATGATGAAAATCATGTTTTATTCAATAACTGTATAAGAATTCATATAAACCTAGGTGTGGGGAAAGTATTAATGAAAATGGAGAGTTTTGTAATATTCTGCAATTTCAAGTTTTATAATTTGGGGGGCAAATGTTTCAATTTATAAATAGTTTAAAGTTTTGAGCAATGCTGATTTCGAATTATTGTGCTATCGGATTCAACTCTCTGAAGAGACAAAAAATTCCAATTGATCCTATTAAATTAATATTGATACCTTACAATATTTCTAATTATTACATCTTTAATTAGATTACAGCCGTTGACTTTCGCTCTCTCAAGAGACACGCAGATACCCAACGGATCATTTTCGGGTTAAGGTAGGGCTAAAAACCGTTAAAATTATTGCCACTTGAGGTAAAAACAGTACCAAACTATATAACAAATTATTAATACATTAGTGGAAAAATTCCAACTAAAACCTTAAGTCTCTGAACTAAAACAGGAAATTAAAAATACCTGTCTGAGACAGGTATTTTTAATTTCCTGTTTTAGTTTAGAGACTTAAGGTTTTAGTTGGAATTTTTCCACTAATGTATTAACATTTGTTTGATGTCTCTGTTGACCGTTCCCTTTTTCAATATAACAAATTATACTTTTTATTTAATCATCATCAATATTTAAATCATAACATTGATATCGTCAAATAAAATATTAGTTGATCATCAAATGTTTCGTGATTTTAAAATAAAATTAAACTTGGAGTAATTTTGATATTTCGGATGAATACAATTTTAAAATTGAGTACAATGCATATAAAATAAGTTGGGACAGTTAGAATAAGGAAGTAAGTTTCAAATAATGTGTCCCGTTTTAAAACTATGTCGGTAATAAAATAAAATAGGAAGAACAAACTTCATGGGAGTAGGGTAACTGAATGTGTAGAGTACAGAGTTCCTATGCAGGAGGTTATGGGTTCAAATCCGGCTGTAGCAGATGTAGTCACTTTACAGCATATGTAAAGTGGGTGCCCTTAATAGATTTAAAAGGCTGGCGGTTAAGCGTGATCATGGACAAATCAACAACCGTTGCACTATAGTCTTTACCAAGTACTGAATCCAAGACACTAATTAGGATGTAGTCCAAAAAAGGGAAAAAAGAGAGGTGAAAACTTAATGAACAAAATATATCAAAATATGCGAACAAAAAAAATTTTTATTTTTGTATATTTGAAACGTCATTTTTTATGCCTAACTTCAGGGAACGTTGCCTTCTATTAATACTTATGGCATTGATATTTTAGTTATTTAACTATTTATTATTATTTTCATATGCACCGCCATATGGAATATATAACCTCAAAGATCGCGGCCTGACAAAATATTTCCGAAAAAAGTGACAACCCGACGAAGCAGCCAAGTGTGGTTGATGGACTGGCCTGAGGTACGTGAGGCAGCTAACAAACGGGCCAGATGTGGAGCTTGCCGATAAAGTGTCGACAGCCTCAGCGACCAGTTTTTTTTCTGTGGTGGCCCTTCAGGAGGACACGGAGGACTCCTGAGGAGCGACATGCCGGACCAATTTAGTCGGTGAATTACGTGGGAACTGGAGGACTCCAATAGCCACATGTGGCGAGGTTCTGCCGTGCTCAAGGAATGCAAATATACCGTTCTTCACTCACAGCCACGTCCTAAACTAAATATCTCAATATTATGTCTGCAGGACTGGTCAATAAGTGGTTAAGTCGAATTTTGACCAGGGAGTTCTATTTGTATCGAAGCATGCGGAATCGTGCCATCCTCGAAGTTTTTGGCGTGAAATAGAGATGTAATATAAGCCTGACTTGTTCCCTTATTCACTACGAAAATAAAACGTTTCTTGACTGAATCACTTACTCACTGGGCATTGTATTGATTGAAAATTATTTAAACATCCTGAATGGTTAAAAATTATTTTTAATATAATCCTTAAGTAGTCAAAAAGCCAGTCTTTCCTCGGGTTACCAATAGTTCTTGGTACCAAAAAGATTAATGTTAGATATTAATATTGAAGTGTAAAAGTGAAACATTCTGTTAAATGGGACACTTTTATGAAAATGTTAGAAAGCTACTGCGTAATAATTGCTCACGGATAAAATATCTTTAATACTTGAGTGAATGAAGTTAAGTGTGCCAATTTAAGTAATAAGTAACTGGAACTACCTACCATTGTATTCATTTATGCCAATTTACCTAAAATATTATATATTTTGTGGACATATTTTGTCCTTTAGCTCCTGGTCTTACCCTTTCTTATAGACCCATCTCCGGGTCTTGCAGTAAATAGATACTAGTAATTTTTTTCCGTCACGATGTTAAATTTTGTTCTCTCATAGAGAAAAAGGCTACTAATCATTCACAATTAGAGTATGGAATGTGTACACTGTTTCAATCACTTCTTCCTCAGGCTTGAAGTTCAATAGAAATTAAAATAACAATAATAAGACACCCTTTAATTATAAAAAAAGACGTACCACTTCACTCAAATACAACATAACTATTTCAGTGCTACTACCAATGGAGGATTGTTGTAATTAATATGAAGAATAACTCCGTTTTATTTATAATTTTTTTTATCAAGGCGTCGCCTCCACCCTTCCCTGTCCTGTGCCAAGGTCCTCCAAGCTTTGGATCCAACAATGCTACCTGCATCCTTCTCGACCTCGTCTGTCCATCTTAATCGTGGCCGTCCACGTTTCCTTTTTCCGTCAACGTACCCAAATAGCAGTCTCTTATGAGTAGCGTAGTCCTCCATTCTGGCCACATGTCCAGCCCATCTAAGCCTAGCTATTCTTATATACTGAACCACGCCTAGCTCCTGATCCATCCGATATATCTCTGCATTCTGCCTGAGTCTAAATTGATCGCCAACTCTTACTGCTCCAATTATCCTTCTTAATATGTTTCTTTCAAAGAGCAGTAAACTGATGGCATCTTCCCTGGACAGAGGCCAGGTTTCCGATACGTAAGTTAAAACAGACCTTATAATTGTCTTGCTAAGTATCACCTTGGCTCTTCTTGATATTAGATGACTTCTTAAAATGTTTGCCATCCCAAAATAACATTTATTAGCGGTCAAAATTCTTCTTTGAACTTCTGCTCCAGTTGAGTTATCCGCTTTGACCAAAGAGCCAAGATAGAAAAAACTGTCGACACTTTCAAACGTGTAGGTGCCAACCGTGATAGAGGGCGTTGATTGCCTTGAATGGCTAGCAAGCATATATTTAGTCTTTGCCTGATTTACTTGAAGACCCATTTACCGTCCAGCTTTCTCCAAAGCAAGAAACTCTTGCTGTAAACCCCTCTGCGTTCTTCCGACTGTATCTATGTCATCCGCGTAGGCCATTATTTGGATGGACTCAGTCAGAATCGAACCATTGACTTGTAATCCTGAGTCTCTTATGACTTTTTCAAGTGTGAAATCGAATAACAGGCACGAGAGTCCACCCCCTTGTCTCAGACCCCTGAGTTGAATACTTCAGACAAGTCATTCTAGATCTTGACCTGGCTATTTTTTTTATAATGCATGTTAATAATCTGAATACAAATTTTTTGATACAGTGATGATTTCCAACCTAAAAAGCAAACCAAATTCACGGAGCTTGTATACAGAAAAAATATAGATGCACAAAACCAGTTATAGTTTCGCTTCAATCAAATTATTGTTAAAGTTCTAATTTTGCACTTCATAATAATTACAAAATAATGATAAGTAACTTATTAAGTTTTTTTTTAAGGGTTTCCTCAGATAGATGTTTTCACCAACCAAAAATTGTATTTATTTACTTTTTCCAAATAGACCTATTATGCGAATTACCTATGTGATTAGTTTTTATTATAAATGTTCAAGTTGATAAATTCTGTAAGACCCATCCTAGGAGATGTATAGCCTGTAAGACCAATCCATATAAATTGTTTCGATATAGTGACTGTGAAAGATCACTTCATAAACGAGCATAAAAAGACATTTACATATGACAACAACACCTGCCCGATTATCTGAGGATATTAGATGCGGATGAATTGCTTCGTTATCGATCACACACGTTTGAGCTCCGGCATATGTTGTGAGTTCGGGATCCTAACAGCTCGTATCCGATGTTGGGCCAGCTCGTTTGATTCTTGCTACCTGTATAGTGATTCATTAGGGATATGTTTTCAGGAAAATGAGTAGCATCTAGGGAGGAAGACTTAGCCGCATAGTTAACATAAACAGAATATTTTGGTTGATTTGATAAGAAAGCACATTAAATCGCCATCTTCCGTTTACAATCACCAGATATATTTTAGTGTTTTGTAAATTCGTTTCCACTGATTAGTTTCTCCTTACTAGCAATATTAAAATTGTGTTTCAAAATTATTACCCAAAATACTAGTAATAAAAAAACTTATAGTACCACTACAACCCATGTAGTGTCTTGGATTTAGTACATAGCTACACAAGGTACTGTTTCTATGGTTGTTCAAGGAGGTGATTTGTAATGGATTACGCTCAACCGCCAGATTTTCCCCCTATTTCGGGTACACACTTTAAAGAGGCTGGGTGAGCCCCGCTAGGGTCCCAGATACCCAAAAATCCATCCCCAGCAGTAAGAGATTAAATAAAATCTGCCAGCAGCCGGATTTGACTCCGTGAACTCTGCAATGAGAGTATCAGGGAGGAGTTGGAGGTTCCACCCGATGAAGGATATCCTTGAGACTCGGCAGCTTAAATGGTTTGGACATATCGTCCGAATAGAGGATCACAGGGATACATTGAAGCCAATGGACTATGGCCCCATTGGTAGAAGACCCCGAGGCAGACCGAGAATGTCGTACCTCAAATACGTCGACCGTCTGCGTAAAAAAAGAAATAAGAATATACGCAAAGCCAGAAATCTTGCAAGTAACAGGGAACATTGGAAATCCTGGTTAGACTATCACCTACGCTGAAAGGCACTAAAGGGTGATGCAAAAGAACAAGAAGAAGAACTCCGGCAGGGCAACCCAGCTACCACTGAACCAATCCGCTCCCCTTATAAAAGGTTATAAGCTTTTATATAATTTTTGATATATTTCCTGAATCCATATATATATATATTTATCCCACTGATCGTCTCATCAACGTACGCCACCGATTATTTCGTCCCCGACAATTTTTTTTTATAGCAATGATGATGTAATAAATTTTAGATAAATTTAAAAAAATGTTTATATAATTCAAGAAATCCATAAAAAAAATGTAAATAACAATAAAAAATAGTATAGCCATTCATCGTATCATAAAAATAAGTAAATAAATTACGTTATCCGAATCGTTGGCACAAATAAAACAAAATAATATATAATGTATTTTAAGGTGTATAACTAATTTGAAAGAAAATATTAGCTATTGAAGAGGAAATGCTTGAATGGATGTATCTTGCGCTATGTTAAAAATGGTTGAATGTTGAGACCATTTTCAATGTTTCTCGTAATATTAGTTAGTTTGGTTTGGAAACAACAATGCATAGTGAAAACATTTCATACAAATAAAATTAGATTTTATTTGAATAATATAAAAAAAGAAAAAAGATGACTTATAACTCTTCTTAGAAGTTAAAGAAGTTCTTGATGGATTGTAAATGACATATAGTCGAAACGTATCCACGTAATAAAGTTATATGAAAAAAAAAAACGACTGGAAATAGGTTTTCATTGAGTGAATGAATTATTAAAATTAATATATTTTAAGGGAATGATTTCAAAGAAATGTTAATTATTGATGAGGAAGTGGTTGACTGGATGCATCTTGGGAAAGTTGAAAATGGTTGAATGTTGACTATTATGAAATTATGTTATAAAACAAATAGTAATAGGAAAATAAGTATAAACAAAACTTGAATTACAATTGCTAATACAAACTGCGAAGCCTAATTAATTGCTCTTACTTAAGGAACTTCATGCTCCACGTGAAGCATTGCTATCAGTATCTTCATCTCGCGATCCTTAATGTTATTCCATCGCTTATTTAAACAATAAATTAGTAATATCTTAAAGAGTAAGAGCGGATAATCCTACTTTATTGCTCCCGTTAATAATGGATTAATTTCTCAATTATTTATCGGTGAAACAATTACGTCTTACAGCTATGATATGTAAATATTCATAGACTGCTTCAAAATATATTCTCAAGTTACAACCGAGCAGATAGGTGATGTAGAATATAATTCCGGGTAATGGAATTGTATATTAAACATAAACATTGTAAATACACTTACATAATAGATCAAAGGTGACCTTTAATGCAATGTAAAGGTTGTGTTTTTTTTTTTGGTTGTTTTTGTAAAGAAGATATACATTATGTAAAGAAATTATAAAATCCTAGTTTATGTGTTGTTATAAATTGATTGATTTTCTTTAGTTGCTTAGTATTTTGTCATGATTCGTATTTTTTATTTAATTTTTTTGACTTTTTATAAATACTTTATGATTTTTATTATGTAGCCTTTTTGGCCAAATATACAATATATAAATTTTTTTTTACTGTTCATGTTTGTTGTTCATAAGGCCCCGAAATAAAGTTGCTCTTCTCTTCTATCCTAAACAATTTTTTTTTTTCTATCTTTTGAATTGATTCTAACAAAAATCCGAAAAGAAAACATAGATAACAGGAATATACCATTTTATGATCAACGCAATAAATAAATAAGTACTTATTTATAAAATTGACTAATTTAAAACGGCTACCGACATATAAACGACGGCACGATGACACGATGTGTATATTTATTGAAAGTACCTCCCGACCATTTCCCACTTTACTAAGATATAAAAATTATATTTTAAAATAACTAATAAAATTCCATAAAAAATATTGATATATTTATATCAGAAGGTGATTTGTCTTATAAAATTGTACTTAAAAATAATTACTAGTCAATTAAAGCGAATGAGACCATCTATAGAAATGTTTTTTTTAAATTATCTGACAGGGATTATGTCAGATAATTTAATAACTTCGGATGACGAAATCGGTGGTAAATTCACTTATCACGCAGATTAGAAACCTCATAAAACAATGGAGGACTGCACAGTGGCACGAAAAACTGAGGTCCACGCATGGCGACTACAGACTTTTTCTGGAAGCTATTGAAAACCAGCACACAGAAGAGAATCTTTACACTACTTCACGACGGGGACGATCATCACAAGAAGAACAGATCCTGCACAAAATGATTTACCAACCGAAGAGACAGGAACCAACTATTTGTTTGTATCCCCGAAGCAGCTGGAGGCGATTCACCGTCGTACGAAGGGAAATAAAGCGCCAGACCACGACGGGATACAAAACATATTGCTGAAAAAACTGCCAAGAAGAGGAATAACTCACTTGACCAATTTATTTAACACCTGCCTCAGGTTAAGATATTTTCCTGACAATTGGAAGAGAGCTATTATTTTTCCTCTACTCAAGCCAATGAAGTCAGGAGTAAGGGCATCACACAGAAGCTAGAAGGACTCAAAATTACAGTGAATCCTAAAAAGACGGACTGCATAATTTTCTCCTTTCAGAGGAAAAAGCGCCACCCTCTCCCTAAGGTCTATAGGATAGCGGGACGCGAAAACAGACCACCACACAGGGAGCAGCATAGTCTACTTAGGTGCCACCCTTGACCGGAACCTTAAACTAGCCTACCACTGCAGGAAGAAACTCAGGTCGGTTAGGAAACATTCTTACAGATTTAACCACCTGCTTACATCTCCTAACTTATCCTTCCGCCTCAAGTTGACCATCTCCAAGAGCATCCTAAGACCGGCACTCCTTTACGGAGCACCACTATTAGGTAACATCACGCCGGCAACAGCGAAAAAGCTCCAACAGTTTCAGAATGGCGTACTGCAACGCATAGTGAGACACACAACATTAAACAAAACAAAAACTGACCTCCTAAACACTACTCTCGTCATACCGACAGTTATAGAATTCATTAAACGTAGACACATTAAATTTTTTGACAGACTATATACTCACTCCAGCACAAACGTGGCATGATCACGTACAAAGTATCAGCCTGAACTGAGAATTTAATAAAATAAAAAGGAAAGGACACGGTGAGACCCATCACCGAAAAAAATCTAAAGTTAATAAATATAAATAAATAAATTAGTACCTTCCACCTTCTCATCCTCCTCTTAAAATGTACACCGTACAGTACAAGAGATACCTCTCCATCCTATCTTCAATTCTACTTAGAAACCTTCAAACCCAAAGGGGCTTAGGAAAAAAAAATAAAAATCGAATAGTAGAAAGAAAGATGGGTGTATGTATAGTTGGTTAGTTTGTTACTAATATATATTCATAAAAAACTATTTGTCACACTAGTTGTGTGAATCTCCCTTCAGACCTCCCGGACGATGTAGAAGAGAGCTGCTTAGAAATCACCTCGAGGATACGACATGCAGCTGAACTCTGCATCCCCAAAACTTCATCTAGACCTAAACGCCAGCGAGTCCCTTGGTTCAATACCGATTGTAGAGAAGCTGTTGAAAAGAAGAGAAAAGCGTACAGAGTTTTCAAAAGAAATATGACCCTTGAAGAAAATATAATTTATAACAGCGTTATAACAATTGTAGATATAAAAATAAATATAGCGTAGAAAATTCAAGATCCAATGGGAGCGATTTTCCCGGCCTCAACACATCCTCTTTACTTGTGCAGTGTTTTCTTGAGCAGCCAGGGTTTTCCTCTTCTTGCTGATATTCTCTGGATACATTCTTCATATAGGATTCTAGGCCGACCTCGAAGCCTTCTGCCCAGCGGGCTTTCTTTACCTTTTTTCAAGTTACCCATTCCTCATTCGTGCGACAGACATGTCCGAATGTAAATTTAAATGTAAACATTGAGTATACTCGAAGTGTAAGATATATAAAGCATTCCAACATGTCCCATCTTGGATGTGATATGTTTATATTTCACTGCAAAGCAGTCTGAGGATAAAAACTAAGCACTTTGATATAAACAGTTTTGATGGCAATGATTTTGCTCAATATTATTAATTTTTACACAATACGCGAATCCTTCAGGCTATAGTTCTCATTGGCTATGAGGAAGGAGTATTATTTTTTTTTAATATTTTTTAAAGGTTAAATAAAAGAATTTTTTTTTTGGACTTAAATACGTAAATAAAAAATCATTTCAGATGACAGTATCCTCCATTTAAGTATTTATAAATATGTATGTTGTTTCTTCTTCAAGCTGTTTATCAAGTCTAGTTTAGAAGATTGAATTTCGTTTCAATAATTCAACCTTTTAGCACAAAATACAGCAAGAAGAATGTGAATAATTAACTTTTGTTTTGCTAAAAAATATTGAATTTAAAGAAAATATATTCACGTGTTTTCTTAAGACCATATTCGTCCTTAAGTGTGGATTGTGACTTCATATCCACTTAAACATGCCTGAGGCTTGTTAGTGAAGTTGACGCTCATGATTTTAGAAACTTTTTGTTGTACTTGAGTGCCGTCCACACGCAAACGAGAATCTAAACTTGTTGGCTCAATATACCAATTTACTTTTTGCATGGTTTCACGCTTAGTGGCAAGTAAATTTTTTTATTTTGACATACACGATATTTAGATAATTACTTGAAAGTACTTTTCGTAAAGAGTACTTAATTTGAAAGTATTTACACAAATTAACGTGCACACACAAAGATTCAATATCTTGAACACCTACCACACTAACAACTTATCATATCATAAAGTTTTTAATCAGTACGCCCCCACCTTAAGATTGAAAAATATGTAGCTTTCAGTATCAAAAGCCGATAATTCCAAAATTTCACTCAATTGACTTGTTCACATTTTTCAAGTTTAGTCAAGCAATTTCGTCTAACACGTAATTTTATCACATTACTATTTATCATTTTAGTCCGGTTTTAAACTTGAAATTTCAGGGGCATAAATGATTGCTTGACTAAATTGGCGAAAAATGTGAAAAAAAACCCCGTAATTTTGAGTTATCCGCTTTTGATCCTGAACTCTCTACATAAAAGTATATTTTTTTAATTAAATTAAATTCAACTGTATTTTTAAATTTTCTATTCGCAATTGGTAAGTAATTATTACGAATTAATATTATATGATCATGAAGACACAAACGATGTAATAATAAATTTACATATTATAAAAAGCCAAAATTCTTAAAATACAATAAAATATAATTGAAATTTTATTATTAAAAAAAAGAAGAAAAATCTTCATTGAATAATCTACATCTAGATAATCTCATCCCACGACAGTTCTGCAATTAATACTAAAAAGCATAGGAATTGGTACCAAATCGTACACTTACTGATTTGATGTAATATCTTCTACATATAATTGAAACTGAGCAAGTCATTAATTCAAAAGTTTATACTAATAATATGAAAAAGTAAACAAATCCAACAATAGCATGGCAGTACATGTAGCAATCATATAGATAACATAATATTTCTACACTCTTAATGAGTATCATAAACTAATAAAATAGTGAATAAATCCTTTATTTGGAAATAGTACATATTACTTGATGAGTTATCGTGAGCATATATTGGCGAGTAGAATAATATATTTGTGCGTTACTTAAGTCATGTGCTTCCCACTGAAATAATTACTAATTAAATTTTTACTATACTATTTTCAACTTGATATTCCTCTCTCAGAGTTCCAACACTACTATATTACATGTTTTTATAATGCACAATAGACCTAAACGAAAACAAAATAATATAATAAGGATAAAATTAAATACTTAATATTTTAAGAAACCAAAATTACACTTATATGTACTTATTCAATTAAAACTGTATGAGAACTTTTAAGGAAAGCATTTTGGCCACTTTAACAATTTAAAAAAAAGCATTTCCTTGCTTTGTATATATTCGGTTAAGCTCAGAGTCCGTAAAGAATCATGAAATGTCCATTAAGAGACTCGTATCGTTACACTACTCTTTAAAGACTTAAGGACGGATCCAAAAACTTTCTGTCGTAAGCCATACACCAAATCTTCTGCACATGGAGAAGTGTGAAGTGGACCTACGGTGTGGACGGTGCTGCAAATGGCAGAAATAAATGAGGCGCTCGGTAGCAAGCCATCATTCTTTGTGAATGAAGTTTTTGGAAATAGCGGATTCCTTACATCTGATTTTATAAATTGTTGAAGAAGAAGAACTTACAAGTACTGCTTTGTCAAACAGTTATGGAAGTGACTATATTAAACTTTGAGTTATAAATGTAAAACAAGTTATGACATTGAAGGTAAATCATTTTTATTAAATTTTTAGCTACTTAAACTTTCAAAACATTCTCGTTTTGTTGTATAAAAGTTCCCATGTTTTACAAAGAAATGCTAAATGCAATATACTTTATGCTATTGATGCTAGTTTTATGCTGAAGTTTCCTCATAATCAATAAATTTTATAGAACTATAATAATGAATTTAATAACTTTTTAGATATATTATAAATAAATACCAACTTTTCACAGCATTAGATTATTTAAAGAGAGCATTATCTCAACAAAATAAATATTTATTATATTTTTAATAAAAAATAAAATTTAGATAATTTTTTTTTGTCGCGATTTTGTAAATATATGAAAATGCTATTACGGGCAACAAAAAATCTTTTATATCTATTTATTAACTATGTTTATTTCATAGAACATGTTTCTTAACTTTGGCCCTGTTTTGAGAATATTATTTTGTTTTGTAAAAGGGATACATGTTATGTTGGGTTGTTTCAAATGAAATGTCCGTTTTTAATACTTCTAAAATTCAAAGGGAATTAGTGGACTTCTGTTGTTTTCTATGTTTATGTACTCCTATCACAGATTGTAACGAGGTGTTATTAATTTGCTCATTTTTGAAAATATTAAATATAATTACAATTGAACGAACATTGTTGAGTACGCCATCAAATATGGCAATGGAAACACGAGAGATAATTTGTAAATAAGTTTAAACTTGGACACTCAACTGCTCAAGCTGGAAGAAAAATGATAACCGCGTTCGGAGAAGGACATTGTTGTGAACGAACCATTCCACGTTGGTTTCAGGATTTTTCAGCCGATGACACAGATTAATTCTTAAATAATTCATTTCTCCTTCGTGAAACCATCATATCCACATATTTCCATTACGTATATTTCTTCATTAATGCACCTTCATTATAAATCTTCCCCATTAGCACTAAAATGTCTGCTTTCCCTTTGCGTTTCATTTACAGAAAGTGGAAAAAATATCTTTAATCTTCGGAGCACACCTTTTGAGTTACTCAAAGTTCGAGATGAAAATATTTTAAGTAATTTTTTGTTTGTTTATTAATTAACTCATTGGAATTTCCAACTGTGTTATAACAAATAACAAGTAAATGGCACGAATGATATATTGAGTCTTGAATAAAGACAAGTAGAGAAACTACCCAGTGGTGGTACTCAAATAACAATTTCAACTTAGAAGGGATATTGACATCTTTTTAAATGATAAAAAAACAAAAACAGATTTGACGTAGTGCTGAAGAAGAGCACTTTTAAATCAATTCCAGTATCGCCTTTTGGTGACCTGTAGTCACAATGTAGATGTTATTTTAACACAAAAAACAAAATCTTCAAGAAGGACTAAACGAATTTATACATTGCAACTGACCTGGGGAGGGCGGTGAAGTGTGGTAGCAGGGCTGGGTGAACCCAGGGTGGCACGAGCGGGCACCAGGCGAGCAGCGCCGGTGGGATCGCGGCTCTCTCCTCAGGCGGCGAGGTCATCACCTCTACTGAGGCCTCCTGCCGCCCTCCAGCCGCTCCAGCGGGCGACCAATTGGCTGGAAGGGGCGTGGCCTGGCGGGCCAATCAGCTGCCGCCACGCCCCGCCGCTCTCCAGCCACCTCCTCAGGAGTCGAGGGTTGCCACACCTGCCACTCTCCCGCTTCAATGGCCTTTTTCAACATCCGCCATCTTTAGGGTTTCATCTGCTCACTTTAGTATCAGTTAATTTGTTACAGCTTACTTAAGCGGCTCGCCTCCTTTAGCCGCTACTAACTGCCGACAAATGAACCGCTTATCTTAACAGACACCTTTCACCACCGCCAGTCTTCTTCTAATTCATTATTCCCGGTCGGATATCTTCAATCCTGATTTCTGTTGTGAATTCATTGCGTGCCGTATATATGTGTAGATATTTTGATTGCAGAAGTTTTCCTAGACGGAAAACTTTAAGAAGTCCTTTGATATCAAGAAGAGTCAAGATCATGCTTTACAAATAATTATCAGAAACTTGGCCCGTGTCCAGATGCCAACAGTTCGCTACTCTTCAAAAGGAAAATATTGAGAAGGATGTATCAAGTGTGTGGAAGAGCAGTATCAAGTGTTTCAGGAGTCTGACGTGGTGCGGCATATAAAAATAGCTATGTTAAGACAGGCTAGGAAACATTCTTTCTGGAGGAAGGTGCTACTCAGAAAAAAAAACTACTATTTGGGTACGATGATGGAAAAAGGAAACGCGTCCACGAATTAGATGGGCAGACGAAGTCAAGAGGGATGGATCCATGGAGCTTGGAGGACTTTGCCACTAAGCAGAGAATAGTGGAGGAGGCGTCTTGAATTGGCCAATACCAGTACTGAGTTGTATAGCCAGTGTTATAATGATTAAGTTATCGTAGAGATAGCGGAGCTCTTCCCTCCTCATCAAAATAGATTTGATCTTCCAATAGTGCCAGTATCATTAGAATACACCTACATTTATGTGATAAGACTGTTACCCTCCTTGGTTTTCTGTTATGCTCATAAGACAGATTTAGTCTAATGACGTTCTAAGGGCTTTCAAAGGATATTTAATTTTATCCGTATTATATTTATTTTTTTCAGTAATTTTATGAGGAAGTTAAAATGGCACTATGTTATCTTCCACTGTATGTATCCATTTCTAACTTTTTATTCTATCGTTAAATCAATATTGATTATGTACCTATTGTACAACTACTGGCACAGAAAGAAATAATTATTGGAAAAACTTACGCTAAACCGTGGAAACGGGAGAGAGAAATCCAACTCCTTTTAACTTATTCATTAAAACTTTTTTCTTTTAGAAACTTTTTCAGCTTCAAATCAATACTATTACATGTTCAATAAGTTTACATAAAATCTTTTATTTTTCAATTAATATGGCCATGGAACGAAACGGTCAGGTGATGTCTCGGGAGGGTTGAGTTCATTACAGAAACAGCAGTGACCGAGGTCCAGGAGTGAGCAGTGTACTGACAGTTTTTGCCCGGAGATAGTTTGCGTATTCGCCGATTCGGTCCAGCACGTCATGACTGGCTATATAAAACCGCCTTGAATTGGTTGAATTTAATACCTTTATTTTGTTTTAACAATCTTTAAGTTCTGAGGTCAGAGCCCAGTTGATAGAATGTAAAGAAAAATAATTCTGAATGGTGCTGGAGAAATAATTCTAAAGAAGTGTAGTGTCTTAGTTACTGCACGTCTCCCTTTACACCAATAAAATAAAATGTTAGATAGTCAATAAAAAATGTATATCAATATATAATGTTTATACAGGAAGTTAACCAAATTATAACAGTTCATTTTAAACAGAGGTTATTACTCTAAGAAAAGATTTCAAACATTAACTGTAATGTAACGACAAACTGATAAAAACAGTTTGTTTTTTGTTTAATATTTAATTGAACACCATACAGTCATTAAATATTCTCTCCTATACTTGCAGAATTATGTTAGCCTAAACATGGTACGAGATGTAAAAAATAAACTAAATATTATTTCTGATTAAAACAAAATTTTGGAACGTAACATATTGAATTTAAGATTTTAAAATTAAAATTAAATGTCACATAAATATGAATTGAAATAAATTTATGTATGTAAATGTTTTATAACCTGAATCAGCGGCACCGTATTCATCCCATTAATAAGCGTGCTTAAGACTATAACATTAACATAGCGTTTCCATTTAGGTATAATGCTAAAAGCCCAATTAATTACATTTGGAATTATACCTAATGTTGGGGATTACATGATGTAAGGTATGCCATCTGATAGCAAATATGTTCTCCTCAGAAGGAACATATGTCGGATGATCGGAATTCCTTTCGTAACGATTACATTAATAATCTAGGTTAATTGAACCGCTACTCTGTCACAGTTCGACAAACATCGTCGTTAAAAAGTTTCCATTGAAATATCCCAATTCCTTCCCGAGATAAAAATATTTACTTTCATTAATGCCGCTGTGCAAAGAAAAGCGTGTTGTCATTCATTTCTCATTTAAACAATGTAGGGTAGTTGAATCTGTTGATTGTCCATAAAACAAAATGAAAAGTTAACACCGTTTGACGGTAAAATACAAACCGTTTGACGGGGTCTGTGTTAGACAGTGTTATCTATTTTTTTATCTCTAAAGTTCATATAAATAAATAAATATAAATGTATATTCATAAATAAAAATAATTAAAAATTTAATATATAAATTCAATTAAAGCATTTAATAATAATAATAATAATAAATATGCTTTAATTCTAGTAAAGTATCTAATAGTTTATAAATTAATCTGTAGTTTATTCCATATTTCAAATAATATAACTTATTTTTTTATGTATATCTCCCCATTTTTTTTAACGCTGCAATCTATAATTATAACATCTGTCCTTTATCCTTATCTAATTAACTGTGATCTTCGCAGCATGTCTCCTGGGCGAAATTACTTAACGCTTTCCAATTGGGACCATTTAATAAACTAAACAATCCTATAGTAAATAATACATAATATTTTATGAATATTTGATAGCGAGGCACCTTAGAATGTTTCTTTGGGATCTGCAGGCTCTTCTGGGGCTCAAAGAAACTAAATACTAACTAAAATTAACTGTGCACCACCAATTAGGGGGGGAAACTGGCAGTTGAGTGTGAGTAGGCCTTTTCACCTTCTAGCACACCCGTTGCCTTGGAAATATTGCAGTCTCTACCATGTAAAGAACCTAATAACCTTCATGGGCTGTGGTTGTCCAGGGTTTTTATGAACATTTATTAAATATAAGAGCTTATAAGCCGGTGGAGGCTGAACGTTGAGGGTAGAAGCATTCGTTTTTTTAAATTTTTAATGCTACTATTGTGCATTAATTTTCATTTAATAATGTCGTGTAGGTTGAATGATTGAACCATTAAGTTAATATTAAGTGAATGATTGAAATATTTCCAAATAAAACTGTGGGGCTTCTCAGCTTTCAATGGGCGACAAACTTCCCTTACACAATGTGATCCTGAAGCCAGTTCTGAGCTATTGACTTGAAGAGTAGGGTCATGAGTACATTCAAATACACAATGTACACATGCACCCCTTTCAAAGTCTCTCAGAACAATTTCAAATGTTCTACATTCAGATCACACTTTGTTGTGGATAGCTGTAAAGTTTCGCCATCCACGCTAGATAGATTGATCCTGGCGACGTTAAAATATTTTTTAATATTCTTGAATTAAATTACAAACCTATACCATTACGACTTATGAAGAGCCTTGGGTTCAGTACATGGTAAAGACTATACAGTTTCTAGGTCAACGGTTGAACAGGGATCTGATTTGTCCGATATCACACTAATCTGCAAGGTGTTTCCCCAATTTAGGGTGCACATTTTATAGAGGGTGGGTGAGTCCCAGGAGAGTCTGCAGATCCCACAAGGTCCATCTGTAGATGTTAACAGATTAAATAATTTATCTGTTACAGCCGGATTTGAATCCCAAACCCTCAGCATAGCAACTCTACATGCTGAGCTATCCCGCTCTCCTGAATTGAATCACTATGGCTTTAATAAATTGGACATCTTAGCTTATGTTAATCTACTTTTTAATTGTAATTTTTTCAATGAGACCAAACTGATGAATTTCGTAATCGTTAGGTAAAAACATACCTCAACATTCTTGTATATTCTTATTGATAAACATTTATGACTCTTTACATAATATATCTTAAGCGTTCAGAGTATCCACATCGATAACAAATTATGCTCGATCAAAAGAACAATGACAACTCAAAAATTGGCATTTTTGAGTTAAGTCTTCAGTTGAATCTTTTTAATTGAGGATTAGCATATCTGATATCCCATCTTCAACATGGGTCAAACAATTCAATGTTTTTTTTCAGTAAAGTCATATTTTGAGTTGTATCATGTTTGAACTTAAAGTTTTATGGGAATAATGACATAAGTTAAAATCAAAGAAGTTTCAAGATTTAAAATAAAACATTATTACTATGAATAAAATTATTATAATGAATGATTATTATGAATTATTATGTACCTACTCGCTTCGGCGGTACATATACTAAAATCTGAAGGTCACTAAAAGCATTTCAAAACCATTGATCTTTTAAACGAGCAATATGTGAAGTCTGAAATAATATGTAATGAAAACAAATTTTAAAAAAAATCTGTAACACTACAACCCGTGAACGGGTCTGGGGTTCAGGACATGGTAGGGACTGTACTGTTTCATGGAAAACAGTTGATTTGTCCTAGATCACGCTCAACCGCCAAATTTCCACCTTATTTTAAGTACCCACTTTATAGAGGCTGGGTGAGCTCCAGGAGGTTCCTAGATCCCATATGATCCATTTCCGGCTGCTAAGAAACTAAATAAAAGTCGTCTCAGCAGCGGGAGTTGAACCAGGATTTTCGGCATGACAACGCAATGCTCTACCACTGAACCACTCCGCTCCGCAATGAATACAAATGATGAGTATTTATTTTTTTCTGAATGTTAATTCTAATGTGAGTCACAAATATATACGTATAAAAGCCAATAGAACATTTAAAGGCACCAGTGTTCTGTATCCAACAAAAGTCAACAAACAATTTGCACGTTATATAACGAATGTTGTCTAATAAAATTACGTAAACAACACTCGTATTAATAAACTTAATTTATAATGTCTCTAATGAGAAGAGGCACTAGAGTGAAAGTGACTGGAGATTTATCCACTTCAGACGAGAGTGTTTTGAATGCGGCATAAAAATATTTTGGCACGGTAGCCTATGTTGGAAGGTCGAAAGGAAAAAGAGAGCAATTGAAGGCGAAAAGAGATAAGGTATATTGCAGCTCATCCTCCGAGGATTAGCCTCTCATCACAAACAGAGATAGCAAGCCGCTTCTCAAACAATCTTTAATCTACCGCTGTTAGCGACTCACGTCTCTCATTGTATTGCTCCAAGGAATCGGGTCACTCCTCACTCAATAATACCTAGTGGAAAAAAACATAAGAATCATTCACGGAATAAACACTACCACTACAACCCATGAAGGGTTCTTGGGTTCAGTATATGGTAGAGACTGTGCAGACCGAGATCATACTCAACCACTAGGTTTTTCCGCCAATTAAAAGTACTCACTTTATAGAGGATGGGTGAGCCCCAGGAGAGTCCTACATGATTTGTTTCTTCGTAAATGTCTGCATTGGTTATGGGTATCAAGTTGATAGTTTATTATTATAATTAATATATTAAATTATTGTGATGGTGATAGAGTTGTAATGGAAACAAATTTAGAAATAATTCCTCTTGGAATTAGGGTAATTTGTCAATTGCTAATAAACAAAATAGTTCTAAATGATATAATTCTTTACAATATTATTATTTGTATCATTAATGTTATAATTTACACTATAATTCTGTAATTTTAGAGTTAATCCTGAAAATTGCTGCATTATAATAAATATAAATTTCTCGAAATGTCGAAAAATAGTTTGGTAAACTTAAAATTCACAGAAGATTCAGATAAAATAGTTTACTTCTCGGAAACAACCCAAACTGTTGTTTTCAATTCATCCATAGAAATTTATTTCTTATATAGTCTTAATTTATTTATTTACATTGTTTAAACATATTTATTTATTTAACTTTTCAATTTTTCTATATAAATTCATAAAGTTTATCGACTATAATTTATATTGGAAATTGATAATATAGCAATAATAAACGTAACTGTCTTCTTCAGTAGCCGCAATACTCAACGGTTTGGAGGGTTAAGAAGTCTTAATGCCATGATCGAACGCATCTAAGACTTGCTTCTCTATTTAACAAAAAACTAACCATTTTAATTCAAAATAAAAATTGGTAATTATTCCGCAGGTTATCACTTCGAGTAGAGTCACAACAAGTTTTAACTTTTCACTTGTTTCCCTTTTAACATTTAGTTAGGGATTAAATGTATTTAAGTAGGAAAAAAATCATTTATTTTATATTAAACCTAATTCTACATCAAAAAATATTCTATAATATTACGAAAATAACTCTCCGACTAGGAGTACACCGAGAGTGGATTTAGGAGTTGAGCTGACCCCTGATAGTAAAAAGATAATTGGTTGAACGAGCGTCACGGAACGGCGGGCAATATGATGAATATTAGAGCCTCTTTACTATCGATATCTCAATCAGCAGTTGTTTGGTTGGGCTGCAGGCAGGCAACTAAAGTGCTTATTAAAATAAACTACTCGTCTTGAAATATATGAAACTAGACTGAGAATTTGTAAATTTATATATATATATATATATATATAAAATATAATATAAAAAATATAGCTACTCCTAAATCATCCAATCTCCTGGAGTTTTTATTACAAAATACTTACCATAATATTTGCCTTTCTCACTACATATGTATAATTAACATTGTTAATATCTAAATCATAAAGAATCATACATACCCATAAGATGTAAAAACAAATAACGACACAAGTGGCAGTTGTAAAATGCTAAGTTATTGCGAACATTAATCTCTCCCTCGAGTGGTGTTTAATTTTTACAGGCACAATTTGAAGGACCACTTAACAGAGTGCAGGTCGTAGGAATCGGCTCAAATCGGCAGCCATTACAAGAGCTATTTGGTTGAAAGTATCAACAAACTAATGAATAACCATTTGCTCCAGTTATGAGGTCTTTTATTTAAGAAATAACTCGGATACTACCTGTTGAAAACAATAAACTTCTCTTTTAAAACTGTACCTACTTTTGAATATGTCGTCATTTTGTGTGGAAGCGGAGTTGCTCAGTGGTAGTGCGCTGCGTTGCCGTGCCGAAGGTTTTAGGTTCAAATCCGGCTGCTGGAAGATTTAATTTGTTAACAGCCGTGGGTCGATCCTTTGGAACGTGGGACCCTTCTGGGGTTCTTAGTTACTTCTAAATGAGTAACTAAAATCTATCGGGGAAAATCTAAAGGGGGAAATCTATCGGTTGATCAAATATGACAAATCGCCTCTTAGTACAACCATCGTCTAAGAAACAGTAAAGTTTCTACCACATACTAAACACAGGACCCTTCATGGATTCTAGTGGTACAGATTTTCTTCATTCCACGTAGACTGGATGAACCACTACACTTTGGTGAATACCATCCCGCTTGTTATGACAGTCACTTCCTCCTCGGTAGCTGAAGAATGAGAGCGGATTCTTCAAGGAACGGAGGAACACTATAGAAGAGGAGGTGAATGGGCCCAGTAGCTCCTAGATTAGGTCATTGAGGAGAGGTCATTAGCTGAGGACCACACGCGGGAGGTTCCCAGGGGCTGTTGCTTAGCTCTTTGTGCCTCCTCCATTCATCCCGCCGCTATTGGTTCGCATTAATGACCAGCGTCTCCTTCACAGTAATGGTCGGGAGGAGGAAATCACACTGCTGTGTCACACATGACGGTGAGGATACCGGCTCGGCTTGAGAGATATAGCAAGTGCTAAAAGCATCGCGTTTTAGAGATGATGTTTGGCCCATATTGATTTCAAAGAGATGTTTTCCAATAATGTTTCGATAAAAACGGATGTGAACATCCCTAAAACTTCCTCATATGCCTATTGAACTATAAATCGTTGTTAGCATGTAAAACTTATCATGTCCTAGATCGTGGATATAGTTCGGTTGGCCCAAAGCAGCTTATGAAGTAGACGAATAACGCGGCTCCTCAACCTGGGAGAATAGTTTAACTGTTCATCAAACCATCTCTTCTGAGCAGCAGTCAACAAGATCATCGAAGGGGATGGAACCATAACAAGACATATAAGTAGAAATAAAATCATTGACGTCTAGAACTCTGTAAATGTCATTAAAGTTATTTTTTTTTTTTTTACTATAGACAATTTAACGTATGCATTGAAGACAAATAACAAAAATTGGAGGTTTTATATGAGAGATTTTTAAATTACAATTTTTTTAAAACCCTAATCGATAAATAGAATAATTTAAAACTTATTGAAATCAGGAAAAGAACATCTAAATGTAACAAATATCATTAAAAAACTATTGTGAAAATTATATAATGTGATATAATGAACACACCACTATTTCGTCCATTATTTCAGAAGAATTGCTTTGTAATTTGTTTATTTAATTCTGTTCCTTTTGGGTCAATAGGTACACAAGATATTAATTATACTGCGGGTTCGAAGCCTGGGCGGTAGGCCCTAGGATTTTTAAAGAGGCTAAAAATACTTAGTTATGTTCTCCTCTTGACATTAAGTAAAATGGGGCCATCGAGCGTTTGTATTGTCAGGTGCTATTTCAGGATGCCTTTCCTAATTATACTGGGATAGGTAAATTTCACAACTCCGACTGTACATCTTCCGAATAGCCATAACAGCATAAAGTGACTTGTGACATACCAAAAAGAAAAGAATAAACAATCATAAATTGTTATATGTGACACTTTTTCGAATGGAAGGAATATGTAAAGTACACCTGCGAGGGGTTACCGACCAGGTGGCTACAGTTATTTCTCTATACTCATAAGTCTCTCATGGTTTTTACCTGAAAAAAGGAAATGGCACAGTCGTTGGTAAGACGGGGGGGGGATTCTAGATGCCGGGAACCTGCACCTTCCGAAAGTGATGGATATGTTTTTAATCAATAACGATATAATATTATTGTACCTCAGTTGTAAAGATCCTAGGATCGCATCGCACATTATTGTTTAAAAATTATTCAGACCAAAGGATTTTAAATATTTTTATTTTGAAGAGAAAAGATCTGGCCCTGGCCGGGAATCGAACCCGGGATTTCCGCCTCCCCGTGGCAGCGCTCTTACCATTTGATCTACCAGGGGTCGCCTCTCAATCAGGACAAATCCGTTCTCTTCACCGATCCCATATCCCCGTGTTCTCGCAATTTTGTGATGTATACACGAGGAAGAACGTTCATTGAAAATTACTTTAATTAGGATCTTGTTGACTTACGTCATTATATTATGTATAGTTTTTAATATTTTTTTGTTAATTGTTTTAATTTTAAAGTATTTTTATTTTGAAGAGAAAAGTCCTGACTGACTGAGAGGCGACCACTGGTAGCTCAAATGGTAAGAGCGCTGCAACGGAGAGGCGGACGACCCGGGTTCGAATCCCGGCCAGGGCCAGGATCTCTCTCCATCTTTTCTCTTAAAAATAAAAATATTTAAAAATTAAAACAACTAACAAAAAAATATTACAAAGGATTTTTACTTTCCCGAGATCATTATTTGTGTAGTGAAGGCAAAATAGCAAAATCGGTGACTCGCAATATGACCCCGAATCAGACCACATGAGGAGGCAACCTGTGGTTCAGTGGTTAGCATAACAACCTACTAAGCCCAAGATTGAGGGTTCGTAGCATGCCAGGTGGCCCTAGGATTTTTTAAAGGGAGTAAAAAATGTTTGGTTATGTCGCCCTTCGGAAGGGACGTCAAACGGGGGTCCCGAGCTTCTGCGATGTCGAGCACTCTTTAAAAATCCCTATTCTAATTAAACCTATATATATACCTATAGATAGGCAATCCACTGTAGGATCGTAAGATCAACCATAGCAGCATAAAGTGACGTCAAATAAACTAACCAAATGAGTACTTATTACTTATTTCAGAATACACGAAAATGTATAACGAATATAGTAATACAATGAATGATCCTAATGATATGAGATAACTAGTCTGATTTCGGTAGAGAGAAAGAGATAGAGTGTGTGTGTGAGAGAGAGAGGGAGAGAGAGAGAGAAAGAGTGAGAGAGAGAGAAGTAGGATTGTAGAGAGGTACTCGTGAGAAGAAGACCGCAGATAGAAGAGGCATCGACAAGGCATTGAGAGCGAGCAGGTGGAGCTCGCGTGCAGTAGTCTTCAGTACCATCCCGTATCATCCCACTTCAAGCACAGGCCAAACAATAACTCTCAACTCCTCAATGCTACCTCTCTTACAAATTGTTTACTATATTTTTATTTACCTCTCGTCTCATTAATATAATTATTAACGTTCCGCTATTAACAGATATTTAATATTATAAAATAAAGTAATCATTCTGCAGGTTGTCGCTTCGAGTGGAGTTTTCAAACAAGTTTTCGTATCTGTTCCGCAGATTGTCGCTTCCAGTTGAGTTACAACAACTTTTAACTGTTTATTCTTTTCATTTTGAATATTTTCCAAAAAACCGAGTTATCCTGAGCATTAGTATGGAACAGAGAATGTAATTATGGTAGATTTCGATAGCCATTTCATCAAGAAATAAAAGATTCAACTAGCATTTCAAAGTACAGATGATATATTTAAATATTTTTATTTTAAAAGAAAAAAATCCCGATATATCCAGGACAGGGATATATAGATGAGATATAGATATAGATATAGATGATATATATACAGATATAGATGATATATATACATATATAGATGACATATGTTAGTTAAAACTTTCATTTCTAGATGAGATGATTACCGAAGTATATACATTCCCCATAATTACATTCTAATTGAATATTAAAAGGGAACCTATTGAAAGGTTCAAATCAAACGAAATCTTATTAGATTTATAAATTTATTTTAAAAAATATTGAAAGGTTAAAACTTGTGACTCAACTCGAAGCGACAACCTGCAGAACAATTACCATAAATTTAGTTGTGAATGTTAACTTTGTGAAATATAATATGTTTGCTTATGTAACCTATTGTGTGAGTACTAACATTTAATAAATAATAAAATACTTCGATAATAATTTCATCTAGAAATGTTATTTGAACAATTTAATTATAGAAGTTACTATTGTGAACGGAAGTCTCTAAATAGAACATCAGTGAGATTTACCAAGGTAAGAATCATGATCTTAAATCGATCTTAATATATATATATGAAATACAATCATCTGATTTATCTACTTAAAAATAAGTGCCAGGCACTCTGTTAAGGTTTGATAGACGCCGCTTGCATACATATCTTTTCATGCCTATGCTTTTTCTTTATTCATAATCAGGTTTTTTATTATTTGATGGAAGGCTTCTACTCGTTTAGTATCAGAAATTAATTATTTCCCCTGGTAGCTTAAATGGTTAGAGCGCTGCCACGGAAAGGCGGACGATCCGGGTTCGAATCCCGGCCAGGGCAAATATTTTCTCTTCAAAATAAAGATATTTAAAAATTAAAACTATTAATAAAAAAATATAGAAAATAAATTAGATTTACAATCATTGAAATCAGTCTTAAAACTCTTATATCCTTCTGTTGTCACAAAAGTGAAGATTATTGACTTTTTTTTGTTCCTTATCTGATAAAGAAATTAAATTAAACATTATATCTTTATTAATAATATTCCAACAATGTCGAATATTGATGAAGTGCCCGTACCGTGACTACAGGGACACAAGATAAGGGAGATAGTAGTTTCCGATTTAGTGCAAATAAAAAATCGAATGTTTACTTTAGAACTGCGTAAGAACCGTGAAGGAGTGGTCTTATCACAAGAGATATCGTCAGGTGTATTTTATATAAAGGAAGAAAACCATATTAAATAAAAACGTTCCCAGGATATTATTGTAATTTTGTTAATTATTTATGTATGATACTCTCCATACTTTTTTTTTCCCTCACATTAATAGTTACCATCCCCATTCCTTTTTTTTTATTGAATCAACCTGTCATTGCATTAACCTCATTTTCATAAGGTCGAATTGTAATTTACGGCCTTGTCACCCGTTTTTGAAAAATCGATTTAATATTTCTTCAAAATATATTTTTTAATTCATAGCACTTCTTTTTTATTATAATTTGTTATTTAAGAATAAATTTTCATAAATTATGTAATGATTATTTACCTAAAGATAAAATGATTTACAAATCAAGCATGTACTTAGACCAAATTAGGAAATCGACTTGGATCTAGTTTCTAGTAAAGTTGTTCTGTGTGCCGCTTCTTGTGCAAAGTGGAATATTGATAGATGAGAGAATTATAGATGAGAGAATTGAATTAATTTTTCATAATCTCAATTATAGATGATATTTAACAATTATGGAAGAGATTAAATAAATACTTCAAACAATTTTTAATATAGGATAAGTATTTTATGTTTTTATTTTATTTACTCTTATGGTATCGACTTTACTATAGAATTTCATTTTGTTTTGGTGGGGGGGGGGGGATTTTACTGTTTCTTTAAATTATGTATGCACTTAGTAAACAATGTATAATGGGAATGGCGTAACTGTTTTTAAATTTTGCTGCCGGAAAAAAAATATGAGAACCACTGGACTAGACTTAACACAGTCACTGTAACAGTATTTTGAGGGTCCTAGACATTTAAATTTCCATTAGTTATTGATTTTTTTTTTTACTTAATAGTTATGCAACAACAAATACAAGAAGTCTTGGACATGTAATTTTTTTTTAAATAGTCATTTTTAAAAATGTTAAGAAATATAAATTACAATTGCATATATTAATTACATAGATTAGTTAGTAATTTTCAGATAGTACATATCATATAATATATATGATAATATATATCATATATCAATATTTCATAATGGCACCAAATTAATTAAAATTACTATTTATGAGGTTTATAGTGTGCTATATATGTTTCAGCGTTTTTTACGTTTGCTATATATTTGTATATTATGAGTCGACTCGAATTTGTCAAACGTTGGCGTGCATCCGTTGTGTAGATCTTATGTAAACTTGATATATATATATATATTTTTTTATTGGCCTAGTAAGGACCTCGTCAGTTCAACTATCTTCTATTAGCCTTAATCTTTGCCCAGTATTCCTTAACAGGTTGCTATTTTCTTTTTATCTGCCAATTTCTTTCTCGTCTCCAACTTTGGTTTTTCCTGGTCGTAATTTAATTTCACCCTAAGAAGCTTAGGCTTCATAAGCAATCTCATGTAGGTCTTTTTCTTAATAGATAAAGATTCGCTTCCGAAATTATGTGGGTTTCGCTCTTAGCAAGATTCATGAAAGATTGGTTAAAAAGATAGGTTCATTAATTATTCATTCATTATCAACTAAATTTTATTGAAAAAAATGGTTAAATTTATAGGATATTAATTCTTGAAGTTACTTTGCAGGGAAATGGAAATACACTTTACCTAATAAATTGGAAATTCACTTAGATTCCATATCTTTCAAAATTTCTTTTCACAAAATATGATTATAACGAAATAATTGCCGAAATTATGGACATGTTTTAAAAGCTATTCGGATTATTTAATTTATCCTTTTTCAAATAATCTTTGAATCGAGTGAGTTCAACGAATTAAAGCTCAAAAATGCAACTGCTTTCTTATCAATTTGTAAACCTCAGGTAATACACACTTTATAAATACAGTATGATTTGTATTATGTAGCCTTCTGGCCAGATATACATTATGTTTCTTTTTCTGCTCGTGTTTATTAAACTAAATAGACTGAGGCCAAGAATAAAGTCAGTTTTCTATTCTATTTCAATTATATTTATACGTATGTTTATATATTATACATAGATTGGTAGTGCTTTTAGATGTTGTAGGATTATACAAAAGTAACAAGAAAACTAGGTGTTTGTAATATAAATATCTTTCCCCCGGAGGTAAAGGAAACCATGTCCACCAAATAGATAATATTTTAAACGAATACTCAGATCAATACTTCTAATAACTTACCAATACCAAAAACAATTTGAACAATTTTCTTTTAGCTGTTTTTTTCAGCAATGAAGAAACAAATTTTATTAATTCAAAGTTGTGAAAAATTGGTTCTCCAGAACAAATACAAAAATGATGGCGCCCTTAACCTTCGTGGTACATATATAGTAGTTTTACTATAGATTTTTATTTTGTTTTATTTTATTATTTATAATCTTGCATTCACTAAGGGCACCATCAAACGAATTCTTTTCAAACTTGTCCGGAGCACGTATTACAAAAATTATTCAACGTCGCTACCGTATGACCGTACGAATGTCTCCCTAAATCTCAATTGTATATAAAAAATATTGGATATGATATCGTAATGATATTAAGCCACCTTTAATTGGGCTAGAAAATATACAACCACTTCACGCATAATCAAGTTTGTTATGATGGTACGGAGCGAATGATCCAGAAGATGGATGTTCGTTGGAACACCGACCACTTTCCTATTTACATTCTCTACTTCTCCTCCTTCTGGCTGTTGGTATCGATTATTATTGATATCGATATGAGGAAGATGGAGGACTCACCCATAGTGCTCCTCGTGGTACTCTGGCGGAAGGAACTGCCAGTGCTGCTCCGGGTAATGCTGCTCGGTCGTCTCGTAGCCTGAGTACATCCTCACTGACTCCTCATATCGGTTATCAACCGCTCTTGATAAAGTGGCCCTTATCTCCCTACCCCCGCCACACCTGCCTATCTCACCAGTTTCAATATTTGCCGCCAAATACCTCGACGAACGGAGGTGAATCAGGTTCAACGCCGTGTTTGTAGGAAATGCAAGAGTAGTAGCGCTGGACACACAACAGATCTGTTTTGAATCCAATTCTAAGAATTTTGTAAAATTGTAATAAGTCGATAACTCCTAACGGTTAAATTTATTTAAAATACCGAATTAAGGATCAATGAACAGTAGTATATTTTGCCGGAGTTTATTCTATTAGGGATCACCTACGGCCTCAAGTGGCAATCCAAGAGCACACTCATTGAAACCGGAGTGTGAACAATTCTTAACTCCTCTATATTACTGTTTAAAGAATATGAAATGTGAAACTAATATTTAAATTTAAACCTCTTTTGAGTTAGAACTTATTACGAATAATACAAATTTCTGTTACTTTACATCAAGAAAACTCAGGAGTTCGATCGGATGGTGCCACAGGTGCACAGGCACCTTACAAATCAGTCATTCGTAATCTTTTCTTAGCACAGACAAATACTGCACCACTACGATCCATGAAAGGGCTCGGGTCCAGTACGCAATAGAGTACAGTCTCTTCTGCTTCTTGGACAACGGTTGTGGAGGGAGATGATTGGTCCTAGATCACGCTCAACTGGCCGATTTTCCACTATATGTGGATAGACTGGGTGTGCCCCAGGAGGGTCCTAGATCCCAAAGAATCCTTCCCCGGCTGTTAACATATTAAATAAAATCTGCCATACTCGAACTTGAACCAGTACCGTCGGCACTAACTCTGCTCTCTACCACTAAGCTGCCTCGCTCCTAAGAATGTGCTTAGCTCTTCTGAATTAGTTTATATAATTCTTGAAAATTTAACGTGACATAAGCGTGGGCTTGTAGAAAACGTTAAAACATAAACATCTAAAAAATTAAAAACAAAGTGGTCAAGTATAGCTTAAAAATAATTATTAAATAGGCGTGTATAGTAAAGGCGTGAAATCCATTGTGCATTATCCCATTTTTAACGAAGTATGTATTTAGTAGATTGGCTAATGGTGTTCCCATTTTCAGACATTACTATAGACGCACTACTCTTGGCCTTTCCCCGTCTTTTTGATCAGAGGTATAATTTTTTGGGGTTGTTAGGTGATGCTCAACTGGCTCTTTCTCCTGCCCTATCCGCCATAATGTAGTATCCGATGCCAATATGGTTTGGTAGCCATAAAATAAAAGCGACATAGAACCAGTCTTCTTCATGGTTCAAACATAAACAAGTCCTCGAGTACCATACAGTTCAGAAAAAAGAAATCCTACATTGATATGAGACAGCATTCGGCTCGGAGTCACCTCGACTAATTGTTTTATGGTCGATGGCAGTCACGGCATGATCAAAATATAATAATCATATTTTTTTTTTTAATTTAGGTAATATTTAAACAATTACTGCTTTGATATTTTAGATTAATTAACTTATTAACATTAAACATATTCCACTAATTTTAAATACAGAAAGATTTCTTCTAAAAGCCTTTGTCCTCTTTGGATGTTGGCGACAACAGCCCATCTTATTTTCCTACCTCTGCACGAAACAACATCTACCGAAACTATCGATGTTAATCCTGACCATTGTCTAAGGTTTTTCAACCAGGAGTGACGCCTCCGAGCTGTACCTCTCTTTCCTTCAATACTGTCCTGTACAAATCTTGTGTGATTAACTGCAGCTGGCGGTATGTTTCATTTATCATCACATAACCAAATTATACCAATTTATATATTTTGATGCTGTCAAATGTCTTTTCTGTGCGGGCTTCTGTGTTCGATTTAGTATTCTTTCGTTGCTGAAATGGTGCATCCATGTAGCTCTCCTCTCAGCATACGCCGATAGCACCACGTCTCTAATGCTTGTAGACCTTTACTTGTTGCCACCGTAGCCTCTGATCCGAACCTATCCAAGCCTCTGATCCTCGTTCTCATACTAAGAACAAGTAACATCTGAGAACTCTTATTCACGTCTACAGGTAGACTTGCCTTCCCTTTGCGAGATCTGTTTTCATTTGAGTTGTCCCAAAAGTGAGTTGTGTTATCAGTTATGATTTTTTTAGAGGGCGATTATTTATATGGAATCCGGCAACAGTGTGATGCTTTTTACTGATAATCAAGGACAGAATATAACTAGGAATGAGACCGTGGAGAACATAAACCAACAGTTACACCGCTCACTCCAGTAGCAAATCATTAATCAAATCTCTTGCCACCGATTTGGAGCGAAGTATTTGTGGACGTTTGTGAATTGGTGAAAATAATTTACTAAGTTGGCCGTTTGCCATCTCCAAACTTTTGCATAAACAATAATGACTATCTTTCTCATTCTTACCTACATATTGGATTTTTAAATTTGGCTGGGTTTGATGATGTCAAATCGTAGTGTTCTTTCTGGGTAATTATTTCAATATTTGGAAAACGAGTATCAAACGGCTTGCTATATGTTTGAGTGCCCCATTTGTTCATTTAAAACACTCGACAAGTTGTTTGCCAAACGGTTGCCACTGGTGTGGAGCAGGCTTTAGTCAAGTATCCAGCTTGTCCTAGATAAAGGTTGCCCTGGAAGGGATGAAGATCCAAATGCATTTGCGACGCAACTGCAACGGAGAGTGCAACCTGTCAGTTACCGGGGCTTAGCTGTGATTGATATAATGTAAAGCTTCTTGTTTTTATAAGCATTTTTCCGCTTACGGGAAAAAAGTCACCCAGAATAGAAAAAAAAGGCTGTGCAAACGTTACTACTATCAGTGGGAAGATAAGGATTTATCAGTGATATCTGGACCCCACCTGACGCAACTAATCAATAAGCATTCTCTTTGTTGAAAGAATATTTTATATTCAAATTAAAAACACTTTTACATGTCCCAGTCCTTAAAAACGAGAAAAAAAAAAGATGGCTCAGTTTAGCAAACTTTGCCCCCCTAAAAAGAATTACTATTTTTTTATTGTTTTAGTTTAGTCAATATTTGGTTCAGTAGGAGGTTATTAAGGAGGCAAAACTTTTGTAATCAAAATTCAATTTTAAAACTTTCTGCGGCGTTAAATGCGACTCGGTATATACAAAAGTCGTGAGTATAAAAATATTTGAGGCATACGGCATCAATCATTTTTTTTTATCTCTTATTTATATTTGAAGTCAATATAATATATATATATATATATATATATATATATATATATATATATATATATATATATATATATATATATATATATACATGAACGAGAGTATCTCCTGTGCTCCACTAGATGCATTATAGGAGAAGATCACTAGATGTATTTATTGGTTACTAGATCATCTTTTAATTTATTATCAATATATAATAAACGAGAATAAATACTAAAATAAATTCGTTTATTCGAAATTTTCTCGTTCATACTCTTTTTTTTTCTCACAAAAACGATTAATATGACTAGCCCATTTTTTGCTAAACACGTGCTAGTTAATTATTTACTCGCTTCAACTTGAGCAACTTTTCCACATGGGACAACTTTGCAATTTTTTTTTTTTTTTCGTTGCTGTCTGTTCCCTAAATTAGTGCGTGCAAGTAACGTTTGTTGTTTTTATCCACAGGCTATAGCCCGTTGTGCTGTCCTTTAAAGCTTTATTTGTTTTTCTTTTTTTATGGGTTTTAATCAGTGTCATCGTTTAAATGTTGGAAAACACAAATATTTTGGATGTCTGTAAAGGTTTGTCGTCCTGTCTATCCCATCATATAAAGTAAAAACTATTAAGAGAGTATTTATGAGGCATTTTAGCAATAGCAGCGGAGTGGCTCAATAGTAGAGCGCTGAGTTGCCATCCCAAAGGTCCTAAGTTAAAATTCCGCTTGCTGGCATACTTTTATTAATCTGTTAGTGGCCGGAGATGGATACCATGTGATCTAGGACCTTCCTAGGGCTTATCCAGCCTCTGTAAAGTGGATACCAAAAATAAGGGGAGAAATCTGGCGGTTGAGCAGGATCTAGGACAAATCATCTCTCATCACAACTGTCGTCCAAGAAACAACAGAGTCTCTACCGTGTACTGAACCCCAGACCCTTCATG
Source organism: Troilus luridus (assembly GCA_964056705.1). Lineage (NCBI taxonomy): Eukaryota > Metazoa > Arthropoda > Insecta > Hemiptera > Pentatomidae > Troilus > Troilus luridus. Next base: position 59,161,739 of record OZ057412.1, on the reverse strand, counting down.
GGTTGTAGTGGTACAGGTGTGAAAAAATTTATGATGCATTTAGATTTAATAATACAACTTGGCAGAGTTGGGCCAGGGAGGGAATTGAAAAGGAGAAAACTTACCTGCTTAGAATTTTTTTATTTACTGAAATTATTGCAAGTATTTTATTAAGTGTGCATTATTTGAACTATTTTAAAACACGTTCAGTTGCATGATGACTCCAAGTTGGTAGGTTGGAGGTATCGAAGATGTATCATGCTACGGCACTTTGGTGATACTAAGTTATTCGCCGGCGAACAATAAACAGCAAAGGTCAGACTAACCAGTGCTGTGGAAGAAGATTTCCTCGAATAAGTTCTTGTTCTAGCAAACTGAGGAATGTCTCTTGGTGCTCGTAGTCTATGGCAATGTTTATAATATACCCCGAGATGAAAATCATATACGCTGTATAGAGACAGGATATTTGCACAATCAGAAAAATGAATTCCAATGAAATAGGTTCTTCGAAATACTTAATGCTAAAAATAATTAATATTAATATGGATGTCGGTGAGGGTACAGAGAGAATGAGTTTGCAAATTACCACGGTATGGGAATTTTTATTTAGTAATTTTGAATTCTTGAATAGGTAATCCAATGTTGATAAAGGTTAATTTTTGTAAAGCATTTTATTTCGTTTCTGTGATTTAAAATGAATATCGCTTAAGTAAATAGTAATTAACATATTGCCGCCCGCTAATGTTTTGCTGAAATTTACTATAATACCGGTGATTTTATCATATATCAATATAATTTGTATCATGTATATTATGATATCAATTTGCTATGTGACCGGAGCTTATCACCAAAACGAGAGTCTCGTTCCCGGTCACCAACAAATCGCTACCTTAGAGCATACAAATATTACAAGGTTGTATGTTACAAAATTGAAAAATCAGAGATTACCAAAGAGAGATACAAAATGGTTCTGTCGAAAACTATACATAGATCTTCAAAACGTCAAAAAATCACCCAAAGACCAAAAATAAAAAGATACTCAGAATCTTTGATATCGTTTTTCTCATTTTCATATATGTGGATCATACAACCTTGTAATACTAAGGCAGCGAAATGTCTAATGAAAACGAGAAATCTCGTTCCCGGGCGTCAATGTGATAAGAAAGAACTAATTAACGAGTAATTTACTGTAGGCCAATCTTTATTTTTAGATTCTTGCTCTTATATAGTCAATCATCTTCATATTTACCCTCTAATTATTTCTGTGACCATTATTAGTCAAATCTTTAGTTATTCAGAATCGATAGTTTATAGGCTCCGATATTGTGTTCAATGTTATAATCTCATTCCTTATGAAACTATTTCTTCCTTCTGTTTTCTTTGTTAATCTGACAGTTCCATCAGCTACCACTATTATGGCTTCTTTTAGCATATTCCATTCCAAATCTATTTCATTACGAATTCCATTTTAGTCATTCTGTATTTAAAATTTATTTATCATTACTTACAGAAATACTGGAATTATTTACGAAAAAAGATAATCATCCTCCTCCATTATTTTAAAGTTTTATATTTTTTTTAAAACCTGTACCACTACAACCCATGAAGAGTCTGGGGTTCAGTAGATGGCATAGACTGTATTGTTTCATGGACAACGGTTCTGCAAGGAGGTGACTTGCTCAACCGCCAGATTTTCCCCCTTATTTTTGGTACCCTATTTTTATAATATTTTATGGAGGCTGGGTGGGCCCCAGGAGGGTCCTAGATCCTATATGATCCATCTCCCGCTGCAAACATACTAAATAAAAGTCATGGCCTGCAGTGGGATTTGAACCAGGATTTCCGGCATGGCAACTCCGTGCTCTACCACTGAGCCACTCCGCTCCCTTAAAGTTTTATATTATAATATTCATTATTCTCATGGAACCAGGGTACTAGATGCCAATCATTCTCTACTCCATAAATTTCAAACAAAATTCTATCCAATGGGAATTCTGAGAGGTACCTCGTATTTCCACCATTTTAATCGAAACCACTTATTTGGATAGTCAGTTGGTAGAAAGTTGAAGGAAAAAGTTTTTTAACGTATTTAGAGGATTTTATACAGTATATGATAACATAAAATAATAGAGAATTATATATGAGATATATATTTATATAAAATTCAGAGAGGAAATTCAAATTTATAAAAGTTCTATAAACTTTTGTGTCACTGTATGTACACAATGAATAAAAATTCTATTTTCTTTTGGTTTTTTCTAATCATTCAAAAGACCTTCGCAGTGATTTAATGAAAAATTAAGCAATTTTTTAAGGAAGGAAAAAGTACACAGGAGACAAAAATATAATCATAAAAAATATTTATATATATTTTCGCAAGGAAAAAACAACTATTAACTATCAAAAAATAAAAATTTACACTACAACAATACTAATTAGAAGAGCTTAACCAGATTTCTCTTCTTACTTTATTCAGTCATCACAATAGCAGCAATCTAGATCAATAAAAAACAATAATAATAAGCAGAAACATTCCAAATTCTGACAATCACACAAGAAATCACATAGTCACAAAGACATTTGCTAAGGATGTTTTGAATGGATCCAATGATAGAATATTTGTTGAGCAGATAGGTAAGACTTTTAAACGATATAACTGGGCAGACAAAATTTAAACTTGAAACAATCTTCTTAATCTTCAAGGCCTGAATTATATCGGGCACGTGGTCCCATTAATAATCGACAAATAGTCTCAACAGCTATTTTCTATTTTATTGTTTCAAATGTAATATGAAAAGTGAATAATGGCCATTCTACAATATGATTTGTAACTATTCAGTTCTGTTCAGCAACAAGGCTCTATATCAAAATCATTTTTCTAGATATATTTTTGCACAATACCAAAATCTAAATACTACAAATTGGAAAGGCTTAAATCCAGTATCTGGATACAAATAATTAGCATGAATTATTTCTAATGTCACAAGAAGATTTATAACTGATTTGATAAATTGATTGACTCTATAAAAATTTTTTTTAGAAAATCCTGGAGTTAGGGTCTTTTACCTTTTTTAGTGAACTATTGCACAAAATTAATTAGACAAGAGGTAACATTTAAAACAAAATCATACTTTTTTTCTTGATTCAATGGAGCATAGGTTACTTTTGCAGTTAAAATTAGGAATTAAATTACATTCTGATCAATACTAATTCATGAGAATTTTCATATTATAAATTTCTGGTGCAGTTTCGCTCATGTTTAAGTGTGAAGTGCTTCAGTTCAACCAATAATGACTTTATCTTTATCCTGGAACATAGTTATTGTAAACTTCCAGGAACATATCTCGACAATTCATTTTAACCTTCAGTTTAGCACAAAGTAGGTAAACACCTGATAATTTTCTAAAAAAAAAAAAAAAAAGTAAATAATAAATTATTAATAAATAAATATAAAAGTTATAACTGATAAAAATAAAGTCCATCAAACCTACGTAAACATCTATCCTACAACTCCTAAAGAAAACCACACGACTTCCTTGTATGCATATCTATACTATTTATAAAGCTAAAGAATTTGTATATAAAAAAAAAAACAGGATGATCTCAGTAATTGCTTTAATTCCCATCCGATTAGAAAAATGCTTGTATGTGGTTGATTGATTGTTTATGGAGGAAGGCTTCATAACATGCTGCAACCTACAGGTTTGTAGAGCAGTAACTATAAATAAAGAAACATGTTAAGAGAAAGTGCCTGAGAGTGTATGTGTGTGGTTACTATAACAACTACTTTTCTCACTCCATAAATGTTTTCTATATCCATTTTGACCCTGAGTCCTGTATATTCTTTCTAAACCTTTCGCAAAGCTCAAATTGGTTAGTCAGAGAAAAGTTAAATTTTGTATTTGAGTGGTGTGAAATCTAGTTGTAGGTCACCCAAACACACATTTTAATTTGATTTAGGATCACTTTATAGATCATAACTGATTTATGGTTTAATTAGTGTACATGAAAGTCATGTTTTATCCACATCTGATGATTATTTGAAATATCTGTAAAGAAATGTGTAGATAACTGTAGGAAAAAATGAAGAAATAACATATAACTGACAGTAAAAACAAACCTGTGAAGAGAATAAATTTCCTCTGGAGGAGGACAAAGCCTGTGAGTGAGTATTGTCGGAACCAGATCAGTAACTCTTTTGGTCGCATTCTGCCTTCCAAAATCGAACAATTCATTATCCTTCCTAAATTGTTCGGAGAGTATCATTACTGTATCCACATGAGCATTTTCCATAGCCTGTGGATAATAAAACAGAAAAATGTCATAAAAAGAAATTCAGAACATTTAAAAAACTACACCAGATTCATCAATTACAGACTAAAACTGAATCATAGGAGCACTTCCTTTCCAAGTACAGTGGAACGTCGATTATCCGAAATAATGTTGTCAGGGGTGGTTCGGATAATCAAAAATTCGGATAATCGAAATTCACGAAAAAATTAATACCAACCAAATGTAAAGGAAGGGATTCAGTGAAACAAATGAAATTACTTAATTAGGTTTACAGTCCTTGGTTAAAAAATTACGTATTGAAGTCCAAGTTCATTTTTTTGCTGTTTCCGAGAAATGATTAGGGTCCCCTTATTGACGTTCATGGAAAAAATCATTTTATTTTTCTTCGAATTTTATTTAAAATAACAACAATTTTAACAATACAAATACGTAACTGGATGATGATCTGATAAAATTACTTATAATTTTTTTTTTTTTATTAATTGTTATCATTTTTAAATATTTTTATTTTGAAGAATAAGATTTGTCCAGGGCCGGGATTCGAACCCGGGTCTCCCACGTCTCCATCGTAGTGCTCTGCCAACTGAGCTAGCCTGGCTCGTAACACGGGCAGACTAATGTAAGCATTTAAAAAAAAAACAGTTCCATTAATTGAACGTTCGGATGATCGACGCTCCACTGTACTTCAAACTATAAAAATTTAAAACCCTGAATACTTCATCTATTTTAAATATTTATCTATTTATCTTTCAATCAGAAAACTTGAATTAGTAGAACAATCTATCAAAAAATATACTTCAAGAATGGGTATTCCTTACGGTTTAAACATTCAGGGCCAGTTTTTCAAAAATCCTAATTTTGTAAGGAAAAGTGAGTTTGTCCAATGTGTTTTAAACAACATGATAGATTTTAATTAAGGCAAATAAGAATCAGGTGAAAAAAAGGACCTGCCTAATCATTAAACAAGAAAAAAAAAATGAACATGAGCGTTCACCTGAACCAATTTTCAAAAAAACAATTTCACTAAACCATAAAAAGCCACCATTTGTATCATAATTATTAAAATGTGTTAGAAAGCACTTGTACAAAATGACAAATAATCATAATGATAAAAGATGCTTAGTAAGGCACAATATTTTTATTAAGATTAAATTTATAAGATTATACACTAAAAAAACAAAAAACAAACTTAAACCACTAAAATCCACGTCTAAAGTGGAGTACAGTCACGGTAAGTATAGTACTGTTTTTACACGAATGCTTTTGAATTGAGGCTCAACACTCTGGTTTTTCTCATAATTAATGATACCTGCTTAATATAACCCAGATGAACCAAGGATGGTCTCAAGATCCTACAGGGACTATTCAAAAGGAATAAAATAATATAAATTTTATATATATATATGTGTGTATATATACACACATATATACATTTTTCTTTCGGTAGGCTCTACAGACCTTGTAGATCTTTGGCCGCCTTTACCAGCCTTCTCCCGAGGCTGATATTAGGTTTCAAAATACTTATTTTTTACGGTGTAGGGTTATTGACCCTATGCCCAACCCCCAACCTGGCCAGGGGCTGATTGCAGTCTGGAGACTGGGCGATGGGACCACTAACTTCCTACGCCAAACATGTATATATGTATATGTATAATATAATTATTACTTCAATAATAAACTAGTATAACAATGATGAGTATAACAACAGTCCATAAATTTAAAATATACCCCCATTTTACAAAATATGCAACTGTTCATTTAATTGTACTACTTATTGTATATTATATAACATTAATTTAAATGTATTCTATACTTCAGATAATATTATTTTTATCAATATAGTAAAAACAGGAAAAATAAATAAATTTCAAGTATTTATCTCCCATTATTACATTTATTGTCCTTATTATTATTTTACATAGTAATTCAATCACGTATGTAAAATAAAATATTGCACAGAGAAATTAATAAATAATTTATCATACCTTGGATTCGTATCCAGTTAGGAAACCCATTTCTCTAGAAAGTTCCAGGACTCTTTGCCTATCATTATCGGCACCTGCCTTAACAATCTCAATATATTGGTCCATGAAGGGTTTGTCGTACGATCTAGTTGCTCCAAAATCAAGAAGAATCAACTAAACGAATTTTTAGTCGGTTGAAAATGTTCATATTTTTCAAGAGCTATACTTGTACTTCAAACTTTATTAACCAACTAATAAACTTACTTTATTTGACTCAACATTGTAAAAGAAGTTTGACCAGTTGGGATCGGTTTGCATGTAGCGCCAATCAAACAACTCTCTAAGGCAAAGATTCATAATAAGACGGCAAATAGTTGTCTTAGTCTTATCATCCAAATCTTCACATTTATCAACAGGAATTCCATCAATGAGTTCAGAGGTGAGGATGCGAGCGGTAGACAGCTCATCTGAAAAATTACAACTTTTAAAAGAAATAGTACTAATATTGTGACAGGATACAGAGTCTACGTGCAATTAAAAATATAATTCTTCCTAGCATATGAGGTATAAATAAATGTATATATATATATATATATATATATATATATATATATATATATATATATATATATATATATAAATAAATGTAATAGAACTTAGTAAAATTGATATAATCAGTTATATCATCTTCCCTTAATCATTCATCTACAGAAGACTTATCTTATGAAATAAGTAATATGTGAAATACTTACTTAAAGTTATTACTGCAAAGCATTACTAGAATAGAAAACAAATTGTGTCCTAAGGTCGACTGCTGTTATTAAAAGAAAGACTAGCAGGCCATAACTAATAAACCAACAGGTAAGGAAAAAAATTGAGGATGAACATTTTTTTTCAAATAAATAGGTCATTTATGTTCAGAAAAATCTATTGCTCCTCTATACCTTAATAACAGGAGTATAGGAAGAGATATTAAATACAAATTAAAACATTACCCTAATGTACAGAATTAAAAAACAACATTGAATGACCACAAAAGATCGATGGAAATTTGGCTAACCTTATAATATTCATACAAATTAAGACAGTGAAATAAAATAAAATTGAACTTAAAAAACACAGTGATTCAAAAATTTGCAATTTAATTAAATTTTATAATATGATTCAGATTACATGTATACTTGGTATTATGTGTACTGCATTTATTCAAATTTTTCATATGGATAACATTAATTTAGATAAATCTAGTTGTTACCAATAACTTTAGGGACATAGTAGTCTGGATAAGGTTTCACAAGTTCTCTAAACTTTCTAGTACATTCCGCTTCTCTGATATAGTCAACTTCCCAAGCAAGTTCTCTCTTAGCGACTTCAATCATCTTCTCAAGAAATAGACCTAAAATTCAATGCAAAATAAAGTAACTATAATAACATAATGATGTTTCAGAAAACAAACTTACAGTATATGAAATCATACCTTCAGGGAAAACATTCCAAAGGTTCATAACACCTACAAGATTTTCGATATCAGAATCAATCCCTTCTGCTACTCCTGGATATTGTATTTTGACAGCCACAAGACTACCTAAGAAATAGTTCATGAATTCAAAATAAAAATAAAATTATTTAAAATAAAAAAATCCATAAATTTTGTACCATCCAGTAACTTTCCCAAATGAACTTGTCCAATTGATGCAGCTGCAAATGGTGACATTTCAAATTCAGAAAATTTAGATCGCCAATCTGGCCCCAGTTCTGACTTCAGCACTCTCTATGCAAGTAATAATTCATGTTAAAAAAATAAAACATAAAATTATATTATCTTCTGATTACGATTAAAATAAAAACTAGTTAAAAATTAATTAAGTAAAAAATTAGCATACTTCTACTTGAGAGTGTGGCATGAAATCTGCTGATTGACGAACTCTTTCAAAAGCTTTCTGAAGCACTGGATCTATTACATTGTTGTCTTGGATACTCAGTATTTGACCTATCTTCAAAGCAGCTCCTGATCATAAATAAAAACTAAATAAATATTGGGATATAGTTTTAGGCAAACTGTTAATTAAATTCCAGTTGTTAGATGGTAAAGAAATTTGAGTCTATATGATATAAATCTTTTTATTCAATAAATAATCTTCTATCAAATAAAAAAAAATCTTTTTTTTTTTTTGTAAGTTTTAGAGCATTAAGAAGACTTTCATTAAGTTCATGAGCATCTCAGACATCAGCGTGCACACTCATACAAGCATACAGAACTCCAATAACATCCTAAAAGTGTATTCTGTTAAAATTGAAATTATTCCCCTTATTGTAAATTTCACAATAGTTGCATAGAGAATGTAAAAACATTTATGATTTTAATATCAGAAAAATTAAATTATTTTTTATTTTAAAATGTCAGTACCATTAATTTATTTAACATGATTTGCCAACCACTTACCTCTTACTTTGCATAAAGTACTGACGATTCTCTCCACATTGGCTGGAGTCATAAACAGACTGGAACTAGTGTTCCCTAAGCCTAATGTTCGCCTTGCACTTTCAGCAGCTGTGCCTAAGCCAAGACCAGCTGCGAGGCTTCCGAAGGAAATAAGTCTTCCGAGGCGAGAGGATGGTACTTTCCTTTCCCTGGCAGTTCGGCTCAACTATGTACGTTAATAAGATATAATTAATTAAAAGTTACTTTTATTAAAATAACATAAACAATTTAATGTTCTACTTTATCACAGAGACATGATAACAGTTTTTACACATTTATAATATTAATAGTCCAAATTTTCCTGTTCTTAGTTAAAAGTTTTCTTGAAATCATTCATATTTAAGTTATATATCTGACAGGCCAAGGGGGCATACATGGGATATTTTTAGGATCTTCATTTTTGAGAGTAGGGAGAGAAGGTTAATTTTAGTAAAGAACATCTCACCAGATGTAAAGATAGGGCACTGATCTTTATACCTTCTATAAATGATAATATCTAATAAGTACCCATCTCTTTCCATATAAAGCACATTTAACCTGTGACAAAAATCATGACTAATAATTTTTCATAGCACCACAGAACGAAATTTTTGTAAAATGTCATAAAAGTTATGGATAGTAGTGTTTTTCAAAGCAAATGAAATTGAATTAAATGTGTTTTAGCACCACAGTATACTATATCAATATCTAGAAATGATAATAATCCTTCAGGAAATCACATTGTAGGTTTCATGTGAACTTATTATCCCCTTTTTGATACATAAAACTAAATCAGGGTTTCCATACTAGTATCTAACTTCTCAGTTGGTTTTTATTCTGTATGGTATTTTGACACTGGTTGGGTCATATATTTTTCTCAGGATTTTCCTTTCCAAGTATTAAGATAACTCTCCTATATCTTTGTAAGGATCCCCGGCTCACTATAGCATACTGGTTGGAGGGTGGTTCTTACATATTCTTACTTTGATCTCTCAAAATACATTTCCGTATAGAATAATTATCTTGATTGCCCCATAGCATTTATTGTAATTTTGAATCCTTAATTTTTTCCTCTTGTTTTAGTTGATTCTTATCCGTGACAACCATGCCGAGTATCTGAAGATAGTAACTGTTTTGTAGCTAAATCCTCCACATATTAGAGATCCACCAGTTGTGTGTTTTAAAAAAAATAATATAATATATTTTTGTTTTTCCTAGCTTATAATTAAGCCTTACTTTAAATACTGTTTCTTTAATTTTTTTTTTTTTTTTTACTCTTCTGAAAATGCATTTGGTGTTGTTCCTGATGTGATATTATTAGCAAAAGCAATATATTGGGTCTCTCTGTTATAAATCCACCCGTCAGTGCTTCTTGGTCGTCGCCCATAGTGGCAGCCTCTGTAATGCTGTAAGGTCATCCTTATCATCAATGAGTTTTATGGACAGCCGAGGTCTTTAGATTTCCTTAGGAATTTCAAAAGGAGGAGGTGGTACAATCTTAAGAAACATTAAAATATGAAAAGACCTACTATACAAGTCAAACATAATGAGTTACAAAAATTAGCTAATTACTAGAAAAAAGAAAAATTTTCACTAGTTCTTGAAATTTTGTCTTCTACTTTTGTACTGTTTCTAGACTTATTTTAGTTTTGTACTAAGCATTTAAAAAACAATACTTTCAAAATTATTTTTCTTAACAAACAAGCTATCATATTTCAGTGAAAGAAGCAAATCAAAAGGTTTAGATAATTTGTTTTGGGTATCATAAACAAAGAGATTGACAAAATTATTCTTAAGTATGTTAAAATAAAAGTTAAAATTTATGGAAACTTTAACAAGCTAAATATATATTCAATCATGTATTCTAATACTCACAGATTGTTTAAATTTATCTGGCTGCACAGCAACAGTATTCCTAACACCAGTTTTCTTTTCTTCAACAGAAGCTCTATCTGTTTTCTTAATGGAAGTGGTTTCATAATTTTTAATAACTGGAACTTTCTTTCCCACATTTGATGGTTGAACTATATTTCCCAGATTTGGATTTTTAGGAGAATCGCTGCTGTAACTAATAGGTTGTAAAATATTTATAGGTTGCTTAACACCGCTCCCTGTTTTCAATATTTGATTCTCTAAAGTAGTTGCACTTAAGATGGCGTGGCCTTCAATTCCAGTTTCATTAATTACCGTATTTAACTCTACTTGTAATACTGATGGTTTAAAATCATTTCTCTTGATATCCTTAATATCTAAAATACCCTCCAGAGGTTTGCTGGGATCAAACTCCAGAATGTCATACTGGTTCTGATCTAAAGATACAATCTCTTCCTTTTGCGAACCTACAGAAATATTTAAGAAAAGTTGTTATTAACATTAAAGAAAAAAATTACTAAATGAAAAGGAAATTGACAGTAACAGTAAAATGGCCAAAGTAATAATAATCCAAATAATAATAATATCTGGCGCAACAACTCGTCACTGAGTCTGGGCCACCTCCAGCATTCTCCACCAGTCAGCTCTATCCTGCGCAGCATCCCTCCAGTTTCTAGCATTAAGAAGGGTACGTGCATCCTCCATCCACCTCACACTTGGCCTTCCTACTCTCCGTGTGCCATGGATTCCCTCTGTGAGAATCTTCTTGGGAATCAGCGTGCCCTCCATCTGTGCCACATGACCTGCCCATCGCAGTCGGCCAAGTTTAATTGTTCTGCCAACATCTGATGTCTTATTAAGGTCATATACCTCTCTATTGTATCGCCTTCTCCATATTCCTCCCACTTTTACTGGTCCGAAAATCTTCCTCAGGATTGTCCTCTTGAAGATTAGGATCCTTTTCTCATCTGCCTTTGTTAGAGCCCAGGCCTCTGATCCATATGTGAGTACCGGTCGAATCAGTGTTTTGTAGATCCGCACCTTTGTCTGCCTAGAGAGGAACCTGCTAGTTAGTTGCTTCCTTAGGCTATGATAGCACCTATTAGCAGAATCAATTCTTCTTTTTATCTCCTGGGACATGTCGTTTTGTGAATTAACTTCTGTTCATAAGTAAACGAAGCTGTCAACGCAATCGAATCGGTACTGACCAACTTCGAAGTAATCCTCTTTCTCCTGTGTTTCTCCTATTCGCATATACTTGGTCTTCTGTTTGTTGACATTAAGCCCAAGTTTCTTGGCTGCCTCTTCCAGTGCTAAGAAAGCTTCCCTCAGCGCCCTTTTAGATCTTGCCATAATATCAAAGTCATTGGCATACCCTAGGATTTGAACTAGTCTGTTAAACAGGATTCCATCTACCTGAATTCCGGACTTTCTTATGGCCATTTCTGCTCCAAGGTTGAAGAGTAGGCAGGCGAGGGCATCTCCTTGTCTCACACCCGTATCTGTGTCGAATTCTTGTGAAAGATCTGATTCGACTTTCACAAGACATTTTGACCCTTGCATTGTCATTTTCACAAGACGAATGATCCTTCGGGGTATATTCAGATCTTTTAGGGCTCGGTATAATTCATTGCTGTCCATACTATCGTAGGTATGTGACCACCTTGTACTCTTTGCATTTCTCCAGAATTATCCTTAGTGAGAATATCTGGTCCACTGTAGACTGCCCTCTTCTAAAACCTGCTTGATAATTTCCCAGCTCTTTCTCTGCATGTGGTGAGAGCCTTGCAAATAAAATGTTTAAAGAACCTTAAATGTGCAAGACAGCAGGGCGATTCCCCGGTAGTTCTCACATTCTTTCCTGTCTCCCTTTTTATGGATCGGACAAATTACTGCCTTACTCCATTCAATAGGCATCCGCTCCTCTTTCCATATATTAAGGATGAGGTTCTGTAGAGCTTTCTTTAATTCTTCTCCGCCATGCTTCAAGAGCTCTGACTGAATACTATCCATTCCGGGAGCTTTATTATTTTTTAGTTTTGCAATGGCATCATAGAGCTCATATAACCCAAATAACATATTAAATCAACAGATTAGGAAAAAGAAAAACAATTAACAAAGAAACTTACAAATAATAAAGGACAAATAATGTGTTATAACTAAACTGAAATATAAACAGTTTTAAGTCGAATAAAGAATAGGTACAACAATTACTTTTTGTTAGCAACTGTTATCATTAAACATTATTAATATGAGATTTAGTGATGATATATTTACATAACTATAACTATAATAACATAAATATAACTATCATTAAGAAAAATGAAGTAGTTAAAGCTATGTTAACAATTAAAATATGAAATAAGTATCTGATTGTTTCAATTTTGAAAGGTATTTTGTATGAAAAATAAGCAAGATATATAATAAAATTCTGTGATACAATCATCCAATGGAGGTGTTTAAATAGAACTTGTTGAAATGTTTCAGGTTCAACAATCCAAAATTGGAATTAAATTCAGCAATAAACAAAAGAGAACTAAAATTCATACCCATAGACTAATGTTACACCTATATATTATGCCAGTTCATCTTAATAATAACTTTTATTTCTTCAATGTTTTTAGCGCAATACATGTATATTATAATTTTGGCTTTTGAGTAATTCCTATTAATTAGACAAACCCTTACATATTGTATAATTAGCCAAAATTAAAAAAAAAATTTTAAAGAAAAGAATTAAAGCTCCCAGCAACAGACCTCTTGAAAACCCAGAGGACGCCTATTGATCATATACTGGGAACCATTCCTTTTAAATTAACATTGGCACTAGATAACTGTTTTTTTTTTTGTGGTAATTATTCCGGGGGTTAACGCTTCGAGTTAAGTCACTACAAGTTTTAACTTTCCTTTCGTTTACCTTTTAATAATTTCCAAAAATACAAATTATCATGAGGTTTAGTATGGAAAACAGAATGTAATCATGGGAAATGTGTATAATTCGATGTAATTTCATCTAGAAATGAACATTTCAACAAACATATACTTCGAAATGTTAGTTGAAATTTAAAAAAAACCTCACGATTACTTGTATTTTTAGAAAATATTAAAAATGAAACGGATAAACAGTTAAATCTTGTTGTAACTTAACTCGAAGTGAAACCTGGGGAACAGATACCTTATTTTTTAATGAGGGTTTCTTTGATGAGATGAAAGCACATTTCACTATGCTTTATGATCATTAAAGTGTTACAAATATGCTACAGTGGTTCAAGTTATCCTAACAGCCTTGAATTAGCTGTGATAAAGGTTTAAATCCGACCTAGACAGGTTGAAGTTTATTTTTGACAGGCCCATAAAATGAATCTTGATCTTTCCACTCAGGTAAGTATAGTAGTAACCTTTGAAAGTCTTATTGTAATAATAAGCCCATAACATGTCAGGGTGCTTAGCTGTACCTTTCGACATATAAAAAGGTAAGGGCAGTATGCAGTGATAAAGGGATAGGAGTTAAATGCTCGCATAGTGTATTATGTTTTAAGCTTATTGCCAACTTACCAAAAAGGCTGTTACATTCAGAACTTTGATTGTCTTTATTAAGGTACAGTGTGTACAAAAACATATTTTTTTAATTTATGGCATTCTAATTAATATCTCTGACCCCTTGTGGTTGGTTCATTGATTATATTTAAGCTAACAGAGTATGTCAACTGATTAAAAGTACACTAGAAAGTTTCTTAACAGTGACTTAGATAACGTGTTATATATTTATCTTCATTAAACAATTAAACATAATAATTATGAATCTTACCACCGATATAAGCAGTAAAAGCTTTAATTCCTTCTAAGACCATCCCTGCTCTTTGAAGCCCTTCGATGGCAACTTCATTGATCTATAGTTCATATTAAAATTAAAAATAATGAATATGAGATTAGAAATTAACGTAGAGTAGTAATCTATCTTACTGGTTTTGATTTATTGTCAAGCTTTTTCCTGAAATCAAGTGATTCATCTAAAACTGACTTAACACTTGAATTTGACCACAAATGCTTAGCATAGGTCTCTTGTTGCTTTGCACCTTCTGTTGCAACTTTCTGTATTCCCTTCAAAACTCCTAATATATCCTTTAGAACATGTTGAGACATTTTTATAAGTGTTTAAGGTGCACACAAAGTGTAACCTTCTATAGAATTAGTTTGATAATGTAGTTTATTTAAATTTGCCGGTTTGAAAAAATAAAGAAACTTCAGTTTTGGAGTTGAAAAGTGCCAAATTTAGAATTACCAATAATATGAAATTTAATTTTGTGAAAATGTTATAGACATTTCATTTCTTACTTTGTGAAATTATTTTTTTAAACTAGCCTTAGCAATAACATAGTTGGAGGGCAATCATGACTGAACGTTCTCAAATCACTTGATAAGAAAGAGGTAAAAATTATATCCATGTCCAGCAGACAGGAGTAGTGGGATCACTCCTTGAGTATGAAAGCCACCAAGAGCACTGATTATTACATCCTGTATCCGCCCTTGAGAACTCAAGGGCGGATACAGGATTTTTTTCTGGGGGGGGGCACAATGAGCAGACGGGCAAACATCAACAGTAACTGTTAGAAATAAACTGTAAGTATTTATAGAAAGGTTTCTTAAAATATCAAAACAATAGAAAAATTACATGTTTAATAAAGACAGTTTTCTTTTGTTTTCTGCCAAAATTAGCCACGTATTGATATGCATTAAAGCCAGTTCATTCAAACGCTCTTCTGTCATTCTGCTGCGAAGATATGACTTTAATTGGAGTAAGGTGAAGAAAGGTCGCTCAGCAGTGCTTTGCTAATTAGTAAGTGCGTGGAAGGGACTCAACGAAAATGGACAAGAGTTTTACTCATGTTCTTTCTGTTACTTTATTCATATATTTTAACAACTATCATCATGTGATTTGCCTATATGTATGTACTGTAATGGATTCTCCACAGTACCGTGCTCCACTTAAATCCGCCCTTGCAAGAACTCTTAAAATTTAAAAACCATTTCAATTGTGAAACGTGTTCAAGATTATACAAATTTCTTTTATGATTGCGTAATTGGTCCTTAATTTCCAAATCTTAATAATCAAATACTAAAACTAAGATGTCAGTATGGATAGGAAAAGTTTCCACTTTGATATAGAACCAACAAAACTACTATCACAAGGTTCATTGTCAGACTTCAAATGCTTCAATTATTATAAGAGACCTAATGGTTGGATTGCAAAAAAAACGCTAAAATCACAATTTTTCTAATGACATGAAAATAATAAATTCATAGGTTTGGGCAATAAAAAAGTTTTCATAGTTTTAAAAGGAAGTACGAAATTCAAATATAAATAAATGTTAGAAAGAAATTAGTTGACTGTAGGTACTATAATAAGATGTAATTAGTTGGGGGTGCAGTCAAGAAAACACGCAAAAATAGGTGAAACTATTGTATTTTATGTGCCGACGTTTCGACCTACTGTGTAGGTCATCTTCAGGGCCAATAGGAGTGGCTGTGGTGGACCAAATGGTCAGTTACCTTCTGCCCGAGCAGCCACTCCAATTGGCCCTGAAGATGACCTACACAGTAGGTCGAAACGTCGGCACATAAAATACAATAGTTTCACCTATTTTTGCGTGTTTTTTTGACTGCACCCCCAACTAATTACATCTTATTATAAATAAATGTTTATTACATTTTTTTAGGTTTTATTTATTTACATTGAAATAATCTTAATTTAGTGACAAATCCTAAAGACCATCCTTATACAAAAAATAAAAAAGGTTAAAATCATTCATATAATATAAAATTGTCTTAGCCCTAACTTATCACGAGTGACACAATTTCATTATCCATTATTCAAGGCAGGGGGATGCATTGGCATGTCTCTTATTCAATATTGCTCTAGAAAAGGTCATTAGAGACTCTGGTATCCAAGTCGGTGGAACGGTTTTCAGCCGAACAGGGCAACTTCTTGCTTACGCTCATGACATCGACATTGACTCCAGGCTGTCTCCGACCGATTACTAAAACTAGCAGAAGCAGTAGGAAACATAGTGCTGAAAGTAAATGCAGCAAAGACCAAGTATATGGTCAAATCTCCAGCCCTGGTGAGGAAATCACAATAGGAGAATACTCTATTGAGAAAGTTTCTGAATTTGTATATCTCGTAACCCATGACAACGTAATAGAGGCTGAAATAAAACAAAGAGTCTTAGCCGCCAACCGCTGGTATTATAGCCTCAGTTTATGATTAAGGAGTCGTGCTTTGTCTAAGGACACCAAAATTCTTCTATACAAAACAATTCTCCTATATGAACCAGAAACGTGGACTATTTCTAAAGCTGGCGAGCAGAATTTGAAAATTTTTGAGAGGAAGATTCTGCGAAAAATCTTTGGAGCCGTGAAGGTGGATCAGATATATATACGCCGAACAAACGATGAGCTTAAAGATTTATTTAAAGAATCAGATTATGAAATCAGTTTATGAAACTCGGTAGGTTGATGGGCCGGGCACGTTGCTCGGATGGCCGAGAATGACATGCCAAAGAAAATAATAACAGAGGCGATATTTGAAACAAGAAGCAGAGGAAGGCATCGGCTTCGATGGAGTGATAGTGTGGCTGGAGATGCTTAGTCCATGTTGGGTGTTAGGAATTGAATGGTGGCGGCACAGGATCGAGACAATTGTTGGAAGCTGGTTGAGGAGGCCAAGACTCCAAATCGAGTTGTAGCGCCGAATGAATGAATTATTCAAGAGATCAAAAGAAGTTATTAAACATTATTCTGCCAAGTTTAGGGTTAACTTAAGGTTTTTTTATATTATAATTTTTGAGGTTGCTAGCCGCGTTTAGCAACTTTTGGTTGAGAAGGTTTAACCTAATAGGGGTATCGATGCTTTTTCAAATTCAATTTGAAAAATTGATTCAAATTAATAATGGAAATATTTTCTTTGAATATCTGTTAATAGTAACGTTTTAGGTCAGTTGTAGTGTTTAGTACTGTGGTGTAGTGGTTAACCAAACAACCTATTATGCCTTGGTGCGCAACATGACAAGTATCCTTGGGATTTTTATATGGGAGAAAATAATATCTTTAGTTATGCCGTTCTTCGGACTTGATGCCCGCGTATGTGCTGTGTCAGGTACTCGTTAAAAATTTCTATCTTAATAATACCTGGGATAAGCAAAATTTAGGACTCTGACAGCAGCATTGTCCGATTAGCCATGGCAGCATAAAGTGACATTAAATGCGTAAACAAACAAACGTTTTAGTAAATTATTATTTCAAAAGCTATATAATCTTATAAAGAATTTTGTTTTCGGTATTTTATTAGGTGGAACGTTATAACGTATTCAAAATAGCCAAATACTTTTCAATACCCTATTATTTTATATAATATGGTTTGGTTTCGCTACTTTTTATTTTATTGCAAAGTATTGCTTAAAATACAACCACTTTGTTAGTGAGTTCGATAATATATATGTTTTTTTTAACCAATCGTCGAGGAAATAATTTAACTGCTTCAAAAACTTTAGACGACCAGCCAAGTCGCGTAACGAAACTGGAATAATATATTTTTTATTACTCTAAAAAATAATGCAAGAATAAAAAATCTCTAAAGGGATTGGATATGCAATACTGATGACCAAAGACGGTAAAGGTTTGTTCTTTGGCTTACTAAACTATCGATATGTTATCATTGAATGTTTATATTCTCACTCAAAACTCAGTAGAGCTCGTGGGTTGATAAAATTGCAATAAAGCTGTTATTATTTAAATAAATAACACAATGGATCAAGTATCAGCTTCTGCAATTGATGTAAACGCAGATCACATTAAAACTGTGAGATGCTTTTAATTTTTGGTGATTTAATATTCTTGTTTTCAAGTAATTAATTTTTATTTTCATTTTAGTTTAAAGATTTTCTGCTGTCCTACAACAAATTATCAGAAATGTGCTTCATTGACTGTGTGTCAGATTTTACAAGTAGAAGTGTGAAGCCGAATGAAGTGAGACATCTTCAATATTTTATATATCTCAATTTATTATTGTCTGGCACATTTTTAGCAGAAACATATTAGATTTTTTTGATATAATAATGTGTATATAATTATTTTAAACCATTTTTCTATTTATTATTACATTGGAACCCCTTTTGACTGTTTGCCTTAGGCTGGGACCTTGCCAAGTTCTAAGCCGTTATTTATTTTATTTAACTGACGGGGAAACATAAATATACATTAACACGGTTTTGTGGGTTGTTTGACATGCATGTACATATAAAAATCAATTTTTTAAATTCTTATTGGCCACCTCGGATCATGTTATAATTTTATTTATTTCCTTTCTTCTGCTGGAGTTTTCTTTGTTTCCAAAATTCTTTCATATGTTCCCTGGCACCTTCACTTCATCCAACCTACTCTGGTCTTCCTTCATCCTGAATCCCATAATTTTCACTCTGCTCCCATAATCACTTCCTTCTAACTTGTGAGACTCTATGATGTATTTTCCAAATTTTTTGTTACTTCATTAGTCCACATTGTAGTGGTTATAAAAACCTATCATTGTTTGAGAAAATTTTTGTTTGTATCTGATAATTGGAACGTTAGTTGCTGCTTTTAAACACTTTGCGGTCACTTGATATTAATACCCCACTGTTCAATATTATGATGAATGGCCAGGCCATTTTCTTTCAAAATTTGGCCCCTGTTTTTAAACAAAACAAGCACAGAGCTTTGCCAATAATGAGGTAAAATGATTATTTCAATGTGTTGGGCGTCAAAAGGATTTTGCCAGATAAAAATTGTTAATACAAAATTTGTTACTTATATATATCCTGAACACTGATAATTCTAATACTGATAACACCTACCTTGTTATTCATATTAACCCCTCCAGTCAAATCCCTTTTCGATCTATCTAAAACATCTCTATTCTATCCTTGTCAAAACTAATTTGATGACCTTTTTCACATAATTTCACCTTTGGAATTATTCCGGACTTCTGGAAGTTTTTTAAAGACGACTATTCCCAAAGTAATATTATGTTCATTTTAAACAGGCAATAACAAGAGTAATTAGACGAAAACAATTATTTTATACTCAAACAAATAACTCAAATGAGTAGAGTGATAAGATGTTACATGGCATAAGTAGGTAGGTTTTATGCAGAATGGCTAATACACAAGTACCCAACCCCTGTTCCTTCTACAATTGTTGACTGTATTTATCCCTATCTTCAGTTCTCGGCAGATTTTTGCCCCTCACCTCTATTAATCCTCTTCAGTGCCTAGAGGGACATCACCAACAGAACAACTGTTTATGTTTTAAACAAAATTCATCATGATATATGCAAAGGTCTGGTTCTAGTATGAGAACTGAACAGACAGAAATTAGAAAAACCTTTCCCCACCTTTCAGAGTGTCATTTCCTATATCTGGGTAGTCATCAGGGGTTCTACTGTATATGGATAGCTATTTCTTGTCAGATCATGTTCTGCTGAATATCATGACAAATCTAATCTTTTTCAGGAAAAATGTGTATTAAATTGCACGGAAAAGTATCTAAAAATGAATCAAAGAATATCGCAGAGATTTCAAGAGTTTCAAATGGTTGCTAATGAAAACACCCTAGCTACGCAGAAGCTCAGCTAGAGGTCAGTAGATTTATTATTTAATAGATAGGTGAGTTTTAAATATTTGTTATAAGTCATGATTTTGGATTGGAAAAGGTCTTGCTTATGAATAAAACAAACTATTCTAGATTAGTCTGATGCTAAATGAGAACGAAGTTTTTATTTTATCTTAAATTGTTATTTTCCAGAAGTAGGTTAGATTAGTTTCATTCAAGGTATATTAACTGTAACTTAACCACCAGCTCAATGTTAACAAGTAAAAAGTTTGTTGTTTTGTTTTTTAGGACCACGGTAGTATTATAAATATGCTATGCTGCTTAAAAGTTACCCTTGCAACATTGTTTGTTTGCTAATTTACGAATTGTGAATCCCTATTTTTTTGTTACACGGACGTAGACCCTGTCAAGTCTCCCGTGGACACCTTGACCTCTTTGGGGACTTACGATTAAACGTCACTTTATGCTACTGTTCCTATTTGGACGATACTATAGCGGGAGCCATAAATTTTACCTATCCAGGTTTAATTAGGATAGGGATTTTTAATAAGTAGCTGACATCGAACACGCTCGGGACCCCCGTTTAACATCCCTTCCGAAGGACGGCATAACCTTGGATTTTTAAAAAGAGTAAAAAAATCCTAAGGTTTTTTTTTTACTCCTGTTAAAAATCCTAGGGCCACCTGCTTGGCAACAAACCCCGATCTTGAGCTTAGTAGGTTAATATGCTAACCACTAGACCATCCCCGTCTAGCAACATTGAGCCTGCTGTGGCAATAATTTGAATCTGATTTGGATAGGTTGAAGTTTATTTCTTGACAGATCCATGGAATCAATCTTGATTTACTCACTCCAATAAGAGGTTACAATCTATAAGCCGTCATGTTTGTCGTAATAGAAAAAAAATGAGAAACTTGCATACTAAATATAATTTAAAAAAAGTATTATTAATACTTCTAGTAAGTTGTTAGTTTCTAGCGGCACAATTAATTTGATGCTCCTAAAATCTTGAAAACTTTTGCTCTGGTATTGAAATCCTCCAAACTTGAAATTTTGAAATGGACTGAAATCTGCAATAATAACTTTGGTATCTGCAGGTTGTTGCTTCAAAGTTGAGCTACAACAATTTTTAACTGTTTATTAATTTCATTTTGAATATTTTCCAAAAATAAAAGTTATCACGAGCTTCAGTTTGGAAAATAGAATGTAATTGTAATTAATGAGTAGAATTCGGTAATCATTTCATCCAGAAATTAATATTACAAAGTATAGTTTATATATGTTTGTTGAAACATTCATTCCTTGATGAAATGATTACCGA
The DNA here is from genome assembly GCA_964056705.1 of Troilus luridus. NCBI lineage: Eukaryota > Metazoa > Arthropoda > Insecta > Hemiptera > Pentatomidae > Troilus > Troilus luridus. Next base: position 59,140,204 of record OZ057412.1, on the reverse strand, counting down.
AGTATCCACGTTTCCCATAACAATATTCTCCTTCCAATATTAAAGCTCATGAAAACTTGTATTTCTGGAAAATATTAAAAGAACTGTTGAGGTAAGCAGTTAGTTAGTTAGTTATTAATAGAGAAACAAATGAAAAGTTTAAAAATTGTTATAATTCAACTAGAAGCAACAACCTGCAGGATAATTACCATAATTTTTGCTATAAAAATATTAAAAAATTATATTAAATAATTGAGTTTAATTATTGACTTTTCCATTTGAGGTGATGACGATTGTGTTTTGTTGTGCAGGTATTTGATTCACTCATAGTGAATATGCACTTTACGTTTATTAAAATGGATTTTGTGTTTTGTTTTATTTTTTCTAATGCATGGGGTAAATATTAGAAAACAAATAATTTTATAACATTTATTATTTATTGTCTATAAAAATATATAGTAATTTTCTCATGACGGTAAAAATAAATTATTGTGATTTTAAGAAAATCATTTAGTAGGAATGATTATGAAGACATATTTATACACAGCATGGCTCATTTTCAGATTTCTGTGGTTGGTTTTGTTTTAGGTTTATTATGTCAGGAACAGGTTCCACCACAGGTTTAATATTTTCTAGAGCAGTCCCTATTAAGCAGACCATCGCTTCACCTGAAACAAAAAAAAAGTTTCCCTTAAAATTTTTTATAAGAGATTGAATTACTATATATAAATCTCTCTCTCTCTCTCTCTCTCTCTCTATATATATATATATATATATATATATATATATATATATATATATATATATATATATATATATTACGAGGGCTATTCTGAAAGTAAGGAATGTTTCCACCTGATGCCACCAGGCGGGCGTCATTAGCGTATACATTGGTGTGCTCGTGCTCAGCATCTCAGTCAGTGTCCAGCTGTGACAACGGGAACATCTCCGCGCTACCCCTTTTTTTTATATTCAAATTTGAAATGTGTGCTGCAATCCAAAATCCCGCCAGTTGTGAGGTGCAGTCTCTGATTCGTTTTTTGTTGGCAAAAAACTTAAAACCAATAGAAATTCATTGGGAACTATGTGAAGTGTACGGAAACAACGTAATGAGTGACAGTTCTGTCAGGAAGTGGTGCATTCAGTTTAAAAATGGCCGAACAAACCTTCATCATGAGACTTTATTGTTTGAAATTGTTTCACAGAAGCTAGGCTACCACAAATTTTGTCCAAGATGGGCGCCAAAAATGCTTAAAGATCACCATAAAGAACAACAAAGGGGGGCAGCTTTGACGTTTTTGAAGGCTTACCACAGTCATGGTGATGCACTACTGCAAGGGTCGGCAAGCCTGAGGTCCGCAAGAAAAAAATACTGAAGCAAAAGACCGTATAAATCCACTCTCATCATGGCCATGCTTCTGGGCCATGATTAGAGTATTCTTAAAAGCTCGCTCCCACGTAGGGTAATAAAAAATGTACCTATTTCATTTCTTAAGAACAGTTTATCAAGAATGTGATGTTATGTATTGTTTCCACCAAAAATAAATATTTGTTTTATTCAATTCTAAATGGCAAATTCACTTGCGCATATCCGCCGCACGTGGCTGCCGGGGGCGGCTCCTTTGAAACAATTTTTCCGGAAGAAGGAAAAATTCAAAGCGACCTGCTTTAGTTAAAATCGCAGCCACAGCAGCTCTCACCTCATTCTGTTGTTGAAATTTGCCAAAATCCCGTCTCATCTCGTTGCCAGCTATGCGTTTCTTTCACCTTTCTTCCCTTCGCTGATCTCACGACGTATGAGGTAAGTTGTATGCACTCGCAAGAAATTTGTCATATTTTATTTACTGCTTGTTTATGTGATCCTTCAGATTAATGGGTAAATATTGTAAGGACGGGGAGAGTTGGACAAAACGGGACACCATTCTTGTTTTTATTTAACAACGGGAAATATGTTGAAGAAAACCACACATTATTTTTTTTGTAACTACATTTATTGAAGCACACAAAAAACATATTTTAATTACTGTGAAATAGTAAAAAAAAAAATTATCGAACCTTTACATATCCCGTTTTAGCATACTTGGGTTGGACAAAACGGGATAGGGTTTACAATTTTTAATTTTTTATGTAAAACTAACTGAAAAGCATAATTAACTCATTGGAAACTGTAAAGCAAAATTTCCGCTTGAATGAACAATGTCTTTAGTAGTCAGAGACTTAAAATAAGAGTTTTTTATGTTTTTATTTACAAAATGGGAAAGAAGAGCTATAGCAGGCCTATAGCAGAACAAAAATATAAAATGGTGTTGTCCTCTTATGCGGCATGAGAACACTCTTCGTGAGCCCATTCTTGGCATCCAGAACATTTGATCCAACCTTTACCAGCCTTAGAGTCGACGTACAGTACATTAAAAAATATGCAGATTTCTTCTCCCTCTGTTTCATCTTCAGACGATGACGACATGCATTCTTGGCTGCTTTCTGTAGGTTTATTACACTTCTATGTTTTGACTTTTAACATCAGGATTAGCCGTTCCTTTGGATTATTTTGTAAGCCTACCTTGGGGTTTGGCTGGACCTAAGAGCTCTTTTTCTTCCTCTTTTCGATTTCCATTTCTTACTAACTCCTTTTTTGGAATTTTTAAGAGGGATTTCTTAGCTGCCTTTTCTTCAATTTTCTTGGTTCTTTCTTGTAGTTTAATCGTCCTTTCTTTTTCTTCCATTTCTCTGGAACCCACTCTTATATGGAGATGATGTTATTACTTCAGTTTTCCTCTTTCTCCTATCAGCTCTTTTTTCTGGGCAAGGTCCTTTTACTTGAGGTATAGGTAGAATTTGGAAAGATGGAAAATGGTAGCTTAAGTCGATAACAAGAGAGTTCTAATCCTTTCTCCCCTGAGGATGTTGCAGGTTGTTCTGGCCGTAGGCTGTCTCCTAACAGGTTTGTTGGTTGGTCTACTCCTATGATGTCTCTTGAAGAAGTTGAAGGTTGCTCTTGGTCTTTGCTCACATCAGTCTGGTGCCCAACGCCTGGAGGTTCTTGCTGCAGGAATGACATAGGGTGGTCTGTGGTGACATACACTGCAAATGATCCTGGGAAAGCATCTATGAGTAGTTGGACAAAACTGTATCCCGTTTTATCCAACTCATAAGTGTCCCGTTTTGTCCAACTCTGTCACTTTTCAAAACAAACATGGCTGCTGCCTAAACGTGAAAGGAAAATTGGATAGACTACACATGAGAATATTCATTAATAAATGCTTAATCAAATGTAATACTCACCGGAATTGTATTACCATATATGTAGGCACTATAAAAGAAAGTGCCAAGAAAACAGAGTAAAAAAGTTCTAAGAGCTACAAATTTCCATCAACTAGTGGTCTCGAGGCGGTACGCACTGATAATGATGTAATGACGGCCGAGAACAAGTTTCTGTCGTCCGCTTGATAGGAGCAATAGTCGGGTCCCTAGGCGACGTATCCCGTTTTGTCCGACTATCCTGCTTTATCCAACTTTCCCCTACTAGACTAGATAGTTATGTCATGTTTTTTGAAAGGGGAGTTGAATTTGTAGGTACCAACTCGAACATATTTAATTTTAATTCTACACAGAGTTGAAAATGTCTTCATTATTGTTACAGAATAATTAAACAAATATGGCTTCAAGAAAAAGGAAAATACTAGAAGAAAAAAGAGTTTTTAACGAATTATGGACAGAATGATATTTTTTTATCGAGTTTAATGGAAAACCGTTATGCTTGATTTGTCAAAAGAGTATTTCTGTAGTAAAGGAATATAACCTGAAGTGACATTACGACACCGAGCACAAAGCTAAATTTGACTGTCTTGAAGGAGAAATACGAAAAAGGAAATTTTCCACTTTGAAATCGTCATTAAAAAATCAACAAAACATATTTAAGTAAGGAAGAAAGTTTCTTGACTGCACCCCCAACTAATTACATCCTATTATAAAACATATTTAAGGTTGTGGCAGACAACAATGAATCGAATGTTCATAAAAAAGTGTACCTCCGTTTACCGATAGTGAATTAATAAAAGAGTGTATCTTAGCTATCGCAGAAGAAATATGCCCAGAGCAGAAAAAAATGTTTGAAAGTCTTAGTCTCTCTGCTAGAATTTGCACCCAACGTACCAAAGACTTTGTTGCTAATTTGTGTGAACAATTCAGGGATAAGACACAGTCTTTTGACTGCTTCTCTTTAGCGATGGATGAAAGCACGGACGTGTCGGATACAGTACAGCTACTCATATTTATACGTGGCATTGACACCAACTTTACTGTTTACGAAGAGCTTGTGAAAGTGTGCAGTTTGAAAGGTACAACTATGGGAGAAGATTTATTTCACCATTTGGAACAAGCCCTGGATTCATTGCATTTAAGCTGGGAAAAGTTAACAAGTGCCACTACCGATGGAGGCAAGAACATGAGCGGTCAAAACAAAGGTGTTGTTGGGAGAATCATCAGCAAAGTGAAAGAATCTGGATCTACTGTGCCATTGATTTTTCACTATATTGTCCATCAAGAGGCATTGTGCTCCAAGGTTATATCCTGGATAGAAATAATGGATACTGTAACATCCACTGTCAATTTTATAAGAAGAAATGGGCTCACACACCGTCAGTTCGAAAAGTTTTAGGGAAGATCTGGAAGCTGATCATGGCGATGTGGTTTACTACTGTTAAGTGAGGTGGATCAGTCGAGGTGCCGTTTTGGGACGGTTTTTTGATTTGAGGAAAGAAATTGGCAACTTCATGGAGATGAAAGAAAAGCCAGTCGAAGAGTTTACTAACAAGCAGTGGATTATCGATCTTGGTTTTTTGACTGATTTGACTATGGAACTGAATCAGCTCAACAAACGCTTGCAGGGAAAATGCGAATTGATTTACGATATGTATTCAGATGTAAAGTCATTTGAGATGAAACTGAAACTGTTTATCAAGCATATTAATGAAAGAAAGCTTGACCATTTTCCTAATTGCAAGAAAGCCGTGGAAGAGGCTGGAGATAATTTTGAGTGGCAAAATATTACAATGAGAAACGTGTTGACACAACTACAACCTGAGTTTGTAAATCGATTCACCGACTTTAAAAAGATCTCCCTTAACATGGAAATTTTCCGAAAACCCTTTTGCGATTGATATTAATGATGTACCAAGCGATTTGCAAATGAACATAGTAGATTAGCAAAGTAATAACACACTTAAAACGGCATTTAAGGCAAGCACTGACTTGGTACAGTTCTACGGAGGTTTGAGTTCTGAAAACTTCAAAGAATTGAAAAAGTTTGCTCAGCAGATAATCAGTGTTTGTGTGAGCAGACTTTTTCAATTCTCAACTACCGCAAAAATAAGAATTGTTCGCGGTTTACAGATGAACATTTAGACACGATACTGTGCTTGTCAACGACTAAAATGAAAGCAGATGTTAAAAAACTTGCAAGTCAAATGCAGCCGCAAAAATCTCAGTAGTTCTTACTTTATGTTAGTATTGTAATTCAATTTAAATAGACATGATTATATGAATATATATATATGATTAAAAATGTAGATATGTGTTTTATTTCAAATATTAAAATTACATGTCCGTACATATCAAAAACGTGCGGCCCGCACTGATACTCTGGCCAAATTTGTGGCCCTCCTATAGCAAAAGGATGCCGACCCCTGCACTACTGGATCGAATCGTAACAGGAGACGAAACCTGGGTGAAACATGTGAATTGTAAGACAATATTGCAGTCCATTGAGTGGGGGCTCACTCCATCACAGGCGGCAGATTTCTATGACGCAGGAATTTCAAAGCTTGTCCACCACTACGATAAGTGCCTGAATTTGAGTGGTGATTATGTTGAAAAGTAGTATTTTAGTCCCTCTTTCACATTTATATAATAAAATGTTTTTCTTGTACTTGGTTTTTTTAATTCCGAAACGTTCCTTACTTTCTGAATAGTCCTCATACAATAAATATATTTATATAATACAATAAAAATTCATATAGTTCTGAATTTTGACAGTTATTCCTTGGAATTTCCATAATAACATACATAAAGTCCTCAGTTAGTAGCTAGCATGTGAAGACAGGAGAGCAGTTTGAAGGTTTATATTTGTTTTGTTTTTTGTGTCTATTTGAAAAATTTTGTGTCCTTAAGATAAGACAGTTTTCTGTAACATTTAAGCTGGAAATTTTCCCTTACCTCCTCCCCATCGTTATTTTGTTTTATTCTAAGTAATAACTATCAAAATCCAGATTTATTTGTTGTTTTTCTATTTCTCCTTTGTTGCCTGGCCTACCACTAAATATACTTACTGATATTGGTGTTGTTTTTAGCAGAGGTTGGAAACCAGTTTAAAATGTAATTTTCTTTACAGAACTTTGTTATGGATGTTGTTGTGACCCCGTAATCTTCTATGTCCCATTTATTGGCCAGTAAGACTACGGGAATGTCTCTTCCATCATCAAGAACAACTTTCTCTCTTAAATCCTGAAGCCACTACAACATATATTATTATTAGATTAAAAAGTAAAGTGTGTGTGTAATTATAGATCTCACTCATCTATTTGTATATTTTGTTATGTAATTATAGAATTAAAGTCATTGTTTACAAATTGTATACTTATTCCAGTAAATTGATGTCACCATAAAAAGGCTAGTAAGTGTAAGGTAAGTATCCAAAGTCAAGTCTGACATTGTTATTTTATCATCAACCAAGCAAAAACTACCAGTTGTTGAAAAGGATCTTAGATTATATAATAAAATAAGAATTTTATAATACATATGGATTCATAATCTTGAATTATTGTGGTATGTGTTACTATTTTTAAATTTACTCACTGATAATTTAATGCCCTTATTTTTTCAGTATTAAAACATTTAATTTATCTTAACTTTGAATCAAATATAAGCAGCCAAATAATTTTCAAGGTAGGATTAAAACTAAATATCAATTGTTTTCATTACATTTTAAGAATAAACTAATTTTCACACCAAGGAAAATAATAAAACTTATTTGTTAATACAAATATTTATATTAATGATTTCACTGATCAATTTTTAATCAGTGATTGCATTGCTTCATTTACCATTAGATAAAATTAAATGTTGGAATTTCAATCTATGAGGTCTAGCAAATAATAAATCATGTATTAATTTATTGAACCAAAGACTGTTTTTGAATATCTAGAAATCAGTCAGTGGTGCAGTTTATAAAATTAAACTCAATAATCAGTATAAGTTAATAGTAAAAAATAATAAGTTTGACTGATTAGTGTGTTTAATTTAATTAGTTCAACCCTATAATTTCCTACATTTTCATTGCATCTATGGTCAACCAATTTCACATCAATAAATATAAGGTTCAAGCCTATGCATTTACAGAAAAAAATAATTTTACTTTTAATTGTTTGAGTACTACCACAAGGTAGTTTCTCTACTTGTCTTTATCCATGCTATTATGTAGCGTTCCTGCCATTTACTTGTACTGTTATAATAAAGTTGTAAATTTCAATAAAAAAATTAATACAACTTATTTGCAATTTAAATATAGACTAGGATTTCTTAATAGTACATAGGTCATATTATGATTATAAATACCTTTTTGGCAGAAACAAACGTGTTATGCCTAGTGGCATCAAAGACTATCGCACAACCAACTCTAAAATCATAATACTAATAATAATTGATATCTGAATAAATATTAATGTTTAATCTACTTTGTAAAAACAAAAGAAGTAACACTTGCGCGTATTTGTAGTAGGCTCTTGTCATCAAATTAAATCTTTCATGTCCTGCGATATCCCTATAATTTAAGTTGGATCAGGATATTTTCTAAATTAATAATACTCGTAAAGAAATTGTTTATAATTCCAACCATAGTTGTACGCTCACTCGTGTTGATGGATCCCAGAGGATGGTTTTAACTGAAAAATCTGCTCCTATAGTTGTTTTATAGTTGGACGAAAATTTTCCTGGAGGAAAAAATAACAGTATTAAAATCATAAAATGTTGTTAGGTTTTAACGCAGATGTTAATTAAAATAAATTACCTTCAGTGTATCTTTTCACTATTGCTGTTTTCCCTATATATCACAATAAAATTACTTTGGAATAGAGTTTGAAATTTAATATTTTTCTTAGGGTTTTGTCTTGATTTCATATTTAGAAATAAAATTTCACTTACCAACTCCGTAATCTCCTATGACTAAAAACTTAAACACGACATCTTTAATTGGATTCAAACGATTTTTTCTGGGACTCATCTCTCGTCTCTTTGAATCCATTTCACTTGTTATGAGGCAGAATTATTCCCTTGGTTAACCCCATTTGACCTTGTTATCTGTATTAGTAGCTTATCTCTAAATCTCGCTCCCATAGAAGACTTGTTATCTGCTCAAACTGATGTTTTTCCAGTGAAGCCAACTTTATATAAGTGTAAATATCTGGGAAATATTTGTGTTTGTTTAAATTTAAAATTATGTAATTTTAGTTTAAGACAAAACTTTTGGTTTCCTACAAAGTTTTAGATTTTTTATTTTAATCTCAAATGAGGATTTAATTATAAGTCCTTATTTCTAGGAATTTCACCTCCCCCACTTTTCCCAGTAATTAAGTTAAGAACATATTAAAAATATTTTAAAAATTACTCTTATATGTTTGTCAATTGTCTTAAAAAAAAACCCATGCTTGTATTTTATTTCAAAATTGAAAAGTTTTTACCACCATTATTTTCAAGTGCAAATAATGTAACATTAGAAAAACAAATCAAATAATTTATGTTTATATTCAATTTCTTTCAGTATATTAGTGTCAGTATGTTAATTATACATTTGTCTCAAATTATAGTTTGATGTCCTAGAGATCTTTTTATGAGTTGAATTTTCAAAATTTTATTGGTGGTTTAAACCTTTGAGTACTGGTTTATTATTAATCAAAATTTGATTCCAGGACCAGGAAACTTTAAACAAAACAATTGAATCTTTCAATTTTAGTTTTATTAGAGGCAGTTGCTGAAGTAGCAATCATTGGAAAACAATCGAGGCTAAAATAAATATATTCACTGTAGGGCCCATAAGTCCTCCTGCTCAAGGGTTGATATATCCACTCTTAATAGGTATATAACAAATGGAAAACTGCAAAAAAAAATGTTTTTTGCTTTAATTAGTATTTTTTTTTCATTTAGGGTTGAATCACAATATGAACTTTATAATTTTCAAATTTTTCTCATGGTTCAACAAAGATGCTAGAAGTAGTTCTAATTTCTGAGAGGGTGTAATGCTCAAAGGATAAGTTACTCATAACTGACTTAGGTGTTCAAAGTACACACTTTATTTTGTTCATTTGACAACCTTGGCAAAATATTGTACATAAATAAAAGCATAGCTAGGCAAGCAAAACATACCAAAAACTAAAAATTATTTTTAGTCCAGAATGTACAAAACACCATTCAGTTTATTTTAAAAGTCTGTGAAAATCCAGTTTTGAATAATCTTATAATGACTGAAAAAATAAAATAAAAATGACTGCTAATTGTAAACTGGTATATAGAAATAAAAGCTTTAAAAATTTATTCTTTAACTACCATAACATCAAGTAATTCACCTACAAACAATTGTTTTTTGTTGAATTGACAGGATGCCTGATTTGAAATTCAGGGTAGTAGTTGTAGGGTGCGATGATGATGAAGAAAGGAAAGGTCCGACCAAACAGCAGCAGATCCATATCAAGATGCCCTGATATAGTACTGAGACAATATTCATTACCATATTTCTTTTTGTAGTTTTCAATAAACAATGAATCAATGGTTCATTTCTAAATTTCCTTAACAGTTTGCTCTATCGTTTTTAGATTTCTATTCACATGAAATTTAAATCTTTTTTGTAAGTACTTTTAAGAGGGAAGAATTACTAGGGGTTTGCTTATTATCGATCTCAGTAATTCATGTACAATTCCACAAAAACATTTATTATTGAATAATTAAGTTAAGAAATGATTTACTCTCTTATACAGAACACCATTAATCGTATCCATCAGGATTTAGGAGAACACCTCTTTCTGGAAGATTAGATTTTATCCTCTGTGTGAATTATAAAATATGAATTGGTAGGCGATGAATACAATTTTTTTCTTGCCATGAGTTTTTAATTTTTTTCTGTTTAGGCAGATTCGTGGGAATCCAGATACGAAACTTGTCAGAAATATGTATATTTAAAAAAAAATTGCAATTCTTCTAAAGCTCTGTCATTTAAAAGCAATTAAAAATAAAATAATATTTTGAAACAACTCAGAACTTTACAGTTCATCAAATCAGAGCTGGGAACATCTTAGAAAAATGAATCTGGATCACTTCGGGGAACTCATTTTTACAAACATTACTATCAGACTCACAACTAACAGACATCCAGGAGTCTGAAACGTATCTGGAGCAAGGATTTGCTACAGAGAGATCAACTACACTAGAAGTGCCTTCAATGGGATGTTTCCGACTGAATCCTTCCAACAATGAACATACTATATTAGCCGAACTACATTTCAAGAAATTTTTTTAATAAATCATGTATGTATATATGATAACTGTCATTGGGATGTGGTCTAAATTGTAGTCAGTCACACAGAAATTCTTACAGAATTTACTTCAAATAAAAATATTTAAAAATTAATAACAAATAAAATACAAATTTACTTCAGTTTTGAGCCTGAAGTTCTGGGCTTATTCTACATATATTAAAAAAATCTGCTCCATGACCGATCGATATTCTGTCTCCAACTGATTTGATAAAGATGTTGAACATAGTTGTGGAGACTACACTGGTAGCCTGGCTCATAATCTGCCGTTCTTTAATTTCTGTTTTGTATTGAATTGTTACATCTAATCAGTGTTTTTAAAGGTTAAATAAAAAGTACATTTATTGATAGTTAATCTTGTTTATGTAATAAAAATACCCACATATTTAAACACTATACTAATACACAAGGGAATTAAAAAATAAATGCAACAAAAGAAAATAATTTTTTTTTTTTAATAATAATTTAAGTTGTTTACATTTAGTATATGTATTATGATAATGTTTATATTCATATTCAATCCAAAAACTGAAATATAATTTGAATTACATGATACAATTATTGTAGACATTTTAATTAAGAAAATATACAACATTTAATAGTACACATAAAAGTAATTGAGCATTTCATAATACCATTCTATAAAAATACTATCACTGATAGCCATTACTCTTAATTCCATCAGCTGACTCATTGATTTCTTTTAACTACTAACTATATGTGATAGTGAAATAAATTTATAATTGAAATCTGAAACTAGGTCAGTATATTTTCTCTGTTCTACAGTAAAAATACTAAGCAGTTGTTAGATTTTAAGTTCAGTACTGTTGAGATAAGCAAGAAAGCCCCCCCCCAAAAAAAGTCGCTAACAGGTACTACATATCTATGTATTATAGGGAGAGTATAAGGAAGATAATAGAGAGTAAGGAAAATATTAGGGTGCAAACCACAACTGGATTTCAAAGCATTAATCTCTGTTTTTTTTAAATTATGAAAAATAATAATATTTATTTGCTTATCTAGTAAGAAAAATAAGTTATTCATAGGCAATTACTTATGCTAATCAGAACTAAGAACTTAGTTTAACAATTGGTGCAAAAGCAATAGTTTGCTTTAACATTTTTCAAGATGGAATATAATAAATAAATCTAGGAAAAACTATCACCAAAATGTTGTTCAAACTTCACTCAGATAAATCAATTTTTCAATAAAATCGATTATAAAAACCAGACGATTATGAAACAGAAAAATAGCTAGCTTCAAAAGTAGAATCGAAAACTAAAGTTAGAGAACAGCTTAGTAATAACCTTGACACCAATATTGTATTCAGTATTATCAGGCAGTTCATATAAATGAAAAATGGCTAAGCGTTTCATAAAATGAGCAAATTAAAGGTTGGATAAAAGGAAAAAATATAATACAATTTAATGGGAAATATCTAATTTCTAGATAGGTATTGCAATTTACACAAAGAGCGCCTAAGCATTTCAAGCTACTTTTATTGAGCAAGCTGAAATGAAATGACTGTAAAACATCACCAGATCCTTCAAAGCCAACATCAGAAGAAGCCTGTTCTCCATTCAGCTTAGAGAATACTTTGTCATACTTGATATTTCATCAGTCTTAAGGGTATTAGATAAAAGGTACTTTATAAGCTTGGGAAGGAAATTACTCTGAGAAGAATTCATCCAGTCAAAAAAAGAAAAACAACTGAAAGGAATAAGGATGATCATGGTCAAGTTTGGTAAAAGAGTGAGTGTCTTAGAACATCATGACTCCAACAAACAAACAAAAAAGATATTGCAAGGAAGAGCCACAGCAAATAGTAGAAACTAATCATTTATCAATTATGACTAAAACCTTTGTTAATATATATTCATCCGGTAATTTTTTGCACTACCATTCACCTAATGCAGGCGTTTAATTTACAAATGATGGATTTTGTCATGTGGACAAATAGGTGTTAATTATAAAGTGATAAAAATAGATACAGTAAATTAAGTACATAAAAAACAACATGAGGCATCAGGAACATTTGTTTTCAGATTTAAATGCATTAAAAAGTAAAAATATATTAGCATCAATGAACAGACAATATTCCAAAGACAACAAAAATTCTGTTTTCCTCTTATCATGAATAAAATCAGGGGGAAAAAATCCTTTCATGATAAATTATAAAATTAATAATTGTTAACAAACACTCATTACACAAATGAAAAAATTTAAACACAAAATTGTTGAAAACTAAAACATCATAACAAATGTTAATAAGAAATAGTTAAACAAATACTGGGATATGTAAAATCTACATAATTAAACAGTTTTGTAGTTACATTAAACTACAGATTTAAAAAAAAAAAATAGTAGAGTTCAAGCATAGAACAACAAGCATTTCAACTAATTCGATTGATGTTTTATGTTTTCTTGTCATTTAGTATACATGTTTTATTTAAATGACACTTCATCAATAAAAATATATGATAACAATTTGCAATAAAAATAAATAATTTAAAGCTTTTAGCAAAGAACTCTCAATAAACACAAATTTCAGGCTAAAGCCGTAGAACTGTTAATAAAGCATAACCAAATTATTGTTTAAGATGGTCTTCAACATAAGCTAAAACTTTAGTAAGTATTCGCTTTTCGCTAAGGCGTAACAAAACCGCTAATTTCAAGCAAGGTGTCATCTCCTTTTTAGTAAGTAACAATTTTTCATCCTCCTGCAATAAAAAGAAAAGTATATTATAAATGGTAAAAACTAAAATAAATTGTAATTATGAATATAAATGAACATTTTTCACGGTCTTATGATAAAAATTATGGTGTGAATGCTAACTACGTATAATATAATATGTGTGCTTAACACATTGCCGCTGCTAATGTTTTGCTGAAATTTATTATAAGACCGGTGATTTTATCATATATCAATATAATTTTATTTATTATATCCACATATATTATATCAATTTACTATGTGACCGGAGCTTATCACCTAAACGAAATTTCTCGTTCCCAGTCACCAACAAATGTCTAATGAAAACGAGAAATCTCGTTCCCGGGCGTCAATGTGCTAAGTAATAACATATGTCAGAGCTAGCCTTTGACCTTAACTTTGAGCCACAAATTTATAAAATTGTTTCAAAGCAAGCCAAATTGTTTGGAGATTAATTAACAGTTTATTTTAAAAAGGCACATTTTTTATTGTATAAATGAAGTAATGTTTATTTTTTACTCCACTTATCCACATTAGGGTTCAACTACACATACAAATACTTCATTTAAAACTTTATAAAAACATCATTATTTTTATTCAGAGCTTGGGTACAAGAGATGCATGCGGCTTGTGAGCCATGTTATGGCCAACCTGGATCTATGCAATACATTCTTGGGTGCTAATAGTCAAAACTAATGAAATAATAATTTACTGCAAACACTAACTATACATTTAATGAAATTTCAATTATTCATCATCATCATCATAATAAGTTAGCTGTTCAATTATTTTGCCATTAATTCTGATTGCTATCATAGCTCTGCTTAGCTTCTTTCCGATCCTCATTACTTTTGTTTTTGCTGGGTTCCTAATCATGTTAATAATCTTCAGCTCTTCATGGAGTATCCTAATATTTTGCTGAATATCTTTATCATGATCTGCTAACACAATGAGATCATCGGCAAATGCCAGTAGAAATAGATTTAGAGCCATCAGATTGAAATGCCCTAGGTGGAACTTTTTGAATTTCTCTCTACAATTTTTTATGGCTGAATCCACGACTAAAAAAAACAGTAGTGGGCTAAGACTGAAACCTTGTCGAATCCCTGCAGATGTCTCAAATTCTTTAGAGATGTTAGAGAATCTGACTATATTCCTTTATAGACTTTCTACCGCCAATATGTGTCCTATGTCCACATTCTTTTTTCTTAAAGGTTTGGAGATATCTCCTTCCTTTTCAAGGATCTTGGAATAAATTTTAGATGCACACTTAAAAGGGAAATGCCGCGATGATTACCGCAGTCCCTGTTGTCTACCTTTTATAACATTGGTACAATGACTGCTATATGCCATTCTTTGGGCACCTTCTTCTGTTTTCATACCAAGTTAAATTGAACAGAATTGTTTTAGTTTTTTGCGTATGTCCTGATTTAGCTTTGAACTCAAGGCTCAATCCAATATGAAAAATAATGCTTCAATGTTTGCAGTGCTTAAAGCAATAAAATATATTTTTAACTACAGTTGTCAAAATTTTGTCATAAAATGTCTCCTCACACCATCATCATTTTTGACAAAATATTGTTTTTAATAAAACATGGAAATAAGATCTTGAAAAGTGTTAATACAAATAATGCCTGATACTGACTTTCAAAATTTTTACTAAAATTCAAGTGATATTTATCTTGTAGAAGATGAAGGATAATTAAAAAATAACCTGATTCAGGACGTATATTCAACACGTTCTAACATTTTTTTTAGATGGTTTCTAGAAGTGAAAAAGATATTTGATAGAGATATAGGCATTATATCATAAGCATTCGTGCCTTTCTTGGTAACGTCATTATTTGATCCAACAGAGTTATATTGCATAATATTCATTTTTAATTACATTAAATATTAATGAATACTTATGCACTCAAAACGAACTTCAAGTGATGTGGGATAAGCAGCTAAAAGCAGTTTGATCCTTGTGCCCAAGAACTGCCACATGCGTTTTTCGATGCTGGTGTCAACTGAACACTGAGGATGAAGTAGGTCAAACCTACTCGGATTTGTCTTCCAATCTTCAAGTTGATCTGCAATAAAGAGAGCTTCATTAATTATTATTATCCATCTTTACATTGAATATGAATAATAAAATACCCGTGCTAGGATATGCAGACGATTTGGTAGTGTTGGATGAAGATGCTATAAAACTAAATACAGAAACGTTGATGAATGAGTTAAGGAAATAGGGCTGGAACTAATTTCGGAAAAACTAGGTATATGGTAAGTAGCAGAAAAGGGGGATATTGTTTTAGGAGGAAATGAGTTTGAGCATGTCAAGAAGTTTAAGTACTTAGGGTCTATCATAACTAGAAAAAACGAAATTCAAGAGGAATTAAAGGCAGGAAATGCTTCCTATTATTCTGTTTGGATATTGCTAAGCTCCCGTCTTTGTTCCCGAAATCTAAAATTCAGAATTTATAACACTATCATCCTTTCAACTCTTCTTTATGGATGGGAAACGTGACCGCTAACTGAAGGATTAACAACGTCCGAAAGTATTCGAAAATAAGGAGTTGAATAGAATATTTAAATCAAAAAAGGATGAAACCACTGAAGAATTTAGGAGATTACATAACGAGGAATTGCGAAGAATGTACCCGATTAATATTATGAAGGAATAGCGTCACGAAGAATAAGATGGGCTTGTAAAGTAGCTGGGCTCGGTAGCGAACGAATTCCTGAAAAGTTAATAATCGTTTTGCCGACTGGAAAACGTCTGAGGTGGCAGGATTGGGTTAAGAGTTATCTGGCGGATTTGGATGTGGGTGGTGTAGTGGTATTAACTACCATTGGGTAGTTTCTCTACTGGCCTTTATCTCATGAGATTATATATCTTTCGTTATATTTAGTCGATATATTAACTATAAAGCAGTTGTAAGATTCAATAAATAATTTTTTTTAAAAAAGGGTTTGGGTGGTGATCCGTTGACGGAAATCCGTAAGCCGAGATCGGTGGTATCGGTATTCGCTTCGGGTTCGCTAAGCCTTATTATTATTATTTGTACATCTTTAAAAAAGGATACGTATTAGATTACAGGCTTATCTACTAGTTGATTAAGACAAGTAGACTACCCACTTACCCTTGTCCATATTGAAGACCCGAAGGAATGCCAACAAC
This sequence comes from Troilus luridus, assembly GCA_964056705.1. Lineage (NCBI taxonomy): Eukaryota > Metazoa > Arthropoda > Insecta > Hemiptera > Pentatomidae > Troilus > Troilus luridus. The sequence continues at coordinate 59,123,769 of OZ057412.1, read as the reverse complement.
TTGCCTTCTACTGGTCCTGGCGTGAGGAGGAATTCGGAAGAGTGTGGTACAGCAATCTCTGAGAGCAGTTCCTTGCGTGCCTCACCGAGTGGGTCGGATTTAGAGACTCCAAGGCGCAGCCTGACACCATCGTGCATGTTGTTCATGTGGACAAAGCCATTGTGGAGGAACACATCAGAGTTGGGCCTCGCACCGTAGGACATGAAGACCTGGCTACCGGCAGGGAAGTCTCTGCAGGAATAGTACTCGCTCTGGTCTGCCTCGATGTTGTAGTCAGTGGTGAGCTGAAAAAATAAATGAAGAATAAAAAATGTTGATTTGCTATAATAGAAATTTTTTGACTGCTTCAAGCAATATTTTATCCTATAGTATTTTGTCATTTTTAATACTAAATTGGAGCAAAATTACATACATTTTTGACCATTTGTTATTACATAAATATATCAAAATCCTTTTAGAATGAATTAACAGAGGCAACCAAGATATTCATGTTTTAAAATGTGGAATAAACGATAGCAGTGAAATAGAATTCATTACAAAATAATATACAAGATGAGGATCAAAACGAAATAGATTTATATTAGCCAGCGGGAAGAATAATAGATTCAGGAGGGAAAAAAACCAAAGCAGTTTCCCATCTCTCACCATTATATGGATATCAGGTGATATTGAGTAAGCAGTGAGATACTACGTCAAATCACATACTAGAAACATTTTAGGATAGGTAAATCGTCTTATTTCTAAGATTCACAATAATTCATGATATCAAGTAATAGGTAGTAATCATTTATCCCTAAACAATATATAGGTAAATGATGAGTTGTTATCGTTTAGCTTTTGAATCATTTGCGTCGTTAACAACTAAAATAGTTTTTGTTTCTTTACGATATTTAATTTTCAAGTTTTACTTTCAAATGTTTCTTTTGGGATACTCAACAAATAAAACATTTTTCAAATATAAAGTTTTGAAGATTGCTAAAGAACAAAAGTAGGAAATGCTACTTACGTTCTCAGAAATAAACGAGAAATAGCAATGAACAATTGAAGCGTTAGATTTCAAAATCGAATACATCCATTTTTTTCCAAAAATGTTTTTTTTTTTTTAAGTTTTTAATACCAGAAATGATGTATTAGATGTGTTTCTTTCAAAACCGCCTAGATCCTTCAAAAATCAATACCTAAAGATCCCATTTCCTACCAAAAGTGATTACATCCATTACATTAAATGAAAATTTTTGGTGTATGAAATAACAAAACCACGTATAGATATTTTTTGATTATACGGATTACAGAGATTTGTTTTTAAAAATGTCTATTTTATTTATTTTTATCAACCATAACCTAACCAGATTTCGATATTTTCTGATCAAAGTCAGGTATATCCAACATATTTTTTAAATAAAATAAGATTAAAAAAAAAAGAGACCATACAAAATTGTTAGTAATTATTGTTTGAAGTTAATCGTTAGCAAAATAAAAACTAAAAACAATTTGTTAATTCGATTTTTTTTAATTGTATTTTTTTTATCAATCCTGAAAATTTTTGAAAATGGATGTAACCGGTTTTGAAACTAAAGGCCTCAATCGTTATATTGACGATAACAGCTACAATCACTGTTTATAACAGTTACTAATAATGGATTTAGAGAAAGGAACCGTTTCATTTAAATATTAAACAGTTATAACAAAACTCTCGCTAACCCTTCCTTTAATCTAACACCGGCCACACGAGCAGGATTTCAGATTCCACTTTTTCCTTCAAGGGTCAGACAGGAAGCTGCAATTATGCAAATGTTTAAGATTTCTGAAGAAATAAACGGACAATCCAAAATTTCTTACGTAACCCGTTATATAATCCGCGATCTTATGAATATAATGGAGGTTCAGTCAGAATACATGATACAGAATACGTTGACCTGACAAAATAAGAACGTTTTTGTTGCCTTGGAAATCTAGCATTAGGCATATTTCTTTGAGAAGAAAATGTTACATTTGTTGTATCATTATTTATAACAATGAACATTAATTGCTAGTTTAGATACTATAATTTTACTAGTCAAACAAACAAAATGATTTCACTCCTTCATAGTAATATAAATCATTATTATGACATTCTGACGCTAGTAACATATAAAAAAAAGTGTGTGTCAGCTCCGACACGCGACTGAAGTTTACCCCTTTCCGTTTCTAATGAATGTTAAATGTGTTCTTAGCAATTAATCGCTCTCTACTGATACGTATCATCGTGTATTATTTTTTTTTAATTTGTAAACTAATGTGAAGTATTTTAATTAAAATTATAAATATATATTTTTTATTAATCGTGCCAATGTTTCGGCCTACGTTGTAGGCCATCTTTAGGGCAAATAGTGGGTGCGGTGACTTGTTACAACACTAAAATTGTCATCTGAACTCATATAGATGTATATTCATGGTTGTGAAATACATCCCAAGAAAGGACATCCTACTGCCCCAGTGCTCTAAATGTCAGCAATTTGGGCACACAAAAAACTACTGCAACCTCACCGTAAAATGTGTAAGATAGAGGAAAACAGACTGAGATGGCTTGGACACCTCCTGCCGATGGATCCTAGCAGAATTGCTAGCGAAACCTACCAAGCCAAAGTGGAGGGAAAACGAGGAAGAGGATGGCCTAGGAGGAAGTAGGAAGAAGAGGTGAGGAAGGACTTTGAGAAGAGGGGACTCCATTGGAGCAGAAGAGTACAGTTGGTGGAAGACCTGCAGAGCTGAAGAAGGCTGTGGAGAATTCCTTCTCACACTGCTTAGGCGGTTATGAGGATTGCTTATGATGATGAAGTTATAGGCAGACCAATCATATTTCTCGCACTGTGCGGTATTTTTTTATTTTTATTTCGAATAGATTTTCAAAAGAAATTCTTTTATATTTGCTGTGTAAGTCATGCATCACTTCATAACATCTTTCCCAGAAATGTGTTTAAATTATTCTGTAATTTTTATAAAGCCAAAACAAATTATGTTTAATTAACAATTTTCATGATCTGAGAAGAAGAAAATAAATAAGTTATTTACCTTGGCATTGTCGTGGTTTCCCATGTCCCAGTAGGGGATGAGTGCAAGGATCATCGGGTTTTCAGGCTTGATGGTTGGGATCAAATTTTGTCTGGTCATCACGGTAGAGACAGCCCATCTGTAATACAAATAATATAAATACAAAATACAAAACAAAAATAAACTATACACCAGCCTACAACAATAACCGCTAAAAGTTTAACAAGAAGGTCCTTTTATATTTAAATATCTTTAGCCCCAGTAAAAAGTAGTTAAGTCGAATGTACGCCAAAATGAGTCTCTTGTCCTTACGAAAGCGGAATCGTGTTATTTTCGTAGCGAATGGGGTGCTAAGTCAGGCAGCGGGTTGAAATGGAGTTATTGCTTATAGGACAGCGGCCAGGTACCAAAAAAGGGCTTTAGGTTGCAATAAATTGAAGAGAGTTGCATTTTTGATATGTTGTAAGGGCATGTCTGAGTAATGCAAATCCAATTTTGCAACCGAAAAAACGGATGGGAAAACTTTTGGTGGCCAAAAAACCTCGAAATTTTCGGAGTTATTACAGTTTTTGCCTCTATCTGATAATCGGAGCATTTTTGAAGAAAAAAAAACATGGGTAACCATTTGAAAGTAGATTAAATTTGCTACAATTTGAATCCAACCGCAGATCTGTAGGTCTAATAGATTCTGAGTTACCCTTTGAAAATTGGTCTTTTTTTCCAAAAAGTCCAAATTTTAAGTTTTGGCCGACATTCTTGAGAAACACCGGGCGAAGAAGTGATCCTACGATGAAAGTCAAGTTAAATGGAGTTGTAGTAAATTTAATTAACTTCAATTTATGCACATAACGAGGCCAGTTGTAATACTTCTCTTTTTAATTAAAAAAAAAAGGAAAATCGGGGAAAGTGGGTGTGAAAAAATGACCAATTTCACTGGACAACAAAATTTAACTTTTTGTCTGTTAAATGAATTACAATGGCTTTTTCTTTTAAAATTTGGTGCTCTAATTGCAAATTTGAAAAGCATTTTTGTCTCATGGGCAAGGATTTTGTGTAATTTCAAAATTAAAAAATAATAAAGTGTTAAAACAAACAATTGTATTTAATCAGCTTTCAAACCATAATTTAAATCAAAACGTAGCCTTTGATGATTTCCTGGTATATTTTGCGGCCGGTGCACCTCTTTTCAAAGACCCACAATAGTCTGCCAACATATTTGGATTCCACTTTCCCTGGTATCGTTTCTCCAGAGTGGATATTTCTTAATGGAATCGCTCACCGTGTTCATCACTCACACCCCTAAGATTTTCAGGAAAGAAATCCAAATGCGAGCCAAGAAAATGAATTTTTAGAGACATACTACATCTTAAAGCCTTATAATTTTGTAAAGATCAGAAACTAGCTCTTTGTAGTTTTCTGCTTTTTTATTTCCAATAAATTCTTTCACAACATTTTTAAAAGAAATCCAAGCTGAATTTTCGGCTCACCGTCATTCCTCAAAGTCTTGATGCTTCATAAGCTCCCTTATTTGTGGACCAACAAATACACCTTCTTTTATTGTTGCATCACTGATCCGAGGAAATGTGGCTTTTAAATATAGAAATCCAGGACCATTTTTATCCAGTGCCTTAACAAAATTTTTCATCAAACCGAGTTTGATGTGCAATGGTGGAAGATAAACGTTTCCTGGGTTTACTAGTGGTTAGAAAAGTACATTTTTTTCTCCAGGTACAAGACTTCTTTTGGCCTATTTCTTCTTTATGTAATGATTTTTGCGATCTCTGCTGTCCCACTCACACAGAAAACAACAAAATTTTGTATAGCCTGATTGAAGACCTAACAAAAGTCCTAACACTTTGAGGTCTCCACCCACGTTCCAATAATGCTATTGTAGAATGGTATTGTATCTCGGACAGTAAAATCTTCATATTGTCATATGTCTCTTTCATATGGGCTGCATAGGCAATAGGGATTGAGGGCTTGTCATTGCCTATATGAAGGATAAAGGATTTTAAACTAAGTTTGGAGGAATCTATGAACAGCCTCCATTCTTTAAGATTATGATTATATCCTAATTCACCCATTAATGCATCAATATTAAATGATCTTTTGCAGAGAAAAGGCGATGGAGTTCTTGTCCCCGTTGGCGATATGTAGATATTTTTGTTCCCTTATCAAGTAGGTTCCAACCTTTTAATCTAGATGTCAACAACTCGGCCTGGTTTTTTTATAAGTTAAGATCTCGAACTAGATCATTGAGTTCAGACTAATTGATTCTGTGAGGTTTTGAAGACTCTACAGGAAAATCTGGGTCATCAGTGTCATCTGTTTCTGATCTTAAGGGTGTACCTTCCTCACTAATGATTTCTGTCTGTAAACTCCAATCTTCAGGTGGCACTGGGATTGGCAGATCTTCGTTGTGAGGAACAGGCCTAATAGCTGAGGGGAGGTTAGGATATTTAACATTCTTTTTAGATTTACTTGTTATTCCAGTGATTTTTGTGATGCAGAAAATACAGTCAGTTGAATGGTCCCGAGGTTCCCCCCACACCACAGGATCAGCAAAGGGCATATGTCGTAACTGCCCATTTATTAATATACAAAGCAATGTAACGCAGGAGGAACAGCATATATGAGGCGCCCAAGATTTGTCCTGGTCACCGACTTGGCACCCAAAATAAAGCCTTTTTTACTAAGGGAGTAATGCTTCTTCTTTGACTCTTTAAAGTTAGTTCAACACACACATAACAAAAATTGTTCGGATGGTTTTCACAATTTTGCGGCATATTGAAGATGCTAAGAGGTTCTGTTCGGACTAAATTAATAGAGGCACTTAACCAGGCCGGCTAACAGATGTAGACTGATGAGAGGAGTCCAGAGGGGACTCATGTCAGGACCCGTGGCTAAACATGCTTTAAGAGTTCAGACGACTTATTTGTTATCTCTATTGCATCAAATATTATCGTGCATTAGTGGTGAGCCTTATTTAGAGCAAATAAATATAATATAATATATTAATCAAGACACGTTCATAGCTATGAAATATCACCTTTTTTTTTACAAAATTTAAAATTTAAAAAAATCTGAGCCCCATGGACAACTTTGATGGTCATATTCGGAATTACCATAGCAAAATACATATTAGACTGCCACATTTACCCATTTAACAAAAATACTGTTGACCAGTGTTTTCAAAGAGGCGTAACTCCGAATCTGTTACACCTACAGGCCTTAGCCTGTGCTTAAATTAAAGCGTAATTATATTTACTACCAAGCCAAAATCCGTAATAACTCCGAAAATTTCGAGGTTTTTTGGCCACCATAAGTTTTCCCATCCGTTTTTTTGGTTGCAAAATTGGATTTACACTACTCAGAAATGCCCTTACAGCATTTAAAAAATGCAGCTCTCTTCAATCAATTGCAACCTTCAAGTAGCTGGCCGCTGGAACATTATATCTACAGCCCCGGTGAATAAGTGGTTAAGTCGGATTTTAACCAGAGAGAGTTAACTGCTTTCAGATAACCGGAATAATATCATTCTCGTAGTTTTTGGCTTGAAATGGAGTTATATATAAACAATGACTCCTTTTCAAGCCAATGCATTAGTTAGCCGCGAAAATAACTCGATTTAGCTTAGTTAAGTACAAGAAACTCATTTTGGAGAAAATTAGACCTAACCACTTGTTCACCGGGGGTGTGGATATAATAACTCCATTTCCAGCCAAAAACTAAGAAAATGGCACTATTTCGCTTCCTCCACAACAGCTAACTCTCTCTGATCAAAATTTTATTCAACCACTTATTCACTATATTACTTTTTATTTATACATCTTATGGCTGTTTAACTCACATGACAAGATCACCAACTCAAGTAATATGTAATAATCGGGGTGTTTGGTTTCAAAATCAGGTACATCCATAGTTTTTTCAAAAAATGTGTTTTTATTTAAGGTTTTTAATGTCAGAAATGATGTATTAGATGTGTTCGTTTCGAAACCGTCTAGATCCTACAAAAATCAATACCAAAAGATTCCATTTTGGTACCAAAAGTGGTTGGGTAAATGAAAATTTTTGATGTATGAAAAATCAGAACTATGTGTGTGTATATTGTTTAATTATATTGATTAAAGTGATTTGTTTTGTCTATTCTATTTATTATTATTTTTTTTTATCAACCATAAACTAACCAGATATCGATATTTTGTTTATGTTCGATATCGGGTATATCCAACACATTTTTTTTAATAGTAATGAGATATAAAAAAAGAGAAGATCATAAAATCATGTCATTAGTTATTGTTTGAGGTCAATAGTAAGAAAAATAATTTTTAAAAAAGTTTTGTATAAAACTAAGTTTTGAAAGTTAAATTGATTATTCTTTAAAATTGAATATTTTTTTATCAGTACTGACTAAGTTTTGAAAATGGAAGTAACCGGTTTTGAAACCAAATTAAATATATATAATTCATCATGTATAAACCGATACCTTTAAAATATTACATAAGCAATCCATGATCGATTAGTATACATTAGATAATTGAATTGAATTGAACATTTTAATAAATCAATCCACCATATAAAGTAAATACATAATCTTTTCTCACACTGATTGTGATTGCTTTCTTATCTGAAGGAATCTATGAATTTGCGGTTAGCCTTTTGTGACCAGAAATCACTCCTCAAATAACACTAATGAGTTTCTGGGTACAGATTAATAACGATGAGAATATAATTTTCTATGTCAGTAAACTGTTATAGACAGGAAAGATACCAGTTTCCCATAACCTCCAAAGGTCAATCGGAATAAGTATTAAGAGGAAGAAAACTGTCCTGGTGGAGGTCAGGAAAATTCTCTCAAATAGGGAGAACTTTTTATTAGAAAGCCAACGTTTCGAACTGCATGACATGTCTTCTTCAGGGGTATGCCAGGATGTAACTGTGGCATAACTGAGAGTTTTGAGCTTAGAGAGGAAAGCGGGAAATTTCGCGCCTATTTGACATTTATAAACCACTAAATGGATTTTTCAATGAAATAATGTGTCAAAGTGGTCCGCACAAAAACACAGAAAAAAGAGTGGTTAGGCTGGTTTCAAATATTTACGATATTGTATGAACAAATTTTCATAGAATAATCCAAATCTTGAAGAGTAGAAATATAAGCCAGATGTTTTGCTCACTACTGATAAAACCTGGATTACTACAACACTTTCTTGGACAAACCTTGAGCAGAAAGGAGATTTGTCCGACACCACGCTCAACCGACAGGCTACCCTCTTTTAAGGGTACCCATTTTATAGAGGTTAGTTGAGCCCCAGGAAGGTCGTCAGATCTCACAGGGAACAATCACAGCTGTTAACAGTGCAACGAGTTTCTTTTTTTTTATCGCTGATCTAGTACGTCCGGTGCTGCTAGCTACCGGTGTAAACCGAAGGGATTTTGAAGCCCACCAACTCATTTTTGTGGTAAACTATCGTCATGTGTGGATGTATACCTAATCTCAATTTAGTTTTTTTACTGGGTCAAGAAGTAGCTAACATTTTTGTTTTTGTGACTCAGTGGTAAGCATCCTACGGTAATTAGTAAATAGCATTTTATATAATTTTTGTTTTTTTCTTAAATTTAATTATTTCAAGTTGGTATTATGCTTGGTTATGCCATGTTTCGTTGCTGAAGTAATACAACTTCGTTTCATTGGGATTTTTTTAATTTCTTCTTTTCGACCTAGGATCTAAAACCTACAAACCTGATCAAAACAGATAAAATAATTAATCCGCCAAATCCGGATTTGAACCTGGAACCCACGGCGTAGCAACGCAGCATCCGAGCCACTGAGCTACCCCCCCCCCCCTTACCTTATTGATTCACACATATTAAATATATTGACTAATATTGGAAAAATGTTTAAAGTCTTAGTTTAAACTTTTTTAGAAAATCACCGAACTTTAACTCTTTGGATAGCATTGATCATTATCTTTTTACGAAAAAAAACATACCATGTAGCAAAAATACGGAATAGAATAGTTAACATGATCGTGGAAAGTGATTATTCTAGGAGGCCGGCAACCGGATTAATAGCCAACACGTTAACACGTTTATCTGTTGAAGTATTAGGAACAGATTCCTTACGTATGAAAGAAGCAAGAAAAGCTTCACAAGAGTTCTTACCTTACCTTTTGCTGTTACATTTTGTATATTTTAATTTCTATAATTAAAATAAACATAAATTAAATTAATGTATACCTTCGTCTATACAAAATATAACAATAATAAATAAAATATAAATAATAAATTCTTCTCTCCAATAAAAATTCAACCTCCACCAAAAAAGCCTTGTCAATTCCAAATTAATTACATACCCTATTTATAGAAACCTTATTTCTTACAATTCCATAGCTCCCCGCTTTTATGGCCTTCCCAAAATCCACAAACCTAACAACCCCCTCCGGCCTATTACATCTAACATCAATTCACCATCTACAAAACTTAGCAAATTCTTACTTCCTTCCTTACAAGTCCTCAGCCGTAACAACCCATATGATATCCAAAACTCCTTTCATCTTTTTTTCTACGTGACCTATTAACATCCCTCACCATACCTGATCAATACGTTCTCACCTCCTTTGATGTAGAAAGCCTATTCACCAACATACCTTTGGATAAAGCCCTCCTCATTATAGATAACAACTGGCCACTCATAGAACCCCATACCTCTCTCAACCGCTCCTCATACCTCCAATCCTTAAACCTCTGTTGTGAATCAGGCTACCTTACCTTCCATGGCCAGTTCTTTAACCAAATTTCTGGACTTGCCATGGGAAATCCCCTCGCTCCTGACCTCTCCAATATTGTCTTAAACGACCTTCTGGACTCCATTCTACCCCAATTCCTTAACGATGTTATTTTCATTAAGAAATATGTGGACGATCTCATCCTTATCCTAAATCCCATAATTATTCCTGAATTATTATCATCTTTCAACTCATACCATCCCCGCCTCCATTTCACAGTGGAACTTGAATCCAACAAATCATTACCATTTCTTGACCTCCGTATCATTAGAAATCCTGACCACACCTTATCCACAGATTGGTATACCAAACCCACCTATTCTGGCAGACTCCTTAATTATTACTCCCAACATCCGCACCACCAAAAAATTAACGTCGCCAAAAATATTATCCACCGTGGCCTATCCCTCGCTGACCCTTGCTTCCATAAAACCAACACCCACCGCATCCAAAATATCCTTTTAAAAAACAATTTTCCTCTCCATATTATTAATAAACTCATCCATGACTATAAAAAAAGTCATAATTTATCATAATAATCTTAGGTATCATAATTTTTAATTCATGTTCTTTCATTTCACTTATGGTACTCCCCAGGAGTCTATTTTCATACTATTGTTTTCTCTGCAATACTTTCTATCTTTATTATACTAAGTTTTCCATACTCATTATATTTATATCTTTTTTATTTTATTTTTTCTGTTTAACTTCATTTCTCTCTTTGTATTTTGTTTATCACCTTTCTATACATCTACTATGTAATCATCTTTATTCATATATCCTTTCATTATATATCCTTCACTTTTTTTCGCTCAATTTTTCTATATCTCTACATTTTGTTATGTTTTCTGTATCTCTATCTTATGTATTTTTACAGTCTATTCTGTTTTCTCATAGCCCTGAAGATGACCTACACAGTAGGTCGAAACGTCGGCACATATAAAATACAATAAGTTTCACTTATTTTCTGTGTTTTCTTGACTGCACCCCCAACTAATTACATCCTATTACAATAAATAATAAATAAATATACAAAATTTAATAGTGAAATGTTAAATCTAGACACCTCTAGCCACGTTCCATTTCTTACATAAATGCTTTTCCTACACTTTCGAAGGAACCATCTCCATTTCTATCCTTTTTAAAATCCTTTTGATGACCTTTTTCACATAATTTGTTCTTTTGAATTATTCCAAACTTCTGGAAGTATTTCAGTGATTCTTCTTTCAAAAGAGGTGCAGAAGTGTTAATTTGTTCATTTTAGATAGACAATAACGAAATTAATGGGGAAAAAATCAAATTTAATATATAATACAGAAACACTAAAAAAAAAACAATACACAAAACAATTTACTAACAACTCAAATGGGACGAGTGATAAAATGAGGTTACAGGAGATAAGGAGGTAGGTTTTATGGGGACCTGCTACATCACAAGTACCAACAAATTCACCGTAGTCTCAGAAAACAACATTTATCTACCTTTGCACAAGGGTAGGTACCTTAGATTTATTTACTCCTAAGGAAATATAAATAAATCTTCTGAGACGATAACATTTATTGTCGAGATAGGAATAAAATATCAGATTGAGGAGGGACTAATGGCCTAGTACTAATCTCATTCATGAGAAACTCGTGAATGGGCGGAAGATGCCTTTTCACGCTCATCTCCGATCTTCACCGTTCGCAGAACGCGGTCATTATCGCCCAACAGATAATCGATTTCTCTTTAAGTTGCCGAACGGCAGTTAAGTAATACGTTCAGATACAATAATAGGAATAATATCTCTACTGTGTACTGTTATGTTGCCGCGTCATGGTGGATAGAAATGGCCAAGTTCATTATAACGCATTTTAAAACAACAAGTATCATTGAAACGTTCAGGATCAAAAGCGGCCAACGCCATACTTTCAAAAATTGGCTTTCTCGTTAGTCAAGCGAGTTCGTCTAATGCGACACTTTCCTGCCTTATTTCTCATAGTTTTAGGCCGATTCTGAACCTCAAGTTTTGGGAGCATAAGGAATTGTTTGACTAAACTAGCATTTTTTGAAATTAAGAGCTATCCGCTTGTGACCCTGAATGCCTGAAATGGCAGTTGCACTATCATTTACAATAAAATAAAATAAAAAAATTTGCGCAGCGAGCATTATGCCAAAATCTGTTAATTTAGTTTTTTCTTCCAAGTCCCTTGGAATATAGGGTTGATATTATGTATAATAATTGCTTAATAGGACCTCTTATAATGCAAGTAATGCATTTTACCGGAAGGAATAAGGAAATTAAAGGATTTGATTAGATGGAATCGTTTGCTAGTGACGGGACTCACAAGTTATACATACACGTTATTAATTCAGAAATAGTTAATAAATTTACAAGTATAATTGATCTGAGGATTCGACTAGAAAAACGAATATAAATAATATGTATATCATTAGGATTAGTTGTAACTAATCCTATTTTTAACACGCTTGCTTCACCTGTATATGCGTAAAAATCGAATTAAATTAAAACTTTGCACAAAGATCGATGACAATGCCAAGTTTGTCCCATTATCCTGATCAGGATCTTCAGGATTAGAGATTTTTCATATCCGAAGTCACGGTAGTGTCTTGTGCCAAGTACTAAGGCGTGTACTAACCCATACATGGCTTAATCTCTGAGATATGGATATGAATAAACTCGGGAGTTTCGTATATATTTCAAAAAAATATATATACATATATAGTTTAAAAAAATAGCACTTTAAAGTAGGAGAAAAAATGTCAAGAGCTTTAAAATAAAAAGTGATAGTGATAAAAAAAATTATCTAAAAAATGCGTAGGGTGCTAGATCACAATTGTTTCTTTCGTTTAACGTCAATTTATCCTGCTATTGTTAATCGGACGATGCTACAGTGGGAGTCCTGTATTTTGCCTATCCAGGTTTAATCGGGATAGGGATCTTTAATGCCACTTTATGCCGAAGGATGGCATAACCAAGGATTTTTTACTCCCATTAAAAAATCCTAATGCAACCTTGCGAACTCGCAACCTTGGTTATAGTAGGTTGTAAAGGTAACCGCTAGATCACAGGCGACCCCAGATGTTAGTTTTTGTGAGTATTTTATTTACTGATATTGGTAAAAATAGCGGCATTACTCGCCATAAAAAGCACCCAATGCTTTTTTACAATAAAGTTAACAAATCGTTGATTACTGTCAAATCCAAAAATGACTACTCCACCGGTTTACGTTGGAGAAATAATCGAATAATTAGTTAAAGGAACTTGGACATCAATTTCTGCGAAACATGTTTAAGTGTTACTTGGAACCTTGGTCATTCAAGGATCGATGTGTCAAATCAGACGTAGCTCTTTCATGGTGTGAGAAATATTCAGTTTATACAGTTCGATCTATTTTAAGGTCCGAATCGCGAAGGAGACATTCCCAGTTGGTGACTATAATGGAGAGATTAGCTGAGATTTATTCTCACGAAGACTTTCATTAAAGAAAGAGTGGAGTAGTTAGGTACTGAACAAAATCGATTTGGAGAGCGCTCCAGTTAGTAAATGTGCTGGAGAACTGGAGATGAGGCGGAGTGAGAGCTGCCAAGAGCATCTTCCAAAAGGTTCTTACTCTCATCGCTACTCCTCATTCAGTCGGGAAATGGCTTTTTTATATGATAATAACATAAACGATTATAAAGTACTGTATTACTTAAAAACAAAAAATACCAATACAAATATAAAATCCCATGTTTAAAATCTTTTTTTATTTTTTTATATGTATTTACTGAAATTGACAACTGTATAGAGAATACATCAAGTAAGTATAATGTAAGATAAATCATGACCAGAGAAAAAGGCAAGTAGAGAAACTACCCAGTGGTGTAGTATTCAAATAAAAAGTTCAACATAGAAGGTCACCAGGCCATCTTCTTTTCAGACGCCTCGGAGGATTATCAGGCGTTGAAGAGGTTGCGAGGTTTGAAACTAGTGGGTTTGAGTGGAAATGATGTTTGTAATGAAACGATTTATATCGGATTCCAGCCAAATCAGCAACAAACGGAACATTAAGGTCATTATGGATTACTTTTTTCGTAACAAAGTAAGGAGAATTGAGGATTTTGGATTTTAAGGATTGAATACGAGAGAAATTCGATGGCTTAGTGGACCCCGAAACCTCTAGGCCGTAAGTCCAGATGGGTCTAATGATTGCCATGTATATGAGTCTTTTGTAATTAATTGGGGGCTTAGACCGTTTGTATAGTAAGTGTTGAAGTAGCCTAAAACGGCGTAAAACGTTTCAGTCTGGTATGAGGATTCCAAGTTAATCCTAAAATTAATTTACCGAATTATCTGCAATGATAGGAAACTGGAATAGATGGTGGGTGATGGTAGATTCTTTAGGAAATCGCGGTAATTGTTTAACAATTTTTGTTTAGGTCAATCATAATAATAAGGAATGGAGTGCCAGAGCGCTGAGTTGCCGTGCCGAAGATCCTGAGTTCAATTCTCGCCCGTTGGGAGAGTATTATATAATCCATCCGGAGATGGATCCTATTGAGTTTAAGCCTACCTGGAGCTCACCCAGTCTCTGTTAAGTGAGTACCAAAATAGGGGGGGGGGGATCTGGCGATTGAGTGCGATCTTCGACAAATCACTCCCCTGGGTTGTCCAAGAAACAATATAATCTCTACCATATACTTAACCCTAGACCTTTCATGGGTTGTAGTGTTACAGAATTTTTTTATAAAATCATAATAAGATTCCTCAACAGTTATTTAATTAAGACCATGTATGAATAACATTATTCAATATTGCTTGCTAATTCATTTACCGTCACCGTATGATACTATAGCTAATCGGACGACAGTGGTAGTCCTAAATTTTGCCTATCCAGCTGTAATTAGAAAAGGGATTTTTAACGAGTACCTGACATCACACAGGCTCGATACCCCCCATTATACGTCTTTTCTGAAGGACGGCAAAGCCAAGGATTTTCAATTTCCTTTAAACATCCTAGGACCACCTGCCGGGCTGCGATTCCAAGATCTTGGCCATAGAAAGCTGTTATATTACCTACTAGATCACAAGTCAATATTTGATCGTGTTATTTTTTTATCCATGAGGCAGAAGAAAAACGTTTCATTTTTTGTAATATACTGATATGAATATTGAGAAATCTTAACACTTCTAACAGCGTGTGTGTGCAAGTGATGGCGCGGGTTCGTTCGTGCGAGCGTGCGAGAGTGCGTGAACGCACACTGATATTGTTTCTTGCCTATAATATATGTGTGCATATCTTTGTAAAAAAAAAAAAATCTGATACTTTTCACTAGGCTAATCACTACTTTATGATTCTAGTAACAAAATAGTAATCTATGAATGATCAAACTATTGAAAGGAATTTTCAATAACAATTATTTGTTCACGAACATATAACTAAATAAATAAAAATGTGAGTAAATGTAACGATTTCGTAACGAACTAGTTTAAAGTTTATCAGTTTTCTCATTTAAAGTCCAAATCTAACAGAAACTCCAGAATTACGGCACGAGCATGAAACTAGCTGCTGCGGCGAATCGTTTAACAGTAAAACTTCGGCATTCTTTTCTCCAAAACAAATGTCAAGAGAAAACAATGCGATTGCGAAGCGTTTTCTTCAAATGACGTAAAGGGTTAAAAGAAAATTCGAAAACTAACAAGAGGGAGCTACGGAGGTGGCATTATCGAGTCCAATGAAGCACCTTTTCTAGTGATTCTGGAACGAAAAATATCATATTCGCAAATATAGGCATATCAGACATCTGCCCGAGGGTTCTAGTATCCTAGTAGCAGTAAAAAAAATAATTATAAAATAATTTCTTCATTTTTTTTATCAGTGTCTTCAACTATTCAGTGTATTTTGTAAGTTCTTACATATTGTTACGAGCTACTGGGTGTAAAATGAATCAAACTACTCCTAAATTCCAGATACCTATATTTATTAACAAATTAAAAAGAATACAATGGAATTACTTAAATCAATTAAATTATTAAACTAATATAAATTTAAAATAACAATAGTCTACAGATTATAACCTAGGCCTAACTGTTATCTAATTACTACAATAATATAAGATATTGTTAATACTGATTAACTTAATTATTTACATAAGTTTGTACAAATACTAAACTAAACTAGAGTTTATAACTACAAATTACCTTTACAGTCCTCTAATTAAAGTCCACCGACCGTAACACTCTCCTAATATTTATAATAGTTTATTACCGACTGAAGAAAGCGGAGTGGCTCAGTGGTGGAGCACTGAGTAGCCATGATGGAAATCCTGGTTCAAATACCACTGCAGGCAGTTACTTTTATTAGTTTTTTTAATTACTTTTTGTATGTTTATTACTTTTTTTAGTTTGTTAGAGGCGGGATATGGATAATATGGGATCTAGGACCCTGCTGGGGCTCACCCAGCCTCTATAAAATATTATAAAAATAGGGTACCCAAAATAAGGGGGAAAACCCTGGCGGTTGAGCATGGCCTAGGACAAGTCACCTCATAGCAGAACCGTTGTTCATGAAACAGTACAGTCTCTACCATTTGCTGAATCCCAGACTCGTTCACGGGTCGTAGTGGTTACAGGTTTTTATTACCGACTGACTTATCACTAACTCACTTATTACTGCTTCACTTGACTAGTTCATCACACTGACACTAACTCACACTTATTATTTCCTAGGCTAAAGCGCCGGGATTTATATGTATAGGCAAAGTCGAACGGGGGTAAGAAAGCCCCCCTTCTCGACCCTTCGAGATCCTTCTCGATCTTTCTGATCCGTTCTTAATCCCTTCAGCCCTTCCTAATCATTCCAGCACGTCTTTCTCTCTCGGACCGTAACACTGCCCCCTCCTTAAAAGTGCTCTGCCCCAGAGCATAGTCCGGAAAATCGGGCAGTTATGAGCTTCTACCGATAGAGACGCTTTTTCTTTCCAGGGGTTGAACGTGCACAACAATATGGCGACTCCAGAGTTGGCGGATGTCTCTTCAAGCATGCTCCTGACAACCTTCCACTCCAGGCCGCCGTATCCACAGCCAAACGTAGGGATGGCGAGCTATGTGACACGCAGTCTCTGAAGCTTACTCCCCAGGTCGTCGAGGCTTCGCCGCAGTGCGCCATATTTTGGCTTCCGTTCAGTGGCACGCTTGGTAACTAAGTAAAACAGATGTCGGCCCTGATACGTAAGGTGGAGTGCCTTCCCGATACTTGGTCCTTGGCGTTCTAGCTCCTCAGTTCCGTCAAACTTCTTCCTGAAGCGGCCGGCATTTATATAGGCAAAGTCGAACGGGTGTGGGAAGCCTTCTCGACCCTTCGAGATCCTTCTCGATCTTAATGATCCGCTCTTAATCCCTTCAGCCCGTCCTTATCCTTCCAGCCCGTCTTTCTCTCTCGGACCGTAACAATGTCGATCTTTTGGATTAAGTATCTATCATATAAAAATAAAATAAAATAAAGCCATGTTCGTTCTTAGCATCCTATAAAACAAATAAATTCGATTTTTCATAGAAATTAAAAAATATAAAGTTTTGCATTTTATTTTGTTGAAAAGTTTTCCTTAATAGTGTTAGCCGTTAAATTAACAATGAGAATTTCTTTCAGTATATATATAAATATATAAATTTCAATGTTTTGCATTTTACATTCGGTAGAATTAACTAATGTTTGTAAAAATATTGGTAAAGAATTTTAACAATAAACTAGGCAAAAGTGAGTTAAAGTTCACCGGAGTTGAAGAAGAAACTGAACTTTAGGGTAAAACAAGTTTTATATTTATCGAAACTTTAAATACCTATGCTATAAAGGCCAATGCAATACAAACTGTATATTTTTGTATTAGTGTATATATTTGCATATAGTATTATTATAAATAACATCTTGGAGAATGAAGAAAAATACATGTGTGTATGTATGCATGCTTGTGTGTGAGCGTTATTTTGTATATCCATACCTATCGTCCTTTTTTTTTTCAAACGTCCACCCGGTTATAGATGAGTATATTGTTTTGGTTGAAACAATAAATTTATTTTAATATTGTTTTAGTATTGATTTATTTATTTTTAACCAGCCAGCTATTGAAACCATTCATTCTTATCACATAGAAGATAATAAACATTAAATCAAAAATGTTTTTGATAAAATAGGGGTAAAATCAATAAATTGATTTTACCCCTAAATGAACTCAAGTTAATTTTGAAATGTCTTTGATGTCGCTCTAATAAATCGTAAGCCAGGAAAGAGAATGAAAGCACTATGAACCAAAATACATAAGTTATTTTAATATAGGTTCTACCAGAGGCATATCCCCATAGGTCGTTTGGAGGACTTTCCCATTTAATAATAGTCAATGAGAAAAAACAAAACAATGAATTACGAATAATCTAAAATCTCAATTATGATTTTAACATAGTAACATTGCCATATGCAGTGATATAATCATCAGTCTTATTGCATTTCCTATTAATCTAAATAACTTAAATTTCTTCAACTTCTAAAGTATTATTATTTTTTAAACCTCATGAAGACTTGAAAACTGATCTATATGATCAATCAATGTTATAATCCCGCATACCGTATGGATACTAAAATATTTGGCGCCTGATTAATAAACAAAAACTGTATAAAAATACAAAAAAAAAAAGTAATGCATAATCCCGGTCTGCATTACATGTTTCTCAAATCCTGTGATCAACCCTGATACAGGATCGGGTTCAGAAAGAAACTAGGGCACTATGAGGCAGAATTTATTGGACTGTACGGAAAATAATGCAGGATTTTATGTTTTATTAAAAAAAAAAACACCTCCAAATAGCTGTTTATGTTTGTTGGACATTTATAAATGCAAGCACTTATCGATCCTCTTTTTAAAAAATAAAATATTTGTTTCCTCTGTAACATTTTGCTATTTCGAAATACTCCATTCTTTACAAAGATGTCAAAGCGTGATTTTCGCATAATTTTGTTTTACGAGTTCTAACTCGGCCAGAACGGATTAAAATCAACACTAAACCAAAAACATAATAAATTAATTGGACGATTAAATGATCTAGAGGTAATTATAAAATGACTTGATTCCTTGGTAAGCTTCTTCCACATCCTTCTTTGTCTTCAAGGTTCAAGTTCAAAATTTATAAAATAGTGCCCAGTTGAAAACAGTGCGCGCACTTATACTCCCTTCGCGCCAGACTTTTAATCCGCCCGAGTTTTAATCCGTAAAACAAAAGTTCGGAAAATCACACCTTGACATCATAGTAAAAAAAGAATCTAACAGATGGCGACAAAGTTCTAAAGAACTTGATATTTCTGGATTCAGCAAAAAAGAATAGTTTCTGGATTGTCTAACTTTAAATTTTGTTTTTAAATTATTAAAATATGATGTTATTACTTGTTTGGCTATTTATGACATTAATGTAGGGGTGGCTGAATAATTTTACTACTTTGCTCCTATAACCCCACTCGATGTAATATTTGCCAGATTTGATTTAATTCTTATTTATTTAACAATACTACAATATTGAGTCAATGTATTTTTATTAAAATAAATATTACAAAATTCTTTCAGGATCTATCCTAGTCTACAATGCAAGTACAATACTAATATCCTTTGTACGAAGAAAACAATTGGACAGGACAAGTAGCATAATAATTTTATATGCTATAAATAATGTTGAGTAGTTCAGAACGTGCTTTGACCACACAATATTTGTCTCTGATGTTATAGTTATCTTCCACTTTGAAGCTACTGATAAAGCTAGATATATTTGTAAGTAATTTTTTTCGTTCCGAGCCAAGCTAAGAGCTATGATCCGTCCAAGAGCAATTGTATGAAGAGGTGATGATTTCCATAATCCTTATCGGATCAGAGATAATGAGAGACGATGATTAATTAAAAAAAAATAAATGCGGTAAATGTTGATACTGCTCACAGCATGAAGAAATAAGAGTTCTATCATTTCGCTGGGAAAATGAGAGTCGGAAAGTATTCATGGATTCCTAAAGTAAATAAATCCAGTTCAATGGAAGAATTCAGAACTACGCGCCGACACAAAGAATTACGTTGTGGTCAGTTGAAGCTGACAGGAGCTGTCAACAGCTGGAAGAGGCTGAGCACACCCGGGACGTGGGGGCTGGGCCCACTCACCTATTGCTATCGCTCACCAAATGGAAAATTCCCTTTTGTGAAATCCAAGCTTTACCACTTGGGTGCTTCCTGCCTCGGATGCTACGTGATCCGAAAGGTAGCCAGTACTCAGGTTTGTGGCTCCTTTGAGTCAGTGTACCCGTACATTTGTACCTGTGTACCTATTTCTAGTTAGGTCAGCAGCAGGTTCCCAGCTTTCAATTCCCCTGAAGGTGTATCCTATCAATGGAAGCCCTATTCTACAATTGTAAGCCTCGGGAGAATAAAGGCAGGCACAGAAAAACGCAATATTTTTGTGAGAATAGGAGCTAGGGTTTCTTCGCCTTGAAGCCTATTGAATTTCTAAAAATAGTAAGAAGATCCGGCAATATTTTCTAGTAGCTGTAACTGAATAACTAATATTAAATACATAAGCATATTCATGTATCTATAATATTCCTAGACTAACATGAAATAAAGGAATTTTATACAATAAAATAAATTCGTCTATCGGATATAAATATTTTTGTTTATTCCATAAAGCAATAGGTTGATTTTTACTCCTCTACAGAGGCTGTTTAGGCTAAAATTTAAACTAAGCTTATCTGTCCCAAATAAAATATTAAAAAAAAAAATAATTAGCAAGATAATACTGTTAACTTTAGATAGTCCTTATATATCACTCCTTTATATCAATTATTTCAATAGTAAAAATACATGCTTAGATGATTTAAAAGATAGAATACTAAAGCATTATAAATACCAACAGTTCATAATAATATTCATTGAACTCGTATTTATGAGGAAGAAAATGGTCCGGACGGAGGTCAAGTGGTCAACCCCCGCCGTTCAAACTAGCCCTGAAGACCTGTGGGACGAAACGTTGGCTTACCAATAAAAAGTTCTCCCTATATAAGAGAATTTTCTTGACCTTCGATCGGACCATTTTCTTCCACAGTAGTATTACAGTTTATTATGCTGTAAAACTCAGAAACCGAGCGTTCGTCATAAAATAATTTTAAGTTTTGTAGAACCGCCACATTCTCACTCTTTACAGACTTCTCCTCAATAATCATATTCTATGATTTTAACAGAAGGAAGAATAGCAATTTACATAACAAAGTCACATAAAACGTAAAAATAATGTAAATATACATAAATAAGGTGCTATCATATCATAAATAAAGTAACGTAAAAATTCTAATACGTTAGTAAGCCCAAATATTCATACATTACTAATTTTTTTTTCTATAAAACTAAAAAATTAACTCATTAGCCACTGAAAATCTAAATACAACAGAACTACACAAGAAAATAAGAACGAAAAACTCAAAATAGGAAGTGTATGAATAGAAATCGGGCACCAATGCAACCGAGTTTTTTTTCCTGTGCCACTCACTACAACATGAACTTGAAGATTTTTGGGCTCAGTACGAGGTAGAGACTGTACAGTTTCGTTGACAACAGTAGTGCAGGGAGGTGATTTGTCCTAGATCACGCTTAATTGCCAGGTTTTACCCCATTATAGAGGTTCGGTGAGCCACAAGAGGGTTTGTAGATCACACAGGCTCCACCATGGCTATTAACAGATTACATAAATTCTTCCACAGCCGGATTTGAACCCCGAATCTTAAGCACGGGAATTCAGCGCTCTACTAATGAGCCAATTCACTCCCAGTATCATGAGTTAGTACGAAAATAATTCATAACGAATCCTAAATCAGTCTAAAATACGCGTCCTCTTCAACACAGTTCAACACGAGAGTAAAATTAAGGTGCCCATGATCTTGGCACATCACCACACTAGGAAAGACGTCAAAATAAAATAATTACTTCTCAAAGTGACTTTTAAAAAGGCTATTAAATTAAATTAAATATTTAAAGGGCACACTGCTCGCATGTGATTGGCCAGATTGAACCGAAGAATCAATGCCCCCATGAAATCAGTAGAACGAGCATTCAACACTATTTATAGGCAAAAACACTCTCAAGTTTATCATGGACCAATATAGGCGTTCAGGCCAAGAATGTGGCATTAAAACCACTTCATGATTATAGGTAGTTTCAAAAAAAAAAAAAAAAAGAAGTATGTGAACGCCAATAAGTTCCTTAGAGTTAAATAAAGAATATAAAATTTTCTTCCAAAAAATATATAGCTCCATCATACATAGTATTGTATATAAGCGAGAAAAAAAATTGTTTAGTACCTGAAACTCCAATACGTAGCTAACACGCTACTCAATCCTGGATTAAAGAGCTATTTCTTTGTTTTTTGGCAATAATACCATATTTCCATCGTAGCCTGCTAGGAGCCCCTATGATTTTTTAAAGGGAGTAAAAAATCCTTGGTTATGCCGTCCTTCGGAATGGCCGTTAAACGGCGACCCGAGCCTGTACGATGTCTGGTACTAGTTAAAAATCCCTATCCTAATTAAACCTGGATCGGAAAAATTTAGAGCTCCCACTGTAGCATCGTCCAATTAGCCACAGCAGGATAAAGTGATATTAAATAAATCAACAACAAATTTATTACAGTAATATTTTTTAAATAATTTATTCAATGAAATTTACAATTGTATTAATACAACAAGTAAATATAATAATTGGTACATATTAGGATGAAAGACAAGTAGAGAAACTGCCCTGTGGTAGTATTCAAATAACAAGTTCAACTAAAAAGGCCACGAGGCCATCTTCTCTTCAAACGCCTCGGAGGATTATCAGGAATTGAAGATATTACCAGATTTAGAAATTGTGGGATTGAGTGGGAAAGAAGTTCGTAATGAAAAGATTGATATCGGATTCGGGTCAAATTACCACCTAATTGGACATTAAGGTCATTATGGATTACTTTGTTCGTAAAAAAGGTAAGGAGCATGGAGGATTTTGGATTGTAATGATTGAATACGAGATGAATTCGATGATTTAGTGGAGCCCCAAAGCTCTACTCCCTAAGTCCAGATGGGTCTAATGATTGCCATGTATAATGAGTCTTTTGTAATTAATCGAGAGCTTAGAGCGTTTGTCTAGAAAATGTTGTAGTAGCCTGAAACGGCGAGCTGTTTCTTGTCATTATCAATAATAACTGTATTTAGAACTCCGAGTCATGGAAAGTGATTTTGTTTCAATATGTCATTTTCTAGAATAATAAGTTATCATGATCAGATGACGAGGTATAAAATTAGAGGAATGTTGATGATAACAATTATTATAATATTATATCTAACTTATTATCTTTATAATAAAAGCTATGTCGTCATATATCTCTTAAACCATTATATATGTTAGATGCATTCCGGAAATTGACATATTCACTTTTTCGTTAGTTTAGTCCAGCAATGCTTTATGCCTTCGAAACTTCAGTTTCAAAACAGAACTAAAACCATGAGAAATGATGCGGTAAAGTGTCATGTTAGACAACAGTGCCTAAACTAGCGAAACAAATGAAAAAGTTAATTTCGGAATTTGGAGTTATCAGCTTTTGATACTGAACGCCGTATGTATAATCTTTTAAAATATATATGATATCAACATGCAGAAAAGTTAACATTTATCAGTTATCCACTCTAGATACTGAACGCGACCCATGTATCATACGATGTCGAATATATCTACTTTTAGGATGCCGAAGAAAGAACCAAATATGATACAAGAAAAAACACATGTTACACCAACATAAGGCTATAAACACAAATCTGAGAATCTGAAGGATTAATAAGTACAGAAGAAACTATCTTGAAACAAAGAAATATCAATCAACAGATAAGCCTATGTGATCACACCTTTCCACCCAATAATCTATTAGCCATGGGCCTCATGGTCGTGAGAGAGCTTTTGTTGGTATTAATCATTGCAAACAATAAAGAAAACATTGGAAATTATTGAACAAATTGGAGAAAAATTAGTTGATCAATAAAGAAAATAACCACCTCGTGCCGGTTCGAAAGGTTAAATATGATGTTATCTCATCAAAACTTGCTATCGTAACCTCTTTACAAAAAATAATCAGTGAATGCAGCATTGGCAAGAATTAACTAATTAGAAAACTCAAACACAAAGGAGTGAATCAAAAAGATCTCAATTACAAGGGTCTATGCTAAAGTTATAGGAGCTTGTAAATTGTGAGATCCCAGATTCCTTAGGTATGACATCCTTTAGTAAAAATCAAACGATGTATAATCAGTTTGTTTATTCATTTAACGTCACTTTATGCTGCTATGGCTAATCGGACGATGCAAGAATCGTAGGCCTAAATTTTTCTTATTTAGGTATAATCAGGATTGGGATATTTAACGAGTACCTGTCACCACAGTGGCTCGGGACAGCCTATTAACTTCCCGACGAAGGACGGCCATAACTAAAGATTTTATACTCCCATAAAAAGATCTTTATGCCACCTGCAAGGATGCAAACCAGCGATCTTGGACATATTAGGTTGTTATACTAACAACTACGCTTTAGCTGACCATAAAGTTCGATTCAAATATTTAAAAAGTACTTTTCTTTTCAAATACAAATATTTAAAAACTAATACAATCAATAACAAATAAAATACAATAAAATTTAAAAAGTACATTTTATCAGGGTTAACAATAGTATTAGATGGACTTAACAATCTTAATATCTTTAAACAAACTACACTAACAGGGAAAAAATCCCCCCAATTGTAAAAAAAAATTTATTTGTATATAATACTTATTATTTATAGAATTTTATAATCTTGTTTACCTTTAATAACATTTTTAACGTTTATTAAATGAGTCTTTGTGTACAAAATTAAAATCAAAATGTGAATGGCTAAGTAAAAATTTTTATTCTAAAAGAAATTAATGACATCATCATTTAATAGCACGTGTTTCCTCCTCTTGCCTTTATTACTTCTTGAAGACGCATCGGCATACTTTCCATTAGTCGGGAAATGTCCCTCTGCTGGAGGACAGCCCATTCCTCCCGAAGAGCCCTTTCAAGGTCCTGCAGTGTATCAGGAAGAGCTGCACGCAGTCTTATTCGTCTTCCGAGGTTATCCCATAAATGCTCGATAGGGTTCAAATCTGGAGAACGTGCTGCCTATGCTAAAGCCTCAATGTTGTTCCGATGAAGGAACGTATGTGTTAAGCGAGCGACATGTGGGCGTGCATTAGAATAGAACGATCGCCGATTTCGTTGAGGATAGGCAACACACGAGATTTCAAAATCTCATCTACGTAGCGAGTGGCCGTCAAAGACCCTCCACGAACAACAACCAATTCTGTGCGGCGCTTTATTGAAATCCCAGCCCACACCATCATGGAACCATTTTGAAAAGGTTGGCTCTGGATAAAATTACAGGCTGCATATCTTTCATTTCTTCTTCTCCACACCCTTTCACACCCATCCGGAGATCGAAGAGCAAATCTTGATTCATCTGTAAAAACTACAGCACTCCAGTCGCCCATAGTCCAATGGCTGTGTTCTCGAGCTAAAGCCAGCCGTGTGACTCCGTGAGTTCTGGTCAACTATGGTCCTCTTACTGTGCGAAAAACCATTAATCCATGCTCATCTAATCTTCTCCGAGCAATACGATCAGAAATGTGAAATCAGAAATGTCAGAACTTCATCGAGCTGATGAATCGCTTGAACAACGGTAAGGTGCCGGTTTCGTAAAACTCTTTAAGTCAAAAAACCGGTCATCCTGTGATTCTCTTACCCTTGGCATTCAGAGGATACCCTAGGTCCGGGTCTTCTATGGTAAGACGTCTCGTAAAGTTTCATAGGGAACTCCGATGGCATTAGCTGCATATATAATGGAACGTCCACCGTCAACAAGTGCCACACCAGGTGCAAAATCCTCAGCACGAAGAGGCATTTTTAAACTTAAAATTAAAAGCCTAAAACAAAGAAATTTGCTTCAAGAAACGGCACTGAACAAATGACACCGAATATACATTTCAATTCCATAGAAAATGAACATTGAAATCTACAGTCTTTTCATTGAAATGAGGGTTATTATCCTCTATATTGAAAACAAAAAATACATATTTATTAATTAAAAAAATAGACCAATCCAAAAACATTGCCTGTCAATGTATATTACAAATCATTACTCACACGGGAAATATCCGGCCATCATTACTATTACGAGAAATATTACTATTAGGCGTAATAAGTAATGTAAATGATATATAATCGATAAAATTTATTAAACTATATAACATAATAATTATTTTATATATATATATATATATATATATATATATATATATATATATATATATATATATATATATATATATATATATATATATATATAATTACAAAGGTTAAGGCGCCAAAACAACAAAAACACTTTTTTTAAATAATTTAATTTGTTATCCTAATGTTTTAAGCTGCGCCTAAAAAACTTAATTTATTGAATTAAAGTCTAAATAATTTAAATAAAAAATCACGAAATAATGTATAAATTAAGCAGATACCTAACATATAAAGAAAAAGATACAGGTTGAGTATTCATATCTACTCTTTGAAACTTCTACATTAATTTTACTGTTACAACATTAAGTTTACTGTTTTAGGAAAGAAAGCTAACCCCTCTCCAATAAAAGTCGAAATACTCTATAGCAGTTCTTTGGAAAATATATTTGGAAATAATAATCACCAAGTCATTTCATTGACTAAATTAAGATAAAATATAAGGAATTGAAGAAAAAAAAAGTTGATGAAGAAAAAGTAAACTTTTACTCACTGCCATTAACTTTGTCCTTTAATTTCAGTTACTTTGGGCAAATGGACCTGAAAAGCGAAGTTCTTAAAGTTTTCACTAAAGCACGACTAATTATAATAAACAACTTATGGAGAAAGTCATGTACAAATAAATTGCGAAGGATAATAATACGACGAATAGTAAGAAGAATAACTTTTTTAATAAATGAAGGCCGAAACGAAACGTATTCATAAAAATATTATAGTCTTGAAAGCTGTCTAGAAAATGTTGGAGAAGAAGTTTTTATACATAAAAACATGTCACTGTAGTTAGCCTTTTCAACGTCCATCTTGGAAACTGCTATCGTGTCGAATGGAAATTGACGATATGGAAATAGCCCCAACGGAAGGAAAGTACAGGGAAAACTCAAAAGAAAAAGCCGGACAAACTTATGACAGCAGTTTCCTCGGACATTACCAGCTTTAGGACGGAAAGTTCAATATATTATAAGTGAAAATGAAACTTCAGAGCAAACCAAAATTAAAATACATGTCATCAATGTAAAAAAAATAAACTTCAAATTATAAATTAGATAACACCATTAAAGTTTTAGAATAAAAAAACAACTGTACCACTACAAACCATGTGAAGGGTCTTGGGTTCGGTACATGGTAGAGGCTGTACTGTTTCTAGGACAAAGGTTGTGTAAGGGGTCATTTGTTCGAGATCATTCCCCAATTAAAAATACCCATTTTATAAGAGCTGGGTAAGCCCTAGGAGGGTCTTTCGATCCCACAGAATCCGTCCGTGACTGTTAACAGAATAAATAATTTATCTACCACAGCCGTTTTTTGAACCCGGGACCTGGACCATAGCAACTCTGTGATCTACTGAGCTACTCCGTTCCTTAAAGGTTTTGTATACAAAATATAAATCGGGTGACCAAGGAACCGACATTTTTTTTTCATTTTATCATTATGTATACATCATCTTCCCCATTGGTAGTAAAATGTATTTCTCACTTCTGTTACTTATCATCATTGTTTCTTATCAGCATTTTCTTTTTTATTACACTATGCCGTATTTTTATTACTTGGTTATTACTTACTTTATTTATTACATACAGTATTTTCCAATTTTATTTTTTTTCCTCTTTTACTTACTGTAGTTTTTATTTAATTTTTGTTATGGTTACTTATGCTCCACATGATCATCGTTGCTCTTTATTGATATATATATATCTCATGTTATCTCCCCTCCCCCATCTTTATTGTTCACCACTCTGATAACTGATACTTTTGTATGTTCACTTTAATATTTATGCCATTTTAATTTGTATTAACATATTCTTGAATTTTTAGCACTTTCTGTTTTATTCTTATTGTATTCTATAGTATGTTTTTTTTTACTACCTTTGTATTTTAACATTTGATTTTACCATGCTTAACCTATTTTTAAATATTTTGTGATTTTAAATTGTCTGTTTGCATATTTAGCCCTGAAGAACACCTGCAGAGTGGGCCGAAACGTTGGCTACTGAATAAATATTCTTGTATATTCAGAGAAATTTATGACCTCTTCCCGGACCATTTTCTTCCACAGTTTTAAATTTAAATTGACTTCAGACTTTAGAGTAATCTTGTAACTTCAAATATCGATATATTTCAACCAGACGCGTTTTTCATTTTTTCATTTATACAGGTTATAGAAGAGAACTTATGATTAAAAAGAAATGCATACAGGTAAAATATTATTTTTGTGCACGGAGAGGCCCTGTGATCAGACAGGTAAAGTGTTGTAAATATAAATAATATAGTGTAGGCATAATATAAGCATAAATGAGGCATAATATGAGTATAAAGTAAAATATAAAATAATATAGATGTTAACGTTGTTGTAAATCTAGATGTAAACTCCATCTCTATCTATAAATCTATTTTAATTAGTTCCTTTAATAAAGAAAAAATAATATCCATGAGCAATACATTTTTTTTTTAGAAAACAGTCCAATATTTTTAGTATATTATGTAATAATAAAATTCATACGAATATTAAGATTTACTAATGAGTATAGCATTCACAATGGCGGTATAAGTATCCAGTTCAAGCTAAATCAACAACACAATCCTTCATATACCGCTTTTAACCTTTGTATATAGTTCAGGGAAATCGCTATCTCTTCTGTTGAATGGAGAGAAAAAAAGAGACTTTACTGAGAATTAAACAATTTCAAGTTTCGAAATGTGAAAGTTATTGTCCGGAAAATCGGGTGGAAAGCCGGTTTTTCTTAATCAAACTAGTGATACGTCCAAAAAATGTTTGGGCGCCGTTTTTCTTCTTGCCTGACGGTATTGTCTGTTTTCATCACTACCGTTTATAAATAAGCAAGCATAAGATCTATTCATAGCAACCACTAGGAAGTATTGAGAAATGTTTGGGCAATTTTTGAATTATTAAACGGGTGTGTATTGTAGATGAATGTAGGTAATAAATGAGCAGGAACATACAAAAATATTAAACAAAAATACAATTTAAAAAAAAAGAAGAGACTAAAAATAAACATTGATTTCAAATTTAAAAATACAAATAAATAAATTTAAAAAATATCATTATTGATTAGTATATGAGGAACAAATTAATAATTTCGAGACATATTTTTAAATTAAAAAACGAGAGAGTACTTTTTCAATATCTTTCAACCAGTTACATTTCTCATTTGTCCATTTAAAGTGGATATAGGAGAGAAATTTATATTTTTATTCAAAAAGAAATTTATAAAGTTAACATTTTATTTTTGGGTCTATACTAGCTTTATTATTATTATTATTATTCATTATATTTACTTCATTGTTATAATATAGTTGAAAACTTCAATAAATAAATTTAAAAAAAAAAATTGATGTGTATAGTGAGGACCCTGAAAGAACAGGTAGTGAGTTGTACATATAGATATAGATAATATAGTGTAGACATTCTGTAAGTACAAATATTATAGATAAATTAGTAATGTATTATCCATTATTATAGTATACATCCAGATAAATAAAAAATGAGAGTAACACTCAAGAATATTGAACCTTCCAGATCCAATTATTATTGAAATTCGTCTGAAATGGCTACTTTGTAGTGGATTTTAATTTTAATTAATTTTAAATTTATTAAAGAATTCTTATATTAGATGGTTATCAGCATCTAAAGCAGTTTCAACAATACTCTTTTCATATGCCTTCAAAATTCACAACGGACTGCATTATATACAATTGTAATAAATAATAAAAAAAAAAAAACTAATATATTACTAGGTTATTCCATCTCCCTTATACTGGTTTTGTTTATTGTCGAATAATAACAAAAATTTACTAAAAAAACGATAAACAAGTAACCATACAAACACATCCAGGCAACAAACGACCTTTCCATATCTTTCAGATTAGTATTGTAGACAAGAGAAAATAAATTAATTTTGATGAGCAGAAGTAGCAATGCAGTGTTGAAGATCGTTGAACCTGGAGTTTGCACTTGGGCACAACGATCTGGGGGCAATGAATCAAAAGAAGACAAGATGTACAAACAATTGGTTCGTAGTGTCTGTCAAAAAGTCCTAAACAAACAGATTGCAAGTTCCACCAGGCTACAAATAGTAAGAAAAACAGAATATACCAGATCCATCAGTTGGTGCTCATTGACCACTGACCGTTTATCTATATTATTATAATAAATAATTGAAATAGTTTGAAAAACTTAAAAAGTTATGATGAATTAAACAATAACGCTAAAAGAAAAGCCGTTTAGGATGCTAAGAAGGATCGATATTCATTCTGGTTAAATTACTGTTTGGTATCTTCGTACGACAAAAAGAGATATGTTATTAATAAATTACAAAGAGAGAACTGTTTATTGGAGAGCCAACGTTTCGACCAACATTGGAGATCATCTTCAGGGCTCTCGAGGGGGGGGGCGGTGTGTCTTCGTAGCAAGATCACTTAACAACTGAGTACGATAAATTATATAGTTTTCAAAATATAGACCAAACTGCATACGATTGCATTTACTGAAATTGATCGGTAGAATACATTTTTTTTTCTCTTAATGTATTTATTCACACCTGTCAAGCGCAACTAAATGACAATCAGCAGATTGCCTGTCAGTAAGATTACAACAAAATGACATAAGAGGAAACAAGAAGAACAGTACCCAGAGGTACCTCTCACGTGCCTTGATTTAATTTCTCATGTTAACAGATTCCTAATCCATCCTCTTAGTAGAATTGATGAAAAATTAATTAAAAATATAATTAAACAATTTTTAACTCTAAACATTAAGGAGTGGCCCTATATTTGTGAAAATGGCCAAGCATCAAACCTATGTTGGACCACTTTGTACAACAAAAAACAATCACAACGCCAGTGTGGAGTATTTAAATACTTGTGAAAATGGGATTGCTGACAATTGTTATCCAGCTGTTTAATCTCCTGCTTTCTTGGCATCGTTTGCTACGCAATTAGTCCATTTTAATCTTGGTCTACCGATCGCTCGACTGTAACTGCTTTGTCATCACCATCTTTGGAGTGGCACTTATTTTCATTCTAGCGGCATGACCATCCCACCATAACCAAAAAATACAAACAAAAAATATAATAAAATATAAGCATTTGCGCCACTTTGGCTGATAATGGCTATCAATCATTATTTTTCATCTTAGTCTTAGTGAAGATTTTTTAAAAGAAAAAAAAGCCAAACTCTTTCCAACAACAAAATATTATAAAACTAAAAATCTCTTACAAAGTTGGCAACTAACCGGTTGACGAACTGAGTCGTGATGGGAATACTTTAAAAGGAAATAATTGCTTCCACTTCGGTTTTCCACGATTTGGCCAAGAGGAAGGACAGGCACTAATTATATCATTAGTTAAAAGTGAGAGTGACATGGATGACATGAGAAAAGAAATTAGAAGGAAAATAGGAAACTGAAGACGAGTGGGAAAGGTTCCAGTTCCAGCTGGAGCGGCACGACCTCTGGAGAAAGTGACTGTAGCTCAGGATCATAACCTTTATCTACCTGAACTGTAAATATCGCTAATGAGCAGGTAGGGTACCATTGCATAATGGTACGTTAATTATGTATATATAAATATGGTTTAAACATATTGTACTTGGGCAAATGAAACAGATCATTCGTTCTTTTAGTATTTTTAACATCAAGTAGTTGTATACAGTTAACAGTGAATTGAATGAAAGCAACTGAAGTAATCTTATACATATTTTTTTAAGGGGAGCGGAGTGGCTCAGTGGTAGCGCACTGACTTGCCATGCCGAAAATCCTGGTTCGAATCCCGCTACCGGCATGACATATATTTAGTCTGTTAGCACCTATCATATGAAATTTAGGACCCACGTGGGGGCTCACCCAGCCTCTATAAAGTGGGTACCCTAAATCTTATTACTTATTCACCAGGGCTGAAGATATATACTTATTAAATGAAAAAATTATGAATAGATAAAATCTAACTTATTTTTAATTAATTAAGGGTGTATACAATCCTTGCTTGTGCTGTCCTAATTTTGAATTATGATTTATAATGTGTTTTGGTTATTGGACATTTTTATATTATTTTTTTTACAACCGTAAAGTTGATAAATCATTTACCGTTGGAAAGAGCTTTCGCTAGACCATCGCGTCTGATGGAAGATATTTCAGTAATAATCCAGGAAGAAGCTGATGAGGGCCTGACCGCTGATGATGTCCCAGAAGAAAGGACGTGAGGCGGAGAAAGCAGTTCCTTTAAGTTCATCTGAAGCAGACGTGCTACAGGCTGGCTCAATGGTGTAACTGGGTGGTCGATCCGCGTATCTTGCAAGAAGAGAAAAAGAGATCGCGAACGATAAGTCTTACCGGGAAAGGATCAATCGCCGATAGGTTTCTAAACAATGAACGGGGACTTATACAAAGCGTAATTAAAGTAAGCCAAGTATCCCAGCCCCTCTATCAGTATTCATAACTATACAAACCTTATAGTATAGTTAATATATTTTATTTTATATTTATTTAACCTTACATATTTTAATATATAATAAAATATGTATTAGTTTCAGGGTATGGTATGGACCGTTCTGTTCCTAAGCCAATGGTTGAGCAAAGAAGTAATGTGTCTGAGATCACACACACCATAAGCCCCCCCCCACTCGAAAGTACCACTTTACAAAGGATATGTGTACCCTAGGAGGATCTGCAGATCCCACTAGCGTTGATTCGCGGCTGCTTTAGTAATAAGAAATCTATCTGTTATAACCGCCCCCCCCAAACCTACAGCCCAGTAACTCAGTGCTCTAAACACTGACCTACCCTGTTTATTTTTACAACTACAATTAATCTTTTTTTTAATTCAATAGAATATATAATAGTAATATATAAGGACAAAAAATAGAAGGATCCTTCATTACTTCCATAGTTTTTACTCATCTGTTCCAAGAAAAAATATATGCTTTAGAATAGCTAGCGAGGAGATAGCTGACTGGAAGATCTGAGTAAGGAAGGAAATAGTTGGGGGTGCAGTAAAATTAATCACTAAATTAGTGGGTACTTATTTTATTTTGTGCCGACGTTTCGACCCACTTTGTGGGTCATCTTCAGCTAAGAAAGAAAACAGACAAAAAAACAAAACTATAAGAATACATTACAGTACCAACAATATGATAATATAAAAATGAATGTAGAGTAATAGAAAATTAAAACAAAAAAGTGAAGGATATATATGAATAAAAATAATACAGAGTAAATGAACAGAAAGGTGTTACTTGTACCCACGTACCCACTTATTTAGTGTTTAATTTGACTGCACCCCCTACTATTTCCTTCCTTACTTTAGAATAGTTAATACATCTGTATTTTTATTTCTATTTAATATTTTATCTATAGCTCCAGTCAATTAGTGGTTAAGTCGAAGTTTCTCCAAAATGATTTACTTTTACTTAACTGTAGCGGAATCGAGTTATTTTCGTAGTGAATAAGAAGCTAAGCCCAGCATTGGTTTGAAAAGGAGTTATTGCTTATACTACAACTCCATTTCAAGTTAAAAACTACGAGAATGCCACGATGCCGCTTCCCTTGATACTAGTAACTCACTCTGGACAAAATTAGAATTAATCAATTTTTCACCGTTTTCCTAAAGGGGGAGAATAAAACTCTACATGCGACGAAATATTGCGTATTTCTGACGACATAAAAATAAATTATCTCTATGTCTGCAAAAAAACTCGTCCAATACCAACATCGATTCGTTCTACAATATTCGCTCTTATTAAGAAAATATTTCCAATTCGAGAAACTCAACAAAAAACATTAGCTACGACTTTAGTAAACAACAATGGCTCCTAATGATGATGAAGACCCGGGCACGAACAATCACCAGGTTTCCCAGAGTCTATTAAATAGAAGACTCACTCTCGACGGGGAGAAAAGGGAGAGTATGGGAGCGGGAACCTGTTCCACGGAGAGCTAGTATTTATAGTCTTCGGAGGTTTTAGTTTAGGAAATGTCCGGTCTAGGGGAGCTTCCTACACATGTCTCGATGAATAAGAGAAAACAAACACCGAGCCCGTAATGGGACGCGGCTCATGGGGCCTAAGAAGAATGCTTATGTAACCATAATTATATAAATAGTCCCAAAGTGCCATACCAGAAAACTGGCGGAACCCAGAAGGCACAGTTGGATTTATGGTTGGAGAAGATAACTAGTATGTTGAATAATATATACTAGTTGACCTTATATATATGAGGAAGAAAATGGTTCGGATGGAGGTCAGAAAAAACTCTCTTTACAAAGAACTGTTTCTTTTAAAGCCAACGTTTCGACCCAGATAGCAGGCCTTCTTCAGGGCTAAATATACAAGATGCAGATAAATTGAAATAATATATAATAAACAATACAGTATATATATAGCAAAAATAGGGAACCCTTTAGGTAGAGATGACAAAAAACGGAGGGAATGGTCTTTTACCATTTTTGTTACATATTTCTTTTTTCCTTAATATCCCTAGGACGACTATATATTTTGTTATTCTTTACTACATATATTATTATTCTTATGAATATGTAACATATACTGTTATTATTTACCATATATTATTTTAATTTATTTTGGATTAATTAGAGACTAAGGTAATCAGTTAGATGTATTTGGTTTTGCTAAAGAAATAAATAACTATAAATATAAAAAACTATATACAATACATAGTATAATTAACCTTAAAATACAACATAGCTCCAAAATACCAAAATTTGCAGATAAAATGGTTGCTGTCGAAGCAAAATAACACGCCTTTTTTTGGAAAGAGAAGCTTACTTTTTAAGGTCAAATCAAGTTCCATATTTTCTACATGTAACAAATGTAAATCCGAAAATGACGAGTTTGATATAACTCGTTAAAGCCGTTCACAAAAGTATAATTAGAACGGTATGCCCTAGCCATCATGAAGCTTTTTAATTTGAACTAGAACATATCACCTTTAGCACTAGAACTCATGAAGAGTCTTGGGTTCAGTAGGTGGTAGAGACAGGTTGGACAAACGTTGACAGGGAACTGATTATTCCTAGATCACGCTCAGGCGCCAGATTTTCCTCCAATTTGGGTACTCCTATCTCAGATTCATTACCAGCTGTTAAAATATTAAATACAATTTGCCACAGGCGGATTTGAACCAGGGACGGCAACTAAGCGTTCAACCACTTGACCCACTACGCAATGTTGTCACTTTTTAAAAATAATTAGTAGCACAACTTGGTTATTCGTTCATAGTCGTCAGATCTTTGTGGAAGCACGAGCCTAAAAAATATTAGTATATGTGATACAGCGATATTCCTAAAATATCTGTATAGTTTCAGGATAATAAGGGGATAACCGCAAAGTGCAAAAGCTTGACTTCTCACAAATTTATTCAAGAAAGGCTTTATGCTATTCAAAACCCATGAGAAAACAGTGCTTAAATAAACTGGAGGGAAAAAATGTAAAAATAAACTTTGGAGTTATCCGCATTTGAGACTGAACGCCTCATAAATATCTGGGATATCAACATATGAAAAAATAAAAAATGTCAGGGTAAAGGAAATATTCCAACTGATTTCAATGCAAAAAAAATTATTCTCTTGGAATGAGGGAAAACTGAACACATTGCTAAATTAAAATAGCTTTTCAAAATATAGAGAGAAAGAGCTCTTTAATAGGCTACACTATATAAAGCTCAATGCCTGAGAAATATTCAGGAGCTCAAGATCTATCATGAGTTATAGTGCCACGAAATAATAATAATAAAGCAGATAATAGCAATAGAAAACATCTGTAATTAGTTTTATGGTGATGTTATTAATTCCAGAGGGAAAACGGGGTTAGGTTTCCCGCCAGAACCAGTGATAAGAAGACTGATAAGACTCCAGGAGATGGAAGGGAAGGAGGGAGGCTGCCCCAGTCAGTCAGTGCCTGGAACTGGCTAGGGTAGTGTGGAAGCCTCTCTCAGCTCAGTATCAAGTACGTACGATATATCGTATACATAATATAAGCATATAGTATATAATATGTTAGGGGTTCACAAGCCAATTGCTTCAAGTAAAAGAATGTAAAATTGAGAAAGAAATTTTGTATTTCTAATTATTTGTTTACATTACAGAAATAAGTATTTTAAAATCTCAAATTGTTCGCTATGCTCATTATTTTTTTGTAGCTAGTAAAATTTTATCTACAACAACTTTAAATAAAAATAAGTAAACATCTATATTTTATTATATTGGATATATAGATTTCTGACGCCCATATATTTACAACAAAAGTATACATCGACAATACTAGCACATGTTCCATCTTCAGTCATATTTTAGTACAATTTCTCTAAAATGAGTTTCTTATTCTTGAGGAAGCGGAATCAAACTATTTTCGTAGTGAATATACGTTGATATTGTAGTGCATTTACTTAAAGTAGAGTTATTGCTTAAACTACAACATTTCAAGCCGAAAACTAAGACAATGACAAGATTCCGCTTTCCTAAGAACAATTAACTCACTACGGATAAAATTCGATTTATCCACTTATTCACCAGTGCTATTCTATATATCTGGAATAGTTGTAACTTAAGAAGAATTTTGAAAATGAAAAGTTTAAGTACAATAATTTAAAAAATTGAAAGTTTCTTTTACAACTTTCTTATCCCGGCCAGGACAAATATTTTCTCTTCAAAATAAAAATATTTAAATAACCACAATAAAATAAAAAATAAAATAAACTACCACACTAAAATAAGAAAAATTATAAAATAAAAATTGACGTACGTCAACCAGATCCCAATTAATGTAATGTTGCGCGTGCTGGGGATGTGGGATCGGTGATTTTTCTGACCTGGTTACGAGCCCTGGTAGCTTAGTTGGTAGAGATGCGGAGGACTCGGCTTCGAATCCCGGCCAGGACAAATCTTTTATCTTCAAAATAATAATACTTAAATAACCGCAATAAAATAAAATTAAATGAATACATATATATTGATATTGATATTGTATTTATTTTAATACAAATTAAAAAAATATATATTAAATATGACAGTTTAGATAGGTCCAACATTTCATTTGGACGACAATTATTTTTTTATAAATGTATACATTAGACAAAAAGTCTACAGTGGTAGACTCGTAGAGAAAATAATATATTATTGTATGATAATAAACCTAAAGTCAAATTATAGATACAGTTCTTATTGTCTACCCAATGTCACAATTGTGTATTAGTGGCTATACAATTCAAAGTCTAATTTATTAATAAATAATTAATAGGGTCTTTTATCTAACTCATTTATGTCCCACGTTAATCAGTTATTATAGAACATGCCATACAAAGAAATCAAAAACAAAATAAGTGTGAACAATTCAGGAAGTTTCATAAAAACGTATTAAACCAAATGTTATATATGATTTATTATCTTAATAAGAATATAAATTTTGTTGATAAAGTTTTAAATACAAAACGGAATTTTACTATCGAAATATTTTATGCTATTTTGCAAACACATTATGCACGTATTAAACATGATAAATAGAAATCTTTACCGACTATTAAAAAAATATGCACTGACTATTAAAGATGATTGATAAAAATCTTCAGTATGATGAAAATTTATTTAATTTTTGTCGTTCATAACTAAAAAGTTTATAATAATAAATACAATTTTTTCACACTTATTGTATGCGTTACTAGGATACGCGGAGCTCAAGTTTAATAATTTAATTTGAAAGACATTAATTTTGAATTGAAATATAAACACATTGTTACATTTCCTATATCCTAATTGTAATTTAAATTTAAAATATTGGAGTGCTATCGATGGGTAGTTTCTCCACAAGTGTTTTCATGTCATATTATACATTTTTGCACATTTACTTGATATAATACCATTATAGTTGTAAATATCATTGAATTAAATAAAAAAAAAAAAAAAAATTTAAAACAGAGATTACTTCATCTTTAAAAAAACATTATAAATATTAATAATTTTTTTAATAAACCAGTCTGACTGCCGTCAGGAATCTCGAAATCTGTTCAGGAATGCAAACCCTGTTGAATTTTTGCCTCGAATACATAAGAAGCTTCGGTCCTAATTACAGGTCGCAACTCATTAGACCAATAGGGACAATTGTCAAGTAATTATTAAGTCTGAACTACGCAATTCCAGTTTTATAGAGAACTTAAAAATTAAGTATGTAATCAACTGGAGTATGGGAAAGGAATGCAACAATATTTTGAATATAAAGTATTCAATCATATAGAGAATGTATACCAATTCTTAATATAAATGAATACATTACACGTCATCCAAAAAGGGTTGATTTTATTGTATTTAATAGCAATAATTTATCCGTAAATATATAAGCAATTAACGTTTAAAAATAATATGTGAAACTTTTTTTTTAAATACAAAGTAAAGTTAATAACATCCTGGATTGGGTTAGAGAATATATAAAACAAAACATCCGTAAATGCTGTGAGTAATTATCGTGTAAACGTATACATGTGACCCATTTAACAACATGGGGCCTTGGGATATGTTATATTTATTTACAATTATTCATGACTGGAAAATAACGGTCACAAATCATACAACAAATTATACGAATTACTTCTTAAATACATTTCGTGAAACTTAAACATCTTTTCACTTTAATAACCTATCATTTAAACTATGTTATATCGCCGAAACACGAGACCTTCCATTTTGTGACCTTAAAATTCAACCTCCCATGCTTTCTATATACGGAAATTGCTTTCCGAATTAAATTTCTCTATGGTAAAGGGAGATAAACAAAGACTTAATAAATTTAAAAACCAAACAGACATAACTTAAAAGCATACAACTACAATATAATAATGAAAATAGAATAAATATCTTCTCCATAATATTTATATGTCTCAATCAATAATCTTTCAAATTAATATTTTTTATATTATTTTTCCATTTTGTAAAACTTTCCAACTTTTGTAAAAGTTTTAATTTCATTCACCTATTAAGATTGCTACTAAATGTATTATAGTTGCCTCTGAACAGAATTTCAATGTTCATATTCGTCTTTTGATCTTTTTTTTATATTTAAATTTGCGGGCCTTTTCGAGGGATTGTGAATGGTGAGATAACTTACCTAGTACTATCATTTAGGAGTAATTATAAAATAGAAAATTAATAAAATATGAAGATAAATAAATTTTTAACTTTGAAGTATCAAAATTTAATCTCTGAACAACATAAATAATTCACAAGCCTAGATAAATATTAACAACGTAATATATGTTATACTTCCTTCCTTCTAAAATTAAACTTAGTTCTTTTTTAACCATTAAAACCCTAGATTTTTTTTTTTAAATAACATTTTGGTGCACATGCATGTAAAAATATTTAACTATAAAATATTAACATCACCTCTATTCTGGCATTTTATAAAACCTAGATACTAAAAAATAATTTTCTAATTTCAATACACGTTGAAAATTTCAATACATTTTAACCGATTCGTAACTTGAAGTTATTAAATGGAAATGGATAGCGGATCGGAATATAGAACGAACGGACTCTGCATTTTAAACAGCGTGGCAGTGAAACCGTTTATGGCACACGGCGTGTTTTCACTAAGGTAAGAAAGTCAACAGCAGATTGATGGGCGACTTTCAGGAGTTGTAATCCGTTTTTAGAAATCTCGTGAGTCGGCTAGTTCAAAACTTATACGTAATATCCTCATCCTGAGGATCTGTATTTTTCAAAAGATAAAACGGTACCTGTTCCGCAAGTTGTCGCTTCGAGTTTACAAGAAGTTTTAAATGTTTATTCGTTTTATTTTCAATATTTTCCAAAAATACAAGTTATCGTGAGTTTTAGTATGGAAAAGAGAATGTAATTATGGGCAATGAGAAGATTTCGGTAATCATTTAATCAAGAAATACACGTTACAACTAACATTTCGAAGTATTTGCGATATATCTTTGTTGAAACGCTCATTTCTAGATGAGATGATTACCGAAGTATACACATTTTTCATCATTACATTCTCTTTTCCATACTAAAGCTCACGATAACTTGTATTTTTAGAAACATATTAAAAATGAAACGAATAAACAGTTAAAACTTGTTGTGACTCAACTCGAAGTGACAACCTGCGGAACAGATACCGATAAAACATAAGAAAAGAATAGGCAAAGTCCTCAAAGATAATCAACAAAATAAGAAAAATTTCCTCAATTTTAAATTTTTAATAAGTGTGAATATAATGTGTTAGCCATTAATTTGTACTTACAAGTCAAGAATTAAAATTTAAAAAAAATAATAGTCTTCCTAATTAAATTTCTAATATCTTTTTATAATTTTTTTCTTCTATACTGGACTCATTTCCTTTATAATTTATATTGGGAAAGAGAAAAAAAAACATTTTCCAGTCGGTTAAATTTTCTTTGTTCTTTATTTTTCTCTTGAGACGTTTCGACAATATGTCATTTTCAATCATATCAAATTTTTTGTTTTCTGCATCGGTAACGAATCATTTACATAACTTTATTATAGTTACAAGTCTAAAATATCTGTGGAAAAATAATAACATCTACACTAAATTATGTAATTCAACAATTATAAATTTTAAAAAATAAATAAAGTGTCCAAAATAACTAGTAACAAATTAAGTATAGATACCTCCAAATTAAATTAATTTTAATTTTAATTTATAAGATATTTCTTATATACTGGACTAATCTTCTTGATCTATATAATTTAATAATGTACTTTTATTGTTTTACAGTAATGATTGGACTTGTAAATTTAAAGGAGGTTGTGTGAAGAACTACTAAAATTGAAAATGACAAATAAATGTCAAAACGTTTTTTAATCTTTTGTTAATTTTTAACAACAATTTTTGACTGGAATAAGGTTTTTTTCTTCATTATTAAATTTAATTTTTATTTAAATAAAATTCTAGGGGTTCATTTATCCTCCATAGTCAAGAAAATTTCTAATATCTTAAACACTAAACAGGCATTACATACAAAATAAGCAAAAATAATATAATATAACAATAAATATCTTTATTTTTTGTCTGTATGGTTTTTAATATATATTATTTTTTTTAAAACGAGTAGATTTAAAACAAAATTGAGGACATTAAACTCCATTCAAGTGTAATTTTATAGTTGTAATTTAAAGTATTACTTCTTAGTTCCTTGAAAAAATCTGCAACGATAAAACCAGAAAACATTAAATAAGATTTTGTGTTTTAAAATAAGTTTCGTGTAACCACCGGGTCGGTGATAACCAACTTTTCTCTTTTACTTTTACTTTCTTCAGATATATTTTTTTATCGTGTGTGTTTTTTGGGTGCTTGGTGTGTGTGTCTCTAATTGTTTTAAAATAATCAGTTGTTTTTATTTAATCTTTATCGTATGCTGTCCTGCGATCTTCCTCGTTGTTGAAAATGTGCTATAACTGTAGTGGGATGTTTTCTTTGGTTAGTGTCTTGTTGGATCGGTAGAGATTTACTATTTTTTTCTTCTTCTTTTATTATCCCCTTTCTGTCTGGATGATATCTGAAATAGCGAAATATTGCCAGGTATTTCTGTCTTCTATTGTTTAAGAGGCATAAGATTTGTTTTGCATTGTTCCACTAATGCCTTAACAAATATTTTATGTCTCTTTTCTATTTTATTATATAACTTATTATTAAAAAAGTAAGTGTGTGCGTTAGGGGTCAGTCCAAATTGTACCTGGTAAATAGAATATAGTAATCATTATAACAGCTAACAGATAATCGCTTGTAATTTACCGTAGTAAAGTTTTCTTTTAAAAATTATCCAAACAGTCTCAATACATTATGAATTAAAATTCTTATTTATCCCGTCCTTATTTATTTATGGCGTAAAACGGCTGTGCCGAACCTGTGCGGTATTATGTACTCGTTAAATCGCTATCCTAATTATCCCTGGATAGGAAAAATTTAAGACTCTATCAACCACCTGTAGCATCGTCCGATTAGGGGTAGCATCATAAAATGACGGTAAATGAATAAACAAACATAATGAATTTCAAATCGCATGATAAATTGTAATTTCATTAAATCACATCCAAAATAATAAGTTTCCTTCAACGATAAATTATGACGAAGCACGTAACAGCTTACACGTAGCGGGCCATACTATCAGATTACGAAATAAATACAGTGTAAGATAAATCTGCGAGTGGAGATAAACTTTCTCCAGGACTCTAGAGGTGAGGAGGAAGGGGAAGCCAGGGCTAGGTCGCGCTGTAGTCCGATCCTCTCCAGGAATTCATGCCTTGGAATCTATCAGTTTAACAGGAAGATCAGTGTGGTTTTCTTTAGCGCTTTACGCGAAGATGCGAGATGTACGATTTTTTTGTTCTAGAACTACAGCTAAATAAATACCCAAACCAATAAACCTAGTCCACTTGTTATTAAAGTAGTTCTGGTTTATAAAAATATAATCATTTAAAGGTTCTAAAATGATAAACGGGGCTTCAGATTTACCGTCTCAACTATCTTAATAGAGCTCAATAGAGAAGTTTTGAGATCTAATTCAAATTAATTGAATGTTAGAATCCCCTATGATATTCCAAAATACCTTCTCGTATTTACCAAGAGGTCTAGAATAGTAACCTACATAGTTAAATTTAAAAAACTTAGATTATCTTTATGTGGTCGTCACCATCTTAACCCCATAAGTATCCGTTTATCCGTCTTCGACAGACATCCCCCGTTTTGTCCAGAGTATAAAAAGAAGTTACTCAAATATCAATTTATCGTTTATTATTCAAGAATTAAAACAATA
The DNA here is from genome assembly GCA_964056705.1 of Troilus luridus. Classification (NCBI taxonomy): domain Eukaryota; kingdom Metazoa; phylum Arthropoda; class Insecta; order Hemiptera; family Pentatomidae; genus Troilus; species Troilus luridus. Next base: position 59,080,775 of record OZ057412.1, on the reverse strand, counting down.
AAATTTAAACTAATCTGTAAGTAATATTTAAACTATAATAATAACACCTCGAGAAAAAAATATCACAGCATGGTTAACAAAATTAGTGAGTAAATATTTACAAATATACTAATTTATGAAAAAAAATAAATCTATAAACAATGGAACGCATGGTGAATGGAAAGCGAGGTTAAGATAATTAAGTGTATACATACTTCAAGCATTTCCGAGATATTCAATTCTCTAACGATTGTACATGGATTTATTTTTTTCTTAAGATATTGTTGTTGCATATTAACATGTACGAGTATAAATGAATCTGAATCACAACAACCCATGAAGGTTCTTGTGTTCATTACTTGGTAGAGACTATTCTGTTTTTAAGACAAAGGTTTTGGAGTTAGGTAATTTGGCCGAGATCACGCTCAATCGTCAGTTTTTTTATTAAGTGGAAGGAAGTGTTAGTGACACTCACTTCGACTTAGTAACACTCACTAAGCCAAAATATTGATCAAAGGTATACAAGATAAGTTTTTCGCTTGTTTACTGGAAAATCTAACGCCATAATTTACAGCGCTGAGGTTCCATTTGAAGGCTGAATAGGTGAAACAATTTATTTTATACAGAACAATTACTGTATATTAATAAATACAATTCATACACGATATTTATTATATGGCTTTTACATATTAAATAATTTATATGCCGCAGCCGTATTTGAACCCAGAATCCTTAGCATATCAAATCAGAAGTATATCAACTTATCAACCCCACTTCCCAAGATTATATTAATATAAAATTTAATTAAAATTATTGTTTTGGCAATACGCACATAATTCATCGATCAAAGCTATTTCAGCAGGAATCCTTCCGGTTTCCATCCATGTACCATTTTTCTACTTCATTTACATTTGCGCTCTATCAAAACAGCATAACACACTAACCGCCGCTTACTAGACCGTACTAGCAATTATCATCAGGCACGTAGGAGGGCCTGCGTGTCAAGTGATGATACCATGCATCACTAACGCAACCTCAACAAGATACTAAAAATAGGTGCTGGCCCCCTCATGCTTCATCATCTCTAATACCATTGTAATTATAATATCATATAATAGAATTATAGGTATAAAAAAAATGTACAAGTTAAAAAAATTCTAAATGAGGATTCTATTATGAATGATTTAATTTAAATATAAAATGATAATTCAGATGTAGCTAACACGTTTCCATAAAAATGCACGATTTCTATTTTCCTAAATTTCATTCACTTAACTTTGCATATTATTATTTTACTGTACAAGAAACAAAAGATTTTTGGCGTGAATTTTGTATTAACAATTCAGGAAAACGTGAGCTACATTTTTCCTATGTTAAAGGTTCCTAAACATTTTTTTTAGCTTCAAACCTTAGGAAAATAGATATTAGAGGAAAAACCTGTATAATCTTTGTGACAAACATAATAATAATTATTATAATAATAATTTTAAAAATGGCTGAGAAGTTTCGGAAAAAATCGGTATATAACCGAGAGCAAAGAATAATATTTATTCCTTTCTTAAAACTATAACCCTCAAATTTTGAAGGGTCAACTTTTTATTTTTATTTATTACTCAATAAAACAATAAATTAATAAGTAAAACTCACCGCTTAGGTTGAACTATTTTTATTAGAGCAGAACATTGCGATAGTTGTTGTTTATTTATTTAACGTCACTTTATGCTGCTAAGGCTAATCGGACGATGCTACAGTGGGAGCTCTAAATTTTGCCTATCCAGTTTTAATGAGGATAGGAATTTTTAACGAGTAGCTGGCATCGTACAGGCTCGGGATACCCGTTTTACGTCCTTTCAGAAGGACGGCATAACTAAGGTTTTTTCTCTACTGTCTCATAAGTTCTGTCATTCTGTTACAATAAATTTAGATAGTTTATACAATACTATAAAATAAATTAACCTAGTTAAATATTAGGTCTATTTATTTACCATTAAATCGAGAGGCCTAGAGAAGTTGAGAAAAACGTAGGCAAACAATCAAGGCCGATTTTCCACTTACTGACGTAGTTATTACAAAATAGAAAATCATTATCTGGAACTACCGCCTTTTCCTTGATTACGGAATGCGTAAATTACGATTTTTATTGTAGGAAAGGTTTAAAAAAGTCTTGTTTTTCCAATCAGTAATCATTTAGTACCAATTATTATCTGTTTTTAATAACTGGTCTATATAAACTCACACAAGCTCATTAATGATACGGTTATTGGCACTTAATTAAGTATGGATATCAACAATAGCTGAAATAAATAGTTTTACAAGCTTGGTAATTGTCTTGAAAGTGTTCAGGAATACCACAGACCGTTCATTTTTTACTTTCTCGTATACGTTTTACGTAAAAGGGAAAGTAATGTCTCAATATAAAATTTGGCCTGCGGGATTTTACGAATCTGTAAGTTTACGTCCATCAAGTATTCCATAAAAACACATGTTGAATCGTTTAAGTACCTTTCTAAAAGGGGGGATCGGACTTAAAAAACCGAAATTTGAACCATACTTATGTTTTTTTTTCCCGATCATTTCATATTATTTTTACACACTTCTAATGATAATAAAAAACTATTTATCTTAACTAGTTCAAGAATAAATATCGCTTCACCCAACGAGTCTCACATTTCGAACCCTCTCCTTCTCTTAAAAATATGTTAATGGAATAAAGATGTTAGCCAGGGGAAAGTACTGTTGTGTAATTATGTTTATTATCATGAAATGTGATTTTAACGACATGAACCACAATGAGATATGTGAAGCTGTTTCCGCTATCTTGAAGCTGTATCCGTATTCTAATCTTGTGTAAATTACATGAAAGTGTAATTAGTCATTATCTACTCGATGAGGAAATAAAACAAATATCGTAAGGGTGAAAAAAGGATGAGAATACTTCATTCACCAGATGACGATTTTCTTTATTTAAATAACTATCGAGTATACAATTGCCTTTATTTAAATATCTATTGAGACAAGGAGGATAGGCTAGTGGTGGAGCACTGAGTTGCTTTCCCCAAGGTCACGGGTTCAAATCCAACAGTGGCAGGAAAATCGGCTAACAGCGGGGGGTGGACCCTGTGGGATATGGATATCTTGGGGCTCGCCCAGCCTTGGTATAGTTAAACGGCACAGGTCCTAGAAACAGCACAGATTATATAATGTACCGAATCCAAGACGGAATATACCATTTTGTATTTTTTTTTTCGCACACAGTTTTAAACTGAATATAGATATATTCTTACTGTAAATTTTATACTTCACATTTTTGCTTTTTTCAAAAAAAATGTTTTCAAGGCACTTTGTGTTGCGTGATATGCTTAGTGGTTATTTCCTGGCCAATAATTTGGTATACTTATTAATTTCATTGGTTAGTCAAGTAATTTTGTCTAACACTTTTCCGTCTTGTCTCTCATACTTTTATTCCGGTTCTGGATCAAATTGCATTGCTTGTAGAGACTAGCGAAAAATGTACAAAAAGTTAATTTTTGAAGTTTCGGAGCAATCCGCTTTTGCTCCTGAACGCCTCATATTGCATAGTTTTATTTTCTTTCTAAAAACGCGTTCTTTGTGATCTTCTTCGTTCAAATTCAGTTTTAAAGTTTTCCCTGCATAATTGGGTAATTTTTTTCCCGCGCAAACTTAATATAGATATATACATTATAACTGTAATTTTTGTACTGCACATTTTAGCTTTTTTGTTTTTTTTTTATAGGCTTATTGGTTATTTTTGGCCCAATAATTTGGCCTTATCTGAGTAGTATATTCATTTCCTAGATCGGAGCTTTGTAATACACAGTACTACAGTCTTATAAATGTATTACCTTTTTTCTATTTAACAGAGAGATATTAAATGAGAATACATCGGATCTTCTTATCCAAGACAGAATTTACGATATTATACCAATAATGGGTATAGATGTACCAATACTTTATTGTAAGTAAAAATTATGAAACATAAGTTAGGCTTGATCCTCCGATGTGACAAGGCCATTCTGTTATTATGACAGTTGCTTCACGCAGTTATTTTCAGAAGAAGAAATTCCCTTCCCTGAGTTACGAAAGACCAGAGCAATCTAAATTATAGAAAAATCCACTTATCGATTTTCTCCACGCGGTGAAATATAGTATTACCTAATACTTGTGATTCTCCGTACTGTAAATAGTTATTATGGTAACGACTGTCTTTGGGAGATTGTTGCGCCACTTGGACTGTTGTCTGATACGCAAATTTATATCTGTGGCTTGGTTCTAAAAGGGCCAATGTCAATTTTTTCAAATTTTGTGTTATTTATACCAAAAGGTTCCAATTTAGTAAATCTTTAATTCTAAAAAGGCCAATGCCTAATAACAAACTAAAATAGGTTGTATTTCCATTATAATGTCAGCCATTGTCATTGATAGTGTTTTCTGATTCATTTCTAAAAGGCCTAAGTTGACAGTGGCCGTTTTGGCATTTTTGACTTTGGTCCTTTTAGAACCGTGTTTAGAGGGCTGAGTTGCAGTGCTGATGATCCCAGCTTCAAATAATTTAATCTGCTAACAGCCGTAGATATATCCTCAGGTATTTGGGGACCCTACTAGGATTCACCCGCGCTCTAAAAAGTGAGTAACCTCAACGACACCAGGTTTCCCCCAAAAGGCAGTGGCAGTTGATTGTGATCTCGATCAAATCACTTTCCTGCACAAATATTGGCTTAGATACAGTACACTGTTTACGATGTAGTGAACCCAAGACTCATCATATGCTGTAATGGTACAGATTATTGTTGCTCATTCATACATGTATATGAGCAACAATAATAACTGAAGAAAAAAAATAACGGAATAGTTAACAAATTTAGGAGAAAAAATGAATTAAATCTATTCACAATCGTTGGGAATTGGATAGCTCTGAGATGGTTTAAGTACGCATATAATAAATTTAACCTTCTCCTAGCTATCCGATTTCAATACGATTGTTTATAGATTTATATAATTTTTTTTTTCAAATTTAGCATAGTAAATTTGTTAATATTTACTCATTAGTTTAGTTAACCATTCTGTGATTATTTTTTTTATATCGTTTTGTATTATTTATTTTTATTAAATTATCATTAAGACTCCGTTTGAACAATTTTTTGTCAATTGTATATTATTTTTTAAGGGCATTCGGCCCAGAATAAATAATAGTTATTCGTTTGGCAAGTGAGGAAAGTGGCATCCCTTCGGCTCGTGTGGTAATTAAACAAGGGTGTTATAAGCACTTTTCTCACGAGTTAAATATTACATTTTTCCTGCAACCATTTAAAAATTAAGAAATTAAAGGTGAAACTTTAGATTTGTTAAAACTATACTAGCGCTAGTGGGTAATGCTAATGTTAGATCTCCAAATTTATGATGTGTGAAGGTTCTAATACATTTAAGGTTATATTAAATATTTCTATAAAATCGCTTCAAAATAAATAAAATCTATCTTGAATTACATATAAAATATTTCTAAAATTATTTATTTTTACATTTTAGGAATATAAAATAAATAATACTATAATACCGCCAATTAACATTTAAAATAACAGTGCTGATTGTCAAATTCGATCTAGGTGGCTGTTACTTTCCCTCACTAGTGGGGGAAAGTGGGACTTTCCACACCAGTTTTAGTTGAGTAATGGATAGCATTACTCAATGGTTGCAGGAAAAGATTATTATTATTACTAAAATGTACTTGCAGTATTGACTAATATCATTTCAATTCGCCGCGACGCACAACAAAGACGCATGGAAACTAGAACGAAATTATAATACAAAGATATTTAAATTACATGCAAGCCCGAGATTTTGTTTTAACCTCGTTTACATGATCGGAATGGAAAATAATGGCAAAGAGTTACATCAAAAATAAAAATTAACATAATCTAAAATTCATAATTATTATGTAAGTATAGCATAATTATAACATATTAACCCAATGATGTGATAACATTATGATATCATTTTTAAATTATGCCATTAAAAAACAGAAAATGTTTATTTTGTGTTTAATAATTTATTTTCGTTTAGCCATTAATTATTTTATTTTGTATCTTCTAAACGCTATTAATATGTAAGATTACTGGATGTATTCTGTATACAGTTGTAAATTTCAATAAATATATGTTTTTTAAAACTAAACTAATTTTTTAAATAGCGTTCAATAATTTTTAAGGGCCATGATGCTTGTAGCGCAGAGGTTTGGTTTGAGTTCTTTTGGCCAGAATTACGTTTCATCAAATTCAAAGTTTATAGAGGCTGGGTGAACACGAGAAGATTCTCTTGAACCAAGAATATTGATAAGGATGAATAAATGACTATCTGCAATAACCTAATTCGAACCAAATGCCGTGGGGATAAAAAAAACCTTTAATTAAGCACTACTAATAGAGTAATGTAAAAAGAAGAAGTACAACCTATTTCAGCGTGAAGAAACCATATTACATACGGAAGAACATAATCGTTGAAAAGGTATAATATGTTCTCAAATAGAACTTTATAGTCAACTTCACCCTGCTGTATACCATATAACATTAACAAGCCGCGACTGCCTTCTATATCGAGGTAGATATACCAGAAGGGCGTTAAACCCGGGTAGAAAACAAACAGCACCGGGAAGTTTTCCCCGACCATCAGGCAGACAAAGACCACCCAGCTTAATGATTCGGTCCTCAGGTACACAGCTAATAGGCGGGGTAACCTTTGAGATTGTGCATCGCTAAGGAACCAGAATGCTCAGCAGTAGCGACGACAAAATGGCAATTATGATAACACTTCACGGCAGCGCACCCTTCCGTAAACCAAACAAAGGAGCTGTCAAGCTAGGCTTTCCACTTACATAAGGCACATTGTATGTACAGATTTTCTTTGCTATATACCACTACAATACGATTTAATACAAAACATGTATTGATTTCCTATCAGTTGTATCTATCTACTTGTAAAACATATTGCAACATACAGAACCAATTTAGATTATGTACCATCTGGTGTCAACTATATGGGGGTCTTTTTTAATGAAAATTATAGAAATTGACTGGTAACGATGCACCAGAGAATAAAAAAGCATTGAAGGACAAAACTGCAGGCATCTTTTCTCTTCAAAATCATAATAAGGCAAGTCACGCTACCCTTACTTGATAAGGCCATTTCACTGAATCAGTGTTGCCACGAGAAAAATAACTGATGTGATGTAACTAATTGGACAAATCTGTGGACAAATGTTTTTCTTAGAAATTATATCCCTAATCTCAAAGTAGTATTGCCCCCTTCCAATAGTACGTAGCTCTATATATTCAAAAAGAGAAATGATAACTGTTTAAATTAGAAAGAAAGTTATTCAGTATTGAACCACTGTTGGAAGCAGCTATGTGTCAGTAACTTACGGGACAAATTAAGACACTAGCTTGAAGCAGCTTCCTCATCAATCAGCTGAGAGCAAGCTGACACATGATATTTGTATTTATGCCATATGTATGTAGTTTATTCAGCAAGTTATTTTTTTGTTTGGAAATAAGCACTATTAACGAAGAAATGAAGTTGACTAAGTGAGGGACAGTGAAATTGGCATGGTTTTTTTTAAATGACCCATATAAAGATTCAATTTCGTACTATTGATGAGGTAACAGTCATTTCCAACCTCCATTAACAAAAGGAAGATGTTAAGGTTTAAGATCGTTCACGTATTGCTTTAGCAGACCCATTAGATGTTTTGACACCATATAATGTGGTGATGGTTTCAGACCATTTTCTTTTTCAAAACCTTAGAATGAATCCCTGTGGTGTCGTGGTTAGTTGACTAATAACCGCGGAAACCAGTTTATCAACATATGACGATTATAACACATTAAACCACCGAATCAATATTATTTGTTAAACTCAGAAATATGTCCACACGTGTCAACAGCACAACAAATATAATAAAATGTGTTAAAATCATTGTGTCAACACTGGCGGGTTCAGTCTTGGTGCTTTAAAAATGATTTCAGCGCAAAAGAAGAATACACTAGACGAATAAATGAGAACCAATATTGGAGTTTACATGATTAAATTATAAGTTAAAGAGAATCAATTTTATGATTAATATCCCTCCATGAAATTTATACCAAATTAAAGACTTTTGTTCCATAACACTTCGACAACTTTTCTAAACTGTATGCATTTTTTGTACTGTCTTAGTAATGATGATACCCTCAAAGTTTCATCTAGATAGAATCTGAACTTAAGTAAAAAAAGATTTCATAAGAAAAGCACATCGACTGCGTTCACTTTTTCAATAATTTGTTGGGGTAATTGGATTCTATTTTTTTTAAATAAAAATAAGTTCTCAGTTTTAAGTAGACAAATATTCTTGACTCCAAATGAGCAATATTTTTCGGTAACTCCAGATAAATTATCAACAAATATACTTTAAAAAATTCAAACAAATGGTAAATAGTTAAACATTTATTGGGTTAGCTCATTGTGCTGCCTGTTTATTATTTAAACTGTAAGATATAATTCCTTGTATGTAATGAAGGTTGTTAATCGTAGTTATGGTTTAGAACATATACTAAGCTATTAGAAGTTTCCTTCACAACAAAACACTTCACAATCAAGCATAGATAAAAAATAAGTAAAAAAAAAAAGTTATGAAATAATTTGGAGTAAATATTTTACAGATTTATTGTATTACTGAAGTTGAAGTTAACTTAACAAACCAAATTTACCTATTAGAAGGTGAACTCCTTTAACAATTTTATTAACGAGGCTTACCTGAAACAAAAATAAATAAAACACAATTATTAAATAATTAAAAACAATAAGGTGTATGTGATTACATGAGTACAAACTATGGGAGTAAAATAGTAAAATTGGTTTTGGTTGTTATTATTATTGCAATTTCTATTAATAATAATATCATTCAGTATTTTCTTTTTGGGTGTTTCGATTTTTAAGAAATGTCATAGAAACAGACCACCTGGAATACTAAAACGAATAATGAAATACATCTATGCCAACTCAATTTATTAACATTTGTTAAAATAATTTTGTTGGTTCTCCATTACGATATTGTCCAAACTTTCGACTTCCGAGTTCCTAACTTTCGCCTAGTACGGAGTGAACATAGAAAACCACCGAACTCTGAACGAGAACGTACCGCACTTTCTGTGCTGATCGGGTTATAATACCTTATGGACGATTTTGTAACATAAAAAAGGTGTTTGGTGAATTTAGATTGTAATTAAGGATCAAGGAAGAATTATATGGTCTATAAAATCAACCCACCATATTTTCCAATACTGAGATTGCTTAAGGGTAAGAAAATGGGCATGCAAATCGCATTTCCCTTAAGAATCGACATGGGATCAGCGTTTTGAGTTACACACCACTTTCAATATTCAATTACGAAAAGAAAGATATCAAAAGTGCTATTTGAATTTTTAATGTTAACAAATTTTCAGGTACAACAAAAACAAAATACTGCATCATAAGAAAGGAAAAATCTAATGGTATATTGCTTTGTTCCAATACATTTCATAAAGGTAAGCAAGATCTGGAAGATCGCATTCTGGATTCTGTATTTTCGTGCTAATATTAATAGACACTGTTGAAATTTTCATAAATATTTTTCCATAAAATACAATAAAATGGGGGAGGAGAGTGCACAAATTTGCAGTGCCGAAAGTTCTGGTTCAAATCCGCCGAGTCAAAACTGCCGAGGATGGATCCTTTGGTATCTGGGACCTTCCAGGGGCTTACCCAGTCTCTATGAAGTGGGTACCCAAAATTGGGGGGAAAATTGGTGGTTGGGCGTGATATAAGACAAATCATCTCCCTGTACAACCTTTGTCCAAGAAACAGTACAGTCACTACCTAGTATTGAACCCCAAACCCTTCATGGTTTTCAATGATGTAGGATTTATTCATTCCTTACGACCAATGCGAAAGGGAATGAATAAACAAATAATATTTCCTATTACGCTAGTATGCCCACATTCCAGCGACACTTATGTCGAGAGTCTTTAAGGCAGGAAGGAGGAACATTTCCTCAAAATTTCCTAGGAAATATCAGGGAAGTAATGACTGGACAAGAACCAAGCGATTAGCATACGTGATGACCATCGGCAGGTTATTCCGCAGACTAAGCGGGAGAGAAAGTGCGAGTAGGGTGAGGATCCAAAGCTCGCGCGACGTAGAGCACGTGGAGGGAAACCGGGGGCGACTTTGGGGACTTTCACTGCTAGAACGGAACCTGTTCAACATCAACGAGAGTCCTCCTGATGGCAGGTTCCACTCTCTTCGGTTTTATGTTTGGGGTCGTTAATACGGATGACATCTAAAATATGTACACATTAATGAGTTTGGAAAGAGAAATTTGAAAGTGATTCTTTGACTACACGGATTTATAGGAAACTATTAAACACGATACAGCTTCGATTGAAATCAATATTAGGTGAAAGTGAAGAGGGTGTTGTTATGTTTCTTATATAATTGGATAGCGACAATCGAAATTAATTCTGGCAGACAAATAGTGAACTATCATATCAAGTGAAGGAGATATCACATCCGTATAATAAAATTGTAATGAGATGTTTCGATTAACTTATGCTGTATTAGAGCATTGGCACATTCAGAATGAGTCGTTGAGCAGTAACGACTTCCTATATAAAATATTTATCGATTGATCTAAGGACTTTTTAATTTAGTATCCGTATGGGCAAAATGCATATTGAGGAGGAATGTAGACGACGCCCTTCGATATATACAAAAATTAAATAACCGTACGATAAAATGCAGCATAAACGTCTAAGCCTGTCAGAACGCTGAGTCCTACAAAAACAAAACAAAAAACTGTGCCATACAACCCATGAAGGGTGTGGGGATCAATAGATAGGACTTTACTATTTCTTGGACTACGGTAGTGTAGGGAGGTAATTTGTGCTAGAACACGCTCGAAAGTCAGATTACTCCCTTTTGTTCTGGTTACCCACGTTATAGAGGCTGGGTGAGTTCCAAGAGGATCTAGATTCCATAGGATCCATCTCCAGCCACTGACAGATTAAATAAAAGTCTGCCGGCGAGCGGGATTTGAATCCTGGACCTTCGGTACAAGAAGTCATCACTGTAACACTGAGCCATGCCATGCTATACAAAAAAATAATATGGACGAAGACCATAAAAATTACAAACTTCTCATTGAGTATTTAGAACGCCTAATTGGCTCAAATGAAACGATCTGTCAGGCACTTTAGGTCACCTCATTGATAGGATTCCTGGAATCAAAACAATTAGAAAGGTTTGACCATGTAGTCAGAATGGGAGAGCATAGGGACACGCTGAAAATGATGGACTACATACCTGAGGGTAGAAGAAACCCAAAAATGTCGTACGTGGAATAAGCTGAAAAAAAGTAAAAACATCAGGGGAGTTCGAAGCTTTGCTAGAACCAGGGAAGAATGGAAATCATGGCTAAAGGCTCCCCTATGGTGAGAGCCACAAAAGGGCTTTGCGAAAGAAGAAGGAACTGTTGTTCCATGTTATATTATTTACTTATTGCATTTAGTTGTAAATAACAGCTTGTATATAAAATCTGATTGTCATAATCAGTGAGGTGGTTGAGAGTGTAGAACGTCGAAGGTCCTGAGTACGAGACTAGCTGGCGGGTAAATTATCTGTAAACAGCTGTAGATAGACCCTGTGCAATACGCAGACCCTCCTTTGGCTAACCCAGTTTCTATTTAGTGGGTTCTCATTATTGGAGGGAAAACCTAGTGATTTCTAATGGTCTCAGCCACATCACCTCTCTTCTAATGTGTTTTGTAAATACCAAAACAACACCCTATACTACGACACATGGTATGCCACGCGGTCATTTCACATAACATTCAAAATACTGTCAGCTCATTCATCAAATGACTCCCGAACGTCATCCATTGACTTGTTCCATTGATGCACCAGCATTGGGGTCAATAGCACCATTTGACACCTACACACAGCGTTCAATAGCTATCGATATAGCAATTGATCTAATTTTTTTTTATTGTTTCTTTTAAACTGTTCGTTCAGTCATCGTTAACGCCCATTCTGTAGTAATTGATTTCTAGTTTTTATTCTTATAGAGATCATTCAATAGGTCTCGTTAGATATTATCCCAGCAAGTCTTTTTTATCCGATTAATGGCGAACGGAATCTATCACGACAAATGCAATTACGAAATGTTATTTCGAAAGTTGCAATTATTTATGGAAGGATCGAAATCAGATAAATCCGAAATTTCAAAATTTTACTTTTTTACATTTGTCGCTAGTTTAGTCAAGTGATTTTGCCCAACACGACACTTTGCCAACTTATGCCTCATGGTTTTAGTCCGATGCTGAACCTAAAGACTTGGGAACATGAAATCGTTTGACTTTGCATTTTATTTGCGTGGTGTTATCTACAACTGTGATTAAAATAAGTAAATAATAAAACATGGCACAACAATCTCAAACAAAAAATGCCAACTTATTAAGGCAAATTTTTTTTGCTCATGCAGAATGTGAACGAACTTAAATACAAATCTAGTCCAAAAGGATAATTCCACAAAAATCTAAATATCTAGAATCTAAAACCCTTCTGGGGCTCACCCGGCCTCTATAAAGTGGGTACCCAAAATAAGGGGAAATATCTGGTAGTTGAACCGTTTTCCAAAAAACAGTACAGTCTGTAATATGCACTGAACCCCAGATCCTTCATGGGGTACCGGCTTATGCGTTAATAATGGTTCAGGTATTTTGGTTCCTGGGGTTTAGAGGGCATAAAACATCAGGTCATCAACGGCCGTTGGTTATTAAGCTTTAGGTCTTGCTATGGTAACCCACCTATCCGGGTCGGAGTATTCAATCGTTATTGACGGACCTGTTGAGCTGAGCGGGAAGGCCTACCTACATACCCAACGATCGGATCGCTTGGCTCTCAGAGCTAGTAAATGACCCATGTTGAAGGTCATTAATGACATGGACTATTTGAATTTTTGACATCGTACAGATTCGAGACTCGAGTTTAAGGCCCTCCCAAGGAATGGGATAAAAAAAAATTTATACTACTACAACCCGTGAAGGATCTGGGATTCAGTAAATGGTAGAGAATGTACAGTTTCTTGGACAGCGGTTGTGCAAGGAGGTGATTTGTACGAAATCACGCTCAACTACCAGATATTGATAGAACTTTATAGAGGCTGGGTGAGCCCCAGAAGGGTTCTAGATCCCATAGGATCCATCTCCGGCTGCTAAAATATTAAATAAAAGTCTTGCCAGCGGATTTGAATCCAGGACCTTCGGCAGAGCAACACAACGGTCTACCACTGAGCCACTCCGCTCCCTGACTAAACTACCAAAAAACGTAAACAATTTTTTTTGACAGTTCGGCTCCAAAATATCGGCCGGGGACATTTAACGTTCATCCAACACAAAAACGGTATTGAAGCTATTCTTCCAACTTTTTAGTATTTAAGCATGGTCGGAACGGGATAAAAAAAATCGATACTACTACAACCCATGAAGGATCTGGGATGCAGTACATGGTAGAGAGTTTACAGTTTCTTGGACAACGGTTGTGCAGGGAGGTGATTTGACCTAGATCACGCTCAACTGCCAGATTCCCCCCCTTATTTTGATTACCCATTTTATAGTGGCTGGGTGAGCCCCAGGAGGGTGTTGGATCCCCAGGATTCATCTCCAGCCGCTAACCAAGGAACGGCATATCTAAGGATTATTTCCTTCATTTTAAAAATACCAAGGCCACCTACCGATCACCTACCGGGGGGGGGCCATCAGCGAACCCGCGATCTTCAGAATAGAAGCTTATATATATGCTAACCACTACGCTAATGGTGACTCCAAGCTTGCTAAGTTAATAAAAGTAATTTTAGGTTTGTTACTAGATTTACTAACAAAACAAAAATGATATGTTAAGGTTTCCAAAATTTAATAGATTATCACTTGTAATGATAATTACAATTCAATAACATCCCTATAATACATTATTAAATAAATAATTAAAATATGCAATATAAATATGCTAATTACTACTAATCCTTAATTAGTAAAGAAATAGATAAATAAAAAAAGTTTGAAATTGTCAGGGGTGCAATCAATAAATATCACACAAAATGATTTTAATTTATTTTATTAGCCCAAAAAAAGCATCCATTATATAAATGATTTTTTAAATATTTTATTTTGAAGATAATAGATATGCCCAGGATTGGGATTCGAACCCGGCCTCCCACGTTAACGTCGTGGTACTCTGCAACTTAAGCTATCCTGGCTCGCATCTCGGTCAGAGAAATCCATTCTCTTCACTGATCCCATATCCCCGTGTTCTCGCAATGTGCGATGTATACAAGGGGAAGAATATTCATTGAACATTACGTTAACAATGATCTTGTTGAATTACGTAATAATATCATTTAGAATATTCATCTCAACATCAATCAACATATTCAGAACATTTATAATGTTCAATGAAGATTCTTCACCTTATATAAATCGCAAATTGCGAGAACAGGAGGATATGAGATCGGTGAAGAGAATGGATTTGTCTGATCGAGATGCGAGCCAGGATAGCTCAAGTGGCAGAGTACCACGTCGGAAACGTGAGAGACCCGGGTCGAATCCCGGTCCTGGACATATCTTTTCTCTTCAAAATAAAATATTAAAAAAATTATAGTAATTATAAACAAATAAAACAAAATAAATTATGATACATAAATGATTGTTGTAAATCAGATTTATTCCTTAGATGAACTTAGACCTTTTGGATTTTCGTATTTAAAAGATCTTTTGGATTTTCGTATTTAAAAACATATATTTTTAGCAATCAAATGTTTATTAAATAACAATCAAATTTATAAACATTACGGTGAGTCCCTAGGGAAATCGCAATTTGCACATGTCATACAATACTTTTCACAATGGACATCTAATACGTAATAATGTAGGATAGAGGAGAAAACAACCATTTTATAAGCAAAGTGGACCTTCACAATGAAGAAAATGATCCGTGAAAATCACAAATGTGTTAAATTATTGATTTTCCTCTCCTTGAGCATACGTCGTGCCGATTATCCTAATAAGAGATTGATAAAAAAACAATGAAAGACTATCATTAATTTATACAAATTGTGCATGAACATTATGATAATATTAATATTTAGATTTGATACCAGTATAATGAGTTTTGATTATCCTTTGTTCATTGACAACAATATTTTCAATAAAAAAATAAAACGATAATTCGTTCATAATAACTTTTCTTCATTTAATACAAGAAATTGATGACTCCTATATTTACATATTTGAACTGAATCAAACTACAATTTCAAATTTTCTTTCGTTTAGGTTCGCATTTTTGGAAATAAATCCTTATACGGTTATTCTGTCCTTCGGTTAGGACGTAAAATGGGGGCTCTGAGCTGAGTCAGGTACTCGTAATATACCTCTATCATAATTAGTATAGTCAAAATTTAAAACTCCCACTGTACCGAGTAGCCAGATGTAAATGAACTAAGAACAACATAATTTTTCGGGTGTAAAAAAAAAATCAATCTAAAACCTTCAAATTTGATTTGTTATTACAACTGATTAACGACAAAGGATAATTTTTATCACCTTAAAATGATGCCTTCCATTCTGCATTAAATATTTTTTTGTAGATAAAAACTTTTAATTTAATAAAATCGGTACTTCCATAAACGTGTCAGATAAACCAGTACAATAAAGGAATAAATTCGTTGATGATTAAACGTTATGAGGTTCGTAAAACAGTCAGAAATAATAGAGTCATTATTTTGACACCCACGTCAACAACGGTTCATCAACCTGTTCTGGGGCGGTGGGTGTACACGACAGTTAGGAGAAAAAATACTGTCCTCTTTTAACACTTCGTTTATATTTTATATTTTTTCGTTATTGTCTTGAGACTATCGAATTTTACAATTCGAATTGTGAAATGAAATTCCTCTGGAAACTCTTTCGGTAAACACAATAAAAAAAAGTCGTCAGGTCTGCCAATTCCGACATCTTGTGAAAGAAAATTAATCAGCAAGTATAAAAAGGTTAATAAATTTGAGAATCAGTAATGAGATGTTTATTATGTAACTGTAATTACAGCCCAGGCGTATTAGACTTTCCAATCTCAATATTATCTAGCCTGGAAGTCGGATACTTCTCAGGCAGTTAGGTAACCTAATTAAAGCAAAATTTTAATCGATATAGGTTGTACTTCTTATAGCTACTCATCTGGATAGTTTGGATAAATTGAAAAGTGAGATGAAAGTAAAAAAAAAATTACATAACTTCAAACTCGACTTTTATACTAATTATAAGATTGAACTATAGAGGTATCGCTCTATTGAACACTGTCTACAAGGTACTTTCAGTTGCAATAAATAGGAGAATTATGGCATGGGCTGAAAGAAATATTGGTGAATACCAAAGTGGCTTCCGGCCAACTAGAAGCACAACGGATCATATCTTCTCCATACGGCAGATGCTAGAGAAAGCATATGAGTACAATGTTGACCTCCACCACCTCTTCATAGATTTCTGCCAGGCCTACGATAGTCTTGACAGGAATGAACTGCTCAAAGTAATGAAAACTCTAGGGGTCCCGGAAAAGCTAGTCGGATTGAGTGCGATGGAGACCTTGGAAAACACCAGATGTAGGGTGAAGATTCAAAATATGATATCAGAAGAGTTTGAGGTTGAGAATGGTCTGCGCCAGGGAGATCCCCTCTCACCTGTATTATTTAACATCGCACTCGAACAAGCTGCGAGATCAATCAGGACCAACCCAGGAGGAACAATATGTAATAGGATGACCCAACACCTAGCGTATGCTGATGACGTAGTGATATCAGCAAGGTCATAAGCGGCGCTTTCAGGAGCTTTGCAGGAATTTGAAGAAGCTGGGAAAAATTTGGGTCTGGTGACAAATAAGGAAAAAACCCAATATATGATTTCCACAAAAAATGATGGGCAGGAAGAACTGAGTCATGTGCAACTGCTCCACCACACATTTAAGAAAGTGGACAGCTTCAAATATCTGGGGGCTTTAGTGACAAGAAAGAATGACATCACTGCAGAAATTAAAGCAAGAATTCCAGCAGGGAACAGATGTCTCTTTGCACTGCGAAAAGCATTAAGATTTCGAAACTTGTCACGGAGGGCAAAATTATTGATTTATAAAACAATCCTAAGACCGATTGTTACATACGCTTGTGAAACGTGGGTCCTGACACAGGAATGCGAAAAGATGCTGCAGATCTGGGAGAGGAAGGTGCTTCGGCAGATATTTGGGCCAGTATGTAATGAAGGCCAATGGAGGTCTAGAAATAATAGAGAGCTTCAGGACCTATACAATGCACCAGACCTAGTCACCTTTATTAAATCTACACGTATAAGATGGCTTGGGCACGTAGAAAGAATGGGAGAAGATAGGTACCCAAAGAAGCTATTATATGGCAAACCAGGAGGCAAAAGAAGAAGAGGAAGGCCCAGGCTGCGATGGCTGGATGATGTAGAGAACGATCTGAAGAGGATGGGGATCAGACAGTGGAGAGGTCGAGCTGCTGACAGGGAGGACTGGAGAGGCGTTGTTGCGGAGGCCAGGGCCCTGCAAGGGCTGTAGAGCCATGGGAAGAAGATAAGGTTGAAGGAAACGTGTCCAGAAACAAAGAGATTCTTTCTTTTTTTTCTAACCACAGGATAACTAAACGAAACATTATTTCTACGCTATGAACGATTTTTCCCCCGAAAAAATACTACAATGCTTACGCGCTGGAAGTAGATATTATGCTACAAGTTTGTAAATAAGTATACAGTTGAAAAATTCTTTGAACATATGAATGAAAAATGAAAGTATACAAAATAATTCTATAAGGATATATGGAGCAGTTAGAGTTGGCGATCAATTTAGACTCAGGCAGAATGCAGAAATATATCAGATGTATCGGGAGCTAGACGTGGTTCAGTATATAAGAATAGATAGGCTTAGATGGCCTGGAAATGTTGCCAGAATGGAGGAGAACACTACTTATAAGAGCCTGCTATTTGGTTACGTTGACGGAAAAAGGAAACGTGGACGGCCACGATTAAGATGGGCAGACGAGGTCGAGAAGGATGCAGGTAGCATTGTTGGATCCAGAGGTTGGAGGACCTTGGCACAAGACAGAGAAGAGTGGAGACGACGCCTTGATGCGGCCAAGACCCGTACTGGGTTGTAGAGCCAGGGTTGATTGATTGATACAAAATAATTCTAATATACAGGGTGTTCAGGGTTAAGTAGCCAAACTGAAAGTTTGAACTAAGGACATCAAAACAAGATTCAAGAATCTTTTTCATTATTGCATCAATATTTTTTTCTTTTTAATATTCCAACTTTAATATAAGTGATTATTAAAAGACTGTTGTGAGGGGGGTTATTAACCATTTAAGGGCCGTTACTATTTTAAAACATTAGGTCCTTGCGGATTACATAATTGATTTTCTGGGCAACTTCGTTTCGTTAACAGAAATAAATTAAAGTTTTATTTAGTACTAGAAAACACAGATCCAAAACTTTTTTTAAATTATCTTCGTGTTAGCTAGCATATTTTGTTAAATCAAAATATATAGGTATCGAAAAACCTCATTTTACAAATATCCTAGAAATAATAATCGGTTTTTGGAAGCTGTAAGTAGCTTCAGCGAAACGGATAAGCTACTGTGGTACTGATCACTGGACCGGCTGTGACCGGTAAATTATTTATCTGTTAACAGGCATAGATCGACAATGTGAGATTTACAATAATTTCGGAGGTTCACTCAGCATCTAAGAAGTGGGTACTCTTAAATGGAGAAAAACCTAACGTTAGCGCCTGATCTCGACAAAATCACTTCATTGCACAACTAATGATTTAGAAACAGTACGGTCCTTACCATCTGCTGAACACAATAGCCTTTGCAAGTTGTGGTATTGGTGTACATCTGAGGAAAAAATAGGTCAAAATTGTGTTGTCAAAATGGTATAAGTAGTTTCAGTAGTAGTATTAGATTAATCTTGGATTTAATAGCTTATGAAAATGTATTATGACAGGTTTTCTGTGTCTTTTAATAGACATCATGTTACTAAGTTCAGTTACCTAATATTACTAAAAGTTGCACTATTCCAGTAAACAGAAAATAAATACTGTATACACTTCTGAGAAGATTTCCAACATTTCCTTTGATGATAGTAACATCGAATCTAACAGATGTCTTAGATTGAACATCCTCAGAAGAAACAGGTACCCTGCCTTGCCCTCTGGCCAGAAGATTAGCAGTAACAACGGCGTAACAAGAAAGAACTGGCGTGACCTAACAGATATAGCAGTTGATAGATAATTCCATCTGCCACAGCTCCCTTCCTGGCCAGCTACCGAACAAGTTCCTTCACCGTTGTGTAATACCAGTAATGTGTCAGTTGGTCCCAATCCCGAACGTCTTAAGCTTGGAGAATATCTGGATATCGTCAATGCTTGTTTTGAGAGGACACCGACATTGTACGTCAGGAATCCGAGAATGTGGTCAAACCCATTTTTTTTTTCTTTTTTTTTTACAATTATAGGTTGGTATTATTGGGCCTAGCGGTGGAAAAATCCCAATTTCCCAATTGTGTAATTGTTCAAATAACCCAAACTCTCATTGTGTATGATTGTTATATTGTATATTTTGCTTTCTTTCTCAAAATGAGGTTCTTCTTCAGCCATCTTGCATTTTTTTAAAGTTTTTACTAGAAAATTGAGTACATTTTTTCTACACTGTTCTAAACTGACTGTTTTTGTTGTTTTTTTATTGTAATTTTTATAATGCACATTTTTACTTTTTAAAGCACTTTTTTTTTTTAATGGTTTCATTATTGGTTGTTTTCCAACTAGTAATTTGGGCTATAATTATTAGCTTATCGTATTGTTATATTCCTTTCCTAGAAGGTGGCTGTGACCACCCCCACAATACTGCAATCTTAAAAATTGCATACAGGAAACTCTTTTCTATTAAATAGAGAAATAGTATATTTATAGATATATACTTAAAATTTCAGTTAATTACATATTAAGCAACAATTTACATTATAAAATGTTATTTTCAAATGATGATCATTCAGTGGCCATAGTTCGAAATCGTATAAGGAAATAATGAACTGAATTCTTAACTGTTTGAGAAGCATAGTGGAGGGGGAGATTCTACAAAGCACAGTTAATTAAACTCCTTTTCTTTTACATAATTCTATTGCATAATTAATTGATATTATGTGTTGATTATCTAAACCAATGGCAATAATAATCCTTATTAAATGTTTAATAGTCATTTAACATAATATTTATATGCCTTTTACTTGTAACTTTTAATTTTTAAAATTATTGTATTTTTATGCTAAACTATTTGATTTATCTAAACCTAATAATATATAAGAAGAAGTAATTTGAGGAAAACTTTCAGATTTTTTCGTGATGTTAAAAACTGACGCTTGTATTCATTAAGTTCCTAATGTTTTCTGATCATCTGTATTCACTTTTGATATCTTGGTTTATCCTTTCAATCTTCATCGTTTGGTATCATGGTTTACTCTCCCGATCATCACTATTTGGCATCTAGGTCTTATTTGGCAATCAAACTCCATTCTTTGGTATCTTGTTATACGCTCCCAACGATCCCGCTTCGTTGTCTTGGTTTGCCCTCTCAATCCATCTGGTTCTAGGGATCTTATATGGGATTAGGGGAACATCTCGAAAATTAATTTCCTTCCTATTTATTCCTATCCAAATTAATTTGCAAATAATACTTGTTTTTAACTTCTTTTTTTATTATCTCCAAAATGCTAATGAGTCAATAATACCATCAAAGTATCCCACAATACAACCAACAGGTAAAATTAGAAATTTATTTTACAGGAACATGTTGAAATTATATGTTTAATATTTACCATGTTTTACAGTGTAGAAACGCTAAAAAGAAAATAATCATGGTGAATTACTAGGATTATTAATCGAAAATAATAAACCAAAAGCCTTTTGTAATTTTTTATAGTTTATTAGTTAGTTGTTTTAATTTTAAATATTTTTATTTTGAAGAGAAAAGATATGCCCCGGCACATGGGATCTATATGCCGGGGACATGGGATCAGATAAGAGAAAAGATTTGTCCCCACCTGGTATCAACTCCGGTAGCTTAGTTGGTAGAGTCCTGTCACGGTAAGACAGAGGACCCGGGTTCGAATCCCGGCTCTTTTCTCTTTAAAAAAAAAAATCCTTTTGGTTTTTTTTTATGATTCCAGAACACTTTATATTTATTCCTAGGCATGTTGAGGGTGTATTACATATTTTTTTTATTAGTAGTAATCAATGTGCCTTGATGAACATAAACCTCAAATTTTGGAGGATTTTTTTCTCTTCTTTTACAAAATTACAAAGAACTTGCCCAGAAACCGCTCAAAACTAAGGACCACGCAAATATCACTTTATTTCATTTTTAACGTTACAAAGGATCATTATTGCAAATAGTAAACCATTAATATCCCATTTTAATTTAATGAGGGAATGCTAATACTATGGCAGCGATACTTTTAGATCTGACCTGCGACCCCTAGGATTCCAATGGACTCACAGCTTAACTGCATCTCTTGAGTACCGTAAGAACTTGGCCAGCAATCAACTGGCAGCAGTAAGTAGGTACGATAATTACACGCAAGTGCACTGTTTTATTTGTTTTCCTCAACAGTTAATAATGTCAAAAAAATTGTAATATGCTATGTGTTCTCGGTAATTTTAACGGGGTAGAATGCTAGACCCTTACAGAAATAAAAAGACTATATGCGTTTGAGATGTGGTTATGCAGACGAATTTTCAAAATAATTTGGATAAATAAAATTACAAACCAGGCCGTTATGCAGAGGATGAGAAGAAATAAAGAAGTGGTGATTATTCTAAAGAAACGCTAACTAGGAAACAATACCTGGGAAACATAATGCGTTGAGTTAAATATGATTTATTGGAGCTGATAATGAAGGGCAAAATTTCAAGGAAGAAGAAACTCCTGGCTGCGAAACTTAAGAAAAGGGTTCTAGTGCTCCACAAAACAGCTTTTCAGATCTGTCGTATCCAAAATACGAATAGCCCTGATGAATGCCGACCTTCGGGCCAAAGATGTATAATGACATTACCGAGATATAGTAACGGAGATGAATTATGCATGGATAGCATTACAAAATGAAACATAATAATAGCATTAAACCAACCATTTCACTGAAAAAAAAAAGTCTATTATTGAGGAGTCAAGATCCATTATGTGAAAAAAAATAGCCAAATTATCTTCCTCATAAAAAGGAGAAAAGGAGTTTCTAAGAATAAAATGAGAATATGTAATATGTAAAAGCAAAACCGAAATAACACTGAAGGGATTTTCTCCCATTTTGGATGAAACGGGAACAGTAAATGACGGTAAACTCCAGCACTTTCCCAGGAGATATATATCCGATTTCGCTCTAACCTATATAGCCAATAATAGTCGGTGAAAACCAGTAAGTTCCCTGGTAACTTACCGACTTCTTTTAAAGTCAAAGGTGTGAATGTAAGTAGGTAAGGCTGACACATAGGATAGGAGAGAGAAGTAAGATAAATAACATACTTCTACATTAGTTACGTTCCCGCGATTCCGATATGTTGGCTAAAAAGTAATTAGGGAATCTTAAATCAAAATTTAATCCATTATCAATCAAAGCTAAGAAAGGTTTAGTTAGTAAATTTTTGAAAAGAAGAAAAGATTTTTTTTTATGTTAGTTTATTTGTTTGGTTACCCTGACGTACGAAAACCAGAAGATTTAATTTATAATATGGTTCTGCTACAAAACTCACATTCAAACCAACACAGCAGGAATTTATATGCAGCTTAAGTGGTACAGAATATGTGGTTAAGTCGATTTTTTTCCAAAATGCATGTATTGCACTGAGGGAAGCGTGATCGTGTTATTCTCACAGTGCCTAAGTGACTGTCTGACATAGGCTTTAAATGGGGTGATTGCCAGCATTTATTACAACCCCTTTCAAGCCCATGAACACAAAAATAACGCGATTCCGTTTGCGTCATATACATATAAATAGTAGAAATTATATTGGTTGAAGTAACCATTTAAGCTTGAAACTTTTTATTATTTTAATTTATGTCATTATTCCCAAACAACTTAAAATCCATACGATAAAACCCAACTTAAAACACGATAAAACCCAAAATATGACGTTATGTAAAATTTAAAAAAACATGTTGGAAATGGAATATCAGAGGTGTTGTTCCTGAATAAAAGTAGTGGTCAGATGTTTTTAATCAAAACTTAAACAATCTAACATCATTCCCATTGCTCTTTATATGTTGATCATTGAAAGATATTTGGAAATGCTCATTAATCATTGTTAGGTAAGACGTACACTAATCGTAAGCTTGGTGGATCACCGTCCTCAGGGCGAGGAGGAACAGTTCGTTAGCGATGAAACGGCTATTGTTCGGGAGCGGCGGCCCTGGGACCTTTCGCAAGAGGTTGAGGCCTGCATCCGAGGACGATCCTAGCGGATAACCGGCAATGATTCTCCGGAGACCTGGGAGTGATGCAATAAAATATATTCACCGAACAGAGGGTAAAAAAAAACGGGAGACTTCTCGTTACCTCACTTAGGATATAATATATCTAAGCTAGTCAATCGAAAACGAATCATCAAAAGAGAATTGAATAATTGCCATTTTAACAATATATCTGATTAAAGGAGTTGTTCTCAATATGGAGGCGACGATCCAAGGGGATTCGAGACAAGTTGAAAATACAAAATAAATTCTCACTTAGCTTTGGTTATTTTTCTCTTACCAATACTTCTTTATCTTAAATTGAAACTTATAATGATTACTTATAATGTAGGTACCTCGTGATACTAAAACTAAATGTTTTTAAAGAAATACTTGTGTTTTTTTTTCATAAAACCCCCACAAATTTTGTGCAAAGTGGGCGTAAGAGGCTTTTATTTGAACCAGGAGAGGTGTAGTCCAACAAAAAGGTTGGAAACCACTGTATTAAAGGATCTTTCGTAGTCAATTACATTTAATAAATATATACAACCTTAAACGTAATAGAAAAATATAAGTTTTTAATTGTTTATTCAATTAATGGTATATTATGCTACTATGGCTAACCGGACGATGTTATTGTGGGAATCCTAAATTTTGCCAATCCAGGTATAGTTATAATAGGGATATTTTATAGACCAATAGCCTCATAGACACCTTTATACTTATCCTCCGAAGTACGGCTTAGTTAAGGATTTTTCACTCCCTTTAAAAAATCCTGAGACCACCTGCCAGGGGTTCAAATCCACGATCTTGAACAAAGAAGACTATTATACTAACCAGTACACCACAGGTGACATGTTTAAATACATTATCCAGGTATAGTTAGAATAGGGAAATTTATAGGTGTATGTGGTCGGGATCACCATGTTACGTAACCTCCAAAAGACGAAATAACCAAGGATTTTTCAATCCAATAAATTAATCATGAGGCCACCTGCGAGGGCTTCGAACCCGCGATTTTTGGGACAGAATGCCCATTCTGACTTTGTTTAGGAATTTAGGCTATCCTGAACACCACAAGTGACCATAATTTTTTTCATCCTCAACATGACATCCATATTTTTTTTAAATACATATTTGCTAATGAATTTCAAATACTAATTTGGTTTTTGTAGTTAAATGTGTTTCATCACTAATTTTTTTAAATCTCTTTGAACCTTCATTGCTATCAAGAACATGAACGCTGGATATAAAACTAGAACACTAGAAAGCAAAAATACCTTTAAGCCATGAACAACATACTACAATAAATCTTTACGGAAAAATCGCAACAACGATAATATAAAAAATAAATAAGTTTTCGGAAATAACGAGGATTTTTACTGGTGATGAACGTCCAACGAACAAAATTTCAACTTCAAGCATAAATCTATTTTGGAAGATTTTTTAAAATATAAAAAATGTTTTGAATTATATATTGGTATTTAAATAATAATACAGCTTCAATTGCAATGGGAAAGGGACGAAACAAGGAACGATACAGGACTGGACCATAAGCGATCGACTTGGGTAACTGAAGAAGGCTTTTCCTGGATTTCATAACTGTCATTAGAGCATTATTTCCAGCCAATAAAGTCTTTCTTTTTTAAGCCTCGGATTGAGAAAAAAAAATGGAGCATATAATTCGAACATTCTTATCAGTTCTGGTTATAACTTTTTTTTATTTTATTCTTATACAACTATCCATTTATTATTATCCATCTGACTTAAATATAATACACGTGCCAAATCCAATACAGCGTGAGGTTATAAGTGAAATACACTAAGTAAAAACATGATTATGAGAAAACCCTGATAAAGGCTGGAGAACTTAGTGTGATCACGAAACATTGGAAAAATAAATAAATAGAGAAATGACTTAATCATTTTTCATGTTTCATCAGTAAAATCTTCTCACACCAAGTACTCTAGCCTTTTCATCGTCTTCTCAAAATCATGATTTTGCGTCTGCCATTAGTAACTGCGCGATAATATGTCTTTCTTCATATAACAAAAGTTTTAGAATATACTTGTACTTATTCTATAACAGAAATCACGGAAATTTAAATGATTTTGATTATGAAAAACTAACAAGAAGAGTGTAAAATGGTTAGGGGGTGCAATCAATAAATTAGACTTATTTTATTATGCCTACGTTTTGACCCAAGTTTTAGGCCATCTTCAAGGCTGAGAATAATACGAGTAGTATATAGGAATAATAATAATTTTATCCCTATCATTTCTGTTTATATAAAATGTTATTCATCTGTGTTACTGTTATATTTTATATATATTTTTTTCTGTTTCTTTTATTATCAGCCCTAAAGATAGAAGGTTTAAGAACAGAAAATTCCAAATTTAATATTCATCTTAATACTTGAACTAATTCCATTTCTTTATTAATTTATGGTTATGAATTGCAGATGGAAACAAAAAGTGAGTGAAACTGAATCCGTAAATACATCGGACACTTTTTGGACATATACACATAAAATAAAATTAAAAAAACCCGTACCACTACAACCCGTGAACGGGTCTGGGGTTCAGTACACGGTATAGACTGTACTGTTTCATGGACAACGGTTTTGCAAGGAGGTGACTTGTCTTAGATCACGCTCAACCGCCAGATTTCCCTCTCTTAATTTGAGTACCCTATTTTTATATTTTATAGAAGCTGGGTGAGCTCCAGGAGGGTCCTAGATCCTATATGATCCATCTCCGGCTGCAAACATACTAAATAAAAGTATTTCCCGCAGAGGGATATGAACCAGGATTTCCGGCATGGCAACTCAGTGCTCTACCACTGAGCCACTCCGCTCCCACACATATACACATATGCTTGTGTAATCAAGTAGGTTTTCGCATTCGATACGAATTATATCTTAACTCCTACTGAGAGCTTGTTTCCTTCAGGAAACAGTTTTCGCCGCATCAGGTTCTTGATTCGCTATTAAACACCTGTGACTGATTCAAACTGTTTCAAATCCCCTTTTTTCATCACTTCATTGTAGTGGCTTTTAGCGTTTCTTGAAGTGAAAACTTCTTTAGCCGCGTTTAGCAACTTTGGGTAGGTGGTGAACTTGTAGTTTCTTGTTAGCAACATGCTCGAGAATGGCGATGACTATACACTAGCGGCCTGTCCATGAGTATACAATTTTTTTTATCAACTTTAGTTTAAAGGATAGAATTCCATTGACATTAGAATAATTATATTTATCTAAAAATTAGCTTAGTAGTTGTGTAATTGATATTAGTAATAATTTAATTAATAAATGGTTGAACTATTCCATAAAAGATTTTATTTCTAATAGTTAAATGTCTTGTTTCATGAAATGATTTAAGTATTGTTGAACTTAACCATGATAATAATGCTAAAAATGAAAATAAAATCAATGTAAATACAAATACGCGGATTAAATAGTATGACCATATACTAATAATTATTTCAACTAAATTATTGATATTAGGTATTCAGCTTCTGCAAACCCAGCATTGATTAATAAATAAACTACTTGAAAATGTATATGATTTTTGAATGTATATTTAATGTAAATTAATGTATGTGAAAACCTGACTAATGTTAATAATTTAAATTTACAAATAATTGATTTAGAAATTCAAAAAAGTACAGGGTTCTAAATTAATATTTAACACATTTGCGCTAATATATTAACTCATATGTAGCTGATAGGTCAAGTTGTGATAGGTGTTACGCGTGATGGCATCAGGTATTTTTGAAGATTTTTAAAAAATTTATATTTTCCGATTAATTATAATATTTAAATTTTGTTTTATAATTTTCATATTTAAAATTTCGAACAGTACAACGTCAGTTCCGCTGGTAAATATATATCTACGACGATTAAGTTTACATTTCAACATACAAAATCACGTTCTACCAATTGAATGCGGCTAGAAGGATCCAATGAATAAGAATAGGAACATCACTGTCTATTTCTAACTGATACAACATAAAATAAATGTTCTGTTTATTACCAGCTTTGAATGGGTTTATCCAAAATAAACGAAGAACGCTGATAGAAGCTATAGACTACACAAAATGTCTTTTGCAAAAAACGTCTTTCCTATAAAACTACACTAGGCTGTAAAGACACAGATATAATTCATTAAATAGGAACAAACTATTTACTGGCGTTGAAAGGGACGGAGAAACCAATTGGGCACAACAACGTTGTGCCCAAACTGCAGCGGTCATGCTTGTTGCGTTGTTGCGGAACAGAAGAGGGTCAACAAAGATAGGAGTAGAGAAACATCTCCAATTAGGTGGCGCTACTGTAAACACGATCGTTGCGTGAGAGGAACTACAAGCGATTATATGTTAGCACTATCGGTCGATGCGGGAATGTGCACCGATCACAATCATAAGAACTATACGATTTGTTACACCAGATAGCAGGTATTGACTTGAAGATGGAATTTTTTTTAACATAAGATAACACATCATATCGAAGTCTCGGATAAAAAAAAAACCCTATTAATAAAGATATATTTTCCAACACAATTCAAGATATCTAGGTTGACCTCATACAACGTATATGAGTTAGAAAATGGTCCGGGTGGAGGTCAGACAAAATTCTCTTAAATAAGGAAAACTATTTATTTTAAAGCCAACGTTTCGAACCATATTGCAGGTCTTCTTCAGGGTTAAAAATAAAGAATACATACAAAGAAATACAAATACAAATAGATTTAAAGAATAAAAATACATATAGGTATCAAGGGATAGAGACGATAAAAAATATAATAATAAAACCTTTAGATAAATAAAAAAACAGAAAGAATAGTTATAGAGTATATAATTATTCACTAAATTAATTTGTATTACTCTATTATTGTTATTATTGTAGTATTACTCTGCTACGTTTTCGAATACCATTCATTTGATTAATTTGTATTACTCTTTATTACTTATTCGATTATACTAATAATAATGATACCTGCAATACCACAATAGTGTCTAAAGATAATAAATAAATAAGCACCCATAACAGAAGTGAATATAATCCAAAATCACTCTTAATTTATTAAAAGAGAAGAACAGAAGCATTTTTTCTTTTCTTCAAAAGTATGGCATCAACATTCTCAAATTCAGAATTTTCTTCGGATAAACAGGCAGTGTCATAATCATATTGATCCGTGTCTTAATGAAACTAGAGGCAAACTTTTATAAAGAATAACATGAATTAAAATCGATTTAAAAAATCATATCCCGCAACAGCCCACAAGCTGAACATGAAACGATAACGGATGAAACATACGGAATGTTTCAATTAATATTTAAATAGTAATCTTAAACCGTTGCTTTAACCTTTTCATTGTTCATCAATTTTGTAAAAAAGAAAACATTATTAATTACTCATAATAATTAACATCATTCAACAAAAGCGCTCTGTTCCACTTCGCATCCCCCCAGAACTTGATCTTATTTACAGAAAAAAAAAATAATAAAACCTACAACGGAAATAAGCAAAACAATAATCATGATACGAAAACGGAAAGCCGCGTATTGTCGAGTAAGATGATATGATGATTTGATTTCGGCATATAAGGGTTAACTTTTATTTAGCGGTAGTCTTTGAAATGATCCGAAGGGAATGGAGTGGCTCAGTGGTAGCACCAAAGTTGCCATGTCGAAGGTACTGGGTTCAAATTCCGCTCGCTGGCAAACTTTTATTTAATAAGTTAGCGGCCGGGGATGGATCCTATGGGATCTAAGATCATCTTCGGGCTCACCCAGGCTCTATTAAGTGGGCACCCAACATAAGGGAGGATATCTTGCGGTTGAGCGTGATCTAGGATAAATCAACTCCCTACACAACCGTTGTCCTAGAAAATGTACAGTCTCTACCATGTACTGAACCCCATACCCTTCACGCGTTGTAGTGGTACAGGTTTTTTTTAAAAAAAAGATGCTGATATAGATTGGTAAGAAATTGAAATCGAGGCACTCGATCAGCCATTTCCATTGAACCACTATTGGACATGGACTCGAAACGAAAAAGAGAAAAAGTGTGAAAAATTAAGAAATTGTATAAGAAAAACGACTCAATTTAACGGATATCCAGAAACTATGCGCTATATCAACCTCATGTTAAGAGCACTTAATAAAATTTCAGACCCTGACGAGCTTTCTAAACGAGAACCCACGAAAGAACGATGAGTGTCTTAAGTTCGACAGATTCATCTAAATCGACCAAAAGACACTGTATGATCGATTAAAATTACTAGAAAGCAGTCATAAGATTATTTCATCAATGCCTAGCGCATAAGTGGGCAGAATGAATGGGAAATGGACCGGCAACAGAACGTCAGGACAGTCTTACTTTCTCGACTTAGCCTTTGGAGAAAATTCCCGAGCCGCTGTTCAGATTCCTTCGCGGGGATATTGGAGAGTCATCGCCAGCGATTGGAATCAGGAGTAGGGGGACTTAGTGATGAGGAGTTGCTACCGGTGAAAGTTGTGACTTATGGAGAGATATAAATAAAAACAATCTCACAACAAATCAGAAATAACAAGGCTGACAGTTTTAGGATTATGTTCAATATTTGAATATGAATAAACAAAAAAATGGGTTTACCCCAGTCCAACTACGGCGGATTGGTCCCCAATGTTATACTCTTTCATTTACAGAACACTTTCTTGGCTTTCTTTTCAGTTAAATCTTATACAATCCGTTTTTATTTTATTCCACCTTATATATCTATAAATTTATTACAAACAGGAAAATAAAAGAGACTTTTTTAAAATTCATAAACGCCAGCCAATGATGTTATACCAACTAATGTGGAAAATATTCATGGAGGCTGGGTGAACATCAGGAGCGTCTTCAGATTCCACAGGATCTATCCACGGCTTGAATGAATTTATTAAAAGTTTTTTCGATACAAAAAAAAAACCAAAAGCTCTATTACGTAAGTCTAAATAAGTCTTATAAAATAATATTAAAAAATATTACTTCTAATTTACGTAATTAGTAACACTAAGAAAATCATTTGTTAAATTGAAAATAGTTTTTCATTGGATACAAATAGTCCAATCTGTGCTCATTAATAGAATTTAAATGCATATAAATATATTTTTTAAATACATCTAAAAACCTGTACCGCTACAACCCGTGAGGGGTCTGGGGTTCAGTACATGGTTGAGACTAAACTGTTTCTTGGACAACGGTTATACGGGGAGTGGATTAGTCCTAGATCATGCTCAACCGCCAGATTTTCCTACCCTTATTTTGGGTACCAGATTTATAGAGGTTGGGTGAGCCCCAGGGCCCTTAGAACCCATCGTATCCATATCCGGCCGCTTACAGATTAAATAAAAGTCTACCAGCTAGCGGGATTTGAACCCAGGACCTTCGGCATTGCAACTCATCGCTCTACCATTGAGCCACTCCGTTCCCATTAATTCTGCATAAATGTATATAAATAAATTAAAAAAAAAAAAAAAAACATCAACATATTTGTAAAAATATCAAGCATATTTGTATTTATGGTTATATTGATGGGTTTTTTTTTTCCTTTTCTGAACCTCCTTATTTTATGAAATTACAATTACATTATAGTTTCGTAAAAACTATAGCTTCTATAGAAAGAAAAGGAGGTTCAGGAAAAAAAAAAAAAAAAATATCAACATAACCATAAATACAAATATGCTTATTTTTAATAATGAAACAGCCTATCACGTTTAAACAAGAAATATGGAGCTTATTAAAGAAAAATTGTAAATAATATTTAACGAAGAATACAAAACATTAACATTAATTATCTTATTACCCCAGCTTCCGTAAATATCATAACCATCATTTTAAACCATATAAGTACCTCTCATAAGCATCATTTCTGCGTTTATTCAAAGAAAGGATAATTGGCAACAATGTAACAATTTTTTAGGATAACGCAATAATTTTCTCCACCACAGAAGTATTAAGTAGTAGCGGTTGCAACATCATTTTGTCATTCACATACTTAAAGATTAACACTGATGACACAGTCTTCATAAGTAGCTTAACGATTGCAAAAATAAAATCTGCCAAGCCGTTAAATAGGAATGGGTTGCATTGTGAACCATTCTTCACACCATTTATGTGAATAGTCTGGAAGCATTTAAAACCTATCCTCGTAAGAAGATATTTACGTAATTTTCTATCTTTTTAGCAGATCGATAGGCAAGCTAACAAGCAAGGCTCTTCATAAGGGACCACATAGCATATGAAAAAGTAGTATACTTTAAACGGACTTTCAGATGGACTTTTTGCGGTGTTTCGGGATAGTTAATTTAAATTGCTGAATTAATTATGAAAATCTAAGCTATTAGTTTGGGACGGTACACCTCAGTGTGCAGAGTGCTCAGTTGCTTCACTGAAGGTAACGGGTTCAATTCCCGCCTTTGCCAAGATTTATTGTCTTAACGACGTAGATAGACAATTTGGAATGTGGGGACCCTTATGTGGCTCACCTATCAATTGGCGGAAAAATCAGGTAGTTGAGTGTGATCTCGACACAATCACCTCCCTGCACAGGGGTCCTCAGAACCATCAGAATCTCTACCATATACTGAATTCAAGACCCTTTGGGTTGAAGTGGTACAGAAGTTCAGTTAGTGTTCCATTATGTGTTTGTTTTTTTTACATTTGATTTTTACCATACTTAAAATCTTAAATACAAGGAGGGCGTAATGGAAGGATTTAATTTAGTATTTAAAAGGTTTAACAGTTGTAATAAATCATTATTCATAATTTTACACCATAATAAGAAAATATTTGTACAAATATTGTTAAAAGTAACAACAAAACATTATTGTAACTTAATAAGTTATTAATAGTATAAATTATTTCGAAATAGAACTTTATGACCGTAAGAATATAAATTTTTTAAATTTATTAACTGAAATTTACAACTGTATTATAATAATAGAGTAAGTAAATAGAATGAATGATAAATGATGTCCTGAGACAAAAACAAGTACAGAAACTACCCAGTTTTAGTACTTAAATAACAAACCCAACTTAAAAGGTCAATAAGATACCTTAACGGTTTATCGGGAAGTGAAGAGGTAGGTTTGAAACTAGAGGGTTTGAGTGGAAATCAAATTTGTAATGAAAGGATTGATATCGTGTTCGGGCCAAATTAGTAACAAATCATGGTCATTATGGATGACTTTGTTCGTAACAAAGTAAGGAGCATTAAGAATTTTCGATTGTAAATGAGAACAATAATTTAATAAAATAAAAATCATATAGTAACAACGCGGTCGTTTTAACAGAACCGCTTCACTAGGACTAATCCCGTGAGGAATCGAAGCATCTTTCTATAAAATAAGCAAACATATTATCAGAATATTTTATACTAAAGACTGTCGTTAAATCATTCTGAACAAAAACGCAATCATTCAATTTTTGTTGCAATAGAATGACCCGTATGAATTGAAAAATACATGAGATTGAATTCAAATAAAAATAATAATTTTTTTATTTGAAAAGAAAAATATGTCCAGGACCGGGACTCGAACCAGGGTCGTCCAGATCGCTAGTCTGGAACTCTACCTAATGAGCTATCCTGGCTACATCAGGCTCGTTCCCCCGGTCATGGTCATATCCTTTCTTTTCACTGATCCGACGTCCTCGTGTTCTCGCTATAATTGCGATGTATACGAGGGGAAGAATGTTCTCTGAACATTTATTTAATTTGGATATTGTTGAAATACGTCATTATAATTTATTTTATTATATTAGTTATTGATTTTATTAATTTTTATTTGAAAAGAAAAGATATGTCAAGGACCGGGACTCGAGCCCGGGTCGTCCAGATCGCTAGTCTGGAACTCTACCGATTGAGCTATCCTGGCTGCATCAGGCTCGTTCCCCCGGTCATGGTCATATCCTTTCTTTTCACTGATCCGACGTCCCCGCGTTAAAAATTATAGTAAAATTAACAATAAAAGTAATTTTGACCTACTGATAGTCAACATTTATCTTCACATGAGTGAATAAATAAATAAATTGGGATAAAGTACTTTAGAACTTAAAGAAAAACTAAAACTCTAGCGTTCTAAACAGTACTGAGAAAATACAAAATATTGTTAGAGAGAATGCACGACTTGAAATAACTAAAAGTAACTGACCCGTTAGATTAGCAACACGCAACAGTTTCTGGAGCAGGAATTCTCAAGTTTCCCACGGAGCGACTCCGGCCAAACGACCCACGAGAATAAAGCAAACCAATTCTGAAAACAATTCAACGCCGATTTGAAGGTGCAAGCCTCGATTCGGTCCACACAACGTGCCGCAGTACTTATTTCCTTGAGTTATCTAATCAGGAAATAGGGGGTTTAAATTCCAAGCTTATTCCAGTGCAAGACTTACTCGAGTTATAGCTGATAGCTGTTCAGAAAGACAGTTTTAATCTAGAACAATTACCTCATGGATTCTACAAGCAATACAAATTAAAAAATAATTAAACCAAACTCTTAAATAATACCAGAAAGTCGCTTTTACAAGAATTCATTTTTTTTAATAATGACTAAAATTCGGTCTTTTTATTTTATTTTTTAATCAATAAGCAAAGACCATTCTGGTAAATTAAGTACATATAAAAAAAACAGACAATGAATTTTTTTTTCTTTAAAAAGTTACAAGAAAATTAATAGCTTCAGTTTTTGCTACAGCTTAATAGAGAAGAAAAAAAAGAGGGGTTTTGCGTGTTTTGTTATTTTTTTAAATTCACACCAAGCGCTCCAGACTTTTCATCAATGTATTCTCAAAAACATGTTTTAGACTTACCACATTTCATTTGTGACCCCACGATAATATGTTCTGCTTAATACGAGGGTGGTCTGAAAAGTGTCCGACCTAACAAAAATACAAGACATTTTTTCTGAATTTTTTATTTTATTTTTCAACATGGTCTTGTAACTCTACACACTTTTCCCAGCGATGCTACCATCTCTGTAACCCGTCCAAAAAGTACTCGGCGTTTTTCTCTGCAAAATAATTGTTCACGAAGGTGATTGCCTCTTCATTTGACGAAAATCTCTGTCCTCCGAGCCAAATTTTTAGATGAGGAAACAAAAAGATGTCGCTTGGGGCTAGATCTGGTGAGTAAGGCAGTTCAAACCGTAATTCGATTGGGCTTACTGGGAGTATAACTTTCATATAATTCAGATGTGGCTGTATGGAATATACCAATGCCACCCCTAATGGGGAAAAAGGGAAAAAAACCCAACAAAAAAAACCGTAATTCGTGGATTTTCGCCATGGCAACCGCTGAGGAGTGAGACAGTGCGTTGTTTTGGTGAAACAGGATTTTCTTTTTCTGCGAATGTGGCCGTTTTTCCGCCACAAGTTCTGCCTTCAGATTGTCAAGTAATGATGCGTAGTATGCTCCTGTAATGGTTTTTCCTTTTTGAAGATAATCGATGAAAATAACTCCATGACTATCCCAAAAAACTGTCACCATCACTTTCCCAGCCGAAAAAACAGTTTTTGTTTTTTTTGGAGCCGGTTCCTCCTTTGCAGTCCTTTGTTTGGACTGTATTTTTGTTTCGGGCGTGTCCAAGTTTCATCTAAAGTAATTAATCGGCGCCAAAACTCGGATTTATTGCGCCTAAACTGCGCCAACAGAGAGTTAGAAATGTTCATGCGGCACCCAACGTGTGGACAGCTTTCTCATATCTAAATGTTGATTTAATATGTAACAAACACGTTCTTTTGACATGTTCATAACCTCTGCTATCTCTCTCACTTTAATTCGGCGGCCGTAAAAATTTAGCAACCTCCATTTATGTCTGCATATATAAAAGGAAATGTATTTTATGTTGTATTTTTACATTTGGAATACCCATTTTTAAACACTTATGGTCATGAATTCAAAGATAGAAAGAGTAAGTGAGTAAAATAGAATCCATAAATACATCAAACACTTTTTGGACACACATATGCGTGTGTACTCAAGTACGTCTTCTCATTCGATACCAACTTGTTTTATTCATAATTCTTATAGTCGAATGCCTAAAGTTGTAAAAAGGATAAATACTATTTCAGAGGCTGAATTCAAGACAAATTATATTCATCATATTGAAAGATCAGCTAAAAAAAAAAATCATTAGAATTTGTCCAAGATATTACGAAATACTAGTACTTTCTAAATAAAACGTTAATAAAACCTCGGAGTCAAAAGTTAAAATAGGAAGATAGAAAAAAAAATTACTAGGAAATCTCTAGAAATTCTTTAAGGGAAAAATCAAATAGAAAAAGAGAATAAAATTAGATCATCACAGTTTTTAAATTAACTTCAAACAACAAAATATTAATATTCTATTCTTTTAATGATAATACAATAATGCAATTTCTTATAATTAATTATAAGCCACATTTGTCTCAGATACAAAACATAATATGAAATCATATACATTATAAAAGTATAATAACTGGAAGAGTTATTTTTTAATTAGACTAGACTATTTTATAAACATATTCCATGTCACCATGAAGATTACTTGCTATAAAAAAAATAAAGTTGTATAAAAATAAAATTAAAAAGAATCTGTAACTAACTATAACTGAATAAATATATGTATATTAGAAATATTTCAATGAAATGAAATACGTGATGAAAACCAATGGGTACAAATGTTTCCGTTTATTTTTATATCGAAATATCGCCGGAATTATATCATTGTTTTATATATTCCACAACGTATTTACCGCATATTTCCCATCCTGACAAAGAAAAACCATGTGCAATGATGCTGCCCCATTTCCTTTGAGGTTTTTGAGGTCGAAGAGAGCATTTCCTTAGAAGAACATCGAGGAGTATAACATGACTAGCTAAAGGCAGAGAAGCATATACTTTACGGGAAAACGGAGTCATGGTTTAGTGAGTATCTAATTTTACTTTCACAGCATCGGATAATATGAATATATCGAAGGGAAAGCATCGAAAATACATTATCTTTTCTTCCCAATTTTATAGAATTAAAATTAAAACTATATAATCATATAGAAATAAAATTCAACTTCTATAATATTCGGTCCTTTGGAGCAATATGAGACGAAAGGTACCAAGAAGCTCATATTAAAGTCCATAAGTGAAAGCATATTGCCCTATGGAGCAGAGACATGGATGATAAGCGATGCTCTAGGAGCCAAGCTACTTGTAACTGAGATGGACTATTGGAGGAGATCTGCCAGGGTATCCAGGCTAGACAGATAGAATAATGTTGAAATCAGAGAGCAAAGCCGAACTTGACAGAATCTCCAAAAAAATATAGAAAATAAAAGATTGGAATGGTGTCCCATATCAGAAGAATAAAGGGGGGAAGATTTCCCAATTTAATTTTCAATTGGAATGCTAAAGGGAAAATACGGGGAGGAAGACCACGGAAAAGATGGATGAAGGAAACCTCATAATAATAATTCATAAAAAACAAAACTTTACAACAATCTAACGCTAAGTTACAAACCCTACATAACGGGGGATAGAACGGGAAAAAAACATGAATAAAAAAACAAGTTTATGTCAAATAAATAAATAAGTTTGAAGAAAAAGAAATTAAAGGAACATATTTTTCCATTTTCAATGTTGAGGCAACTTCATTATGACAATCTGTACAATAATAATCACTCACTCCATCGCAGAAGTAGATTGGTTTATCGTGACAGATTTTTTTTAATCTATAAAGTCTTTTTACAAATGTTTTATAAAATAGATCCGGTCGAATAATTAATTCTGAAGAAGAGGAGCAGGTTTACATTAACCACCACTTTTCAGGAGAGCGAAAAAACTGCTTTAAGGTTCATTCGAAATTAATAAGTATCGTATGACGTAATATCCCAATGTCACCATACGTGGTTTTGCGCCTTGTAGATGATTCTATATGAATTTTATACAATTTTTCGATACTTTCGATATAGATTAATGCAATCTATATTAATTCGATTTTGATATTCGATATTAAATAATAGTAATTGATTTAAAAACGAAAAATGTTTATTCCAAGACTGACAACCAATAACTATAAATTAATAAAATCCACAAATTACAAACTAACATATGTTTTAACTGAACACGAAAAGGTCACCTGTGGTCTAGTGGTTAGCGTAACAAACTACTAAGCCCAAGATCGCGGGTTCGTAGCCCGGCAGGTGACCCTAGGATTTTTTTAAGGGAGTTAAAAATCCTTAGTTACGCCGTCCTTCGGAAGGGGCGTTAAACGGGGGTCCCGAGCCTGTACGATGTCAGGTACTCGTTAAAAATCCCTATCCTAATTAAACCTGGATAGGCAAAATTTAGAGCTCCCACTGTAGCATCGTCCGATTAGCCATAGCAGAATAAAGTGACGTTAAATGAACAAACAAACAACTGAACACGAACATACCAAAGCATACTTACATAGATTTCACATAATCAACGACAATACTTGTTCAATAGAGAAAGAAGAACAGACATTTAAACACACACTTTATGACTGCCAAATGTATGAAAAGCAAAGTTCAAAATTATTTATTTCAATAACATTAAGAGGGAAAGATTGGTAAGTGTCTGAACACGAACTATATAATTCATTTCGGGCCAAATTCATTAGTAATTTTGATTTAGGAAAGTTGGCATTGAGTTAAGAATTCATATAGATTGTAAAACATATATCATCGTTTTTTAATTTTTTGTTATTTAACAGAATGTAAGTAACAAAGTTTTTGTATACATTTTAATTATCACAAATGTTATGAATTCATATTGTAAGTATTTAATAGGTACATAGTATACTGTAGTATGGAATGTGCCAATAAATAAGCGATCATTTCAAAGGGTTAATTTGAAAGGGAAAAAATGTACAAATGTTTCTATATTTAAGGTTTTCATTAATTTACAAAGTGTTTTTATTAATGCTAAATAAAAGATGCCGTCGTGTCAAATAATTATTTAAAAGGTGGGAAAAGAACAGATTTTCGTTAGAATAAACATTTCTTTGTTAACCATTAGCTCAAATATTGGCATATTTTAAGTCCCACTTTTCACCTGATGGTTTTTAACACCAGATACAATCAAACCCGATTGTTGACAAGAACTGAATTTCTTTTGACACTATATCACCTCAACAATAAAGCAAAGGTGATATCCAATCTACACGAAGGGAAATTTTTTAAAAATATACGTATATGTTACTCTGACAGTAAAAGTTTTCTTGCCAACTGTTGTGTTGACAACTGCGTGGCGATGGTACATTAAAGTGTCATGGTGGTAATGACACACTAGGATTAGCCATGATGGCATGGGATATGGCTCGCTAAGGATCTGTGTCACGGAAGAGCTGACTCTTTAGCACGTTTTTCCATGTCCCTTGAAAAGATGACACGTGTCCATCGCGGAGAAAAGACGACAATGTGCACCGTCCGAACCCGTTCGCTTTTCACGTCATTTAGTCAGCCCAGAGTTGACGGGCATAATTTGGTCATGTTTGGTTAACGCGGGTTACAAGCTACAACACTTCCATTAAACCAAGTTTGAATAACAGTTGATAGAGGATGAGAAGAGAGATCTGGCAGACAAATTATAAATCAGAAATGCGGCCACTAAACAGTCCAACCACTGGAAGGGATCGTAAAGTTATGAAACAATTTGAATAACAAGCCATAACACTCAGTGATCAAAATATCTGGAGTAATAAGTCTGATGGATTTCATTGTAGACGTAAGTTGTGGTTAGTTGTGGTGCATCCTATGAGCTAACTTTATTAACCAATGAATATTCATTGAAGAGAATTACAATTTAAGAGTACTGTATACACAACATTAAAGTGCCTGTTCTAATAGACAATTCAAGGAAATTTAAGAATAATACCAAGAGTAATAGTAAACACCGGTAACCATAGCGACAAAGAAATATTATTGGAAGTGTCATTATTGTTTATGATTTGAATACTATAGGGCTGTAATGCAAAACCCCGTTAAATCCATTTTTTTTTCTCTCTGAGAAGCTATGTTTATGGCTTCGATTTGTTTCAATATCCGTTAAAACCAGGTTAAAAATCCATTAGAATTTCCCGTTTTATGCTAAACGCCAGCAAGTCCTTAGTCCGTCAGTTCGGAACACACAGACAGACATACAAGTAGTCGAAAGTGAAGTCTCACTGCGTTCGACAAAAAGATATGTTAAAAAAGAAACAAGGATTAAAAACATATTTTTCGGTATATTTTAATGAGTTTGAAGCTATCGTGCTGTGTGCTAAAACCAAATGTCAAATTTTTGAGATGGCATGAAAATGAGACCTCTACTTTATCGATATTATAATTGGCCTCAAAAATCATTGAAACGTCTTAGAACCTCACATCTTTCAGTTCTTTTGATCTCCTGTAAAATTTAAAGGAAAAGAATTGAATAGGTTTTGACTTAACAGGCTTCATATTTTAATCATTGCGACCGCTAATAGCGTTATGTTTAATTTCGAAATTTAAAAAAAAGCTAAACTTTTAAAGCTGGATTGTCCAGATAAGCGCTTTAAGACAAAGCGTTAAATTGAGTTAAAAATCTTTGAATATCCAAAACGAACGACTTATTCACCGGACATATGTAGTTGAGACGAGGAAACAACTTATAAAAAAAAGGAGCTTATTATGAATCGGGTTTCACAATGCGTGCAATATTGAGGATAACAGATGATTAGATAACTAACAATAAAGTTCTAATGGGAGAAAGGAAGCCATAACGACACACCGCGGGAGCGAGACAGATACATTTCCCTTTTCGCTGATTAGGAGATGACACGACCAGCCGATGATGCAGTGCCACCGCAATTGTGGTCGGAGGTATGGGGCTATCACCCCCATTAGTAATATCGATTTCTTAACTCTCACTTCTAGATCGATTACGGAACTCGATCGATAAGTTGATTGGGAATGAGGGAGGGGTATGGAATACTCCTATCAGCAAGGCAATAAAAGGTTGAGTACAGGTCATCGAAATGCTAATGATTATAGAGCGCTCCATCATTATATAACAATGGCAGGACAGGTCTACGTGATTTGTTCACTACTCGTATCATGATGTCTATGGATATTAGATAGAAAAAGGTCGTCAATCTATACATTATTTGTTAAGACATATATGGATAAATTCCAAACAAAAAGACTTTAGTCACTAAAATAAAAACCGGAAATAAAAATACTTGTGGATATTTCGCCTATTCAGGCATATTCAGGATAGAAAGAGAATAATAGGGGGGAAAACCTGCTCCACTACAACCCGTCACGGGTCTGGGGGTTCAATAAAAGGTAGATACTGTACTGTTTCTTGGACAACGGTTGTGCAGGGAGGTAATTAATAGAAAAGGAAAACAGAAACAAATAAACACACCCTAACCTCAAAATGCAGCAACACACTAAACAGAGGAACCATCACACAACTCCAAGGTCCATCAACTCAATCATAAGGAAGGTTACAGGACAACAACTGGAAGTGGTTAAATAAAAACAACTGATAAAAAATAAATAGGAAATACAAAATACACACACCGAACTTCAAAAAGCACAAAGTAAAATAAAATCAAAAAACACACACACAAAAAAAACAAGAAATCAAAACGAAAGGAAAATAAAAGTGTAAAAGAAAAAGTAAATTATCAAGAAACCAGAGGACATACGGCTATTCCACTAAATACATTAATAGCAAAATCTCAAAAGAAACATGACCTACTTGTTTGATGAAATAAAAATACCTGTTTTCTGTTTTAATTTTAATTTTAGAGACTTGAGGCTTTTTATTTGGACTTTTCCCATCCATGTCTTAATAAGTATTATCTATCGATATTTTTCCAACATTCCTACCATTAAAACAATAAGATTTTAAACTAGTCGATGGATAGAAAAATAAAGGAAAAATGGCAACAACAGAACGAAGATGTTACGACCATGACCAACACAAGGTTTTTGTTGTTGTATTGATGCTGTATTGCTCCAAGAAAGGAGAATACTTCGAACCCCACTGACCGCTATAGAGAGGCTGTAGATCGAACTGGCTTTCTATCGAGTATCGTCCCGAGATATATAATGGCTCCTGGAGCTGGAGAAATGACAACTCCTCTGCTGTTCCTTTCACTAGAGGTTTCTCTTCGCCGGTATCCTTCACGTCGCTGGAA
Source organism: Troilus luridus (assembly GCA_964056705.1). Taxonomy (NCBI): domain Eukaryota; kingdom Metazoa; phylum Arthropoda; class Insecta; order Hemiptera; family Pentatomidae; genus Troilus; species Troilus luridus. The sequence continues at coordinate 59,038,970 of OZ057412.1, read as the reverse complement.
GGCCGCCTCGGCACCCAAATGGTATTGTACCATCCGAGTCTGTGTCGCACCTTTCACTTCAACGGGTGCTTTCCTCGCCTCGAGTATTGCCGAGCCAAAAGAGGCGTTACGCATTCCGCCGACAAAACAAACACGTCGGAAGGATGCGTGCATTGCGTTCACAACAGTGCGCTTCTGTCCCTGATGATCTACAGTAATGTCGATCCTAACGTTATTAAATTCTCTCTTACTAACTTTATTTCTGATCACCTTGGCTCAATAGTAATTAAAGATCATTAATAATGGTATCAGTTCCGCAGGTTGTCGCTTCCAGTTAAGTCACAATATGTTTAAACTTTTCATTCGTTTCCTTTTTAATATTCTCGAAAATAAAATTAATCGTGAGTTTTGGTATTAAAAAACAGAGTCTAATCATGGTAAATGTGTAGATTTTGGTGATCATTCCATCAAGAAATGAACGTTTCATCAAACATTTCTAATTATAGAAGATGATATTACCTAAATAGTATGTGTAACTCGGTTATTTAATCTATTTAGTCAGTAATAGTTACTGTGAAGAATCAGTACTAAAATTATTTTTTATTTTCGAATAAAGTTCTTATGTTAAAACTTGTTGAGAATTAACTCGAAGCGACAACCTGCGGAATCGATACCTTAATAATTGTATAATATAAAAAAATAAATGAATCGCAAAACTTAAAAAAAAGAATGTTAACATTTTATTATATTAACTATGTATTTTTTATTTGTATTTAAAAAGTAGGAAGTGCTGATAGAAGTAGGTACGGTAATTGTATAAATCGATCAAACAGACATACAGACCAAGACCATTGTCGAATGGAATGAATGAATCCATTACGATTCTGAACAGGATTTGTTTACGTATTTATCGTTTCATAACACTGGTAGATATGATTAACAACTGGAAAAACATTGTTATTTTAATCTGATTCGAGATTCGATGATGCCATGAAGAAGATTACTAAATACACTTCTTGTTTGTTAGTGTCCTCAAAAATCAAATATACTAGAAAGAAATACAAGTCGTCTCATTGAATATTAAATAAAAATGATTCGATAGAGGCAGAAATGGTCCTTAAATTATCTTATAAAATATCGTCATTTGGGTAGACATTTTTTTTAATTTATAATAAGAAATAGAAATATAAAAATAACAATAATCGTATTTCGAGTCCTCAGAAGAATGAAAAACGCAGAGAAGTGTAAACTAGTCCATAGTGGCTTGTTTGAAAAAAAAAAATATTGACATCTAAGAATAAAATAAATTAAAGACGGTAGTAGCGATTTCGCATACATATAGGGCACCAAGACACCAGAATACTAGAGTGCTGAATGAGTTTGTGCGATAACAAAATGATTACAGTTTGTTAACTCATTTTCTGAAATATCTCAAATCATTATTTATATTTACCGCGAAATATATGAACTGTAATGAGCAATCAATTACATAATCTTTAAAGCTACAGATAGAAGGGATATAAATAGTTTTAAATAGCAGGTAAGTCAAATATCAAGAATATATTTAAAGATTATGTTCTTGATACTTACATAGAAATTCCGAAAATCGAAATTATGTCAATCCACCCTATATAAACTCGGAACTTTTCTTAGAAATTTTCTTAATTTTCTAACAATTTTCAATTTAAAATGTGTGTATTTATTTTTAACGTTTGTCAGTTTTAATTGTTATTATTAGTTTTCGAATACTTTTATAATGACTAAATAAAATTTCCTTACCATTATTCAACTATATCTTAAATATAATTTTTGAAATACAATATCCAGCAAATAAATTTAATAAATTATATTTTATACCATTTATAATTTTATAAATGATATTTTACCACCGCCCTAGATGGTCTATTTTATCTGGTAAAAACGATTTTGCCCAGTAGACGACGAAGCATCCATACAAAAATAAATATCTTAGTTTTTCAAAAAGTTTATTTTTGTCTAAATTCTATACAATGGTATTTGAATAATATTACAAGAGGCCATATTACTTGGATATTTTGCAGTTCATTTATAACAATTATTCGGCAACTTTCCCCGTGACGAAGCGACAAAGAAGTACTTACATAATGTTCCGATTCTCTTAACTGCCGGATAGCCAGCTGAAAGGGGGGTACTTAAAAAGCCAAAGTATCCGCTAAATCTTTGTAGTTCAATCTATTTTTTGAATAATATAAATATATTTAAGTCGTAGAAAAAATAATTTAATATCAGATTAAGTAATTAAAAAACTTAGCACAATGATGAAACAGACAATTCTCCACAAAGTTTATATCACAAGATTACGATAAAGCATGCACACTGACATTATGGTAATTTAATTAAAGAATATATGTTAAAGTTAACAAAATAAATAGATACTTGACAGTAAAACAATTTAAATGGAGTAAAAATATTCCACATTGGAATAGATATTATATACGGTACGCGTTGTTCCATTTATCTTACTACGTGATTTAAATTTTATATACTTTAATATATGCATGCATACATGAAGCATCTAAAATTTAAGAACACTTGATGTAAATTGAAAGCTCTAATAAAATATATTTTTTTAAATCGTTATTTTATAAATAATGGTAACGATGTACTGCAGAATATAATAAAATTACTGCAAAACTTAATCTTCAAAAACTCCCAGCAATCCTAATATACATAATCGTAATAGTAAAAATAAAAAACCATTAGAATTATAAGATTATGAAAATTAATTTACCAACATAAAAAAATGTACACAAATCAGTAACTAAAAATAGAATGTATTTGATATCTGAAACTTTCATTTAAAAATAAATAAATAGATCACAAGTATATAATGATAAAAGCCAATTAAAAAGTTTCAATTGTCATTTGAATGTTCTTGTTTTAATCAATATCATTTCTTAATAGTCTTCTAGAAAAAAAACTTTTGACATTCAATTTTTTTTTACTAAAAAAAAATATAAATTATTCTTAAATTATAAATTATTATTTTAGATACAACTAGGTAGGTTGTATCTCAGTAAGGTATATATGGGGTTACTTAAATGTAAGCCCCTGGTTCAATTCCGGACTATGACACGTAAATTTATTCATCTATTGACAGCTAGAGACTTCGTGGGGCTCGCCCAGTCTCTATATAGTTACCTACCAGTACCACTACAACCAATGAAGGGTCTTGGGTTCAATACAGTTTCTCGGACAACAATTCTGCACGGTGATTTGTCCTGGAGCATCTACCCGATAACGTTCAAACCAGGTGGTCAAGAATGCTCTTGGCCAAATCAAGGTCCCTGCCCTGTACTGAATCTTCGTGGGATGTAGTTGTACAAATTCTTTCTTCTATTTTTTAGACATAATTTGTTTACCGCATACAATTTAATTTTAAAATACGAAAATAAATAGATCTCAAACTTCTCAAGTCCAAATTGAATACCTTAGATTTTGATAAAATTTAAAAGTGCAAAAGTGTTTGAATTCAAATTTAAACCTTTTCCAAACAATTAAACTTTATATATGTGGGTTGAGCAAAAGATTGTCATTATTTGGGTCTAATTTCTTTAAAGTGTAATCATTTAACGAAAATCGTATTAACACTTAGCTTTCTTTGTCACTCTACCAACGACAATCAAATTCCCACTATGGAAGGTCTACTAAACATTAGCAGAAGATGCGATGTTTCTGTACTCGACGAACTATCACATTGAGTCGCCGATGTTCGGAACGTGAATACTTTTTCGATTCATTGGATCTCGCAATAATTCTTATTAACTATTCCATTGGATGAGGCAAGGTAGACCTCATTCCTTTAACGAACTGTGGGAGAATCCAAGTCACCATCCCACGCCCGACATTGTCTACGATAAGAACTTTTTGATATCGTTGGATGTTGGTAATATGTATTAATAAGAAGAAGAATAAGAATAAGAATCAATAATAATAAGAACATATAATATACATGTTATAAGTTAAAACAGGCATCGACAATCGATATTATTTGAAGTGATTTTTAAGTACGACTGTTGGAAATCGATTCATTATTTTTTCCAATCAACCTAGAATCTACACACTATCGATTTCTATGCTACCGTAAGTCAAGCGTAACAAAAATAAATTAGAATTTAATCATTTTTATATAATTATTTTATGTATAGTAAATAAAATTAATGCTATTAGATTAATAAAGAAAGGTATTCAATACATCTACATTAAATTATAACTTACAGTAACTATGGACGTTGTTTTGATACATACCTGAAAAAAAACATAAAGTAAGAAAGGCAAAACAATAAATAATAATAACAAAATTGCAAAAAAACACACAAAATTGATAAACCTTCGTTTGTTTTTGTTAATAAAAGAATTTCAAAAAATAACAATTGTTTAATAAGGATGATCAAAAAATGCATCCATTCTATAAATTTGTATCCATCTGGAGACATCTCAAATATATAATTTATATATATATATATTGTTTATGGTTCTCGAGTTTCAGTCAGTTATTTCAACTTCTTAGGCGACGTTTCGAGACTAGGTTAGTCTCATATTCATGCCCTGACAGTGAAAAAATGAGCTTTTAGTGAAAACATTAAATAGCACACTAAAATTAATGTAGTGTGCTATTTAATGTTTTCACTAAAAGATCATTTTTTCACTGTCAGGGCATGAATATGAGACTAACCTAGTCTCGAAACGTCGCCTAAGAAGTTGAAATAACTGACTGAAACTCGAGAACCATAAACAATATATTGCTACAACAGTCAAAATAAGTAGAAACCAATATATATATATTAAAGACCAATAACGTAAATTGATGTAAAGTCTTTTGTTGTTTTTCGATTTTGTTTTAGTTTATCCAGATTAAACAATCAAAGTCGTAAATAGATGGATAACCGTACATCGTAATAACCAACAACTAATAATTAACTAGAGAGCAATAATGCTATCCATATTGAGAAATAAAAACATCGGAGAACTTTTGAAAGAACGTTTATGCCGACAGTTCTCACCGTTGATGGGATAGTTTTCTCCTCAAGATAATTAGTGAACTGTTATCCAACAAGAGCTGTCAGTTGGTAAAGCGTCCATTCACACTCTTCTGATGAACGGGCAAGAAGACATTGGGCAATATCGGGGTCTGTAAGGTGAAATGCTGGGAAAACAGGAGTTAGGGAAGAAGGCACCAATGGCCTGGTCCAAATATGCAATATGTAAGGGTTAAAGCTTGTTGAGGCCTTAGCATAGAAAAGGTAGTAATTAATCCGTAAAGTAGGATAGAAAGAGGAGTAAGTCAAAACTGGGAATAGTTTAGTTTCCATCCACGGTGTTAGATACTATTCCCCACTTGAAACTTTCATTTTAGTTGTTAAAATAATTTTTCGCTTCTCCTGAAAAATTATTTTTTTCAAGACTCACTACCTTTTTCATTTCGATGCTTCAACCTTACAAAATCAAAATTATAAACAACACCTTTATGTTAGTATAGAGTTGTAGTACATCTACTTTCTCTGTTGCTGCAGAAACGAAAGAAATGGACGTAACAGTGGAAATAGAAGTGTTATTAATTGACTGGCCTTAATTGAATGTTTAAATCATCCAACCTACCGGCAAACACGGATAAGAATTGTTACAACTATCAACGAATAGGACAGAACAAAGCAACACAGTGAAACTATTTAGTGTTTATAAGAAAATGACGTCAATTGCTAAAAGCAAATAATGGCTATAAAATTGAAACCAAAAAAGAAGTATTGTTCTTGAGCAAAACGAAAATTTCAGGAAGCCTTATAAGCACCTCTAGGCGGCAGCATAATGATCTATATCATTTTTCTGTTATTACTTCGTTGTGCACATGAAAGGAAGTTTGAGTTAACAACGGTAGATGGGTGCCGGTGTCTAAGTCCTGACTTTCGCAAGCTCGTTCGTATCTCGCACAACTTAAAACAGTTAAAAAAAGAAAGTACACGTAAGCATTTGATGGCATTAAACACCTGTGATATCACCAAATTGGTCACTCCCCTGTACATGATGACTGTAACGGGTATTTCATAATTTTGATTAAAAAAACTTCTACGATTATAAAATTTAACACTCTTTACAGATCACCGTCCTACTTAAACCTGGATAGGCAAAATTTCGGACTCCCACTGTAGCATAGTCCGATTAGCCATAGCAGCATACAAATGACCTTTAAATAAAACAAACAAAAAAATCTCTCTCCCCCCTCATGTACCTAAGGTAAGGGAGCTTGCTGTTTCTATATTAATAGCTTTTTATTACTCCTAAAAGAAATAAATACACATTTTAATTTGATACAGGATCTATTTTTGATCGAGCAGTACGAGAACTTAGGAGTCTTTATAAAAATTTTTTTTTTCTTAAAGATGATGTAGAAATGATTTTAGCATTATTCTTAATGCAATACATAACGAATGAACAAGAAAGGGCGAGAGAAAGTGAAGGTAAGCTATCGGAAGACCTTTCTTCCACTGTCTACAACATTGTTCTTCACGATACTATCCTCATGGAATCCATTAAAGGCCATTTCCCAGTCACAGACCATCAGAGGATTCTGATGAGCTCCACCAATTAGAAAGCATACCAAATCTCCATCTCGAGCTGAATAAAATACGCATTACCTGAAACTCTGCAAACGCGAAATAGTGAAGTACTAAACTACCTAATAGATTATGAAAATAATTCATGATTATGATGAGTAAGCAATCAAATCTTTTTTTAAAAATGGCCGACCGAAGAAACCAATAAGAATAGAAACGGAATAGAACATGATTTTATCTTAAATCTGCCAGTCCTAGATCCGTTGGCAGGAACCAAAATACGAAAAATTTGTCATCCAAAAAACTACAAATGAAGCTTTCGGGATCAAAAGCGGATAACTCCAAATTTCAAAAATTTGCTCTCAGATCCTGATCGCTTCAAATATCCACTACCATTATCCAATATATGGTGAAAAACTACTAATACCCAACTACCGTTTACTGCGGATCAAAAGCAGCGTTCCTAACCTGTAGGATGTCAGGTACTCGTTAAAGATCCCTATCCTAATTACACCTGGATAGGCCAAATTTAGGACTCCCACAGTAACATCGTTCGATTAGCAATAGCTGCATAAATTGACATAAACGAATAGACTAATACGCGTTTTTCAATATGAGGAAGAGTTTATAACATGGAATCCCACTTAGTTTATGACTTAGCAATACTAGACTTTATTTTTTAATTACCGCTTTTTGAAAAAAAAAAAAAGTACATGCTTTTTATATCAGTCAGACACTGATAAACGAATGAACACTCGGGTTGTCAAATCCATTAATTTGAATTTTTCTATCTTCTTAACAGAAAACGAGCGAAATTCATTTTTTTTTTCAGAAAAAAAGCCAAATGGGTAAACGTGACCATACACGATTCATGTTTTCATCTGAAATCGATTCATTATATAATAATAATTTGATTATGGATTTTCCATCAGTATTGGGTTTCCAGATGTTACTGCTTGTAGAATGAGTAAATAGATAATTCCTCCAGACCCTCTTATTTCACAACTGACAGTTAGAAAGAAATTTCAGAGTTGTTTGAAGGAGAGTTTAAAACTCTTATCGTTTAGTTTCGGGACAAAATTGGGGAAAATTATGAGGAAGGATTAATACCGAGATGTATTAAAATGATTCTGGATCCTTGTGATTTCTGCCTCGAAAACGGAACTTCCATCACTCCAACTAGAGTCAAGTAGAACTATACATAACTCAAATAGATATACCATTCCTCTGAAAAATGAACAATTGAGAAATGACTTTATATTATAATTATTTATAAAATCATTAGAAGGACATATGGAATTATTACAGGACTGAAATTTAGTGGTACAGATGCCATTAAACCGGGTTGTCAAACCATTGCTAAAAATCCTAGGAGACAATTTTGATGTCCTTACATTTCAAATTTTTCCATTGTATTCAAATGAAGCATTCAATAAAATTCCTAAGCAGTCAGAACTTTTTATAGTTATTGTTACTTAACTAGTAGTTAACAAAAGCAAAACAAAAATTAAAAGTCTAGAGGTGGGATGAGATCTTAAATTTGTTCAAGAGGGTGTCTGTAGACTACATTAGAGTTCATGTCCGGAGAACCAATGATAAACTGCATTTAAAACATATTGGCAGAAATATCATATTTAATCAAGTATATCAACATAAATAATAGTAAAATAGTATAATGATTTTAGTAGATGCTATTCTAACTAGAGTAACTGATTTCAAATATTTTTTTAATGATGAAATGAATTTTTTTTTCAGAATGAAAACTGCTAATTTCTTCCTCCTTGCAGTGTTGATACTCTATTCTTGCCAAGTTTCTTATCAAAATACAAGTGAAGAAACAGAGATAGCTTCAAGCCAGGTACATTTAATGCAAATAAATTAAATTTACAAAATTTTATTTTTTTATGGTTTAAATGATTATTTTTTTACCAATTGATTATAAAGAGAAAAAATATTTACATTAAGACGACAAATAATTATGTCGGTGAAGATTACAATATAGTCATCCACAAAATAAAAACATAGAAACTAATTCCAATCTGCAGAAATGGTTTCCGAAATTTTATTTTGTTAATTTTATTAGAAATTTAAAAGCAGTTTAATACTTTTTTTTTCATCCACTACAGAGTAAATGTCGACAATTACCGCTTATTATAACTTGGTCAATAAGACAGACATCAGAAAAAATATTCAGAAAGTACATTAATAATTAAAAACAATGAGGATTTAATTTTTGAATATCTGGACCCATGTAAGCCCAGGATGAAGTGGATCAGCTAAACTTTCATTTTTTAAAATTCAATAATCTTTGTTCACACATATATAAATGGAAGATATACAAATAATAAGATGGAAGATATATAAATGGTTAGCTGGAAGAATGGAAAGCAGAATGCTAATGTTTTGATATTTTTATTTTTTCTTGAGGAAAAACAAGATATGTTCCAACAACCATGATTCCTACCACAGCAATAATAATTAAATAATAACAAATGTTATCATATCCTTTTAATTCAAAAAGAATCTACTACTATTAATACCAATGGGGAATAATTATTAACAGAGGCCAAGTTATTATAACAGGTCCCTAAAAAAAAAATGAAAATATATGACCTACTACACTCACCCAGACAGCCATTAATTAGTATAAATTTAATTCATGACTATAAATCTTTTAAACAAAAAATGTTATTTAAAATTAAATCTTGTTTTTTTAACCAAATATTAAATAAACTTTTATAATACGGAAATATTTTTTCAGAGTTGGCCAGAAGGAAGTCCACAAGATTCATACAGAGAAGAAGAAAAAACAGAAGAGGAAACTATTCGCAGACCTCGAGGAAAAAGAAGGCGTAGGTTACGAAAAAGACAGAGGACCCATCAAGTAGAAGAAATTGACAGGACAAACCCGGAACAAGGTCAGGATTACTATGGCAGAAGTGAACTGGAAAGCGAAGTTGTTACTCCAGTAGAATATCCTCGGCGCAGACCAGGCAAAAGGAGAAGGAGACCATACAGAAGATATCAAGATGATGAAAACGGCCCTCCAAAGCCACTGAGAAGAAGAAGAAAAGGAGGAAGAAAGAAAATAAGACCAGAAATCCAAGAGGAAATGGTAGTTACTGAAATTCCTCATGAATCTATAAGAAATGAAGATAATTTTGACATGGAGACTACAACACCCTTCCCAAAAATGAATCCCAATATAAATGAAAACTTAACTGAAGAAAAAGTGCCTGTTACTGAAGCGAGTATCAAAGAAATTCAAACAACTAATCAATTAACAAGTAAAGATTTACAGGATAGAAAACTAATTAGTAATACAGTAAAGACAGATAGAGATGAAATAAATTTAGAAAAACCAACAGCCTATGGGAATAAAATATTTGATCGCAAAAAATTATTTTCAAATTCAAGGCGAATGCTACCTGTCACATCAGCTGTAATAAGGAAGTTAACTCCTAGTAGCAAAACTAATTTTCCTGACATTCGGAATGAGGAAGTGAAAATAGATCACATGGAAAAACCTAATACAAACACAAGTAATCCAACAGAAAAAAATAAAGCTACTACAAAACTTCACCTGCTTCCTGAACCTTACTTATTACCCAAAGAAATAATAAAGCCAGAAAAACTAATAGAAGAAATCACTAAAGCAGAAAAGAAGCAACAACAAAATGACAGTAAAGAAAATGACACTTTTGAAGGCGAAGAGCCAAATTACCCTAAAATTATTCCAAAGCCTTTCCGAAATAAAAACAAAGTATTGGAAACAACAACACATTCAGTCACAGAAAGCATTGAAATAATCCAAACAGAAAGCCCAACAACCAGTTTAGCCTTAATTCAAAACAAGTCAATGGAAGAAGAATTTGAAAAAATGATAGACAATTTAGATATAAAAACACTAAATTTAACTAACTTTAATGACTATATTTTAGAACTGTTAAAAACTAAAAGTGGAAAGGATTATTTGTCAAAAATACTTGAATCAAGAAATATGACTTTGGCTCAGCTTCTTGAGCATAGGGAGAAAGGTTCAAGTCAGTTTCACTTGTTTCAGATCTTTCCACAGAAAAAAAATAATGAAAAAAATTCAACAAAAATTATGACATCAACAGTAAGTACAACACCTTTAACTTCAACATCATCAACGACTCCCAAGGATACATTAAACATTGTATTCCCTTCAGAAGATGTAATGAAATCATTTCCTAAATTCATCACCGGAGAAATAGAAAATCTCGGGCAGAAAATTGAAAAAGAAGTGTTGAATGAAACAACAAGCATAAGCACAAGAGAAAGTAGGGAGCCACGGTTGTTCGAAAGCATGCCTGAATTCACGACTACTACACAGTCCTTGGCTAAGAAAGAAGAAAAGCCAACTTGGAGGGTGATACCGAATCCTAAATTTAGGCCGGTATCAGTGAGAGGTAACTATGAAGAAATACCAGTAAGCCATGTTTTAAACAAGCCACTTGAAAATGATATTTACCTAGTTGATGATAGAGAAACACAGACAAATAAAAAGTATGGCCAAGTGAATGGAGATGGGGCTAAGAAAGACAGCTTTGGAAGTTTTAGGAAAATACCTGTTGGGGTCAAATCGGCGATAATCATCAGTGGAATAATACTTGCTATGGCAACGTTTGGTTTCCTTTCATTGTTGATTTCTTGCCGCGTTCGACAGAAAAGGTCATTACTAAGGGCAAAGCAGGATCTCATGTGCGAGCATCTACAGAATGAGGACTTCATGGCTAGTCAGCATAGCTTGAGCCCCGTATTGACTAAGCACCAACAGGTATACAATAACCACAACCACAACCACGACGCCCATTCCAATCCCAACAATAGGCATTATTACCTATGGAGAACAATCAGAAGAACTTTTAGATATGACTAATAAACAAGAGAGCAAACGAAGAAAAATTAAATCAAGAAATATTAATATTTCCTGCCCAAATGATCTTATCGTTGTTTTATTTAAGATGATTCAATAGAACAATCATTTTAAAAATGTCTATTGTTTATATTTATACAATAAATGTAGTCCCACCTAGAAATGTAAGATGTTCCAATGATTAGAAAGAATATTTTTCAATGTTCATTTCATATTGACTATTTTATAATTAATATTTATTTTTAATAACTTTATAGCTTTTGTAATCCATGTCCATATACTAAACATAGGTACCTGTGTAAATACTTTTAGAATTTTAAGTGAGATCTGTGAATATGATTTGAAGTAAGAAACATGATTGTACAAATTTATCGTCCTGTTATTATAGAAAATGTATTTCTTTTTTTTTAATGTTGTTTATTATTTTACCTCTTGATATAATACTTTTAGGTAGCTTAGCATATTAGTATATAAATTTTAATGGAAATCAGTTTTAAGAACCAGCAAATACAAATGCAAAAGATAGAAACTAAACCTCAAAAGTAAAAAGTAAAAAATCCATCAACTTACAGTTTAAAAAAACTGACAATACTTTAAAAAGGGTCTTCAGAATGTATTTTGTGTTTTACATAGTTTCCAAGATGTTGAACACTGAATTAAAAATTAGCATTCATTTAATTTATTGTACCAGCTGTATAAAGTAAAAATTTATTGGCAAACAGGAGTATGAAAACATAAATATGTTTTAAAATTATAAGTAGAGAAAAGAATCGAAATTTAACCACCTTATATTGGTTTGTGTATTAAATGAATCCAATTTAATACACAAACCAATTGTGTTTTAATACAAACTGTTACGCTTCAGAGATGCCTCAATAAAATGCATTAGTTATTTATATATACACCTTTTAGTTGGCACAAAAAAAAATTTGCATTATCTTAACAAATATCTTTTTTTTAAAAGTTATTTATTGAAATTTATAACGGTTATTTATAAATTTTATAATGAAAGATAAATAACGGGACGAGATAAAGGCAAATAGAGAAACTACCCAATGGATGTACACAAATCAACAAATATCAATTTGCATTTCCTGATTTATAAGTAAATTAGATATGACAAATGATTTATTTACGAAAATCAATTGATAAAATGAAGGGAATACAATTTTATACTTATGAATAAACAAATAAGAAGTCCGCTGATATTTGCCTACTTTTGGTGATGACTAGAATAAATTGTTAACTTGATGGCTAGATACCCCATAATTCAATATTTAAACATCATGCACTAAAATAAACTTCCTATAAAAAAAATCTTAATTACATTGCTAGTTGTACCAGGACTAGGCAATATTAATGAATCCGATCATCACACATTTCTTCTGATTTCAACAGTGATTTCTCAGTGCTTAACCTGTGACTGAATACTACAACTCCCTCCTTACTAATGACCCTGAGGAAGCTAGCAGTACGACCAGCTCAACGTCTGCAAAGAATTTACGACATGGTAGAATCCAGATGAAATATGTGATGAATGGATTAAAAATATTGGCCATGGAAATTTAAGAGAGTTATATTAATAAATTTAGTTATGCCACATCAGAGATATAAAACTACACACAAATTTTGTTGATGCCCAGATAAATTACATTTTAAAACTAGATTTTATGCCTCTAATGTAAAGTAGTTGTTTTAGAGATACAAGGTAACACTTCTTAATCATCAACATTTTATTATTATATTAAATTTTATTTACCTGTATTGCTTATATGTAAAAACATCACGTAGAATATCGCTTGCCGGATCTGTAGATTTCTAAAACCAAAAAAAAAAAATCACTTCATATTTAAATAGATAAAAATCTATCGGTGAAACCTTAAAAAATGTCAAATAATTTTATGAAAGAAAATTCTTAAAGTTGGAATAATATTTCAGTAATCATAAATTGATGATATAAATAACAAAGATTATTTGTAGCTATAAGTTTAATTATTTTAGCTATAAGACCTCAATCATCAATCAAACATTTTTTTTCTTCAAATCAACATTTTTAAAACATTGTTTTTTATTAATTAACAATAATTTTTGTAATTCATCATTAAAAATAGAATATATATAAAGTTGAATTACAAAGATCATTAGTATCATTAGCATCATATGACGAAAATTATAGAATTTTGAAAAAAAAATCAGATCATAAAATTATTAAGGCAGAAAACTATAAATAAATACACAATATAATTGTGAATCTATAATAACAATATAACAGTTGCTAATGGCGCACAATAATACTCTTAAAGTTTAGTTTTATAATGAGCTTAGCCACCGAAAGGTAAGAAGCAACAGGAGTCTGAGTACTGCTTACTGAGGCATATTACATTACAGAGAATGAAACTGTCTGCCCCGCATGTATTTCAAACTATCAGCTGTTGCATACATTATGACCTAGAAAGATATAAAATCATGAAACCGCTTTTCAGAAGTCTATGTTCAGTCACAGAGGTGGGAAACACATTTTATTTTTATTTATCAACTTCTACGCTTCCCTGCACTTGAGCAGATATGTAATACAGAGTAAGGAACCACATGTTAAAAAGGTCAAAATAAACTGTGGGCAGAAATAAAACTAATAGAATGAAATAAGCAAGTATCAACATCCTACTTCTATCCTCTAACTGTAATTCCTAAAAATTTCACATTAATTGCTAGAACCCATACCTCACCCATCCTCAGCCTCCAACATCTCATCGGACATATTTTCAATTACAACAATTTAATGAAATATAAACATTTAATAATAAAACAGCATTGATATGAAATAATTATCAATGCAATTACTTCAATATTTACCTGGAAAAGATCGTGGAAATAACCATACTGCCTAGCTATACTTCTACATTGTTTAAGAGCAGATCCTAAAAAAAAAAAATGTATTTAATTATGTTTGGAGTGATTTGGAATATAGTGGAGTATTTTATGAAATACATAATTGAAAATTATTGGTTTTGTTTTTAGCAAGAACAGTAAATATTTTCATCCTTTCATTTTCAAAATAACTAACCGACCAGCAGTCCAACTTACAGACCTAATTAGAACAGGTGGTAACTATAATAACAAGACAAGATCTTCAATATTATAAAACTTTGTTAAAGAAAAGCCTTAAGAATTAAAAAACAACTTTTTTAATGAAGTTCTACAAAACCATTTTTTTTTTTTTTTATAGTGTAGTAATGTAATAAAATGAAGACATTTGAAATAACCCCAGTAATTTATAATAAATAATAAAATAATAGTTTATAAAGGTAAAATCATTTTTGAAAATAAGAAATAACAATGTGTGCACTATTAATTGATCTTATATCACAATATTATTATTGTTAGAAGTTAATAAGTTAATAGATATATAGAAATTAATAATAATAAAGTAGGAAAAATTATACTCAATGGTCAAAATTCTATTTTTCAAGATACCATTTAATGTATCTGTGAGTGAAGTCTAAGTGTAAATATAAACTTTAAAAAAAAGTTCTTTGTTATTTACATAGAAATTTATTGTTACGGTCAGAGCGGGAAGGAGGACCGGCTGAGAGGATTAGGCAAACAATGGGATTAAGCGGAAGGGATTATAGAATGGCCTAGAGCCTACTGGATCGGCCTGGATGGGGCTAGGCGGTTCTCGGTCTTGTTCCGAGAAATGCCCCACCCCGACCTACCTTGCCTATATAAAAAGGACAGCGTTTCCGGCCGGACCAGTCAGTAATAAGCAGTCGTTAACTTGTGGCAGTGTGTGTGAGTTAGTTAGTATTAGTATCAATCTGTAATAAGTGCTTAGTGAGCAACAGTGACAATTAGTGGCCGTGTAATAAGTGTAATAAACTGTGTGGCAGTTTGTCATATCTGGAGAGTCTTACGGTCGGTGGACTTTAGTTAGCGAACTGTAAGTGTTAATTTGTAGTTGTAAACTATAGTGTAATATTATTGTATTTGTAAAAATTTATATAAATAGTTTAGTTATTTAGTATTAGCAATATCTTATATTATTTAAGTAATTAGATAACAGTTAGGCCTAGGTTATAATCTGTAGAATATTGTTATTGTAAATTGATATTAGTTTAATAATTTAATTGTTTTAAATTATTTACTTGTAGTACTTTTAATTTGTTAATAAATATTAGTAACTTGAATTTAGTAGTAGTTTAGTTCATTTTACACCCAGTAGCCCGTAACATTATTATTACACCAAAGAATATATATTAAACACATTAAAAATTGCAGGTATTTTGATATTCTAATGGACAGTAATAAAAGCTATTACTAAGAGTAAAAATGTTAAGATGGTCTTCGTTTGTTTTAACAAGTATTTAAAATAAAATTATAAGAAATGTTTGTGATTTAAAGACACAAATTATACTTAAAACATTTCACTTGTAAGACCTTCCTATATAGTCTTCACAGCTATTTAGGGTCTCAGGTGATTAAGAACAATATATCAATAATTCGTAACATAAAATTTATTACAAATATCAGTATATTTTAGCTAATTTGAACTCTTTAAAAGTTTGACTTTTTTTCCTATAAATCTACGTCATTATATCATTTATAAATATAGAGAAAAGTAAGTCAACAAGATCCTAATTAAAGTAATGTTCAATGAACATTCTTCCTCTTGTATACATCGCAAATTGGGAGAACACGGGGATAAGGGATCAGTAAAGAGAATGGATTTGTCTGACCGAGATGCGAGCCAGGATAGTTCAAGTGGAAGAGTACCATGGGAGACCCGGGTTTGAATCCCGGTCCTGGACATATCTTTTTTCTTCAAAATAAAATATTCTAACTATTGCTTGTTTTTGTTTGGTTATGTTATTTGCATAGTTCAAAATAATTTTTATCATATTATCATATAATGGTTCAATAAATGTAGTTTGGTTATGGTATGTACCATATAAATTTATGAATATCTGAGGAAAATTGGAGTAAAAAATGACTAAAAATTAAAATAACCATGTGTATAAAATACAACATACAAGGTTTATAGTATTTTTTTTATTAGCATTTGCCCGCGACTTTGACCGTGTTGATTTTGGATAAAAACATAAGTTTTTCCTTATTTTTACATATTTAACAAGTTACGGATTTCCCCTATTTTACACTTTAGGGGTTGATTTTGCAAAATCTTGAATACAATTATTATGTTTAAAAGTAAAGCCTGCTTACTTATTTTCACAAATCTAACTTAACAGGTTACGGATTTCCCTTAAGTTACACTTTTAGGGGTTGATTACCAAAAAATAAAAAACACCTAATTCTTTATTTTATTAAATGTAGAAGCTAAATCTAAAATATTTCATGGTACTCGCCATGACATATTTTTATTTAAAATGTTTTTCACCCTCTTAGGGGATGAATTTTCAAAAATAATTGCACGTGGAATTTGGTCTGCCACATTAAGTTTCATGACAGATCATTTTAAATAAATAATTTAATTTTTTTTAACTATAAGTTACTCGTACATCCGAAATTTCAGATGTCTAACTTCAAAACTGACGGATTCCATACAATCTTTGTGCCCCTATTATATTAAGGGGGAAACCCTTGGGGATGGAATTGTCCAAATTCCTTTATTAATGCTCATTTAAGCTATACAAAGAACCTATCTGCAAATTTTAAGATGGTAAGTTCAGTAGTTTATGCTGTGCGTTGACCGCTGGGTGTGTTAGTCAATCAGGTTACAGTTTTATATAAACTTCGCCAGAATGGTGTGTTGATAAAAAGTAGCCTATGTCCTTCCCCAGGCTTGAGATTATCCATATCAAATTTCATCACAGACGGATCAGCACAGCCGTGACACATACACTGACACTGATTAACAAACGGTACGGACAGAAGTTGTTCTTTGTCAGTAAAGGATTAGAGTATGTAATGTTATTGAAAAGGATTACTAACAATTATTGCTTGTTATTACTTAGTATAACGGTTTCACTTGTCGTACGGCAGCAGCGAGAAGTGAACTATGTTACTTGATTTATTTGTTCAGCGAAAATATGTAGATTTTGCGAGTAAGAAACACGTGAGCAAGCATACAAACTTTGGCCCCCTTTTTCACCCCCTTAGGGGTAGAATTTCGGAAAATCCTATCTTATCGGATGCCTATGTCATACAAAGAACACACCCTCCAAGTTTCAGGTCTCTACGATTAGCGGTTTAGGCTGTGCGTTGATACCTCAGTCAGTCATTCAGGACAAAGCATTTTATACGTATAGATTATGATATCACTAAAGTGATAATGAAAGTGATGATATAATTTATTACCATAAACAGGTGATCCTTTAAGAGCCTCCAACTGCTGCGGGGTGAAATACATTACTGTCGGGTAAGAGGATGGAAGAGCTTTGATATAGGATTCCCAGAAAGATGAAGGTTTATTCTTTTCCAAAAGTAAAAATAAAGCTAATATTATGTTTGGCATATGATTCAGAAGGGTATCATTTCTTATTAAATATTCTGGAAAAAAAAAAAGAAGACAAAATATCAATTAATTATTCGTCCTGAAACTTTACTATGAATTTAAAAAAAATGATTTATATACCCAATTCTGATTTCCTAGCCAGATCTGTAGTCATCATTAATTTCCTAGGAACAGATATCATGAAGTCTCCTTCTTTTACTTCATTAATGGCTTTTAAACCATATCCATACTCCTCAAACTGAGCTAGTTCAACACCTTTAACCTTTGCACCATTTTCAATCATCCAACTAGTTAAATTTTCAAAAGAAGTTTCATTCCTCGGAGGCAAATCAACATTGATTTCTAAAAGGAAAAAAATAATAATAATAAAAATAAATGTATGGATAATTTAGTACCCGTCAGAGAATATTTTTTATTAGAGTATATTTTTAAGTTGTTCATCTTAATCACATAAGTTTGTTTGAGTAATATTAAAATATTTTAGACTTTCATGTTCTGCCACTAGTTTTTTAAGTATGTAATCAATATATTATAAACGTTAGGGAGCGGAGTAGCTCAGTGTTAGAGCCCTGAGTCGTTATGCTGAAGATCCCGGGTTCAAATCAGACTGAGACAATTTATTGATTTATTATAATGAGCCAGACAATTTATTTAATCTGTTAACAGAGATGAATCCTATGGGATCTGGAGACTTTTCTGTGGCACACTTAACCCCTACAAAGTGGATACCCTTAATAGGAGAAAACCTGGCACTTGATCGTAAACACACACAAATCACCTCCCTGCACAACAATACAGTCTCTGCCCCATACATCTTCAGCTGACCTTTCATGGGTTGTTGTGGTATAGTCTTTTTTATTTTTATATAAAAAAACGACTTTGATTGTATTATTTTATATCAGAATGAATTCATGCCAACTCGATGACGTTTTTATATAAATACAAAGAACAAAACATATACTTCTTTCTTAATAAATCACTATTTGCAGGTATTGTAATCTAGTTATCTGTATTCATTTTATAGTTATTTTTAATTGTTTATTTATTTTCTATTTAATTCTATGTTTTTCTTCTCAGCATTGCTGGTTGATATATCTTAACCGGACCATGGTCAAGGTCAAGCTTAATCGTCTTATTTATCGATATTTAGAAATTTCCGTACAATACTAGCAGTTCCCAACAACACTGCTTTTTGTAGTATTTCAACTTCCTTGTTCAATTCAAGGATTTTCAAGGATCTTATTGTTTCCTCTGGGATAAGTCCATTCGTAGACACTACAATTGGCAGTACTTCAACCCTCACCAGTCCATAAAGATGCTTCAACTCTTCGCTAAGCTCCTGATATTTCCGAATTTTTTCTCCTATTGTTTTGTGCACGTTATCGTCGGAAGGAACTCCTATCTCAATAATCTGTGCTTTCTTTGCTGCCTTGTCAATAAGCACGATGTCAGGTCTGTTGTGAGATATATGGTGGTCTGTTATCATCGTATGGTCCCAATATAATTTAACATTACCACTTTCTAATAATGCTTCAGGGTGATATCTGTAGAAAGGTTGGTGATCTTTAATTAGATCACATCTTTTAGCAACTGCTTGATGAATGACCTTCGCTGCATTATTGTGTCTTTGGAGGTATTCTTTTCCCACTAGTACCTGACAGCCTGAGGTCACATGTTGTATTGATTCATTTGTTGATTTGCAAAGACGACACTTATCATCAATGGCCTCTTGTAAGATATACTTCCTATACGAACGCGTTGCCATTACTTGATCTTGTATAGCTAAAAGGAATCCTTCTGTCTCTGGAAACATACTTCCATTTTTCAACCATTGGACAGATGCTGCTAAATTTATTCCAGAGGTTTTTAAGGCGTTGTAAAATCTGCCGTGAAGTTGTTTACATTTCCATGACTCAGTAAGACTCTGTTCAGTTAGGTTCTCGTTTTGTTCCTCTCGAAGCAAGTTTAGTGCCGTATATCCGTGGTCAAGCCTTCTAATCGCAGATAATACAGGTGAAGTACTGCTCATGACATAGGCCTTAAGTTGTGCTTCCTGTTCTCTGCACGATTTTAATAAACTAGTGAGACCTCTTCCTCCTTGTTTCCTGGCTATATATAGTCGTGGGACTGAGGAGTTCGGATGCCGTTGCCTCGATTTCACCATATGCGTTCTAATGAAACGGTCCATTCTTTTAAGATCGGTATCTGACCATTTTAATGTACCAAAGGAGTACGTGACCGCTGATATAGCCCATGTATTCAAAGCTTTTATCAAATTTCCAGAGTTTAAATTAGTTTTTAAGATCCTCTGAACTCGTTTCTTGAACTCGTTTATTTTTTTTTAAGCGGGTTTTTTTTTTTTTTTTTCTGTATGTATATAAATACATATATTATTATAAAAATAAATTAAATTTATGAGAATAAGTTAGTATTCGGATACAAATCCATGTTCTTACAATTTCTTCTTCTTGTCTAGCACTACAGTTCAAGACAAACTTTGTCCTATTATGCAATCCTCTTCTATTCGTTCTGATCCAGGACATTCATCTTCCAAGCTTGGTCAGCTCTTGTTCCATACCTCACATTCAGCTTGCCCTGAGATGGCTTGGAATTCTTCTATCACTATTTTCCTACTCCATCCAGTAACCTCTCTCGATGACTAAGCTAAACCAACTTACCCTTTTCTATTACAACATTCTCATTGTTCTATGAGGTCAACAATTCCTATTCCTTCTGAAGGGATTTTGGTTATGGACCAGATCATTTTAAGATTTTTCCTTAACCCACTATTCAATTTTTAAGTTTGGTTTGACTGATTAAGAGGCTAGATATTGCAAACTTTAAGTTATGCTTCCCGTCATGAGTCTGTTTGATCTCATCACTACCCTGCTATTTCATTTAAGCTTAGATAAGGTGGTCTACTGTTTCAAAGAAATGATCTCCTTAACAACACAATTACAAGGCCTTCTTCTTACAGTGGAAATAATCCCTACAATGTATTTTGTTTATTGCTGTTTATTCATTTAATGCAGAGGTTACCAGACTTTTTTTCTCATAGACCACTTTAAAAATTAGCAGGTTCCGGTGGACCCCCTTCAACTACATTTCTACCATATTCGCAAAACTCAACAGAAAATGTGAAGATTAGATCTAAATATAAATATAAATATACTAATTCCAATATAAAATAAAAGTATGTATAACAAATAGGCAAGAAAATGCTTACTTTTTCGACACTGGCGAACACTAACATCGATTCACTTAACTTTACTTTTCTTTTTGAAATTCTGGAAACAAATGAGTAACGCTTATCCTTGGCATTCGTATTTATATTGGTGAAGAATCAAACAAGTTCATGAAAGATTGCAACCACACACACCACAGGTTGTATTTCGTCCCTTTGCACATCTGAACAAGCGTTGAGGACGGCGGCGGCGGTGCTTTGCAAATCTCGACACGTTCTGAATATGGAATATACAAGTTTTTACGAGTAACAGTCGCTGAGCTTCTTAAATTATAATCTGCCTATATTGATAGGTGAGGTCAAGTTTATTTAATTTATCAACAGTTTAGTTCTTCACTATCGAAAGCAGATAAATTTTTATGGACCCCCGCTAACAAATTGTGAATCCCCATTTTTTTGATACACCAATGTAGACCCCTCTCAAGTATCCCGTGGACCCTTGGGGGTACACCTCGACCACTTTGGGAACTAACGATTAAACGTCACTTTATGCTGCTATGGCTAATCGGACGAGCTACAGTGGGTGCTCTAAATTTTCCCTATCCAGGTTTAATTAGAATAAAGATTTTTATTGAGTACCTGTCATCATACAAGCTTGGGACACCCGTTTAACATCCCTTCCAAAGGATGGCATAACCAAGGATTTTTTATTCCCTTTAAAAAATCTTAGGGCCCCCTGCCGGACTACAACCCCGCAATCTTGGCCTTGGTAGTTTGTTATGCTAACCACTAGACCACTGGTCCCCCTTGTAAACAATGTATTTTGTTTTCACATCATTAATTACTAAGCCGACTTTTTTTGTTTACCTTGAGTAGTAACGCCCCTAAAAGTGCTTCTACTTCATATCATAATACAATATCATCTACTAACAGCTGTATGTAGAATTAAATTAAGGAGAATGGCTTACAGGTCATCTCTGTCTGTTTTTAATGTGATTTTGTGGCTGGTTTGATCACTAATGAGAACACTAGTTGTATTGGTTGTTCGTCAACTCGTGACAAAACTTTTATGGGTAAATGGTAAAGTAAAATCAAGAATAATCATAAGATTACACGGTAGCCTCTTTACTATAAGCCCCCTTACAGTAATTAACAGATCTTTCCACAGCATCCTGTTCTACAAAGGAACCTTATTACTACAGCCTTGATACTACACTCCCGTTTGTTCCGCCATTATCAAGCTTTGGACTCAGAATAAAAGTATGTGTGGGTAAATTCACTTGAATATGTAGAGCTCCATGTCCCTTCCCAATTCTTATTTCTTAAATATCCAATTGCCTTTTTGATTAAAAACTGAGCTTGCCTAACTAAGTTGAGTTTTCCAAGGGCAATTTTCTCCATCGATCACTGTCCAAGGTATGCTAATTCCTTTCAAATACATGAACATCCTTGTGCTTCCTTCTCACCAGCAAGATCTTACTCATAGATGTTGATCAGCATTCAGTGGCGGATTAAAGGTCCAGAGCGCCCTAGGCAATAACTTTATCGGCGCCCCTGTACCAGCCATAAATGGCCATCTTAATTTTAACTGATTGTTTTTGTAATTACGGTGACATTGTAGACTAGTAGATCAGGGCCCTTGTACTTACGCTAATGCGCGATATGTTATTTTTTTTATTTATTTAAAAATTCTGAGCTCGCGCGCCCCTTGTAACTACGCGCCCCTAGGCACGTGCCTAGTTTGCCTTACGGATAATCCGCCACTGTCAGCATTCCTTTTCTATGGAGTTCTTTACACCACTCATTAACTGTCCACTGTAATTTCACTACAGTGTCTGCTATAAGGATTACATTATCTGAATATGTTAAGATTTGGGTCATTCTTTACCTTAATTATGTCCTAAATTTTTATCTTTTATGTATGACTAATATTTCATCCATAAACATTATGAATAGCAAAGTGATTCAAACTATTATTTTGTTACGACTAAATGATCACATGCTAGTAAATTTATTCCAACAATTCCTTTCAGTTCTTGAAAATTTTATATGTTGGTTTCCATTAAGCTTTTCGGAATCCCAGCAGCTTTGAGCAACTTCCATATTTTGTTTCTTGCAACTGAATCCAAGACTTCTTTGATTTAAACTTAAAACTACATGTTCCTACCTGGGGCGACCTGTGGTCTAGTGGTTAGCGTAATTAACTACTAAGATCGCAGGTTCGCAGCCTGGCAGGTGGCGTAAAATACTTAGTTAGGTAAAAAGGGAGTAAAAAATCCTTAGTTACGCTGTCCTTCGGAAGGGACGTTAAACGGGGGTCCCAAACCTGTGAGATGTCAGGTACTCATTAAAAATCCCTTTCCTAATTAAACCTGGATAGGCAAAATTTAGAGCTCCGAATGTAGCATCGTCCGATTAGCCATAGCAGCAAAAAGTGATGTTAAATGAACAAACAACAAAACAACATGTTCCTATCATGATTATATGATTTCCGTATGATATTTATACGAGAAAATATGTGGTCCTAGATTTATCACCCAGCTTGTTCCTTTGCAGAGAGATTTCCACCAGAGAAGTTTTTCCAGAATGGGTATATATATATATATATTGTAGACTACTGATGAGAGGCATATCAGACTTAACTTGAGCATTCAGCTGGACAGCCCTGTTCACAGATCGGTGTTACATTGTATTCTCAATAGTTCGACATTCCCTTTTCAGCTCAGGCTTTCTGAAAGAGTACTTACGAAGCTCTGACCAACTCCATACGTCTACACTTCACCAGACCTCTGCAGCTATATTATTCCATTTTGTCCCAGACTTCATCTTTTTAACGTGTTTGGCGTACAAATATGTCAAACATAATTTTGTATTTTCCATTGGCCTATATATATAAATAAACGGAAACGTATATATTTCATAGTCTTTTCATTTATTTTAATTTTTTTTTAAATTGTTAAATAAAAAAAAATATAAGAAATTTATATATATATATATATATATATATATATATATATATATATATATATATATATATATATATATAGCACAAAGGAAAATGCAAAATTACGTTTATATGTCCCGCCTGGTTAACAGGTTAATAACAGTTCCTTTGAATTCTTCTAAAACCACAAACTATTGCTCCTCATTCTGACACACCTGGTCCCTTCAGTTTCCATCATTTTCACTATAGTCAACGACATGGAATTAGGCGGGTGAAAAAAAAAGCTGTGTTGCCGCTTTTAGCGAAAATGTGGGCGTGGTTTTACTCAAAATTGCCAATATTTGACAACAATGTGCTAGCATTGTTGCCTAGTTCTCCCGGCCTCAGTTATTCGGTTTCTACCCTAGGTACGCTAGTGTTCTGTTTTTTCATTGTTATTCCGCCTCTGCGTTTCTCAAAAGAACATCTTGTCTTCAGTCTTGTTAAACTGTTAATATCGATTCATCTTCAATAAAATCTATGAAATAGATGAACTGGCAAGAGCTGCAGGGCATGATGTTTTGAGATTGCCTCCGTACCACTGCCAATATAAACCAATCGAATTGATATGGGCTCAAATTAAATGAGAAGTGGCCGATAAAAATAAAACTTTTAAATTAGCTGATGTGGAGAGGTTAACGTGTGAAGCAATAGAAAATATGACTCCTGAAGATTGGCGTAAATGTGTTAAGCATGCGGAAAATCTTCAACAAGCTGATTGGGACAAAGAAATAGTAAGGGATGAAATTATTGAACAAATATTAATAAATTTAAGTGACCAAACCACATCTGAGTCCGAAGAATTTTCTGATGATTATGAACAATAATTTTTTTCTCGATTATACTTCATGATTGTAAACAAAATTATTAGAAGGTTTTAATCAATTAAACTGTATAATTATCTATTTTAAATATAATGTAGTATGTTTATTAAATCTGAATCTTTATTAAAAAATTACTTTTTTGATCCTTACATTTAAATCCTGACCAATAAATATAAATGAAATATAAAAGATTCCTGGGGTGTCAGAAAGAAGGTCGATTTGGCAACACCGCATTTTCTGTCAGCCGCCTGATTCCATGTCGTTGAGTATAAATTGTTTTTCTTAGTGCTTTCTCCACACCTTCAGAATGTTCTCACCCACTATTTTAAATCCTTAAGATCATTTACTTTTCCCATTTTTTACATCATGTGTGCCTTCATTTTTAATATTTCCTGATGATTAGATCTTCTTCCCAAAGAGTTTAATATTCCTGCCCTAGCCCCTGTTCATATTCTTTTGATTTTATTTTTTAAACTTCAGCTTTGCTCCCTTTACCATCTGCCCAGAACAATGCTGCTGTCTCCAAGGTAATGTATATATATATATATATATATATATATCATTATAACACCATAATAACTAATTATATGGTTACTCAATTGTTTACGCAATAAGGAGCTTAATGACATTCCAATTATTGTTATAACAGAACAAATTCTATCATACGGCCAAATAAGTATTTCATAACTTTACTAATTCATTCCCTTATAAGGAGATTCTTTGACTGTTAAATGAAATTGAGGTCATCTCAAAAATAAGCCATGATCCTCATAAGAGTTCTAATAAAAGACTATTTGGAAGCCACAGCAGTGGAAGGAGTTTATAATTACTAAATTTTAAATGTTGAAATTGTTTATGGCATAAAACAAACTTTAAAAACACAGGCAATAGGTAAAATAAAATGAATTACACAAATATAACTTCAATGCTGGTCAGTTTTTGAAAAATATTATTTAATAAAACAGGACATGTCAGAAAATATGCCTTGTTATTTCATTACTTATAGTAAAAGTTTAAGAAAAAGCTTACAACTATCTAACATTAAAAAAAACAATTAAAATCACCTTCTTCTATACTCATAATTTTATGAAGCAACTTATCCATTTCCAAATGCATTTCATAACTCTTGTTCAAATTGTTAGCTCCTAAAGTACTGGTCACTACAAAATATAAATAATTGAAATTTTAAATAATTTTGCCTACATATTAATCCATGCAAATAAACATTCCCTTACCTTTAAGTAATTTATCAACTACTTTATTCAAATCACTTTTCTTAAGGGGAGATAGTTTCAAATTTCCCTCTCCTGCCTTTTGAAGAACATTACTATTAATGTTTGATTTATTAAGTTTTTGTTGTTTGTTTTGGCCTTTTCTTCCCATTTTTCTCTTGACAGATCAAAACATTACCTAAAATAAAAGTATCAAGTAATATGTGAATTCTGGTAAACCGAAACCAACAAAATGCTTGTTATCAGTGGTGTAACCACAACACGACCTTCTTCTAAACATCGACATTCTCATCGATATCTGTTGATACTAGCAAGTTAATTGAAGATAACAGCTTAGCTGTTATCATTTGAAAAAGAACCATCAAAGTCAGATGTAGTTCTTAATTAATTTTTAGAAAAGTAATTATGTACTACCGTTTTTAATTTCAGTTGTGTGCGATGACTTACTTTAATGATTGAATTGTAAAGAGTTAAGGTTTATTTTTCATGTCATTTACTAATCAAATCAAAGCTGATGATTTTTAGGATATTACTTAGGAAAGTGAGTGTCCTTATAATAATTTGTATTTATTTATTTAAAGAATTATGGCATAAAACATAAAACTTTAGTTGCAGGGTCCAATCAAAGGACTTTGTTCATTTTCTCCGAAAGTTAGATATCTTCCACAGGTACTATTAGTATATTGTGCAACTGATATTTCTAAGAATTCTGAGGTATTGAATTATTAAAGAAACGACATTTTACCAACTTTATTTTTAATGTGGTTGTTTTGTAATAAAATGGTTTCAATTTCACAGACTTCTTCTCAAGGATTAACTCATGAATTTTTATTAAAGCAGTCATCAAGTGTTGCTGTAAATGCTGTCGCTCAGTTTTTACATTATACAGTAGCTGCTTATATTGATACAGCAAATAGTTATGTGTAAGTTAACTTTTTTCACAATTTGGCTATTACAATTATTTTATTTGTAAGATAAAAAATAAATTTTATACAATTATCTTCTATGTAAATCTTCTGAATATTATATCGATCTTTCCAGAAAAATTTTGAATGAGCAAATGTCTTTAATTGAAGAATTTCTTAGCAGGATTGGAGATGTTTCTGCTGAAGAAAAGCTATCTGATTCAATTATAGAATGTAGAAATTTAATGAAGGAACAAAAAGATAAATTTGCAGTAACTATATCCTGAAACTATTATTTTAATTATAGATTTGTAGGAAATAAAATAATCATTATGCTTTGGTTTTCTAGAATCTTGAATCTCTACTTGTGTACATAGAAGAATTGGTTAATTCTACAACTCAAGCATCTTTTTTGGCAGGAGCTGATTACTTTTCTTTATCTTTGTGTGAACAGCTAAATTCGGCAAAGCGTGAAGTTAGTATTTATCAAGTATACCTTAGGTTCTATAAAAAAAATTATGTCTACTTTTGACTTTTATTACATCTGCATTTTTCACATCTTTAATTTATATTTACCTTTTAATTTTTTTTTTTCATTGTGTGTCATTTACTTCACTAAGATCATTGGAAAGCAATCCACCCTGTATATTTCATCATAGTGAAAGCCAATGTATTGCTTCTTTGTAAAGTAGCAGCTTTTAAGATACTTTTCCTCATGTACAAAATGCAAGTTTTTACAGGATCTTGAGGTTCAGCCATTTTGATATTTAGTTAGCTTGCTAATAATAAACTGTTATTGGCTTTTAATGAGATTCGCAACTCTCCAGCCCCACCAAATTAAATTGAGAGGGTTGAAATTTTATCTGTAAATTGTGTTTAATCCAGGGAAGTATATTTTGGGGTTCTCAATTTGTTTCCCTGCCCTATGTCAATTAAATTAACATTATAAAAAAAGAAAGTTCACAGAAATCTGTCTAGCAATAGCATTATTTCATTTTCATGGAATAAAATATTTCATTGAAATTTTCCCATGTATAAGTCAGATTCCTCTGAAAATTTACTATTCCACCACACAGTCAAAGATCAGCAGAGATAGATGGGTGTGTTTTGTTTCTGTTTCATTGCACATATTTTCTTGAAATAGAAACTTTTTTCCCCATGGTTTTAAAGGATTTGTTGCATTTCTTGTATCTCTCCTAGTTCCGTTGAATCATTCACATTAAACAGGACTTTAAAAACTAATGAATTGTTTTCTTTGGGTTTTTTCCCAGATCTCACATTTCACAGAATTACATCGAGATCAAGTTATAGTAATTTTCCTTAACACCATTGTAGCAAGTACTTTTTTTTTTCCTTTGTACATCTAGTCGTCAGTTTTTCAATTCCTTTAGATTCAAATTTGAAATTCACTCTTTAATCTATCACTAATTGTCCTCATACCTCATTTTAATCAACTACACCTGTAGTCCGCAGTGCTTTCTCTAAGAATCTTCTAAATATTTTCCTTTTGCCCTAAAATTGAACTATTTAATTACTATGGGATCAATAACTGATGTGATGCAACTAATTGGGGAAATGTTTTCTTAGGAATTATATCCTAAACCTTGAAATTGGACTCCCCCTTATAAATATGGCATATCTCTATATATTCCGAAAGAGAAATGATGATTGATTTAAAAGTTAAAAGAAAGTTATTGAGCACTAAACTTTCCCTTAGCTACAGTAAATAACGGAACGGGACACATTTATGAAATCTGAGCACATATTTATGCCCCAGATATATAGTTTATTCAGCAAGTTTAGTTTGGCAGTAAGCACTATAAACAGGGAGATGAAGGTGGCTTGGCGAGGTACAGTGAAAGTAACAATTTTTTTTAAATTGACCTACAATTATTTAATCTGATCATAAAAAAAAGATTTATATGAACTTATCATGGCTTATTCGGGTGATTAAAATATTTCTATAATTTATTAGTTTATTCATTTTATTTCTGAACTGTCAATGCCTCTTGTTCTTGAGTTGAGTCCATCCAAGAAATATCTTCAACTATAGTCTTCACTCCAAAAAATCAGGTTCATTCACTCAACCTTGTAAGCTTTTCTGTTTCTGCTTGAATTATAATAAATTCTGGAAGAAAATGGTCTAAAAATAAATAAACATAATATATTATACAATGTTTGTTATCGATGACTTTATTTAAATTTTTATCTATTCATTTTTTTTACAAAACTTTTTATATAATTTTATGTTGTTTTTAAATCTTTTAATGAGAACCATAAATTTTCATTACTTCATATTCTTTTTTAAGTAAAAACTTATTAACATTATACATTACAAGACTATTATCTAAATATATTCATAAATAGACCAGTCATATACATTAATTCTAAACAGGTACAAACATTACTCTCTTGGTAACAGTTTTTAAATAATTAATCCTAGTTGCCGCAATAGGAATTTATTATATTTTTTTTTTAAAGAAAATGGTTGACCTTGATGAAAATTGTGGAAGAAAATGGTCCGGGAAGAGGTCAATAAGTTTTTCTGAATATTCTTGATATTCAGAAAAACTTATTGACCTCTTCCCGGACCATTTTCTTTAAAAAATATATATAATAAATTCCTATTGCGGCAACTAGGATTAATTATTTAAAAACTATTACCAAGAGAGTAATGTTTGTACCTGTTTAGAATTAACATATAAATGACATTTTTTAATTAATATTAAGGTTTTTCTATTACAATATTTTTTCTATCCATAAAGTAGTGAACTAACCTTTGAGCTTTTACTTGTCTGATCATTTATTGTTCTTTCACAATTCATGTATACATTTTTCACTGATTTCTGTTCTCTAGATAGATGGATTTTGTGTATAATGTTAATAAATATCCTATTAAAATTAGCATCATTGAAGATCATACATAATTGTCATATAATTAGTGATGTTCAAGGATTCCTCGATAAAGTTATGCACACCAAAATTTATGCATTACATATTCATTATATGGCAATGATTTAGCTCAACTTGACCATCAAGGTAAATGTCTTACCTAAGATGTAACTTGAAATAATATTAGTTATTATGGATAATTTATATCCTCACTTTCGTGAATCTTCACTCACAATTTATAACTTCACTTTGTTTTGTTATAATTTCAAGAAAAAATTGCCATATAATACTATTAGTCTTGTTTTGGGAATTGTCTACTTATATCTAGAGGCCTTTAAACTTAAAAGTAAAATATAAAAATGTCATACCTTCTGGAAGATGGATATATCGCTATAAATCAAAGTTTTCTTTCTTATCTTCTTTCTTCAAATAATTCTTTACCTAATGTTTTTGTCTAATAATTTTAATAATTACTGATTTTCAGATTCAAATAACGAAAAGGTCTGTTGAAACTACTGAGCAGGCTTATTTATCTACTGAACTACAGGCCATTGAAAAGGAAAGGAAGAAAAAAGATAAAGAGGGAAATATTTTTTTTAAATGACTGATGAAAATTAAAAAAAAAATTATATATTTTTTGTACGAGGTACTATTATCAAGGAATATATCCATTATTCCTGTATCTGGTAAATTCAACAATTGCTAAAAAATAAATAAACATAATATACTATACAATGTTTGTTATCGATGACTTTATTTAAATTTTTATTTATTCATTTTTTTTTACAAAACTTTTTATATAATTTTATGTAGTTTTTAAATCTTTTAATGAGAACCATAAATTTTCATTACTTCATATTCTTTTTTAAGTAAAAACTTTATTAACATTATACATTACAAGACTATTATCTAAATATATTCATAAATAGACCAGTCATATACAAAAATTGAAAATATATTCATATATAAATAAATATATATAAATATAATAATATACATACCCAGTTATTGCATTTAAAATGAACCTAATCTCACAACATACAGAGAAATAAACTTACTCTTCTACATTTCTTTTTTTTCCAAAGGGTTTTAGTTAGCCAAATAAATCAATTTCTTTTGTTCTTGTTTTTTATTATTATTATTAAAAATTATACACAATCAAATATATCTGCTACTTTTACAATTATCCAACTAAAAATGAATCTGCAAGATGTAACTTAAAACAATGATAGGAAATAATATTAGTAATTATGGATACCTTATACTCTCACTTTCTATTCGTATAAATATAATTTCAAGAAAAAAAATAATAATTACAAGTACTTAAAAAGAAATATTAAAGAGAAAAAAATTTCTCCCTGCCATTAAAAGAAAAAGACCTATGACCTATGTCCAGACTAAAATTTTTACAAATTTAATAAAAATCTTCACATGCCGCATTCATCACAATGTTCCTTCCTACTCTGTGCCCTCCTAATCTTCACCGAGAGCAATTCCACTTACAATATTCATCAGTTTATACACATAAAATACATTTTTTTTTTTTTACTGAATCATTAAAAAATCGAAATTTGATAAAACTGATTTAATGGGCTGAGACATCACATTTGTAGCATAATTACAAAAAAAATAAAATTATTAATATATGCTAGGATCTGAATAATGAAAATCAAATAGACCACCTAAAAGAAATATTATGCGATTAAAAAAATTATTTAAAATGTACAACATTACTATCTTGAACAACCGACAAAATTCTTTCACTTAACATGCGGTATCAGTATCACTTTTTTTTTCTTTTCTTTTTTTTTATGTGTTTGGAAAATATTTCTTATCTCACAATAGTTTTAATGCCACTTCATGCATTCATTCTTTCCTCTGTAAATTTTGTTTATGAATCGGTGACAGTTTGTCTCCAGGTAGCCGAAAAAGGTACTTTAAGGATCTTGATTTTTGTTTGCGGTAAGAGAGTGGTGAGAACCCTCTGAAGGTTGGGAAGTGCGAGGATGTCAACTTGTGAAGGCTGCCCCCCCTCCTTAGGCTCACCGTCACTTGCAGGCTTCAGAATTGGTATACTGTCTCCACTACCTTTCTTTGGTACAAGTGGCTTGTTCCCTTTCTGATTTTCTACTTGTCCTAAAAAATATATATATATGTATATTATTTTAAAGAGTATATAAATATTCAATAGATGGTAATTTGAAGACTGAATGCCAACAACTAAGTAAATAATGGTTATTATTCCACAGCTTGTCTCTTCGAGTTGAGTTACAAGTTTCAACTGTTTATTCGTTTCATTTTAATATTTACCAAAAATACAAGTTATCATGAGCTTCTTTAGTATGAAAAAGAGAGTGTAATTTTGGTTAATGAGTAGATTTTGATAATCATTTCATCATGAAATGAACGTTTAACAAACATATATCATCTATACTTCGAAATATTAGTTGAAACTTTTATTCCTAGATGAAATGATAACCGAAATCTACTCATTACCCATAATTACATTCTCTTTTCCTTAATAAAGCTCACACTAGATTGTATATTTGGAAAATACTAAAAATTAATCGAAGAAACTGTTTTGGAAAGGATGTAAACTGGACTGAAATTTATCTAATATTTCATTAATACAATAAACAACCTTTTATCCAGTCATGTATGATTTTAATAAGATGTTTCGACATTAAATGTCATTTTCAATTATTTATATAAAAAATTCTTGTATCCTTTCATCTTAGTTAGTTACTTGAAAAAGTTACAAGTCATAAAATCTTTTTTTTTCCTTATTGTCATTATCAATGTTTAAAATGGTTTACTTAGAGGTCAATTATCCTCCATGGTCATCTTGTTAAAAGCATACTTGACTGGATAAAGGTTTTTTATTGTGTTAATGAAATATTAAGACGAATAAACAGTTAAAACTTATTATAACTCAACTTGAAGCGACAACCTGCGGAACAGATACCTTAGTAATAATTTTAGCTAAAAAATTAACTTTTACTCTAAATTTAACTAATCTAACAATATAATGACATGAACAGGAAAGGATCCTAATTTATTACTTTAATTTGTAAAGTATTATGCAGTTTAATAAAGTTTTCAATAAAACTAAGGTACCAAATTTAATAATCTGAAAAAAACTATTAAAAAAATATGTAAGTATATTACATAACACTGGTCCGTCGATAAGAAACAGAGCCAATGAAATACTTAAACTACACTATTTATCAATGCAAGCATATATAGCAAATATAATCATTTACACAAAAAAACTTTTTACCTTCATAAACAATATGAGCTGTTATTTTTTAAAGTGGTATAAGTCCTTGGGGAGCGGAGCGGCTCAGTGGTAGAGCACTGAGTTGCCATGCCGAAACTCCTGGTTCAAACACCACTGCTGGCAAGATTTTATTTAGTCTGTTAGTGGGCAGAGATGGATTATACGGGATCTGCCTACCCTCCTGGGGCTCACCAACCTCTTTATAGTGGATAAACAAAATAAGGGGGGGAAATCTGGCGGTTGAGCGTGATCTAGGAAAAATCACCTCCCTGCACAACTGCTGTCCTTGAAACAGTACAGTCTCTACCATACACTGAACCCAAGACCCGTTCACGTGTTATAGTTGTACAGGTTTTTTTTGCAGGAAAAAACCCACAAACAAAGCCTTAATTTTCAAATCTGGAGTAAAAACAAACAATTACCAGTCGATGTTTCGCCTATTCAGGCATTATCAAGACACAAAAAAGAATAAGATCAATCATATCTCAAAGAAAAAGTGCAATACATCCCAACAAATCTTCAACCCAAAAACTCATAATCATTAATTATTAATTACCCAAAATAATAAACAATAAAATCATTAAAATCATTTAAAAGAATAAACAATTTTTTATTATCCAAATGGACTTAAACCATTTTCAAAAATAAAAGCTCATATATTTACATTTAGTGCTATAAAGTAAATCAATTGTTCATCTTAAATAATTTAATTTCATGTTAAATAATTGGCACTAATAAAAAATAACAGAGAAAAAAGAAAAAAGCATGAGCAGCATTTGAACCCCTTTAGAAGTAATTTGAAGTTCTGGCTGTCAAAAACGGTCGGCACGTCGTTGTGGCCGCCATGTATTCCTAGTTTACAGCAGTGGCCACCAGATTCCGCCACTAGACAACTTTTAGCTCTCCTTGCATTGTAGTCACTTCTTAGTCATTGAATAAGTGAGCATAGGTTGCTATCTCTCATAAGACTAAAAATATTTTATACTTTCTTTTACGTAGGATCGAAAAACAACTGGCAGAGACAAAGAGAAGACGAGTAGAAGAATGACACAACCATCCATGTCCTCCAACGCGGGAACGTACCCTCAAGAGGGAAACTACTTGTAAGCATGGCCCTGAAGAATTTCGAAGATGAGGTAGGCGTTGAACTGGAGGTTGACATCGATTTCGAACCAATGGATGTAGAAGAAGACCAACACACTAGTGAGTCTGAGCAGAAAAACAACAGAACACAAACCACCTGTGACATATGCAGGAAGTATGTATTCAAGAATCACAGCACCAATAAAGTGTCGTGACAACGATGTGATGAATCTACTGACAGTGATGAAGAAAACTAAAAACGGTAAAAAAATTGCTGTGATCCATGTGATCTATCTTTATAAATTTTAAGTCTGTATCTTTATAATATTTTTCTCATTCCATGTGAAACTGTGAAGTCATATGATTATTTCGTTTATTAATTTTTTTATAATTTTGAGGTTTTATTACTAGTCTCGAAACATATTCTATTGCTTCACGAAGTGATACTAATTATGTTCTCTTCTCTATTGTGCTTCCTAGTAGTCTTGGAAGTCAGTTTGTCTTTTCCAATAGTTTATTATTTTCTACCAAGCATTGAGAAGTCTTAAAAAAATGTTTGCCTCAATTTATTGGAAATAAATTAAATAAAACTTGTTTGTTGAATCTTGTCCTCTTTTATTCCTTCATCGCAGATCGAAAACTGAATAAAATGGGGAAGAAAAACAGCACAGAACGGCGGGCGGTCTAAATGCCGCCATGCGCGCACTTACGTTATGGAAAGAGGCGCGCGCGCGGTGGAGGGTTAATAGATGGCACAGTGAAAATTTTAGATAATGAACTTTCTCTTTATACTTTATCATCACCTATCTATTAAAATTAAAACCAGCCAGATGTTGTTAAAAAAAAAAAAAAATCCTGAAGCGACTTTACTATAAAATGGAAATTGATGGTACGAATCCAAAATATAGCAATTAATTTAAAATGGCATAAATCCTTTATATTTTAAATATGTATACATTTTTTTTCAAAGTGTCTTTCATCTTTTAATAACAAATTAATGAGTTTAAATGTATATGATATCTGTGTACCCAAAATTTTACTGTGATTTTCATCAGAGTTATCAAAGCTATTTCAGTGGGTAAATCAACTGTGGTAAACAAATAATTTTTTATCAGGCTTTTTTTTTTTATTAAATCAAGCTTTTGGCCATGCTCATCATTAGCAATAAAAACATTCAAACAGGCCATGGAAAAGCCAGAAATTTTTC
Source organism: Troilus luridus (assembly GCA_964056705.1). NCBI lineage: Eukaryota > Metazoa > Arthropoda > Insecta > Hemiptera > Pentatomidae > Troilus > Troilus luridus. The sequence continues at coordinate 59,003,439 of OZ057412.1, read as the reverse complement.
ATTTAAATGATCTTTTTAATTGTTTTTAATAGGATCTGATCACTCAACCTTTAAGAAATATATTTTTGCTTAATGGAAACATTAGCTAGTTAGTGAAACCAATAACAAAGTATTTTTATTTCATTAAAAGAAAAATTGTAAAGTTGACCATATAAATTTAAAGAAAATGGTCCAAGTAAAGGTAAAAATTAACAAAACTTAACTAAAATGATTTACCTTTAATAAAAATGTCTCTTTTGAATTATTAAACTTTAAATATATTGTATAAATAATATTGTAGTTGAAAAAATATCAAATTACTTTGTTTCTATTCAATAAAATACCAAGGAATTAAAGAACATTTATGTTTTATTTCAAATAAAAGCAATAATTTCTGTAGTGTAGCTGTAATAACATAATGTAACTTTAAATAATAAAATTTAAGGAATATTTGGTACAGACTTGTTATGTATATCCTTGAAATTAGTATATAGAAATAGTTTAGGATATCATGAATCAATGTACTACCAGACAAAAAAGGGGCTACCCTCTTTATGTATCTATCCTAATGTACATACAGAGTAAAATAAAAAACTTCGAAGATTTTCCACTTTCTTTTTTCGCCTTTCAGTGTAGAAAACCCTTTAACAATGTCTCTGTACCAAAATAGCAGATATGCATATATAAAATAATAAATAGAAAACATTTTGGTAATATATATAAATTAGAATATTCAAGAATATCACATGTACATCCATTATATCCATAAATTTTGCTTAGTATAGAAAAAAAAAATGAATGTACAATTTTAAGATTACATTACCTATAAAAAGATCTGTAACTTTGAGAAGCTCCAATGTAAGCCCCCAGATAAAATAATTCAGAGAGTGGCTCAACTTGGCCACACCACCCATAACTACGTGGTTTGTAGTAGCCGACTGTAAACAGAAAAAAAGAAAGAAAGGAACATCAATTTAAAAAAAAAAAAAAAGTTTAAGCATAGTTAATTCAGCAACAACATGCAGTATAACTCTAATTTTTATATTGAAAAACTTATCTATACTAGTATTATAAATTCGAAAGTAACTCTGTCTGTCTGTTACGCTTTCATGCTTAAACTACTGAATGAACAGATTTTAATCAAATTTGGTGCAGAGATAGTCTAGAGCCTGAGAAAGGACATAGGCTATTTTTTAATGCGAAAAAAAGGATTGTAAGGGGTTGAAATAGGGGATGATTTAATTTGAAATAAATAATAAACATATGTTTTATTAAACTAATTTTAATTGTTTAATAAAAACATATATAAATCCTATACATCAATCCAAAAATCTCTAATCCTACTAATATTATAGTGTGAGTTTATGAGGATGTGAGTTTGTGAGGATGGATGTATGTTTATTACTCTTTCACGCAAAAACTACGGAATGGATTTGGATGAAACTTTACAGTAATATAGGTTATACATCAGAATAACACATAGGCTACAATTTATAATGATTTTGTGTAATTTGGTCATAATATAACGATAATTATCAAGTAAGTCGGATAAAATTCTTCCTCTGAGTAGCTTGCTCACATGTTTCTTACTCGCAAAATCCACATATTTTTGCTGAATGAAACAAATCAATTAACATAGTTTACAGGAGTATATTGCAGTAGGTAAAAAGGACCGCCAAAACTAAAAAAACATCGATAAATTACCTACATATGAAAATTATTCTAATCCTTTCAGTTTTAATTTCTCGCTGCTGCCGCACAAGTGAAACCTTCAACACTAAGTAATCCTTTTCAATAATTTCAATAACATTACATACTAATCCTTTACTGACCCGAACAACAGTAAACGAAAGTAACTTCTTGATAGAGAGGAAAATAGTTGACTGGAAGATCTAATGTAGGATGGAAATAGTTGGGGGTGCAGTCAATGTAAACACCAAATAAGTGAGACTTATTTATTAATTGTGCCAACGTTTCGACTTGTAGGTCATCTTCAGGGCTATGAGAGAAAACAGACAAAACAAAATAAACTCAAAATATATCTGAGTCAAAAATATGAGCTTGGGGTCGTTGAGGGACCCCACCCAGTATTAAGAGGGTTAATATAATAGGGGTTTAAAGATTGTATGGAATCCAGCTTTGAAGTTAGGAATCTGAAATTTTGGATGTACGAGTAACTTTTAGTTAAAAAAATTAAATTATTTATTTAAAATGATCTGTCATGAATCTTTATACGGCAGACTAAATTTCATGCGAGCGAAGCCGCGGACAAAAGGTAGTATTAGTATAATTTAAAAATTAAAACTATAATTTTTTGTTTTATCCTGGTAACTATTAGACTTGTTTACATTATTAGGTCAGTTGATTGATCTGTGCATTCGAATTTATGTTCAAGAACCAAAATAAGCAATATATATTTTCACGATGTGTGTAACCCAGAAAAGAACAACAAAGATATAAAAAAAAAATATTTCCACCATATACCATTAATAAAATTCAGTCTATTCCAACTACCAATTTTACATCAATCAATCTGAATCTATTTAAAATATTTTATTATTATTTCTTTTAACATTAGATGTAATTTTCCTAAAACCTTTGCAGAGCTAACTAACGGCATGACATTTAATCAAACAATTAATTATCACAGGTTAATTCTGAATGATGTCAAGGGCAAGATAACAGTTGTAGAAAGGACATTATTATTTATAATTTACAAACAGTAATGTGACATAATGTATTCTAAAGGACAAATCATGACCACTATTACTTTAAGGCATGAAAAAAATAAAATGAAGGTCACAACTCAGAAAATCCAAGCAGTGAAAGTTAGCATAATATTTAAGGAGGTTCGGTCCATGGTGTTCAACTCTAATCATTAATTTATTTACAACCTAACAAGTTTTGGTATTGTGAGGGCTGGAGTCGACAAACAAGTTTATCACAACATAAAACAAGGCCTATGTTACTAACTAAGTAGCCAATTTTTTGCAACAATGGAGAGAGACATCAGAGTATTTGATTGTTTGAAACAAAACTATTGGGAATACATACCAAATTATTTGTCAATCAGACAAGCCTATCTGCAAAATATACAGTTACTTAGTTTTTAAAAAGTATGCATTAAATCACCAAAAACTTGTAATGGGAGTGGAGTGGCTCAGTGGTAGAGCACTGAGTTGCCATGCCAAATGTCTCAAGTTCGAATCCCAAAACTTTTATTTATTCTGTTAGCAGCCGGAGATGGATCATAAGGGATCTAGGAGCCTCCAGGGGCTCACCCAGCCTTAAAGTGGGTACTCAAAATAAGGGAGAAAAAATCTGGCGGTTGAGCTTGATATAGGACAAATCACCTCCCTGCACAACCGTTGTCCAAGACTCTCCATGGGTTGTAGTGGGACAAACATTTTTAGTAGTATACTTTAAATATAAGTTCAGCTTTTGTTTGGTCTCTGTAATATAAAAAGATCCATCGAAAGATTTCAAAAGAGCTTAGATTCTTTTAACTCAAAAGCAGATCTACATTTATTCTGAACTAATTAGAAAAGACATTTAGACAATCCATTTATTTATAGGACCGATCTGTGTTAGCTAACTGCTGATAATCCATCCATTGAAAACCTAAATAGATATCAACTGAAAGTTTTATATATAAAACATGAAATTAAAAAAATAATAATAATACAAAAGCGACTATCATTAGAATCATATAGATACCATGCAGACAGAAGAAATGTAAGATATAGCATGCAGGGCTGTGTTACTACAAAAGTTGTTAGTCAAAATTGTATCCATTTCTGTTCTTTTTCACTGTTAACAGTCCATTTAATAAGCAATTCCTTAATTTATTTAAACTGTTATTAAATTATTAGAAGACCATTACCTCTGTTTTAACTAGTAAAGAAAAAAATAATAATAATTAGGTAACCTGTTGTTTTCCTGCACATTGAATAAATTCTTTGTTTTTACTTAAGATACAATAGAATAATGGAAATAATAAAACAGCTTAAATGAGTTTTGAATTATTGATAATTTTTTTTTTTTATGAAAATGGAGAACAAGATTCTGAATCAATACTAATATAAATGTGATTTCATTATTTGAACAAAGATAATCACAGAAAAAAATTTTACTTTAATTATGCCAGTGTCTTTTTGTTTTATTCAAGATGCAACCTTAATTCAGAATATGTTCACTGATGACACTTAAGAGCCTTTGGTATTTCCACAATTCACTACCCCTAACTTGCTATACCTTTAAGAATACGATTCCTTTTTCATATAATCTATCCTGAGCACTGTAACTAAAAAGTATTCCATATACATGCACTTAAAATTCATTTTAATTAGTGTATTTTTGAAAATAAATATAATCATCATAATCCATCCTCGCCTACCGCCTAAGCAATGTGAGAAGACCCTTTGTGAAGCTTGACCTAGTTGTCTATGTTCTGAACCATTCCAATTCCTTCCTCTTTTCAGGAATGCTTCCTTCATCACATCTTTCTATCCCTCTCCTTCACTTTAGCATTGTATGCACATTTAGCAGAGAGGCTTAGCTCCATCAGTAACAGATGTCCAAACCATCCGAGCCTGCTCCATTCTGTTACTTCTGGCTGATATTAATTGAGATGTGTCCCTATTGTCTTATAAGGCACTCAGTCACTTCTGGTCTTCCCTTGAAAGGTTTTGAAACCCTGAAGAAGGATTAATTCATATTTTGTAGGTAGAATCCACAACTCTGAGGAGTATGTCAGATCGATAGAAAGGTTGAAAGGATATAATAGTATTTAAGAATACGTATTAACTACCAAAGCATAATGGTGCAGTTACTACATTAAAATCAACAATTAATTACCTGGGTTACGTAGGTTGGGATGATAAGAAGGGTCTGTATATTGGTGCATTTAGACAAAGCCTTGTCGAAACCAGGCTTCACATCGAAGTTGATCAGCTCAAGTTGTACTAGGTTGGGCAGGCCAGCGATTGCGTTGAGGAGAGCTATGGTCGGGCAGTCATTCTGGCCCTTTTCTAACCTTAGCCTAACGAGGTTGGTTAATTTAGGGAGAGTCTGCGTCGCCATCTCAGGAGAAAGTGTACTGCACTCGCCCAGCTCTAACGATACTAACCCAGTTGGTAAGTATTCCTCTATACCATCGAGGTTCTTCACTGTTGTCAGTGCCTAAAGGACATGAAAACATAATAATTGTATTTTTCTTATTCTTATTCATTTATTTAATTAAATTAAAAATATAAAGCATAATATAACTAATTATAATAGTTTAATTCATTGAAATTTTAGTTTAATTACAGATCTTAAAAAAAAAATTGAATATTTTACAAATGGTTTTGTATTTTCATGAACAAAAAAATTGATTATCAAATTCCTCAGTCTATTCACATCTTTTTCAATTTTCTTCCTTATTTTTAATTTATAATAACTTTACATGTTAGAAATCTTTGTATCTTTTCAATATTAATGTTCATATTAATATTATAGAATATAATATATCATTTTTTAAATATTATTATTACGATACAATAAGTATTATTTGTAATCCTAATGATTGCTAGAAATTGCATGCTTTGTTTTGATTAAAAAAACAAAAAAAAACATTGGCTACAAAACTTAATTTTTAATGTTTTGAACACAAAATAAGAATATACTACTCCACATAAGAGTTGGCATAAAAAATTATGGCTAACTACCCATAAAAAATTAATATTTTATCATTATAATTTAATTATAAAGGGTTAATAAATAATTTTTTCTTTGTTGGAAAAAAAAAAGGACACAACTTTTAAGTATCTCTTGGCCAATCAATTACATACCAGTGAAGTTAGATTTGTCAGTTCCTTAAGACATTCGAAGTTTTTAAGTTCGATGCCATTCTGGGCGGCCTTCAGTTTGAGCTCAGTGAGGTTCGTTAACTTTGTAAAAGGTGCCAGGTCAAGCTCGTTAGCCCTGTAATAACAATATATAAAGTAATAAAGGAAAAAAATAAACAGGTTCGAATTCAATTATTTATTTATTTTGATAGCCATCCAAAGATTTTAATCAAACAAAAATTGATCTAATAAGATGAAATTATTAAGCATCAAAATTAGTTAAATAAAGAACCAGCTAAACTGTATAAATCCAGTCAACTTTGTCAATTAATGATTCCCCCTCCTCAAAAAAATAACTAGGTGCTTCTAATTTTTATTATTATTTATTATTATTGTGGAATTTTATATGTATATATATATATATATATATATATATATATATATATATATATATATATATATATATATATAATTTAAACAAATATAAAAGTTGAAACTCAGAAAATATACACAAGAACTTCAACAATTATAAATATTAACGATTAGATATTAACTACTGTTATATCCAATAGTAAAAATACTGCTAAAAAATCTATATTCTAATTCAAAATAATTTGTGAATTCAATACCTTTAGAATATATCAGATTAAGTGATTATAATAGAATAAGATCAGATTAAAAAAAAAACCTGTACCACTACAACCCGTGAATGGGTCTGGGGTTCAGTACATGGTAGAGACTGTACTGTTGAACAACGGTCATGAACAACGGTTCAGCAAGGTGACTTGTCCTAGGTCACGCTCAACCACCAGACTTTCCCCCCTTATTTTAGGTACCCTATTTTTAAAATATTTTACAGAGGCTGGGTAGGCCCCAGGAGGGTCCTAGATCCTATAAGATCCATCTTCCGCTGCAAACAGACTAAATAAAAGTCAGGGCCTGCAGCGGTATTTGAACCAGGATTTCCGGCATGGCAACTCAGTGATCTACCACTGAGCCACTCCGCTCATTTTTAGATATGATAATACATCATTATTTCATAAACTGATTCTAAAGAAATAATAGTTTCTCTTGTTAAGTAAATTAATATCCCTCGGAATCATTTATTATTAAAGACGAAGAAAATGGTCTGGATAAAAAAAAATCTCTTTAATAAGGAGAATTAATTATTTTGAACCCAATGTTTTGACCCTAATTGCAGTTCTTATGATGGGGTCATGTTGACAGTTGATTACAAAGCAATGGATCGATAGTTCTCCTTATTAAAGTGAATTTATATTTATATATATGGTCAACTAATACTACTCAAGATGTATTATTAAAGATTGTAAATCTCTTTAATAATAAATCTTGAGTAGTATTGGTTTTTTTGTTTTAATCTTCAAACCTTCTTACCTTCTACGTTGAGATCCTGAAGAATTTCTTTCTTTCCAGCTGCATGCGAAATTACACATATTAAACACATAACGTCTTAATTTTAAAACTTTATTAAAAAAAAAGTAAGAATTTTAATACAAAACCAAATTTCACAGTTGATCAGCATGCAACTCATGAAAAGGACAATGTATCATAATAACTATCATTAAATGAATTGGATTCCTACCTGATTGCAAGAGAGATAAGGGATTTCAACTGAGGCGCTGCCTCCGCCATCAAGGAGAGAGCGGCAGGACTACATCGACCCATGTCAACTTTTGTCAAACTTTTAACGTTTTTAATTGCTTGGGTAAGTTCTTCCCACATATGGGCCTGTTCTTCGATCGTATCTGGAACAATCATCTTTCGCAAGTCCAGTGTCCTTGTACCATGCTTCAACAACGTTCGTCCAAACCCATTCCAATCGCGTACCTTAGAATTCTTCATCCTCACTGTCTCCCACTGAAAAAAAATCATATTTGAATAAAAGTAGAATACCATTGCTACATTTTAAAGTTAATTTTCAAAAACATAAAAAATACTCATGTATTAATACAGTCAACTTTGTCAATTAATTATTCCCTCTCCCAAAAAAAAAGTAATTTCAAAAAATAACTAGGTACTTTTAATTTTTTTTATTTTAATATTAATATTCCGCAGGTTGTCACTTCGAGTTGAGTCACAAGTATTAACTTTTCGTTTCCTTTCCCTCTTAATACTTTCCCAAAATACAAGTTTTCATGAGCTATAGAGCGAGTATGGGACATTTGAGTTAATTATGGGACATGTATATACTTCGGTAATTATTTCATCTAGAAAAATGTCAGTTGAAACTTTAGGCAACGTCCTAGACGACTTTTCAATCTTTCCTATCTATCACCTTGATCCACGCCATTAATACTTTAATACTTTTCTAAACCAGGCCTTACCTCAATTTTTTTTTTAAATAAAAAAAAATTAAAAATAATTAGTTTTTAACATGTGCAAATTGTGGTCATAAAATAAAATCATGCAGCAAAAAAAAAATGAATGAAATCTGGAATTGAAACAGCAAGAAATCGGAGCGAGGTCTACAACGATCTTGTTCCATTTTGAAGGTGTAATCAATTCCTTAAAACCATCCAGAGCAGACAATCCTATACATACGTTCCACGTTCCAAAGCTATTTTACATGAAGTAGTATTTTTGTCCCTATTTAAAAACGTGAGAATGACCCAGATAGATTATACACTCACTAGGTAATACATATATAAGTAAAAATGATCATTTATGAGCTATAAGTACTGATTAAAATTATGTAAATTTAGAATTAACATTCAGATTTTTCATAGATATGTAGTAATGAAATTTTAATTTTCGGAAGAATTCGTGGAATTTAAAAACAGGGTGGCTCCATTTTGGATGGAGGAATCTGCAGGGGGTCGATTTTTCCAGACAAAGAAGAATAAATAAATAAAAACCTTTTGTATAATTAAGTTCCAAGTAATATAAAAGAAGAATTACAAACAAAATTTTTAAATATTTTTATTTGAAAAGAAAAGATATGTCCAGGACCGTGACTCGAACCCGGGTCTTCCAGATCACTAATCTGGGACTCTACGATTTGAGCTATCCTGGGCCCTACTCAAGCACGCTCCTCGGTCGTGGTCATATCTTTTCCTTTCACTGATCCTAAGTCCCCGCTTTCTCGCATTTTAGCGAAGTATACGAGGGGAAGAATGTTCTTTGAACGTTATTTTACTATATTATATCTTATATCTTTTTATTTATTATATCTTTTCTTTTCAAATAAAAATATTTAAAAATTAGTAACAAATAAAATAAAATAAATTATAATAATTATAAATGACGTAAGTCAACTAGATCCAAATTAAAATAATGTTCAAAGAACATTCTTCCCCTCGAATACATTGCAAAAATGCGAGAACGCGGGGACCTAGGATCAGTGAAAGGAAAAGATATGACCACGACCGAGAAGCGTACTTCATTAGGGCCCAGGATAGCTCAAATGGTAGAGTCCTAGACTAGTGATCTGGATAGAAGACCCGGGTTCGAATAAAAAAAATGGAGATTTTCAACTGACTTGGAGGAAATAAACTCAAGCTAAATGTTTATTAAACTTCATTAGAAGTAATTGTATCTTAAGTGCACTATCCCAGATTAATTGTTGAATAAAAAACTGATTAGTCTAATGCAAGTGGAATTGAAAATAAATTTTGGATAAAACTAGTAATAAATAATAATATACAATAATAATGACTGTAATAGAGATCTATATATATAAAATGCTTTGTCTTGAATGACTGACTGAGGTGTCAAGGCACAGCCTAAACCGCTAATCATAGAGACCTGAAACTTTGAGGGTGTGTTCTTTGTATGAGGTAGGCATCCGATAAGATAGGATTTTCCAAAATTCTACCCCTAAGGGGGTGAAAAAGGGGGGCAAAGTTTGTATGCTTACTCACGTGTTTCTTACTCGCAAAATCTACATATTTTCGCTCAACAACAAACATCACTCTAAAAAACATTAAAATACCCAGAAAGAATATAATAACATAGAAATAGAAAAGTAATGAAATGAGTGATGGGTATAATATTAAGGGTATATATGAATAAAAGAATACAAGATTACAAAATTATCAGAGTACAAGAAGGTGGTAATGGCAAGTAAAGATAGATAAAAAGGGGGATGAACAATAAGATACAAAATAAATAAGAGAAGATACAAATATAAAAAGGTGAGATATAAAAATATGGAAATCTAGGTCAAGTTACAGGTGATATATGAAAGATGTAAAATGGTAATTTACTAATAGAATGTTATATAAGTAAATATGTGTGAAAATAAATACAAAATATGATGTAAAATGTAGCTATTAAAAAGTATGGGATGTTATATAAATAAATATATATAATGATATGAATATATATAATTTATAATAACACAAAGATATGATGTTAAAGAATGACTATAGAAAAAATGTATAGAGAGTAAATATATAAAATACATTCCGTTTACAATCCACTATTTTATATATTTACTCTCTATACATTTCTACTCAAAAATAGAAAAAATAGTGGGATATGAGTACAAACATTATACAGTCAACCACTCAGAACATTTTGTGGACCCGTCAACTCAAGCGCACAAGCAGTCAATTGAGTCACTTTGTGCTGCAGTCAAAAGAAGAAATAAGGTAGAGGCAGAAACTAAAAGATCCCGGACTAGTATTTGTGTGATGACAGAGGTATAAAGACAAAAATATTTTTGAGATTATTATAAATCACATATTCTGATTTTGGTCTTTAGAATAACGGTTATTAAATGTAGTTATTTTTTTAATAACATGTGTTTTATTTTTAATGTAAAAATAGATGCGGGGATTAAATGAAAAAGACCCCAGACTTGTAAAAAAAACATTAATTTTAATTCAACAATGCAACATAATTAGCTCCCAAGCAATGCCATTAAACAATAAAAAACTTTAACCAAAACATGATCAGGGGTGCTGCATAGTTAACTTCGATGAAATTTTATTATTAAACAAAGTTTAAATTAAAATTAAAATATGAAGCTGGGATTAGCTTTTTTATTTATTATTATTATTATTATTAATGAATGGTTAAAATTAGTTTATTTAAAGAATATATAATACCAACTTTTGTTTCTACTTATTTTTCTATTTGTTACTCAAAACTGATTTCCGAAACAATTAGTATTAACAAGATTTTCTAACTAATTTTAATTTTATAATAATAGCAGTAAAAAATTTAATATAATACAATTTCGCAAAATCAAAACAAATTCAGCTAAAAATACATACCAGTGAAGTGTGAGAGGCGACAAAATTCCACATTCTAGAAACACAAGCGGCCCTCAGCAGTTCATAGACTTTCAGGTACTGGAACGTATGTAACAAACCAATAAAGCCGGCGTTCAAGTTCTGCATGAAATTAGGACCATCATCTTTGCTGACTGATTGAGACGAAACACAATCGGGTGACTGAGAACCTTGCTTCCGACTGTGAGATTGCTTCTGTTTTTTCTCTGGCGGAGAAAATGATTCATCTTCCTGCGAGTCTAAAGGTCTTTTAACACCGTTTGTCCTGAAATAGCACAATAACAACGTAGAACTAAGTTTATACAATAATTTTAAAGATAAAAACACATGAAAAGTAAGTAACTGGCTATAAATTGTTGGTGCTGATGTTACATTACTTCTATTAGAAATAGATACAAGGAAAATAAAAACAAAGAAAAGAGTAAGAAGGAATAGAGGTAAACAGAAGGAATTATTAAGAGGCCAAATGATAATGATAAAATCCAGGACATCTATCTGAAAAACAAATCAAATTATTAATGTACCTAATAACAAACAATTCATACATGTTTAGAACAGCATGCGTACAACACTCTTCAATAGATTGATCAGCTATTATTTAATTTTAAAAAAATAAAGTAACAAAACGGAAAACAAAGAAACCAATAAATAAATCCAAATTTTAGAGCGAATTTTCTGAAACAAAACAAATATTGTTATAAGTACCTTAAATAATTAATTTCCCAAATTTGTCATTCCAAACCAGTCAATAATGTCACTGATTATTATTAATTTAATTTACTTTTTTTACCAAACAATCATTATAAGATGTAAATTGAAGTCTAAAACTCTTAGTGCTTAATTGATTCCAATTCAAGTTGATTCCTAAGTTTTATTCTTTTGTATAAAAGATAACCAAAATTAACAGGTATAAACCTCCTTATTAAAACCCTGAACAATTATAAAATCTCAAGAAAAGGGTGTTACAAATGTTCAGTGAGTTTTAATGGAAAGAAAAAAAACTTAAACATGATTTTCCAACAATTTTGTATCATGAATTGTCCAGTTATTTTGTGACAGGTCTGCATAAAAAAAAAGTTTGATTTTAATATAATCAGTAATTTATACATTTACGGACTGGTGAATGACATAACCACAATGTATTATATAAATCATAATAAATAAAAAAATTGTGTAAGATCAAGATATTATTTTTTGAAAACTAACTTTTGAAAGTTTGTATGAATGTGGCAGGCAGTTTAAATGCTCATATGATTTCTAGGACAATTTTTTTTACTATTTAGTAAATATTAAAAATTGAATGAGTACAAGATAATAAAAGGCAATGAGTACAAAACAAATAAATAAATGGTATTTATTTAACAATCATTAAGGCAAAATAAGATGTTCCCAATGTTCCCCAACAGCTTAGAAAGTGTCATAAGTGTATTGCTCAATTGTTTTTGGGGGAAACAGATTTAAAACAATTTTGATTACCATGCCATTGAAGAGTTTTGGTATAGTTTAGTTCACTCCTATTATTAAACTTATTTTTTCAATTTAACAAAAAATACTAATATTAATTTTCTTTAACTATTAATTAAATTTTTTATTTAATAAAACCCCTTATCTACTTAAGTTTATGTATGGTGAAAATTTTCTAAATCTAACATATTTACTAAAACTACATTACAGTGCTAACAAACAGGAAATATCTCTACATCTGTGATATCTTGTTATGATTTCAAACTCTGAAACTTTTCTTAAGGAATGACATTAGGTTGTACGTAATCCGTACAACATCAAAATTTCGTCCTAACTCTTCTATTTCCTGGGTCATATTCTGTTCAGGGGATTCTTTAATAACTTCTACAATTGAGAAAATTTGAATAATTCAAACTGCATGATGAAATCCAATTGTTTCTTGGTTAATGTTAGATTATTTTTTAAACATCGGTTTATCCAACAATTTTTAAGAACAAAAGACTCGCTACTTTTGAAATTGCAGCCTTTGAAGCTGCGTAGGGTCGACAAGCTGTGGTTATGTGAACCGAAATTTCAAGGATTTAGTTTTTCTTGAATCAATCCTTATATGTATTTACTTGAAAAATGAATAGGTTCATGTATTTATTGAAACTAGTTTATAGATTCAAATGAACGATATTCATTAATATCATTTTATATACTAGTGGCAAATGAATACGATCATAAAAATTTTTTTTTTATAACTTATGCTGTACAAAATAATGTAGAACAATAAAAACATGTGTATACCTCATTCAATAAAGACATGACTTTCAAAAAGCAATATTAAAATTTCAAAATTCATGAAAAAGAGGGAGTGAGCACATCCCTGGCACCGTGTTTGTTTAACTTGAAGAGCACGTTTAGCCAAACAATACAAGAATTTAAACAAAAACGAGGATTGGTCTTTTGTCAATAACTCATTTCTAACAAAACAAAAGAACCTTTCAGATAAAAGAATACTAAAAGTTATTTTAGTATTCTTTTTAGCAAAAAACTTAAAATTTCAAGCTCAAAAATATCTCTAATATGGCCTTTTTTTTTTAACATCCAATAACTGCAATATGTTAATTTAGGAATTGGATTTAAACAAACATAAATGTCAAATTCCTAATAGGATAGCACAATGGAAACATTTATAGCTTATTTCATTTTACCATTCCATTGCAACTTCTAGCTAGTTCACTTAACAGCAAAAAGTTTCTGATAACTGGTTGTTTTTTAAACAAACAGCATAGGTGTGCGATATATCTGTGGCTTGGATCAATTTTTATTAATAGATTACTTATTATTATTATCTATTAAATTGATCACATAGATTTTTGACTTAGCTCTCTTTAGATCTAGATGTACGATATTTAAAACAATAAAATATAAATAAAGATTAAAATACCCATAATGAAATTGAAAATATTTTTCACCTTACTTTATACCAATACGAATAAATATATTCACTATTAGAAAAGTAATATATAATAAGAAAAGAAAAAAATGCCAAAATGTATCAAAGAAAATAGAAGAAAAAGTAAAGTAATCAATGAGCTCTTATAACTATAAAACCAGGACTTTAATTTTAAAGATAAAAAGGCAAAGGTCCCAAGCAAAGTCAGAGGTTTGAAGAGAGCAGGCAATCTCAACACTCACAGCTGAGTGGTTGATGGGTCTCCGGTTTTCGCCACTGACTGCTTCGGAGGAGGATCACAGGGAACAAGGAAGAGGCTAGGCGGGTTGGACACTTCACTGCCCTCGATACTCGATTGCTGGCTGTTCATGACGTTCACAACGTTATGTTTAGGTATAAACAGGAATGGTCTTCCATTTAAATTGACAAGACCCTGAAAAATAAATAAAAATACATTAAGACAAAATAAAAATATCTGTATTATAAAATAACACATAGTATGTGAAAAAGAGAAACATTATTAAACACAGAAAGAATATTTACATTTTTTTCTGATATGACATAATAAATGTCAATAAAAAAAAAAAAAAAAAATGTTATATTTAATTAAATTAAGATAATAAAAGTAACCGTTCAATTTATGTCACTGGCCATAAATAGATAAACAAGAAAAACTTATAAATAAATAGATAAACAAGGGCTGCTTAACTGAATAGTGAAGTTCAAAAACGACATATCGCAGAATGTTAAAATTTTAATGAATATCCCCTCTCAATACCTTTAGTACTCAAGGTTGTCCATTAATCTAATTATATATCTTTTAAATTGTATTAAAAAATTGAAGCCTAAGGCATCGTTTAAATTTAGTGGTATTCCTACCATACCAACAAATATATTCCATCCTTGTCAAGGAGAGTGCTAAACTCCTCTCCTTTTTTACTACACAACGTTAAACAAAACAAGCAAACTACCAACAAATGAATAGGTACTTGACTTGCCTGAGGGCTGTCTGTAGAGGCCACTGAATTTTCCTGCGGTGCAACTTGTATCGACGACGATGGTGCCAACCATGTAGTTACTGCACCAACTATCCCTCCACTTCTACTGTTAACAGTCACTGATTGAGAAGCTACTGAGGAAGCAGGAGGTCCTGAAGATGTTACCACAGTACTTTTATTACCTCTCGATACAGGAACAATAGGAGTGAGAGGTGGTGGGGGTGGGAGTGACGCAATGGTTGGCAGAGAAACTGGAGGCGGCAGAGCTGGCGGGAGTGGGCTTTTCATTACTTGACAGTTCTGTAAAAAAAATTACCTGGCATATACATAATGATACATTTATAATTAGATATATCTGAAACAAAATTTACTAATTCATAAAAAAATATGAGTATCAATTTGATTGACGCTTTGAAAGTAATAATAAATCTTGATTTATTGAAATAAATTAATTTAAAATGTTCATGCCTAAGAAGTTTATAAAGATAAAGACAGTGGTTCCCAACCTTCTTTGTACCACGCCCCCCCCTTGTTCAATAAATTGTATGATCACATAAAAAAAAATAACAAGTATTACTTTGAAAACAGAACAAGTGATTTCACTGACAGAAGATATAACATTATAAGTTTTAATTTAAGATACAAAAGTACTGTTAAGAGAATAATAATTAAAATTAAGTGAGTCAGTGGTCAGAAAAAGTGGATTTAAAACATTTTCACTATCGCTTTACTTCATATATAGAGGTATTTCTGATTTGTCAGTTTTTGTTTATTTATAATCAAAAGAATTTAAATTTGTTCTAATTTTGGAGTTTGTAGTTCTGTCAATTCAGATTCAAAGATTTTCACTGTCACAATACCCCTCTCACTCTTTAATTCATACATAGGTAAAGGAAAGTAAAAAGTACAACACAGTTCTGATCATTTTGTTATTTATTATCTCTTTTATTTTTTCATTACAGGTAGTTAATATTATAATCAAAGAATTAAAATCCTCTGATGAAGTTTTCAAAAAACTTTATTCAAAAAATGAATATGTTGGCTCATATTTTGATGGACTTCGTGTCGCCAAACCTACAGAGTTTGAGTTAAATTTAATTATGAAAATGCCTTGTGACTACAAAAAAAATCTGGTAATTTAAATTCTATTATTAAAAATGTAACAGACTCGCTAGAGTGAGACTTTTTTATTTTCAACTAGTATCGCACCCTTCGACTTGCCTTCATGCCTCCCATGTTGGGAACCACTGGGTTAAGAGAATATTTCTGGTTACTCTTACAATAAAATAGCACAGTTATTCCATAATAAATAAATAACTGATACATTTTTAATTATTTAAAATATAAATCAATGTGTCAAGAAAAAAAAATGGTTTTATTTTATAAAATAACCACTAAAAAAATATTTTTTTCAGGGGTTTTTAAAAATTATTTTAAAATGTTGGCCATTATTGAATAACCATTGCAGAAGACTTTACCATTTGGCCTCATGCCATTTCTGGTATAATCAGTGACCTTTATGGAGCGGTTCTATTCAAAGTAAATAATAAAGCAAAGTAGATATTGAAACAATGGGAGGAGTCTCTATTGCAATAAATGTTATAAGGACTGGCAAACATACTTTTAAACAGTTTGAGACGGCACAGGAAATATGCGAGGGATGCATTACAAGAATGTTTATATCGGTCCTCGGCTACGCTCTGAACAGAAAAAAAGGTGCCAAAGAAGTCTGTCTGCAGATCATCATTCCTCTTTATTCTTCACTACTCCTGGGAGGAACGGATGCTCACTTCAAAACACAAGATGCAGACAATGGAGATAAAAAACCTTGGAAAAGTTAAAAATAATGCTAGGAGAGACAGAACCTGCAACACAATAATTAGGGCAAACCTTGAAGTACTGCTGATAAAAACTCTAGAATAGATTGAGCTACAATGGCTTGGACACCCCCAAAGAAAATCAATGATTACAGAAATAATGGCGAGAATAATATGAGACAAAAGTAAAAGGAAGAAGACAAACGAGAAAACCTCAGACAACCCGGCCCGGGGAAGGTGTTTGGGATTTGTTGAGGTGGCGAGAGCTGGTACAGGTGAACGCCATTTCTCCAGAAGTAACTCAAAGGGAAATGGAAAGGTTACAGAAAAGTCTTCAGCAAAATGTAATCAGTAACAGCAGATATTTTTTAAACCAACTGAATTTTTTTTTTTTTAATTTCAATGTGTTTAAAAAAAACAAAATACAGTTTTAACCTATAAGGCTTTACTTTGTTTTTACAGCTCTTCAAACTGTGTGGATTACTATGGAACAAAAATACTTACAAAGATTAATCCTAAAAGGTCTTAAAAATAAATTGTCATCAGCCTTAACAGTGCCAAGAGAAGTAATGAGAAAAGAAAAAAGAACAAACTTATTATATTTTCTCTTCAAAATTAGTTAAATGAAACTTTATCTCATATTTTTGATTGATGTTTACAAATGTTAAGAATGATAGAGAATATTCTTTGAGCAAGATTTTTAGCTAAATCTATTAAGACTGTAAAGAGGTAGCAGCAGATGAAAATGACAGAATAGAAAAACACATGACTTCAACATTAATAAAAAGGTAAATATACTATAATTCAGAGGTTCCCAACCTTTTTTGTACCATGCACCCCCCCCCCCAGGTTGGGAGCCAATGCTATAATTGCTCACAAGAAGAAACAGAAGCTAAGAGAAGAAGAGGAGATTTAGTTATGTTATCAGATTTTTCATTTCTATCCTGAGAGACATTGGTCCGAAGCTAAAACGTTATTTTTTTTTTAATTTAAGATTAAATTTTTAACAAGAAAGGGGAAATTACTTTATTTTTCCATATCAGTCATAATCTATACATATAAAATGCTTGGTCCTGAATGACTGACAGATCAACACACACCCTAAACCGCTGATAGTAGAGACCAGAAACATGGAGGGTCTGTTCTTTGTATGATGTAGTCATCCGATAAGAAAGAATTTTCCGAAATTCTACCATTAGGGGGAGAAAAGGGGGGGGGCAAAGTTTGTATGCTTGCTCACGTGTTTCTTACTCGCAAAATCTACATAGTTCAAAAGTAACATAGTTCACTTCTCGCTGCTGCTGTACGACAAGTGAAATCGTTATACTAAGTAATTCTTTTTAATTACATTACATACTAATCCTTTACTGACACGAACAACAGTAAACTTATGTCCATCCCGTTTGTTAATCAGTGTCAATGTATGTTTCACGGCTGTGCTGATAAGCGTATGCGATGAAATTTGATATGGATAATCTGATGCCTGGGGAAGGACAAAGGCTACTTTTTATCAACACACCACACAGGCAAAGTTTATATAAAACTGTAACCTGATTGACCAACACACCAAGATTGTATGGAATCCGTCAGTTTTGAAGTTAGACATCTGAAATTTTGGATGTATGAGTAACATATAGTTTTAAAAAAATCAATTATTTATTTAAAATGATCTGTCACGAAACTTTATGTTGCGATTCCATGCGATATAAGTCTTGGGCAAAAGCTAGTTTAAGAAATAAATTTTCTTAAAAGTAAAAAAAAAACTTTTTTGACTTCATGGTATACTTTTCCCCTTGTTACTTTCAGAGTGCATATTTCTTGAAATTTAATAGATAACATAAATATTATAGTAATTGTAGCGTTCTTGTGGCAAATTTAATACTTTTCATTAGTTCTTGCACAGTTGTTTTAAACTCCAATCTACTGTTTTCTAAATATAAATTAAAAACCAAAAAAATGATCTCACTTCCTCTCTTTCAGTATGTTTACCCATTACCTTTTTTATCTTTACTCATCCAAACAAAGAGCTTAAGTCAATTTTGGCCATCTTGTTATTTTCATCAACATCCCACATTTGATTATATATTAGCTAGACCATATATGATGGCAATAATATAATTAATGATAGATCATAAAAAATCTTAACATAAAAGAAAATTAATATTTTTATTTGAACATTAATAAAATCAATAACTAATAAAATAAAATAAATATAAGAAAATAAATTAACTCACCTTGCAAGCGTAAGAGTGATTCGGTTTTAACTTTTCCTTCTGGAGTCCAACGCACTCAGGATGGTAAAGACAGAGACATTTGTGACACTGGAGAGTTGGTATAAGACCCATGGCGAGCCGGCACTCAATAGAGCAGACATCTCTGGTTGGGCTGTAGGGCCGAGACTCTAGCTATAGCTGGGATTAACACTCGAGGGATAGGGTAGTAAATGAGGGAGTTTATACACTACTAGATATAGCAACTACAGGTTTACAAAAACGTTTTCTAATATTTGAAAATTAAAGTAGTAGTAAAAATAGAATAGAGAAAAAGATTATGGTACAATGAGTGAAGGAAAATAAGCTAAAATAAAAAAACAAAGGCCCAGAGGAATTCAAAATTTAATAAATGTTTTTTGTAATAGTTGCAAGTAATACATTTAGAATTACTAACAGTAAAGGTATATATATATATATATATATATACACACATGTAATCTAAGGTAAAACTACCAAGGTTCACAGGAATTCATATTTTTTTTTTAAGAATCATCATTCGATAATACTTTTTTTCTATTGATGCTTGGAATGAATGCAATACATCTAGCTGCTGAGAGCGGTTACGTTTAATTAATGGCATGTGTACAAATTTTTTTTTCAAATAATTTTAGAATGATTTAAATTTTAATATGATACAATTATGCTATCAAAGAACCAAAAATTAATTTGATACGCACAAGTTCATTTTTTTAATATATTGATAGTTTAAAAAAGTAGAATTAATAAATAAAGCTATTAGAATATACCCCAACTTAGCAATACAATTGTGGTTCTTCCACAGAAAAATAGACCAACCTTCTATTCCATATCTATATATTATATCTATTACGCTACATCAGTAACAAAAGCATAAATAATAATAAAAAAAGTATATACATAAGATAACTAACTTACAATTTTTGTTTTTACACCGCTGCTAGCAATTGCACCAGGATTAATTGTTTTCTTGACCAATTTCTCTTCCCCCCAAAAAATCTGGATCTATATTCGAGACTAATTAAAATTAGTATCTTCATCCATCCTAAAAATATGCCTTTAGCTCATTTGGTCCACAGATATAAGTTGGTAGAACCAATTTTAATGGGCCCACTTCAATCCATACCAAGCTATCCACAATATCTTTTTTTTTCTTTGATAAACCAACTGTGACGGTTGCCAAAACTGTATTAGACACAGCAGGAGGAGCTATAATGTTTTTAAATCTTTAGGTATTAATCAAATTATTGGTATTTTGAGGTTATAGCATTTCTTTTAGTATAACTATTACTCCAAAAGAGAAATACATTTTAGGAAGGATCATTGTCAATGATTTTTTCAAATGCAATACCAGTCTCAAATACAATCCTGCACCAATAACAGAAGAAATAGGAAAACAAAACTAGCTTACATTTTTCAATTTAGGTTGGCCAGAAAAAATGCTCAACCTCTAGGTTTTCCTATAAATTAAGGGTACCTTTTTAGGGGGTATTATTATTATTAAGTGTGCCGGTTATAGAGGCTGGGTACGTCCCGAATCCAAGATCAATCCAGGGGGTTCATAACAGACAAAATAATTTATCAATGAGCCCTTCCCTAATGCAGGATATTTCAACAAGTAGACAGTCCCCTTACCCAGTGAGCTACCCCCTTATATCATAACTCCTCAAGCATAAGAAATTTAACCAATAAAAATAAATAAAAGATAATGATGTTAGCCTTTAAAACTTATATAGGTCACTATGAATATCCTGTGAAAACCTTGTTTTAACAAATAAGAGTTGAGAATTCCAAACTAATTATATAATAATGTATGCACACGCCTACAGAATTAAAATTAAATAAAACATTCGAAAAGTAAAACTAAAACAATACAGATGAAAAAGCAGAGGGATAAAAATAATAAAGAATTGAAAAAGAAAAAGAATAGTCCAATTACACCCAACAATTTAAATACCAGTTAATTTTAAACAATAACTCAAATAATGGTTCATAATTACTTTAAGTATAATAAGGAATAGGATCTACAATACACCTAAAAATATCAACTTATTGGCATAACACAAGAATGGTAAACTGCATGTTATGCCATTAAACCATTTTCTAAATATATAACAATATTTTAGTTTAAAAGATTGGACTTACTTAATTTTTTGATCTGGGCTCCATTCAGCACTCTCCATTATTATATCAACATCATCAGGTCCAGCAGATTTTCTTTTTTTGTCTGTATCCAATAACAAAATTCTTAAAAAATGCCTGTATAGGTTAACCTTAAGATAACCATATAAAGTTAAATTATACTCAAAATCAGGTGTTGGAAATGTTAAAAACAAAAAATAGTAAATAAGTAACATGTGTTTTTGATATGAGTCACTAATCAAATTATTGTTGATTTTTTTTTATAACCTACAGTAGTTATTAAGGTTATGAATCATTTGATGATACATTTTTTTTATCATTTGGTTACAGGGATGAAATGTTTTTTTCCTAATCAGCGTCAAATTATTTACAAAGCCCCCGACCAGCTGATTCTCACCCTACTCATTCAAATTTTTCAACAGATGCTAGCTAGTACTGTTGTTCTCTTTTAATAGATTATTTTCTATAAAAATTTTAAAAATGTCAACTGTAATTTACAAAAACAGTTTTTATGTACTCATGTACACAGCTAAACACTTAAGTTTTATTAATTTAAGATTTTAGTTGAAAATTAATGTAGTTTAGAAGTTTTTTTGGTTTAAGAAAAACTATCACTGTCAAGAGTTACACTTTTTAATATAATACAAAGGTTGATGAAATTTAATAATTTAGCTCAGGTGAAACATTCTACATTAGAACAACAGACAGCAGAAACATCAAGGGCCAATTGGCATACAAAAGAATATTTTCTAGTATTTTTCAAATTAAATCAAACCGTTAATACTGTCATCAAAAATATGGAAGTTAATAAGTTACAGCATTTGATTCTGTACCAAATATGACTAGTAAAACCGAGGTCTGTAACATTTCATACCATGTGCTTATTGGTGTGAAATTGTTCTAGTTCTGAAATAAATATTTTACAAGATAATTATAATTTTCTAGTACATAATGTAATTAAATTTTATGTAACTTTACCAAGTTTGTTTTTCCCCGAATTCATCCTGTTCTTATTAGAATTACCCTTAAATACTACTTTAGGTGTTAGACTTGCTTTTGCGTTATCTTTAGGTGAAGAAAATTTAGATGTATTAGAAGGAGTGGAGGGCGTCGTCAGCTTAACTTTTGGGGTCAACTTCTTTAATGGAGGAGTGCCATCCTTAAACAAAAGGAGATACGATTTAAAAATCCATAAAAATAAATAAAGTACATTTAAATAAATAAATCAACACTAAGAACTAAAACAGGAAATAAATTCAAAGCTAATACCTCCACTCCCCTTGGTCCAGGTTTCGTCTTGGCCTCCCGAATAATTTCCTTGGTTGGATCATTCATACCAATAGGTTCTTTGAAGAATGTAAAATTATCGAGGGTTAAATCGCTTCCAGATACTGAAAACATTTTAAAAAATATTAGATTGATTTCAACAATTTTTGAGAGATATTATAAATTGATTTCTTTTTAAACCTTACAATGTTCCAGAATTTCTCGTGAAGAACGGACTTTTTTCCCCGTTGGAGTATAATAATAGATGTCCGCATTTCTCCTGATATTGCTGTCAGAGGTACTCCTATAGACCAACTCTCTTATCCAACCTACATAAAAAAAAAAGGTAAATAAATATTTAATAGAATTATAAAATTGGTACTGTTAAAATGTTAATTTCTTCTTTCTAGGATTTTATAAATATATTTTATAGAATAGCCTCATGTCTACTGGGTTCATGATAGCCACCTTCATTTCTTGTTACTTTCCTTTCCATTTTTATTTGTATCAAGTTTTTATTTTAATATTTTTTTTTTTATGTTTAGTATAAGTATTCATGTTTTTACTATGAGAAGCTGTTTTTATTTAATACTCCTCTGCTATTTATTGTCCTATCACCTTCCTTATGATTCAGTAATTACATTTGGGCCTTGGTGGGGATGGGAGGCTATCCCTGGTTGTCATCTTGTTGGGCATTGAGGTTGGGATCTGCTTTATTTTATTTATTTATTTTTTCTGCCCCGATGATGCCTGAATTGGTTAAATATTGGCGGGTAATTTAGTTTCCCATTACAGTTGGCACAAGCACGCATGAACACACACACTAAAATATATATCATAAGCCTTTGGTTTGAAGAAAGATGATGCCAATGAAAGAAGATACTCAATTTATGCTACTTTACCTACTTCATTATTGGAAACAGAAAATGTTTATCAAATTACCATTTATAGTAACATAATAATAAAACAATCAGTTTATCATCATTTATAATAATTTAATATTCAAACATAACCAAATTTAAATAGCTGGCATTGCTAATTAGCTTACCATAGTTAAACGGTTTCTTGAATTCAGGGTTGGATAGGTCAACGGTTACACTTTTTTTAACTGACCTAGGAGTTTTTCTCGTATTAACTGGTGCCATGAGTCCTTCTGTGTACTCAGATTCTGAAACCAAAATAAATAAATAAGGTAATGACATCGATTCATGTCAGTTTCAAAATAAAACTTAGTAAATCAACCCATACCATTCAAAGCACCATCAGCATGTGAATCCACTGAATCTACATCATTGCTTTTTGATTGGACGTCAGATGTGTCGGTATCAAATCCCATAAAATCATCCGATTCTTCAACTTGATTCAAAGATTCTATTAATCGATCTGTAATGATGAAATGGTTGTAAGTAAAAAAAAAAAATACTCATAAAAAAGAAAATATTAAAAGGAACCAGTTGAAATTTTCTTGCATTGTCACTAAAGAGAGATGACGCATAATAACATGCCTTCAGAAGATAGTAAAATCAATTTTTATTTTTATTTAAAAACAGTGTAACCTTTTTATAAAACAGTGACAATGGTGTAAATTAAAATGTATAATTTAATTATATTGGAACATTGAGGATTAAAATCTAATATCTACTGATCTTAATTAATATCATTTAACATGCCAAAGATATTTTCATGAAACAAATGGTAAAATAAAAAGAATGTTATTGATGTGGAAATAGGTGTAATAAATAATTGATGGGGGGGAGGGGGGACGCAGTCAGTGAATTTCTACACACAAATAAGATTTTTCTGTTGTCCTTTTTTCAAAATACAACAGTAAGGACATAAAAGTTATAGATACAAAACAAAAAATGATAATAATGAAGAAAGGAATTGGGATGATGCAATGGAAACTAAATAGAATAGTAAGATGTACATATTAGTGTGTTAATTTTTTACTGACTCCATACCTGGCAATTCCTTTATAATTATCAAGGCATTAATTTTTATATCTTTTTATCTTCTTTTTCAGAATTTGTCAAGTAAAAATATTTTTTTAAGAGTGAATTAGTTATTCTATAATTCTAATAATTATTAACCCTAATAACTAACCTAACCTTAGTTATATAATATATAATGATTTAACATTAGCTAGCCTAACGACTAATATAATCACATTATAAAGTTAAATTTAAACAACATTAAATAAATACTTACTCATAGCTTTAATGAGCTTGTTATACTTGTCATCAGCTACAGGACTTTCAAATCCGTAAAAGTCTTCCTCATCCTTTTCGCTATTATTAACCCTTGTATTCTCAGATTGTTCATCATTCTTTGTCTTAGATAAAACTTCTTTACTGTCTTCACTTTCCATCTGTTTGGATGAAACATTAGAAGGTAATGAATTAGATGAGGACGATCTTGATGACCGAGATTTCCTTTTTGAAACAGGAGGGATTTCCTAAAGAAACAAAAACATATATTAATAAAATCAGTTATAGATCAGTACCTGGTAGTCTCTTTTTGATCTTTTTGAAAATTTATTTATTGATTCTAGATATTTAATATCATAGACCTTCGAGCTAATTTTGAAACAATACTTCAAGGCAGATATATTATTTTTTCTATAAAGGCTATGGGTTATATATTTTTTTAAATATTAAGTTGTTAATTGGACCAACAGGTAAAATGAACAAGCTAATTTTAGTTTAAGCACATCTCGACAAAAATAATAATTTGGACTCTCAATTTATTTTGATGAGTTTTCTTATGTCATTGGTACAAATATATCTTGTATAATTCAAAAATAGTCAACAAAAGAAAACTAAAATTTTGTATTTACTTGAAGACTATTTTAAATTTTCAGTAAAAATTTCACATTAAAATTATAAAATCATACAACACTTCTCCTCAAAGACATATATGATCGGCTTTAAAAGTAATTTTGCTTCATTTTTGTGAAAATAGAAGTTTTCCATTATTTACCATATTTACTAGAGTAGAAAACTCAGAAACATGTAATTTATTTTTCACTGATTCACTTTTAATCATAAAATAAGTGAATTTTCGGGTAAGCCACAAGTAACATTTCCTGCATGGGCTTCTATACTTCACCAATGCTAAGCTTTACTATTGCCAAAGTTTGGGATTATCATTTAATATGATAATTTTACAATTTTGGCAATTAGTTCTCACAGACTCTAAATACATTAATTTCTCAACATATTCTTATTCTCACAAACATCAATATCACCAACTGTTTCTACTGTTAACCATTTAATCCAGCCTATCTGAATTTATTAATGAGAAACATTTCTTTACTAGTTTTCATCAAAGTTATTGTATTTAGTTGTATAGTTCTCATGTAATCAGTACTAAATTATCCACAAAATCCAAGCACAGATAATATACTATCCTAATTTATACCCTTCAGGTTTCGCCTAATGCTAAATTATACAGTTAAGGTGAAATCAAATCACCTTATTTTAAACCATAGGGAACCTTGGAACTTTTCTAAAAAATAATTACTGATTTTAACTTTGTTGAATCTTTTGGTTAAGCAATTCCTGCCTGATTTACTGACTTCTTCCCTTTTCAATTTTCATTATCAAAATTTTATACAGCAGAATAACATGTATTTTGAAATTGATATAACACTGATGAACAATCCCATTTTATTCAAAATTTTCTTCCGTTTTACATACCATGAAAAGTTAAAAAGTCTTTAGTATAAAATGTTTACTTTTCTCTGTAAGAAGTAACAATTTTAGCCCTGAAACGTGTTTTTTAATATATTCCATTAGTTATAATTGTTTTCTCTCTCTAAAAACAAAACAAGCTGCTTTTCATTTCTGTAGTTTAGAAAATTAAATCAATATAGATTTTCCAATAAAACAATTGTTTTTCGAAATGTATCAGAGGAAAAATACAAACCTAATAGATGATTGCTTTTAGGTCTCATTTTTCTTCTTAATTGTAAGTAAAATAGCCTCACTGATTATTTGATAACAAAAATGATGCCATGTTTTGATTTATTACAGCAAAACATGTCAAAAATAAAAGATTTAATTATTTTTTCATTCACTTGTAATTTCATTTTCAAGATTTGGAATTTTTAAGGATGTTTTAATATGAATTCCGATTATGATTTTTTTTTTTTAAACATCCCGGTCAAAGTAGATTGTACTGTTTAAGAACATTTACAGTTTGTTATATTATTACTACTATTAGTACCTAACGTGTGTACTCCATCTGAATCGAACAAAAGTTCACAAATTACACTGGATAACACAATTTAACTTTTTGTCTGTTAAATGAATTACAATGGCTGTTTCTTTTAGGATTTGGTCCTCTGATTGCAAATTTGAAAAGCATTTTTGTCTCAGGAGCAAAGATTTTGTGTAATATCAAAATAAAATATAGTGTTAAAACAAGGAATTATATTTTATCAGCTTTCATACCGTAATTTAAATCAAAATGTAGCCTTTGATGATTTTCTGCTGTATTTTGCGGTTGGTACATCTCTTTTTTTAAAGACCAACAACAGTCTGTCAACATATTTGGATTCCACTTTCCCTGGTATCGTTTCTCCAGAGTGGATATCGCTCACCGTGTTCATCACTCACAGCCCCAAGGTTTTCAGGAAAGAAATCCAAACGCGAGTCACGAAAATGTACTAGATACTAGACCTAACAAAAGTCCTAACACTTTGAGGTCTCCACACACATTCCATGAATGTTTGTTGATCCAAGAATCCAATGTTCATAGCTATGAAATATCACTGTTTTTTTTTTTTTTTACAAAATTTAAAATTACAAAAAATCTGAGCCCAATGGACAACTTTGATGGTCATATTCGGAATTACCATAGCAAAATACTTATGAGACAGCCACATTTACCCATTTAACAAAAATACTGTTGACAAGTATTATAGGACTTTTTTTTAATCTTAAAAAATATATATAGGCTTTATAGACAACTAATGTTCTTTATTAAGATGCCATTGAAATAGAATCTATTGTATATTCATACCAAAAGAATCAAACAGCTGATAACTCAATGTTTTCAGAAAGATAAATGCATAGCAAGGTCAGCATAGTTAGATATTGAATAATACATTTACTATTCTATTCTCTTAAACATTAAAAATAAAAACTGATACAAAAACTTAACTCACAAAACACTTTATTGAAACTAGTTTTTAAAAAAGTTATAAAATAACAACCATCTATTTTTTTATTGTTTTAATACCCACGGCTAAAAATTATTATATTTCTTTGCAAAAGTAATTTGCAATTAGGGGAACTTATAATGTATTTTACCACAAGCATTTTAACCAAATAATACAGCTTTATAAGATCAAAACCAAAAATATAATTCAATGTCATCATTCATTAATTCAACAAAAAATAATTAAAACAGGTAAAAAAGTGGTATTTCTTACATAAAAACAAACAATTTGTAAATAAAGTGTCTGAAGCATGTCCAAGTGACGCTCATAGCAGAAAACTAACTACTATCTTACAAAGAAATGCCGACATTTAGTATTCTACAATGGGGGTATAAATAATGGATATGGTAGAAATGCTGTAAATATTACATTAAATCAAATAAACTGATGAGCAAGTCATTGTGTGATTTTTTAAAAGGATTTTGAAACAAATGAAGACAGAAGTATTTATAAATTCCTACATTATGTATGTTTAATAATTTTAATTAGCTAATCTTCCACCAAAACTATCATCATTAATTTTCCTTACTTTTAGAATATTACAAACATAAATGAATAAAATCAAATACTAAAAATGGGACCATATCTAACATTAGCATAAATTTAGACAATTCAACATACCTTCGAAGGTACTTCTTCTGCTTCTTCCTTATCTTCTGAAGACAATTTACTGTCTTCATCAACTTCCATTTTCGTAGAAATAGAATTTTCCGATTCACTTGGTTCTTTGTCAGCTTTTTCAATTTCAGCTACTTCTTTGTTTTCAGTATTATTTTGTACTTCTGGAATTTCTAAAAAATATTCAAAACTTAGTAAACATAAAGAAAGAAAACGGTAATTAAGAAAATAATAAAAAGAAAGCAGGCTCAATCTCTGCTGAGTTAGTAACTGATAAAGGTCACCATTGTCCACATATTGTAGCTTTAAAAGAGAACTACCTCAAAATTTGGCTTTCCCAACTTTTACATCACTTCACATAGTTCAGGGAACTACGGATTTGATGCTGAGGTAGATTATCTTTAACTATAATACCCAAGCACTTAGTGGCCGCAATTTAGTTCCAGGGTTCAAATCCGGCAGTGGCAGATTTTAATTTATCAACAACTTAGTTGACAAAAACATGGCGGCTAAGTGTGATCTTGGCCAAATCATATCATCCTTGCATAACTGTTGGGGCATAGTATCAGCAAAGTCTCAACCATATTCTAACTCTACCAACCCATTATGTGTTCTAGTTTTTTTATATTACCTGAGGGATTCACATCGGTAATTTAGATAGAAATAAGCTACTTATTAAATACAGAAACTGCAAAGATAAAAATGAAGTAACAACAGGAAAGACTAGTGTACAGATAAGATAGTTATCCTCAGAGACAGTGGGTGATACAGTTTGCCAGATTTTACCTTAAAAGGAAGAGCTGCAGTTGACATTATTATTTACAACTGATGATCTTATTTTCCATTCCAGCTCTCATTTATCATGGGCGTTTTATTAATCTCATTTATTTATCAGCTCAATTTAAAAAAATTAAAATGGAAAAAAAAAAGAAACCAAATGTAACAAATCAGTTGAATTACAATAACTAGATTAAAACTGATCTAGGTTAATTGCCTTTTTTTTAATTATTTATAATCTTCAAATTTGTATTTGCCACTAATGTATTGTTAACAAACATAGCGATTTTTCACTGAATTAAAATAATGTATACATATAAGAAATATTATTGTAGAATATAATATTTTATGGTCTATTGAATTAATATAGTTAAAAATTAATAATTAGATGGAATAAATTTGAGAGGGAGGCCACAGGTGGCTCAATGAAGTGGATGGCGGCCTGAGATAACACGAAAGTTTCCTCTCCACAATCTTAAAAGATGATATCCTCTAATAACCATACTACTAATTAATCTTTTACAAAATAGAAAAGTTTCTTACATAGAGAAAAAATCACAATTATGTTCTGAAGTAAATATTAAAAACAAAATGAATAAATAAATAAATAACAAATAGAAAAACTTCTTTAGAAATGATATTTGTTTACTTCTTTTAAATATATCAGTGGGGCTTTTGAGATTTTGCCTTTCCAACTGTTATTGTCAATCTATTGTTGTTTTTTTTATACAATAGATTATAGTTAGATTTAACAAACTTGCTAGTGTAAAAAAAGGTTGACTGAATAATAGACATCAACAGAGCTGTAAATGTATAAAAATGGCTCTACTATGGGGGTGGAGACTGGCAATGGTTGCGCAGGAAGGTGATTTGGCCAAGATCACACTTTAACACCAAGGTTTTACCCCAATTAATACCTATTTTATAGAGGCTGGATAAGACCAAGGAGGACTCACAGCTGTTCATAAAATAAATAATGTACCTGCCACAGCAGGTCTCGACTCACGATCTTGAGATCGCTTACTCAGCATCTTACTGAGTTAACCCACTATAACAGGGAAGATATAAATAAATAATTTAATCATAAACCCATTTAAAAAAAAGTGGAAATTGATAAGCCTATTAAAATAAAAAATCCATTAAAAATGTATTTTTTTTAAATAACAGTTGCTTATGGTTTAAAAAAAAAACCCCTGTGCCACTACAACCCATGAATGGTCTTTCTAGAACAACGGTTGTGGAGAGAGGTGGTTTGTCCAGTATCACACTCGACCATCAGGTTTTCCCCCAATTTAGGGTATCTACTTTATAGGGGCTGAGTGAGTCCCAAAAGGGTTTGTATACCTTACAGGGTCCATCAGTAGCAGCTAACAGATTTAATAATTTAACTGCCAGTCAGATTTGAAACACACTATGTAGTGAGCTACCCTGTTCCCTATGTGTTATTAGCATAATTACTAAAAGAAAAATGATTTATTTTATTAATTTTTAATAAACTTTTTTATAAAAAACAGAATTATGTGTTGTACATGTCAATATTTTTAAAAAATGTTTTATATTATAAATTTCATCAATTTCAAAAACACTGCACCACTTTTCTGACCGACAATATTTATTAGAATCATTATATCACAGTCTAAAAACTGCACAGTTCACTGCTGATCAGGTTTCAAAACTCATGAAGATTTGAAATGTTTGAATTTTCGTATGACACATAGCAATTCAGGGCCAAAAGATTTTAAATCGGTTCCAACTTCTCCACATATGATTTTACACTCAATTAAGTTCCATCTTCAATTTGTTGTTTTATGATTGAAGTGCATTTGTTAGTGTTGCGGAGCATAAAATCATGAATGACACTTCATATTATTTGTTTAGGCTAGTAAAACTCTTATTAACATTCATCTACGATGAATAGTATGTTCATTATTTCTATATTTGACAAATGAAATGTTAAGGGGCAATGTGATCTAGGTAAGCGAAATTGATTAACAAAAAAATTTACTTTAGAGTAGATATATAGATAATTGCATCTTTTGGTATACGTGTCAGCTGAGCAGCTGATCATTTCGGTATTTAACAATAAATTGGCATGGCACAATGATTATTTTATATAGATAAAACTTGTCAAATTTTTGGCACTAAGATCACTTTGCCTGGTAAAACTCCGTATACCTCAACAATAAAATATCAAAAAAATTAGTATTCAAGTTTACATAAAATGTTTCAATTTTGAGTGTAAAATAATGACAACTATTAATGTTTAAAAAAAATAAAACTTATTTCCTGCAGTCCTATGCAATCATAGGTTTTGTTTCTGAAGAATGATTTTGACCCACAGGTTAATTAATATTCACACATTCAAAATAAGACTAACACAAATCATAAATTTATAAAAACGTAAGATAATCATACTTGTGCCATTTTCTATGGGCGCTTCATTACATTCTACAGAAGCAGTGGCTTCATTAACCTTAACATCACCCATGATTTTTCAATTTTCAAAAGACCCACTAAACTGGTACTAAAATAATCATTCTGTAATAACAATCTGAAACAAAAACCATATAATAATAAATGTATACTTACAATAAAATAATAAAAACTTACTAAATAAATACTTATTTTGAAAATTACCAACTGGGATAGATATAGATGGTTTAAAATTATACACAACCTATACAATTAACTCTCTTATTCACAATGACAAATAAACTGGCCATATGTGCTTTCCGAGAAACATATGGCTAACTCAATGGCGAAAGGAAAATCACTGCAATCAATTCGGGATATAAATAATAAGAAATACAGAAACATACCCAAATATAACCTTGGACATAGCAATCATAAAAATACATATAAAGGAAACACCACAAACAGCTAATAGATTTCAGTTAGTGAGTACAACTAATGCTTTCACAGCAACAATCATGTTACACAGGTTCTAAACAAAATAAATCGTTATAGAAATAGCGTAGCACAAATTAAAAAATATTCAAATTTATAGCACTTATAATTAATACTATATTTAATGTATGAAACATTTAAAGGCAATAACAGAAAACAATTAGTACTAGACAAAATAAGAAACTTGATTTCATCATTAAAAAAATCCATTACACAGAAATTGACTAACTGAATCCTGAAAGGCATGGTAATGAAGTTCAAAATGAGAAATAAATTTTGAATAAATTCAAATTCTAAAACCTGTGTAAAATAAGATGAACCTAAGCCTAACCAAACACATGAATAAAACACTGTTGTTAGGTCATAAAAGTAAACATTGTGAGAAAACTATTAAAGGAACACTCCAAACTACTTACCGATAAAGTATTGAACTTAAAACTACATCGTCTATTAAAAGCACTATGGTAACTTCAGAGTTGTGAAGAAAAATCCAACAATACTCTACACAATAAACATTCACTAGCGATTGTGCTTGGGTCAAATAAGAAGCTACCACTACGCAGTATTACCACCAACTCAATACCGTTAACACTCACGAAATATTTTTGATGGACTAAATATTTATTTTAAGTTTCAGTGATATTTGTTGTAATTATAAATTTGAGGATTCGCAAATATAGATAAATAATAAAACAGAACAAAAATCCTTAACCGCCTAAAAGTATTAAATTGCGGGAATCAGCCGCCAATTGCTTATAGATAACCTACATTTTTCATGAAAATTAAATTATTTTAAAGACATTTGCAATTATGATTAATAAAACTCTTCGAAAATATTATATTATGTTATAAATATTTTGAAAATGAATACAATGGAATGTTCTATTTTAATTTAGTATATCTAAAGATTCATTAATAACCTAAAATTATATACATATATTTTTTTTTAATTTAGAAATTGTATTATCAACCCTCTTACATGCTACAATCCTAATAAATAATATTGAGTATTAAATGGAATTTTCACTAGAATTCTAAACATAATTATGTAAAACATAATAAATATAAAAAATACTTAAATAAACCTATATCAAATAATCTTATGCCTTATGGGTACTTGTAATGTAAAAAGTTCAATTATCTGCTTCATCAATATTAACATTAAGCTTAATGAGCAAATTTATTTAAATAATTAGAAAGCTACCCACCATATTTAATATTTGTCCAATATCACACTATTTTGAAAACATGTCCTAAGAAAAAGAGAAAGTTTCTTTGTTATTTAAACAGTGCTTTCTTTTTGTTTGATCAGTGGATTATGTTATTTTTTAGTGGGGTTGCACCTTCTGCTTAAATTTATTATTAGCTATTTTTACTCTGCTTATTATAATGCTGTTTTTATAATAACTTTATTTCAAAGTTTATATTTATATTTGCCATGCTTTCAATAATTACCATAGATTGAAATAAAAGTTATATTCTGTCACAAGTTGTTACTATAATGATATTCTAAAATGCTCATTGTGGAATAAACAGCTGTAATATGTTATAAATTGTATGCAAAAAAACAACAACAAAACAATGGGTGTTAATCACTTGACTGAATGTATTCAAAACGCAGTTTGGTATTCCACAAAACCAAAGATGACTTCATCAAAACCTGATTTCTACCTACCTGAACCAATACGAAATCTTATTAAAGAAAAACGTAGGATCAGAGCTTTATGGCAAAGAACAAGATATCCTTCTACAAAATAGAACTCAACAAACTAACCCGAAAACTTCAACAAGGACTACTTAAATTCTATAAACAACAGAGACAGATCAATGTCGACAGCTACAAGAAGTATACTAAAACAAAAGGTGGTTTGATATCCTCTTAGACGTACAGACAACATTTGGGCAATGACAAGTGAAGAAAAAGCTAACGAGTTTGCAATACACCTTGCTCAAATATTTAAGGCAAATGAAGTTCAGGATAATACTATCACTGACAAAATATATACTGACTTGACAAGAGCACCACCCCTATCACTCCCTCCTCCGGCATTTCATCCAAGAGAAATTTATCAAGTACTGAACAAAATGCCAAACAAAAATACAACGATACAGCCATTATTTCTTCTCACAGAGACCCAAACTTAGCATCTATAGCTCTTCAAAATCATTTATTTATTTGATTTATAAAAGCGGTTCTATAAATGTCAAATCAAAATAAACGCTTCAAAATCGAGCCATGTAAGCTTCTCTCTACGCAAAGCTTCATGTCCAGCAGTCAAAATTGACAACGATGAAGTACCTTCCAAAAACTATGTACGTTATCTCGGACTGTATTTGGACAAAAGACTTACATGGAACGTACATCTAAAATTAAAAAGACAAGACGCTACAAACAACTTCTTCTAGACTACAGATCTTCAATTGACTTACGGAACAAACGACTTATCAATAACAGTATACTTAAACCTATTTGGACATATGGAGCAGAACTTTGGGGTTCAGCAAAACAAGTCCACATACACAAGATACAAACAACACAGTCCAAAATTCTCAGAAAAATTGTTAATGCACCCTGGTATATTTCGAATCATACCATACACAATGACATGAACATTCCCACTATAAAATCATATGTTCATAACAAATACATAATATTCCACTCATCGACACAAAATCATTCAAATCCACTCGTTCTTCCACTTTCCTACTCCTTGTTACCTGGACTTGATAAGAAAAGATTAAATAGACATTGGTCAAAAGACCTACTCAAATTTCCATTCTAAAACTCGATGTTCCTGTACAAAAGCAAAGAGAAAAACACTTGGATCAAATTTACTGGATTCTCAATTGCACAGGTGCAATTGAAAATTAAATAATAAATAAAAAAATTGGTAAATTGTATAAATACACTGACATATATTACAAATTTGTTACCATTACAATTTGTTTTTAATGAGATAAATGCTAGATTAATCTTACAATGGATGGACTTACAAAAGAGGACATAATTTCTACTATTTTGACTCTAAGTGGAGATTAGGTGTAGTCTCTCTAGATTGAATATGATAAAATATTTGATAAGAATTCAGATATTCAAATCCACATCAAAACTAACTAGATAATTTATTCCACAGGCTGTCACTTCGAGTTGAGTTACAGCAAGTTTCAACTTTTTATTCATTTCATTTTAATATTTACCAAAAATACAAGTTATCGTGAGCTTCTTTAGTATGAAAAAGAGAATGTAATTTTGGTTAATAAGTAGATTTCGGCAATCATTTCATCATGAAATGAACGTTTTACAAACACATATCATCTGTACTTCGAAATATTAGTTTAAACTTTTATTTCTTGATGTAATGATTACCTATATCTACTCATTACTCATAATTACATTCTTTTTTCCTTAATAAAGCTCACAATTGTATATTTGGAAAATATTAAAAATGAAACGAATAAACAGTTAAAACTTGCTGTAACTCAACTCAAAGTGACAGCAGAACAGCTACCACTAACTTCAATATCAATGTAGACAAGCATAAAATCAGCACGAAGCTTTAATAAATGACAGCAATAGTTCTACTGAAGGTTTTCTTATAATGATGGAATAGGGAAAACAAAGAATCCACTAGGTGGAATATTGATCCTGTTAGGGAAACTTGCAACAGTATTACAATCTGAGATACTTGTAATTATTAATAGTAATATTGCTATTAACAATTAGATGCATTATATCTTTTTTCTTTTTGTGTGCTACAAACCTCCTAATATTCATTCATCTATTCCATATTTCTCTTTTCCAGTGGTCCTCAATAGTTCTATAACTTAAAATAACACTTTCACATGTAGATTTAAAAAAAGTAGGCGTATACTAGTACACATACCTTAGCAAAAAAATTATTCTCAATCAATACTGTTTGATCAAGACTGATGCTGTCATTCCAGTATTGAAGAATATGGTAGTAACCGTGATCCATTGCAATACACCTCTCCAAAGCAGGTGAAGAACTTTTCTAAACGTAAAGATCTTTGTTAAACCATGACCAATCCTACTGTAGTCAGCATGGTATGGAAGGAAATTATCGGATAGTTAATATTCGGTTTTATGATGGTAAAAGACTTATATACAAAAAAAAACACAAAAAAACTTGCTTCTACCTTGAGTACTTCTTGGCTTTTAAGTATGTCAAATACTAACACCCCTTCATCTGTAAATCTCTTTCTTCATAAGCATTTTCTTGCAGTAATTGCCATAGAACTTTAAGAGGCCCTGAAGAAACATTCATTATTTCAGCACATTCGGCTATTTCCGCTGTATAAAAGAAATGTAGACTGGAACAAGGCATTCAGTGAGTATATTGACAACCAATTAGATCCAAAACTCAATATCTTCTTGGTGCAAACTTCTTCATAGAGTTCTTAACTGGTGAAACAGTTTGTTTTAACGACATGCAAAATATGATAGAAACAAATTACATGCACATGATTAAATTAATTCTAATTACATAGATTTATCACTTTTTTAAATAAAATAATGCAAGGGCCGTTAATGTTTCGGCATCCTTAGGAATGCCTTTTCTTTCCATCTAAAACTCCTAAGGAATGCGTGCCTCCATGTGGTGCGGCTGGATAACTCTATTCCAATGAAAGGGTAGGAATAGAGGAACTAAAACGAAACCCTCTAAGGCTAACTACCTTAGTTGTACTCTGTCAGGGAAATCTGACCCCAAAAATAAACAAACAATATCATGAAAGGAGCTTTACACAAAAATGACTCCCCTGAAGATAATCATGCGCCTTCTGGAGAGACTTGGAAGAAGAGATAAGCAAGATACCGCAAAATAACATAAAGATACTGTGGGGGATTTCAACACGCAATTGGTGAAAGAGAAAAAGTTTAGGAAAATAGTAGGGGAATACCCAGCACACAATAGGACAAACAGGAACGGGGAAAGATTAATCAAACTATGCGAAAGCGCAGGTCTAAAATTAATGTCCACACATTTCAAAGCAAAAGTCGGTAGGAAAAAAACATGGGTATTTCCAAATACTCTTCTGGGAGAATTTCAACTAGACCCTGTGGCAATCTCTAAATTATACCATAGAGTAATACAGAATGTATGGGTGAAGAGAGGAATAAACGTAACATCGGATCATTTCCCATCACAAATCAATGTAAAACTGGTATCAGGCAAAAGACACCGACACGCGAATGACAAAAAGATAAGTAAATTAGAGAGGGAAATTTTGATGAAGGAAAATGAGCGGATGTACAGGAAAAGTCTAGAAATACCACAAAAGTGGGAAGAGGCAACAAAGAATATGGTGGAACTTGCAGAAATGATATTTTGAAAAACTGCTTAACTGTGAAGAGCCCAAAGAAAGACTGGCGACACTAAGAAATACCTCCGAAAAAATGAATTTAGATCCACCTGATGATGAAGAAATAGACAATATTATAGCAGCGCTAAAGAACAACAAAGCATCAGGGGAAGATGTGGTAATAGCAGAGATGTGGAAATTAACAGGAGATGATTTCAGAAAAAGAATCACAGAACTAATGATGGATATTAGAGAAAAAATCTCAAAAGAATGGAAAACTCCTCTAATACATCCCCTGCATAAAAAAGGATCAAAAACAACCAACTACAGAGGAATTTCCCAGCTATCTGTCAGGTATAAGATTTTTTCTAAAGCGCTACTTAACAGCCTGAACCCACAAACAGGAGAATATCATTGAGGCTTCAGGAAAGGTAGATTGTGTCAAGAGCTAATTCTGAGCCTAAAACTGTTAATAAATTACTACAAATCAAAAGCAAAGATAAGCCTCTGCATCTTTTTTGTCTACTTCAAAAAAGCATATGATTCGGTAGATAGAAAAACACTGCTGGAAGTGTTGGAGGAGTATTGAGTGGATGGGAAGACAAGAAGGCTGATAGAACTGACACTGACGGACACGGAATCGAGGATCAAGTTTCAGGGATCCATCAGTAAACCCTTCCAAATAAGAACAGGACTCATACAAAGGGATAGCCTCTCCCCGGTACTGTTTAACGTAGTCCTGGACAAAATCATGAAGGAAATGTGGAAGAGCAACGATGCTAGTGGAACGATAGGGACTAAAAACAAGCACATCAAAGTAAGATGCCTGGCATATATGGTCGATCTGGCCTTAATAATAGAGACTGAAAGCGAAGCAATAGAGTAGTTGAACAATTTAAAGGAAATAGCTGAAAAGGCAGGTTTACAGATATCGTTTCAGAAAACAGAATTAATGACTGCAGATAGAAACTTTCAAAAGAAAAATAGAAGAGACAATGTATGGGAGAATTAAAGTAACAAATAAATTCAAATAGCTGGTTAGAGCTAGAGCGAAATTTTGTGTGAAATGGAAAAGGCTTATTTTCAAAGTTGAAATTGGTCCCTTTAGAATTTTAAATTATTTCCTTATACAAACTGTAAAAAAATGAAGGGATATTGCCAATTTTTAGAATTTATTTTGTCAACCATTTCTGTATTATTTTTATTTATAAAATGCATTAATATTTATTAGTTATTATTATGATTTTTCAGAGGTTATTTACTCAAAGAAGAATATTAAAATAATAATAATAATAACAAATTTTCTTTAATTATAAAAATATAGCTAACATATACTTGTTAATAATAAACAGAGTTAACAAATCAAATTTATATCTGATAGTATCATGGAGGACCACCATTACTCATTTATTTCTAATGTAGACTACTTTCATAAACCAGTAACTAACAAATAATTTTATACTTCTGAATTCATATTGATTGAATTAAGTTCATGGAAGGTGATGAATATAAATGAGCGAAATCAAAATGTTACAAAATTTATTTAAAATATTTATAAAAATGATAGAAAATAAGGTATCTGTGCATATATGTACACATAATTGAAAAAATAAATTATTGTTAAATATCTTCTTCTCTACTTTCTCTACTTTCAACAGACTCAGCACATCCTGAAGACTCTGAAATAAATAAAACTAATGAGTTAAACTTTAAAATCATTAAGAACTAATGAAATATTTTTATAGTTATGTTTTACCAGATGAAAACCGAGTGCTACAATGAACATGTATGTCTATTAATTGTCTTTCATCTATTTTATCTTCTTTCTTAAAAAGATTTTTTAGTTCCCCAGTGCTTGTACTGTCATTACTCGAATTTAATATATCACCAACTGAAACATTTTCTTGATTGTACTCATTTTTCGTGGGTCCACTGTCCATTACATCTTTATGAATAACACCCATCTCTGATTTAAAAGTTTCAGGAAGACTGTTTTTCACAATTCCTTTAGTTTCAGACAAATTTTTCATTGAATTTGGTTCACCGCCTGCAAAACTTGTGGATGGTTCAAAGTAGTGAGGAATCTCTTGAAATGAAATTGAACATGGTTCATTTAAAACATCATCTTCAATTTGTTTGTTATAAGGCTTTATTTCACCGCTGCTGTAACTATTGGAGGTATATACATATCCTATTTCTCCTTCAGACATTTCTTCCTGAAATTTAAATTGTATTATTAATTTTTTTAAAATATAATAAAGAACATTTTATCAGCAATGATAATGAATAGAAGAAGAATTTTTCGGTTTGAAATACAAGTGATGAACTATATTTTTGAGAAGATGAAATTTCGTTTCTATATTCCTGTGTTCGAACCAAAAAAAAATCAAATGTAAGGAGCTTAATAGAGGAAATAAGCCATTGTAAAGCTTAACAGATTAATATAAACCTATTATAGCTCAAATTGAACCTAATTTTTTTCAATAGCGAAGCCTCCAAAAATTATGTATTGTGAATTTGGTTGGTAGACCATGAGTTGAGATGAGGCTAACCAGAAACTTGATGATTCGTGATGCAGGGGATTAATTTAAAGTCACCTCAAGCCCATTAATTGTTTTAGGCCAAAATTAACTTTATATATATTTATACAAATTATTTCTAGATTTCTGGATAAGGATCAGGACACTTTTCTTTTTTTTTATAGTTTTCTGTTTAACTATCAACAGAGTACAATTTTATCTTGAAACTTCTACACCATTATCTGTCCATTTTATTTATTCTTAATTATTTAGAATTATAATTTATTCTTTATAAATAAAAAACAGTTATGGGATGATAATTATGTAGAATGTCCTGATGAAGGTCGAACATCACCAATATGTAGACGTAATTTGGAGATGGTTAAAGATTAAAGGAGGACAATGATGCTAATGGAATAAGTGTTCCATTGTTGTTATAAACACTAATTTATATTTAGATCCAAAAATGAGATATTTAGACCCAAAAAGGATGAATCCACTAGACAATTTAAAAGGATTCACAACACGGATGTTCATACATCCTGTTAATATAACTGAAGTGATAAATAACATCCTGAGGGATAAGATAAGCTTCTAAAATTGTTGAGCTTAATAATGAACAAAGTCCAAAAAAAGTTTAAAAAAGCTAAGTCATCTAAATGGTGTAGACTGAGGGCTGGATGACAGGATTGCGTTAAGAGTGATCATCCAGATTTGCGTTCGGAAGGTAATTGATGGTCGGAGGTTTGTAAACAATGATTTGAGGTATCAGCATGGAACCTTCAGCTTCACCAAGATTATTGAATTTTATGGAGAACACTGAATTGCTAACCTGTATCAATTAAGTCAAACAATTGTAGAGTCTGTAACATGGCTCCCATATAGTAATTTGATGCATGATAGCCTATATCACCATTCATCAACTTTTTTTTTTAGTTGTCTATAACATTTCATAATTCACAATTGTATTATTGATCTTCCAGGGAGATAATATTAATATGAAATTACTGATGTAACTAGTAATGTGATATAAAAGTATTAATGAAATAATTTATAAAGCATCTTATACTTACAGGATTAAAGTAATTTAATTTGATGCAATCATCAGACATTTCTGAAATATCTTCAGTATTCAGTGGTAAAGATTGAATAATTTCCTCTGGATGTGAAGATTCAGAGAAATCGTCAAATTGTTTCTTCCAAGCAGTTTTGTCATTTTTTGGCTCCTTTAATAACTGAGATAAATGTATAATTGAAACACTATCAATTGTTGTATCACTTTTTGTTAGATCTGATGAGTGAGATAAATTATCAAAAGCCAAATTCTGAATGGAGCCACCATTAATAGCTTCGGATGGTACTTCAGGTGTATCGCATGATGACTCATTTTCCTGAACCTGAACAGGAGAGTTGTCCGTTTTTCTAAAAAGAGAATCTGAAGATTTTAAACCTCTGTCAACATGTGAGGGGCCACTGACAAACAGAGAATGAACATTAGCATTGGAAACTGTCATTGATTTGTTGTTTGAAAATGTTACATCATGTTGGGCCTTTTCAAATTGTTCTGGAATAGGAAGCAACCTTGAGAAATCCTTTTCCATTGAAATTGTATCAGCTGGATTCATAATTTTTTTATCTTCGTCATTGATTTTGGATTCAGATGGCACACTTGAACTGAAATCTTTGGGTACTGATGTAAGTATCTTGTGTTGAAATGGATGTTTTGGTGCAATTCCACTTTCAGAAGCAGATGCAAAATGCAAAACAGAAGTCCTCTGAGAATCTAACTCATCTTCACTTTTTGATAAAATTGTAGGTGTTTTTGCAACTATTACAGTACTTTCTTCATTGCTCTCACTATTTTCAAAAGATTGTTCAACACTCACTAAAGCCAAAATGGCTTCTTCAAATAATGCTGAATTTTTTCGAGAAATATTCACTTCCTCCACAGTTCCTGATTCCTTACTTTTAAATGAAGCAGTTTCAGATACTTGTTGAATTGCAGTTTCTTTATGACCAGAGTTTTCTATGTTTCCATGAATTTCAAGTGAAGAAGAGACTTTTTCTTTATCGCCATTTAAACTGCTACTTCTATTATAGTCAACATTCTCAGGTAAAGGCAAGAGCCTGCTATGAAGGCCACCAACAGTTGGCCTTTTGTTAATTTCCTTTTCCTTTGAAGCTAAGTTAATATTTCCAGTAATATTTGCACTTATTGCTACGTCATTAAATTGATCTAAATCATGATCTTGAATTAAATTACTCTTTTCAATTCCTTCCACACTTAGTTTAGGATCTATATTTCGTTTCTCAGAAGTTTCTACTAATGCATTGGAATCTTTGAGTTGAAGACCGAGAGGTGGGCTCGTCAGATTTTCAAAAGGTGCAATCTCTTGATTATCTGGTGTACCCCTACGATAACACCAGTTTCCGAAATCTTCATTGCTTTGAGTACTAATTAAAGAGCTGGCAGATTTATAAAAAAGTTCATTTTTCAAACTGGCTTTAGAAGAACTGGTGTGTATATCGTTTGCTGAGGCTTTATGGTCTGTACGACTCATTAACTTTTGGTCTAAAAGTTTTTCACAAGTTACTTCTGACGTTTTAAACTTATTGACCATTTCAGTCACCTTGTTTTCCAGAAATTGGATAAAATTGGTCGTTATGTGTTGAAAATCATTAATATTTTCTTTTTTTTGCAATGATGAGTTCTCATCTATATTTTGTTCATATTCTGATAATGCTTTTTTAATATTGCTAGAAGTGTCGATTTGAATTGATTCTAAATTGTTAACTTCTTTTTTATGTGGAACAGATTTCAATCCATTTTCATTGCCACTCTGCTGACTAATTATTTTATCTTCTTTGTCCAGATTATACAGAAGCTTTACTTCTTCGCTGTTATGGGTCTTCTGAACTGTAACACTGCTTTGGAGTTTTTCAGATTGCTCAGGAAAACGTACTTCTAATAAAGAATTAGTAGAAGCATTGGTCATTCTCAAAACAGTAAAAGAGCCTGCATCAGATGGAATAGTAATAGGCTCCAGGACTTCAACTTTTGGTTTTTGACTTCGACTTAAGTCATCACAATACATTGTTGCTATATCTCGTTTACCAACAAAATATTGAGTCTCAACATCTTTTTGCTCACCGTGAACTTTATTTATCCTTGGAATATTTTGAGCTTGGATTTTTTCATCTTTAGTATCTTTTTCTTTTTGGGTATTTTTACTTGCCCTAAAGGGTAAGCCTGATGCGGAAGTCAAAGTTCCACTTCTTGAGTCTTTACTGGATACAGACAACTCTTGGTGAGATTGGTTTGACAGGAATTGTTTTTTAGGACTGGAATGTACTAATGAACTTTGTCCTCCACTAGAATGAACTTGTGCAATTACGTTAATGTCAGTCATAGCCAGTGATCCATCTGAAATTGATTAACAGTATTTAATATAGATAACAAATTAAATTTTTTTATTAACTTAAAAGACATATAGTTCAATCTAATAATCAATAACTTTTCCAAAGATTAGGTTGGTTGGAGATGCAGTAAAAGAAAATCATACTAATAAGAGAATCTTACTAATTGTGTGCCAACATTTCGGCCTATCTTAATTTGGAAAAAAAAGGAAAACAGAAGTGATATTAGCAGTGATAACTCAATAGCAGAGATAAAAATGGATAAAAAAATAAGTGACTAATATAATAAACAATGGAGCGCACAGCCTAAAATATATTAATAAAATAACAAGTGAAAACTTTAAAAATTTTAAAAGGGGAGAAGAATAATGAATTATAATACCTATTAAATTGTACACAAACTAAAAAAGTTAATTTAATTATAATAAAATATTTTAATGGAAATAACTTCTATGAAAATTTGGGGATATGAAAAATATATAAAGGTAGTAATGACAAAGTTAGTAGTATAAATCATGAAAATAGTATTAATTAATAATGTTGACAAGTAGTGAAAATAAATTAACAATAAAATTAAAATTAAAGCAATGCAAAAAGATAGGAGAATAAATTAAATCTAAGATGTTATGAAATACATAGACAAATATAACTTTAAAAAATAAAGGAGTAAAATATAAAGTTATGTAAGTTTAAAGAAAGAATAATGTAATCAT
Organism: Troilus luridus; assembly: GCA_964056705.1. Taxonomy (NCBI): domain Eukaryota; kingdom Metazoa; phylum Arthropoda; class Insecta; order Hemiptera; family Pentatomidae; genus Troilus; species Troilus luridus. The sequence goes on along the minus strand of OZ057412.1, from coordinate 58,959,500 downwards.
GTGTGGATAAGAAACAGGAATAGTACCCTTATACAATAAAAGCATAATACAAGAAGGAACAGGATGGACCAAAATACTTTATAATATCAAAAATGTATTAAGTATGTAATGTGCCAACAAAATAAAATTCTTTTATTGCACCCACAACCAAATTCTTAAAATTGTATCTATGATCAATATACCAAACCAACACAACAAAAATTCAAACTAATCTATTTATCTATTTTATAATATTTATTTAAAATTTGAATGTAGTTTTAAAATTTTAAATATAATTTAGTCAAATGGTTCTCAGTGGAAAAATGGAATCTTGGTCGGGAGTTTAGAGGAAGTTCTGAAAATTCTCATTTATGTTTTTAGATGGCAGATTTCAAATTTCAACTTTGCCAACTTGTATTATTTTTAAAGTAAAAAGAAGTATTAGGTTAGGTTTCCTTTCATAACATGAAAATCATGTTGTTTTTGCCTTCTTTTTTTTTATCAATATCAACCTATACCAAATCAGATTTGAGTAAATTCCCGATAGTATTGTATCGAATCTCTATTGTATTATATTGTATTCATTCAATGCTTTATTGGTTTCTCTTCATAAAAATAAAAACAAATTTGATGAAGTCACAATATTTCACAAGAGCATCAAAAGTATACAACAGAACAGGATAGAAGATAACAAAAGGGCACAGATTAATAATAAAACTGGCCAAAATCCAGCATAGTAAAAATCAATTGGTATTTTCGTCAGGGTCAATACAAATAAATAACAATAAAAATAATTTGTCATCTCAACAAGTCTGTAATCCTCTGTACATTCATTCACTAAAGCTAGTTAAACATTAAAGTAATAGGTAAAATCCTTTCAAACTATATCATGTAATCTGGGTAGGTTACAAATTATCAATATTTTGAAAGACAAATTCTGGTTTCCATGATGCCATTCAAGCATTTATCTTCCCTATGTTGAGAAAGAACAATATTGTTTAAGGAAGTAACTGTTTAGTTGTTGTTTTATATAATGTTACTTAAAGTCAGCTTTCAAGACAATAGTAAATGTGGTCTCACAGCTCTGAACTGAAATTCCTTTTGATGCAACTCTATCTTTTGTGAGCAAGAGATAAGTTGTTGGGTCTAGAGATTCTTCAGATTCTGATTTTGCTGAATAAAAAGTCAGAAACTATTTTCACTTTCATGCTGTTAAAGAAAAACAAAAAGTGTAATTTTTGTGTACACTTTTGAAGAAAAAAAATTGGGTAATTATTCCACAGGTTGTCGCTTCGAGTTGAGTCACAAGTTATAACTATTCATTGGTCTCATTTTTAATATTTTCCAAAAATACAAGTCATCATGAGCTTTAGTATAGAAAGGAGAATGTAATTTTGGGTGGTGAGTAGATTTTGATAATCATTTCATCAAGAAATGAATGTTTAAACAAACATATATCATCAATATTTCGAAAAGTTAGTTTAAACTTTTATTTCTTGATGAAATGATTACCGAACTCATTACCCATTACCCATGACATTCCCTTTTCCATACCTAAGCTCATGATAAGTCGTACTTTTGGAAAATATTAAAAAAGAAACAAATAAGTAGTTAAAACTTGTTGTAATTCAACTCGAAGCGACAACCTGTGGAACAGATACTAACAATTGAGGTGACAAAGTTGAAATTTGTTGAAAAGACATCTACATTTTTAGAACTTCTCTCCCTGGTAAACTAACCATTAACATTCCTGTTTTTCGTTCTTTTGTAAGTTTGCGAAAACTATAATCGAAAAGACTGTATATGGTTAAAACTATCATAACAACATACTATATCACTAGGTAAATGAAAGAATTTTATAATACAAAGCATCGTACCATAAGATTTAGAACTGTCAGCATCTTCCCAGTCATCTTCATAATCTTGGTCTCCTTTATATATCTATAAAATATAAATAAAATTAAGGATACAATTAGTCTGGGGGTGCAGTCAATAATAACACCCAATAAGCAAAACTTATTTATTACTAGTGCCGACGTTTGGCAATTGAATCCTTCATTAGATCTTCCAGTCAACTATTTTCCTCTCTAACATAAATAAAATTACATTTCAAGGTTTTTAACAAAATTTAAACAAGTTCTAAGAAGGATGAAGTACTGCTAACTAGAATAAAATAGATATTTTAATCTCTTGAAAATATTGTGTACTTATTTAATTTTATTGTAAATTGTTTTTATTAATTATGCTATTGCAGGACCACTAAGGATCATTATTCCTCATTCTCTAAAGAATAAAGAAACTACCACAAATATGTATTTCTATTGATTGGTTAATCGCTATAATTTTATGGTATATGAATGCATACACATTGAGTCAAAAAAGTATGTATGCAGTTTGTGTTAAATGTTTCAGTCCTATTACTTTTCAATACAGTGAGTGACAATCTTGAATTAGTTATTTAGTATTATACAATTTCTTTGAGCAGTAGAAGAAAATAGAAGCAAATAAAAAGTTGAGTTTGTAACTCTAGATTAGAGATTCTAATTTTAAGAAAACCAGATCCTGTAATCTGGTGTTTGGAGGGTCATTACAGTCATTATATTATCTTTTAATATGGTAATGATCTGAAACATATTGCAAAGCTTGTTCAAGAATTGCTCATTTTTATTGGAACAATAAAAGGTTTCCTACCAATAATTTTTCTAGGTTAAAAATGTGCAACTATATCTGCCAATTGAATCTTATACTTCAAAAATATTATTTAGAAAACTGATAAACTAAAAATATAATTTATTTTTAATTATTGTTCTTTTGATAGTGATTATTTTTAATTTTTTTTTTTTTTATGGATCGGTTAAGCGAATTGATTTGTCTGGCTTGGATACAACCCCTGGTAGCTCAATGGTTTAGAGCACTGCACTACAGATGCAGACGACCCGGGTTCGAATCCCGGCTATGACAAATCTTTTCTCTTCAAAATAAAAATATAATTAGCTATAAATAATCTGAGTGTTAATGACATATTTATAAATAATATAAGTATAATTTATAAACTGTCATGTTAATGAATTATATACAATAAACAAGCAGTAGAAGGAGAGAGAATAAGACAAATTGAGATTAAAATCTAAAAGTTACATTGACCAATATTTTACTCTATATCAGAGAAGAAATTCGTTGACTGTAAGTAGTAATGAAGGACGGAAATAGTTGGGGGTGCAATCAAAAATTTACACAAGAAATAAGTGGAAACTTATTATATTTTATGTGAGCCAACGTTTCAACCTACTTTGTAGGTCATCTTCAGGACTATGAGAAAAAACAGACAAAAACAAAAACTATGATGGAAAAGATGGGATTTCCATCCTTCATTTAACTCTATAGTAAAGAGGGTTGAATTTAATTTCATATTTCATCAGCAGAGTGAACACATACCACAAACTATGATTGAGTTTGATTCTTATATAAAACTGAATAAAACATTCTAAAATGTCCAATTTTACCTTTGTTTCAATTGTTTCCTCCATTATTTCACTTTCGCCATCATCATCATCATCGCTGGCACTCTTGATACTGAAAAATGTAATTAAATTAATAATTAATTAATGCAACAATTTATCAAATCTAAAAAACAAGCAATAACTTCATCATAATAATTAATTAAGGGATCAATTTGGAATATATTTAAGCTATTTATATTTTTCAATGCAGGGAAGTAGTATGGAAATGATAAACAGTATATTCTTTGTCCACGAAAGTACAGACTTAAAACAACACAGTTATTCGCATTATGCAAATAGTTTAATCAATTTCATTACAATCATTTTTTTTTTAAATTAAAATACCTTTCTTTTTTTTTTAGTATGAAATTTTTGTAAGCATATTTTCTAAAAAGTTTACAATGAAAGCTTTTATCATAATCACATTAGTTCTACAATTGAGTTTCTAGTTCTAGCCTCCTTCAGCAGCTTCTGCCATTTACCCCTGTCCCATACCAATGTTCGATTATGTCAATATTGTTTGAGTAATATAGGAGCTGGATATATTTAAAAACTATTATTCTACCACCCTATATTTTTTGCCTGTCTAACTGCCAGTTCCAGGCATAAATCGAAAAGAAGGTAAGATAATGCATCATCTTAGGGAAGCTCTTTTCTGATAGCAAACTCTTTAGGATTGGCACCATTTAAAGAGAGGAATTTCAGAATCTTGAATGCTTTTTGAAGCCTTTTGCAATAAAGGCTGTCATAGGCTATTTTACAACCAATGAGCAGATTGATTTTTTTGGTTTTTTACATTTTATCCTAGTCTTCTCTTGAGGATAATCGATAGAATAAATATATCATGGATAATAGACTTGCCTTTCCTGAAACTATATCGGCAAGATCTTTCTTTTATTAATTGTTTGACATAACCAAGATAATTGAGAGTATTTTGTAATCATATGAGAGTGGAATTATTACTAATCATTTGCAATATTCTAGACAGTGACTCTTTTATTAATAATTTGGTTCTATCATGTGGCGTAATATCTGACACCCATACAAGGTCTTGAAATGTTTTTTCATTTGCTAAGGGTCATCTGTTTTGAAGTTCTCAGATGGAAAACCATCGTATCCAGGGGATTTCTTATTCACTTTATCACCTTTTTCATCCTCATTAAGGAGCTAGAAAGCAAATGACGTTTCTTTAAAGTATCTGTATATCCTAAAATTGATAATTTTAAAATAAAGTACTGTTGTATTAGTTTAGTTTCAACTCTTCCTCCTAAGGATATCCAAACTGCTTTTTATAATAATAAAAAAATGACATTTCCACAAGTTATGGTTTACACAACTGTTTTAAAAACTCTAAACCTCTCAAACAATTGAAGATGTTATAATAATAAAAATAAGTTAAAGTAAATTTGGGAGTAATAAGTTGAACAAAATAAGGCCTTGTAAAGTTACTTAAACATTTCATCATTCCTGTCTATTTATTTGGTAAAATCAAATCCATTGTTAAAACAAATATTTAACAGTAGTTTATATTTATTGACTACAACTTTTATTTTGAAGTTGTAATAATATGAAAAATAGTTGTGACATAAAAAAAAGTTATTTCACTAAGGTAATGATAAAACTATTTATTGAGATTTGCAACTATACTAAGAAGAAAGCAATTAATTGAAGAGTCCATGGAAGAAAGGGAAAAAATCACATAGTAACACTGAAGTGGAGTAAGACGCTAATATATGTATACATTATTCAGTAAAAGAATATGATAAAAATAAACAGTGTGGTGGTTAGTATGCTAGAAGTGTTCAAAGAACACCCAAACACAGATGAAAGGGGAACTCCAAAATTGATTTTCTCAATATCCATTTCAGAGTATTCTCCCCTTTTCTCCTGTGGCTTTTTCAATTGTGCTGTCTCATTAAATAGCTACCCTGATGGGGCATCAGGTTTTAGGAGAACCTACATGTTAGCACTCCAATAAAAATGTTTTGTTTTTTTAAAAAAAAGATCAAAAGTTTTTTAGAACAGTGTAAAATGGTCGTACGGAGGGGGAGGGGGGGGGGTGCAGTCAATAAATTTTACACAAAATAAATTTAGCATAAGTGGCACAAATAAAATAAGTTAAATTTATTTTGTGTGAAATTTATTGACTGTAGCCCCCTACCATTTCTCACTCTTCTAAGATATATCCAGTCAACCATTTCCACATCAAAAATTAATTTTGTTTGAGTCTATTAACAAAACCTTATTCCACTTTTTCTTTCTCCCTATGCCTCTCGGCATGAAGGTAAACTATTAACAAACAAAACCAATTTTTTTTATTTCTAAATATTTACGTATGCTCATTTGAATTTCTTTTTTAAATATGATGTTCATAAATAATTTTTTTAGTGAAAATTAAATCAATTCAATAATTTAAAACCTACAATTGGATTTTCACACTTTGGTAGTACAATCAATCAAATACATACACAAATGTTTCGTTTAAAACATGGACATCTTCATTCGCCACTGGTCTGTTCTTGTTGATTATCGAATGCTCTGAATGGTCGGTCTGGGATGACTCTTTTGTCGGTACGGCCTTTTTCAAGTTTTCATTGATCTCAAGCACCTTTTCTAAACGTTTAAACCTCAGTTCTATATCTCGTGAATTTTTAGCTTCCTCCATTGCTTTATGCTTTCCTCCTGGAATTAGCAGGCGATATGGGATGTACAAATTTCCTGGGATGTTTCCCTTACTATTCGTAACCATGTTTCCTTCTGAAAAATAAATTTCAATTAAAATATGTATGCATTTAAATAACTAAATTTAATTTCTGTTCTATATAAAAATAAATATTAATATAGATATTACATGGATCTAAAATTTTACTTCTAAATGGTTTTATGTTTAATTTTCAATAAAAAAATTTATTAAAAACTTAACCTGCTGTGATTTTAATGAAAGACAGCATCTTTAATGAATAAACGCTCTTTCCACAAATATTAAAGTAAGAGAAGAGTTACTCAGCATCTATTGAAGTAACGTTTAGATGTTATTAAATATTTAACATTTAATTTTGATAACTAATACTATTAAAGAAATTTAACACATTTTTTACTATAGTAAAAATCACTAATTATATATTTACTTATTTATTGTATATGTCATTTTATCTCAGTTAATCAAGGTATCAATTTATCACAAAGACATCTGCCACTTATGTCAAATTATTCTTGTTCTGGATAAAAAAATCGTTAGTAATTAGTTAACTTAATTTATTCAATTAAAATTACAACCATCAATTTTTCTCAAGAGAAGCAATAAATATATTAAAAATTGTTAACGTCAATAAAAAATTTTGATTTCAGTAATTTAATTGGTATTACAAATATAAAAACTGAAATTGGGAAAAAGTAATTGATGTATAATAATCAATTTATTTTTTACAGTAATATATTTAACTTAAATTTTAATTAGTTAATACTGATTACAATTTGTATCCAAGGAGCAAGAGAAATTATTGAACACTTGGGAGAGAAAGATCTTTAGAAAAATATATGGCCAAACCAAAGAAGGAAATCATTTCCATATAAAAAAAAATCAAGAACTGAAGGACCTATATGGAATTATTATATGGAGAACCTGGTATAGTGTCTTATATCAAAAAAGGAAGAATAAAATGGTTGGGCCACGGAAGAGCCGTGAAAGCTCGGTCATAGTAGAGGAAAATTGTCAGGTAAGTTAATAAATAGTGCCATGTGAAGAAGAAGAAGAAGGATACAAATAACAATTTTCTGTTTTTGTCGCCGATTGTTGAGGTCGATGAGGTAACATTAAAGAAAAAAAATTTAAATTTTGCAGGTAGGGTCACTTCTCATAATTTCCGCAAATAAGTTTTTTTTTACTATCTGGGGTGTTTGTATGTAGTTTTATGTATGTTTAAATTAATCATATCTAATGCAAAATCGCAGACATTTCCGAATTTTATGAGCAGTTTTCGCAAAATACTTAAGACCCCTAATGTCAGTAAGTATTCAGAATTTTGAAACATACCATAAATAAAACATGCATGCAATATGGCTTTCTTTAACAGGGTAAATGACAATTTTTCACCTTAAATACACTTGTAACAAGTTATCAAGGAAAAGCTAAAAACATTTTTTTTAATTAGTAGAAAATGGACAAGATAGAGGTCAAAAACATTGATTTTTCTCAAGAGAAGCAATAGATATTTTAAAAAATCAATATTTTCCATTTTAAGCCAATTTTGAGAGGTTTACTTGAGTGATTTAAGCATTTTTCAGCTCAATGGTTGTAGTATTTTATGCTCTAGAACTTCTACACTAGGATTTTTTCTTTCAGATCACTCATTTCCAAGCCACAGACTCAAATTCACTTATTTTATTTTATTTATTTTTGTGACATCCCCTAAGTACGTAACGTAAGTTCCCTGCTCCTGTGTTTGTCTGTATTTTTTGACACAGATTTAAAATTCAATGCTCTTTACTTTAATATACCAACATTTTTTAGAAGGAATATTTATTTAAAAAAAAAACAAAAAAAAATTTTCCATCTACATTTGTCATTTTTTTAAAAACAACTATCTAAATAAAAACATATAAATTACCTATATCATGTGGATCATTAGTAGTAACAGAAGTTGGTTTTGGTGAAAGATCAGTTGTCTTGCTTAATTGTTTTCTTACTCTGGGTACTGAAGATTTTTTAATTTTCTTCTTTTCTTCACCTAAACAATTTTTATAGAATAAATTACTAGTTAATCAATAAATGATTGTAATTTTTGAAAGTGGTATAAGCCCATTTTTCAAGTATTGAGATATTCAAGGGTTTGCATTCGAATTGCCAGTTCACATCTTTTCAATTTTATAATGAAACAATAATCGTTAAAATTACTTATAAGAATAAACAATTTTTTAATATCCTAGATATATAGATGGACCTATACCACTTTCAAAAATAAAGCTCATTTCATACCTAAAGAAAGCTATAAGTTCAATTATATTTCTTTTTTAATAATATAGTGCATACAAAAATGACCACTGAAATGTTTCCAAATATTTATATTATTATTTCTTTGATATAAAATACAATTAATACTCAAAGTACAGTCCATTGTTATCTACCGTCATTAGCCATCCGCTAGCCAAATGCTTGATCCTACACTGATACCATTCCTTGGGATGGCTGCTAAAGAACTCTTGGATCGCAATTTCAACTTCCGCAAAATTATAAAAAAAATTTCCTTGAAGAAAATGGGCCATGGATCGAAACAAGTAGTAATCTGATGATCTGGTCTAAATGGTGGATGAGGCAAGAGTTCTAACCCATGAAGTTGGTAAAACTTTTCTTTGGTTCGACAGGACCACTATACAATGGAGCATAGATGGCAACTAACAGTATATTTCGACACACCACACTCCTTGGCAAGTTTGCAGTACATGTGGATGTATTTGACTAAACAGCTTCCAGCAGAACCTCATCAATATCCATTAATGGTCACCCAGAGCCCTTCTTCATTTCCAATGTTATATCTCCACTATTCAACTTTTCAAACAAACACTGTGCAGTCCGCTGGTGAAAGACATCTTCTTCATATTTAATAATTTCATGAGTTGCTTCAGCGGCTGTTAAATTTTTTTCCAGTAATGCTTTAAGATTACGAGAATTTTGTAGGACACTGTCATGTTTCTTCTTTGAAACAACTAACTAAAATGAGGCTTTTTTTTGAAGAAGTTGAAGTGAATTAAAAAATCTTAGAGAATGCTTTAAAGGGGTTATTAAATATTGGTAAATATTAAATAGGATTAAAATATTTACAATCCTTTGAAATCTTAGATTTGAAGAAACAATAATTTTTTTTTTATATACCCTATTATATTATAAGCAAGAATATTGATATTGAATAAAGTTCTAAATATTAAAAAATAATAAATGTCATTTAATTAAAAGTATTTTAGTCTATGATTATCATTTTTTTTAAATAATCTAATGTATTAGTTTAAATTAGAAGTACAAATTTCAAGCAGTACTGAGAAACTTATCAAAGCCTTCTCCAGGTCATTACTTAATACTGGAAATTAGTAATTGAGAAGCCAATATATAGTTAATTTTTATAATAATTCCTAATTAGAGGTTAAGAAATATATTATCTCAAAGAAAGAAGTTTCTAAATTTTATATGAAGGCAACTACTTGACAACATGGTTACAATGATATTCGATATTCCCCTTCAACTTTTCCTTCTTTGGCATCGCTTAAAAGTAGCTGAATAAGAAAATTGTTTTGGTGCTCATATATTTTTCATATGAGAGCTAATTTTAATTTGATGATCTAAGGTTAATTTTTTTTTTTTTAGCTCATGTAAGTTTTTATATTAAGAATTAATAAAATACTTTATTTTTGAAAAACAACCATCTATTTTTTAAAGACATGGCTGTTTTTGAAAGAATCCTGCTCAATTATTATTGAATTATTGAATTAATTAATGTTAATAGAGAAGATGTATAAAATGAGAAGTTTGCGAGATGTTTGGGGAGCCAGACATCATTACTTGGATCAAAATTAATAGAATAAGGGCATGCAGCCAGAATAAGTGAGGACCGCAAAGAAACTACTGGAGGGAAAGTTGGATTATCCCAGAGGAAAAGGAAGACCAAAGCCCCGATGGGCAGATGGAGTGGCACCAGGCATTGGAGTGGAGGACAGCACCATTGGAATATAGCCACCTAGCGGAGGATCCATGAGGAGGTTAGGGCTCATACAGGATTTTATATTTTAATCTAATTAAATTTAATCTAGAATATTAACTAATTTGAAAATATAAATACATTAGCCTTTTTATGAGTGATACTTTTATATTAACTCTTCCAAAGGTCGGATTATTACATTATTATTATTGAATATTGAACTTTTTTCTTCAAGAGAACTACTTTCACTTCTTCACTCAATGAGGTACAAGTTTTTAATTTTAGATTCAGAGAAGTGTGAACAATTTTAGATTCTGGAGTGCAAGTACTTATCTTTTTGTTCCAATTAACTAGTTGCTGACTCCAGGTTTAATTTTTCTTTTACTTACTTCATTTATATTTTAATCTAATTAAATTTAATCTAGAATATTAACTAATTGAAAACATAAATGCATTAGCCTTTTTTTGAGTGATACTTTTGTATTAACTCTTCCAAAGATCGGATTATTACATTAATATTATTATTAAAACATATGTAAAAGAAAACTTAATGAAACATAACTCTTATCCTATGATGCTTTCTACAGACAATATATCTATTTTTAATGCAGTTAGGGAAAATGTCAGATTAAAGAATGGCCTTAACGATTTTTGTAAAATTTTTAAAAAGTAGCAGATGGGTACATTTATAAAAAATATATTAAAGACACTAACTCGATTCAGGTTGGTAATTAATGAAGTAGAGGGGAAAACATAGTTTCTAACAGACAGGTTTGGTTTAAAATTTTAGAAAAGGAGATATAACTAAGTAAGACTTACGTATTTCATAGCCAACCAAGGGTGAGTTCAAGTGATAGGAAATAATGAATTATATTCTGAATTGTAAGCCTACGATGTAAGTAATCAATCAATCTAATTATATAAAGGCAAAACACTTCTAGACTTTGTTTATTTAATAATATTAAAGATTAAAAAAAAAAAACTGTTTCTCAACTACAAACAATGGGTCACCAGTAGGGCAGTAGTTAGCATAACAACCTTCTATGCCCAATATCGTGGGTTCCCAGCCTGGCAGGTGGCCTTAGGATTTTTTAAAGGGAGTAAACATTCCTTGGTAATGCCATCCTTCGGAAGGGACCTAAAATGGTGGTCCTAAGTCTGAGTGGTGACTGTTACTAGTTCAAGATTCCTATCCTAATTAAACCTGGATAAGCAAAATTAAGGGCCCCCATAGTAGCATATTCTGATTAGCCATAGTATCATAATGTGACGTTAAATAAATTAATAAACATTCATTCATTCCACTTCTGTTGTTCTGAATGAGGTCATATTTAGATAATTATCAGTTGTTTCGCTTCTCTTAATTTGCCTGACAAATGATTTAATTTTAAAATTCTATTTTCTCATGAAAGTTTTAAAAAAAGTAAGGAATTCAATCAATCAATGAATTCTAGAAAGGCAATATCATGAAATCAACTTGTACCCAGTTGAAATATTTTTGAAGGACAATAGCAGAATATTTATGCTACCAATCATAAAAACTTTGGTTCACTCTTGATTGCTTTTAAGCCAAAATTCTGTATTTAAACATGAAAATCTAGAATATAAAACTGTGATATAAATTTATGTTAGTGAGGAGATAGTTGACTGGAAGATCTGAGTAAGAAAGGAAATAGTTGGGGGTGCAGTCAAATTAAACACTAAATAAGTGGGTACGTATTTTATTTTGTGCCAACGTTTCGACCCACTTTGTGGGTCACCTTCAGGGCTAATAGAAGCTGAGGCTAGACTAGCAAAACGTTGGCACAAAATAAAATGAGTACCCACTTATTTAGTGTTTAATTTGACTGCACCCCCCACTATTTCCTTCCTTACTCAGATCTTCCAGTCATCTATCTCCTCGCTAACATGAATCACATGAACCAAAAAAAACGGGGCCATATACAGAACTTCTCTTCTATACCTGCATACTACAGCCTGACCTCTGGATCTAGATATTTCTTCATCAAGAAATCACCCGTGTTCTACCTCCTCGCCTCAACATCGCCCTTCTAGTTTCTCTTCTAACCATCACCAGGATTCGTCGCCCTCACCACAACATTGCTCTTCTTCAAGATTACATCTTTTATCTGCCTCCTCACCTCAACTTCGCTCTCCTACTCTCTTCTAACTATTTTGCTTCTAATTGCCATAATTTTTTCAACTATGATGGAATTGCCTCCCCTCCTCTTATCTCAAATACTCCCCTTCTTAATTTATCCTTCTCCTCAATCAAATCTTCAGTCCCTAACCTAAAATCCCACATCAACCACCTTTGTTCCTTGCACAAACATTTAGCTCATCACTTAGAACATCGCATTTTCCTCCTTAAATGTCGATCTAACTCCCTTTTTCCAAATTTTATAACCAACGCCCTCATCACGTCACCACATCAAAATTCCTAAATCCCACATTGTATAATTTCTCATTAAAATTTAAAAAATCTTTGCTGAATCTTAAAATAAGGGAGAATATACAACATATCCACTCTTTGAACCTATGTATTTCTTCCCTCACCCAATTTTTAACTAGTCGTCTTACCCAGGACCACATGCATAACCTCTCCACCCTTATAACATCCACATTCACCACAACCAGGTCGCGTAAAAAACTCCACCTCATCTCCAAATTCAATTTTCTTTACCAAAAATCACTTACCTCCAAAATTTACCACAAAGGAGATAAAAACTGGGTACACAATATCTCTTCCACCAATATCCCCACACATGTCAACAACATTCTATCCTTAGGACCCAACTTCGCTGCACCCTCCTCTTCCTAGTTAATATCATTTCTAATTTCCTTCAACACCCCCATTCCACCCCTTCTAATTTCTCTCCACAGTTCTTTAAGGACATTTCACTCACATGTTCTTTCCTTAAATCCCATGACGACCTGATTGTCACCAAAGCAGATAAAGGCAACTAGTCTAGCCTCAGCTTCCATTAGCCCAGAAGATGACCCACAAAGTGGGTCGAAAGGTTGGCACAAAATAAAATAAGTACCCACTTATTTAGTGTTTAATTTGACTGCACCCCCAATTATTTCCTTTCTTACTGTGATATAAATTAAACACAACTTTGATTAGATGTACAAGTGGATTCAAAAACACTATCTAATAATTATAAATTATATAGAGAAGAGTTCAACGAAAACACCTGAAAGATTCTCAATAACTAAATCAATAAATATTTGTCTACATTCAATAGAAACTAGCTAAGTAGGAGCTTGGCAAAGAGAGAGAAATGCTTTATTTTTTTCTTCAGCAGTGCTGTCCAATGTAGTTAGATTGCCATAACACATAGCATACTCATCAATCCGTATTGGACATACTATACATTACAATTTTAAGTTTAAGAATATTCGTAATACTAATAAAACTGGAGAGTACTTAATTAGCAACAATAGACTGTTGATAAAATACACTTTATTTCTCATTAACAGTTTATGATTGAAAATGGCTGGTTACTTTTTCTCCCACCACCACAACTTGTAGGAAATCTTTTCTTTCCTTCATAATATCTAATAAAATAAATTTTTGAAATAATCACAGTCTTCTGAAAAAAAAATTAAAAATTGGAGTTGTGTGAATAAATTTCAACTGAAGTAGAAAAACAATACACTAAAGCTAAATAGGTAATTGAAAATTTAGAAGTCTAATATCTGAATCAAAATATCTATTTATGAGTCTTCATAAACATAATAGGATCATTTATAAATGTATTCATAACATATATTATAATCTTAAAGTGAAACTTTTTCTATCGCCCCAAAACTTTTTAGTCCAGGATCCATGGTCTATTTTTTCACTTGATTAGTATCAAGCTGAATCTTCGTGAATAGCTTTGTTTAAGATGAGACGCCCAACAATTTCCTGTGCGATAATTCTCGATTGTGGTAGCTAACAGAGCTAGCAAGGATAAAATAAGTCGATTTGATGATTCTCAAAAATTTATTACTAACAGGGTTTTTTTTTTGTTAAATCTCAAGATAATTATCTAAATTATTTGAAAAAATATTTGTCCAACAAAATGTATGGTATGATCAAAGAGTCCCCTCCTTCCAACCTGTATAGATAACGAGGTCATCAAAAATGAATACTAACCAGCTGTTTTTTTTTTTAACTTCTTCTTTTTTGACTTTGTTATCCATACATGTTGGAAGGAGGGGACTCTTTGATCAAACCATACATTGTAGGACAAATATTTTTTCAAATAATTCAGACAATTATCTTGTGATTTAACAAAAAAAAACCCAGTTAGTAATAAATTTTTGAGAATCATCAAATGGACATATTTTATCCTTGCTACCTCTTCTAGCTACCACAATCGAGAATTTTCGCACAGGAAATTGTTGGGCGTCTCATCGAAACGAACCTATTCAGGAAGATTCAGCTTGATACTAATCAAGTAAAAAAATGGACCATGGATCCTGGACTATTTCGTATATCTATCGCATGTCGCATTGCATTACCTTCTCGCATTACTTATTTCATATGAATATTTTAATTTTTATCTGGTTGATTCAATATTTTTAATTTTATTTAGGCCTTCAGTCATCTTCACAAGCTGAACTACACTCTGAGCCGCCGGAAAAAATTAGTAGACTGCCAATAGATGGTATGCCGAGTACTAGTAGGGGACCAGCGTCGAGTATATGATTTTGGAAAGTGCCGAACCTGCATCCAAAAATATTGTTACAGAAAAGAAAAAAATCTGCAACAAAAGCGACTAAATGCGGAAAGATGCCGCAGATATCGTCAGAAATGCAACCGGCTAAAATCGGGCGCCAGTTCTAATCAAGGCAGGAGCGGCAGTGATACGAGTACGAGTCGATATACAAGCACGAGTCGAGATACAAGCATTTACTTATTATAGTTACCATAAAATGTTAATTACAGTAATGTTCAATGAACATTCTTCCCCTTGTATACATCGCAAATTTCTAGAACACAGGGATATGGGATCAGTGAACAGGAAGGATGTGTCTAACCGAGATACGAACCAGGATGGCTCAGGTGGCAGAGCACCATGACGGAAACATGGGAGACCCGGGTTCGAATCCCGACCTTGGACATATCTTTTTTTTCAAATAAACATATTTAAAAATTATAACAATTAATAAAAAGATTTAAATAAATATTGCTCTTACTTTTTAATATGTGTTTATCATCTTAATGATTGTATTAATTATGTATTCCATACTCTAATAAGCAAATTGAAATTCAATTTTATAATTGAATATTTAGTCTACTTTTGATTTCCCAATATCATTCCCATTTTTCAATAATTAAGTTACGACTAAAAACACAATTTTAATACCCTAAATCGAATAATTTTCCAAAAAATTTTAGTTATTTTATTTTTTCCATTGGAATAACATTCAATCACAAAAGTCATAAACAAATCATACAGCGAGACTGTGCTGTGATTTAGCATGAAAAAGTTGAATTTTATTTTGTGCTCGACACACAAAACAAATATTAATGATCCTATAGGATTACCAACTTGTGTATGAAGATAAAATATAAGAAAGAGATTTGAATTATATTTTTCAACACCATTTTATAGTTTCCTTAATCCAAATAACCATGTCTCACAAAACAGCTCGCACCCTTGTATGTATATTGTGAAATTGTATATGTGAGTGTGGTAAGTCTATTTCAAAACAGAAATAGATGCCTAAAATATGAAAGCACTTTATTTATTAAAATTGATCTATATGTAATATATCACACATTTATAACATTTTCTCAAAATTTTAAAATTTAATGTTCTCAAAAATAGACTAGTGATTTAGAAACAAATTAATAATGATGTTCTAAAAATGTGTGTGGGTGCATTGAAATAGTCTGTTTTTTTTAATTTACTAATTGAAATTTACAACTGCATAATAATAATACATCAAGTAAATAGAATGAAAGATATATAGTGGAATGAGATAAAGGGAAGTACAGAAACTACCCCCTAGTAGTACTCGAGAAATAGTCTTAAATACAAAATTTCATCCTCGAAAGCATCTTTGATTGTTTATTTGAAATAATTAATTGTGTCTGATTGTTATGAGTAATAAAAATTAGTTAATTTTGAAAGTATTTGATAATTAACTAAAGGATAGCAGAGGAAAAAATGTTTTCAAAAACTGAAAATAAACTTATAAAAAAACTGGAAATAAGAGTTAGTAATTTATATGTATTATATACCGTTGCAGCCTAAAGATTTTAGACAACATATCTAGTCCTTGAAGGTAATAGAAAGTGCGAAAGAATAAGAAAAAAATATAAATTTATGGTAAACATAAATCATTTCTACATTTCTATAAAATATTTCGATAAATATAATTGGTCAAATAAAATTACATACCTGGTTTATTAACTGTAGATGGCTTAGAAGTTCTTTTTCGAACATCTTCTATGACAAAAACAGACCTTATATTTCCGCATAATAAATCGACTGCTTTAATTAAACATTCTGGAAAGTCACAATATCTTCCTGTTGGTTTCTTTATTTCATTTTCTATAATTTCTGTGACTAAATCTATATTAGAAAAAAAAGTGTCAATACTCTCGCTTGCCGAGTCAGCATTCAGATTGCTCAGTCTCAGGTCAGCTACATGAATGGGGCTTATTTGATTCAATAGCGTAACTAAACTGCTCAATGATCTCTTTAACTTTTCAACATTTGCCCCATCTTTAAAATTCAATTTCCCCAATAAATCTTTAGTTACTTTCAATAACTTAAGATCTCTAGAATTTTTAAAATGGACAGCAGGAGGAGAGACTGTTTGTGACGCTGAGTCAATGAGAGATTCATGTACGACATTGACTAAGGTGTTTTCTTTGGATCCAACTGTAGTTCCTCCGTGAATACATTCCACAACCGCAACATTGTTTTTTGGTGAGCACGTAGTTGTCTTTATATCTATTATAGGTCCAACTTGTTTTGTGAAATTTGGACGAATAACTACTAATGGAAGCTCTTGAATTTGGCACAACTTCTTAGAATAATCATTCATTTTGGTACATTTTTCCTCTTTGGAAGAAACTACATTGACCAAATTTGTATTAGGTCTAACTAATAGAGGATCAGTATTAACAGAAGCATCATTGTAATGTTTTCCTTTATATGTAGCATTTATTTGTTCACCATTACCATCAATAAGCACATTATTGCCTAAGTGTTGAAAGCCATCTTTCTTCAGAATATCCTTTGAATGCCTCAAATGATTTCCGATACCAGTGCCTTTAGAGCAAGGGCAATAATAACAAGTGGTTTTAGGACAAATTGACTCCGAAAACTCTTCTCTAAAGTGATTATTTCCAGGCTCGATTATTGATGAGTGTTTTGGATTGTAATGTAGATTATGTTTTGGTGAATCCAATTTTGTGTTGAATTTCTTTCTATTAATCTGCTTGGGAGGCACAAGTGAGTTACACATAGCTTCGCCAGTACTTCTATATGTTTCTCTTCCATATTTGACTGGGTTATTCTTTGATTTATAAATGTTGGATTTTCTTAATTGGTTAGCTTGATCTTTCCTTATTTCTTGTTGTAATTTCCACTCCCTGCCCTGTAAAATTAAAGAAATATCAAAAATTACATGCCAAAACAATAACTACAACAATCAAATCGATTTTTTCACATGCACCTGCTCATGTGAATGTGCACCTGGGCATGTGAAAAATCAGAATTTTTGTTTACTCAATAGTTTCTGTTCCGTAGGTTGTCGCTGAGACTTGAGTTACAAGTTTTAACTGTTTATTCGTTTCATTTTTAATATTTTCCAAAATTACAAGTTATCATGAGCTGTATTATGGAAAAGAGAATGTAGTTATGGGTAAGGAGTAGTTTTCAGTAATCATTTCATCAAAAAATAAAGCTTTAACTGACAATTCAATGAATAGATGATATATGTTTGTTGAAAAGTTCATTTCTATCAGTGAAATGATTACCAAAGTATACACATTTCCCTTAATTAAATTTTCTTTTGCATACTAAAGCTCATAATTATTTTTGGAAAATATTAAAGGGAAATGAATGAAAAGTTAAAACTTGTTGTGACTCAACTCGAAGAGACAACCTGCAGAATCATTACATATTCAATGAATAATATAATTGCTAAGACAGAAGGGTCTTAACTTATCTATCTTCAACCATAAAGTATTTTTCAGAAACATCTCATAGCTGATATACCACAACTTCTCCACACAGTAACAGTGTAATACATATAACTGTCTTTCCCAAAAATTGCGTTCATTAGAATTGTCCTAAATTGACTCATTTATATATTTTATGGTAGGGTTCCATATTTTATAAGACCAAAGTGAAAGGCAGTGAATTTTTTGACTGCCAGCCTTAATTGATTGTTATTTTCCACTTTGATAGAGTAAAGTACTTCAGCACCGAATCCTGGATTTAAATCTAATATTATTTATTTTATTTATATTTAAAGTCATGAGCTGCCACTTTCAGATAGTATTACATAATAGAATAAGGCACTCATAGAAGGGGAAATATTTAAATGAAATACAAAGTATTCAAATATGAATACCAGGTTAATAATTATTATGAAAACATAAGGAAAACGTTTAGGTTAACTTTCACAAATTATTGCCATCATACAAAGCATTCCTTCTAGTATTCAGATAAAGATAATAAAAAATCCATGTAATGTGTTGAGTTACCTTATCAATTCACGACTATTTAAATTGGATATTTATTTTGAAACATTAGTATTTTAAAGAATAACAATATGGGAGGTATCAGCAAGCCATGACCATGACTACCAAAGCATAGCAACTATCACCAAAACACAATATTATAAAGAGCTGATGAGAATATAAGAGGGTCACGTCCAGTCTGGAGTATAACACAAACTAATAAAGCTATAATGTCTTGACGCACATTTTAAGTAAGTTGGAATAATTTTTTTTTTTAAAGTAAAAAATGACCATTTAAAGTTATCTTATTTATAAAATCATTAATCTTACAAGAGACTGGCTTTGATACAAATCTATTCAATTTAACATAAACCCATGATAATTAGGGAATATTGTTTTAATTTTATTGGTTGTATAACTTCATTCTTTTCTGTAATTTATAATAAATTTTGTAATTCTTCACCTAACTAATTTTCAAAATTCAGAAAACGAAATATGCCCACTTCATACTTATAAAATTTATACATTGCTCTGATACTTTATCAAATTAACAACATTTCTTATTTAGCAATATTTTAAGTAATGGTAACTGGATTAAGAAGAATCAACAAAATTATATTTAATAGGTTGTAAAATTATCAGACATTATGAAAATGATACATGGATATAAAAATAGTCAAAGTATTATTTAGAAAAGCAAACCTTGGGCTTTTGAAAGGTGACCTCATTAAACTTAGCTTCAACTAGATGTTCAGTATAACCACTCTCACTGAAAGAAAAAGATGTATCTTAAAATTTCAACAATTTTAATCAATTTTCATGTTATATAACAAACTAGTTATAGAACTAAATAAATGAATGATAATAAATAGATAAAATAATAAATGAACCATTATTATTTTATTTTATTTATTTATAATTATGGAATTGCTTCTTCTTATTTATCGATAGATGAAGTATTTTTATTTGTTTTCAGTAATAATAAGAAACAACTGCATATAAGAAGGTATTATAAAAACGCATAAACCCACAGTATATTGTGGAGAAAATATATTTCAGTAAAATTATTGAATCTTTAAAAAAAAAATTGAACACTTTATCATTCATATTTAACAAACAACTATTAGTTAAATTTTAGTTTTATCTTGTAATTATACTTAACTAAAGATAGTGAAAAATAAAAAATTTATGGATTATTTTTATTTTTAACATCTTTGTTATAGAAAAAATCTACCAAAATGTCAGTGCATCACTTAATTTGATAATTTTAAATTTATATTTTAATAACCTTAAGTATGCTTTATGCTTTTAGTCTTAAACAGCATATTCAATCAAAAACTTAATGTTATAATAAGTTAAAGAAAATTAAATTCTCGTTTTAAGTGAAGACGTTAATACCACGCTTATAAAACAGCAATTTTTTTTCAAAAATGCTAATCTATTTGTGTACCTATTGATTATTCAATTTTATAATTATTAGTTTTCTTAATATTAACATTTTTTAAAAAGTATAAACAGTTTTTAATTTAATGAAATTAATTATAATAATTAATAATAATAACACACATCTAATATTGTTTCTCTTTTTTTATTAATTTAATATTCATATATCAATATAATATTCATATCTATCTTATATATAAAAATCAATTGCTGTTTGTTTGTCTCACTAAAACTGGAGAATGGCTGGACCGATTTGGCTAATTTTCATCTTGAAATATTGGTGGAAGTTCAGGGAAGGTTTAAATGGTGAGAAACATAAATAATAAGTAACGGAAGGTGCTAAAAACGACAATTTAATTTTCCAATATAAAATTGTCTTAGCTGTGAAACATTTGATGTCTTTTGTTTTTTTAGAAATAAAACGTTGTCACTTGGCTATCAAATATTTATAGATGCATTCAGAAATTTGTCTGTAATACGATACTGAAGTATTGGCCGAAACAGTCTATTCAAATGTTCCGCAATCAAATGAACAACAAAGAATTGCGTACGATACTTTGGTGGAAGCTGTGAACAGTGGATCTGGTGGAATTTAATTCCTTGATGCTCCCGGGGGGATAGGAAAAACAATCCGAAATTCATTGCAAAGATCAGATCGCAAAATAAAGTAGCCCTAGTGTTGGCTTCATCTGGAACAGCTGCAACATTGTTAGAAGGTGGGCGAAGTGCACATTCTCCATTGAATTACCACTAAACATGCAAATCAAAGAAGCACCAGTTTGCAACATCGCCTAAAACATCCCCTTGGCGAAGATTCTCCAGATATGCAAATTTATGGATGGAATGAATGTACGATGGCACACAAGAGGTAACTCGAGGTAACGTTAAATATTTTTGGTGGAGCCATGATTCTGTTGTCAGGTGATTTTCGTCAGACTCTTCCAATTATTCCCCTATCAACTGTTGCTGACGAACTAAACGCATGCTTAAAATCACCTAATTTGTGACGGCATGTCAAGACACTCCAAAAAACGACTAACATGCGGGTGTTTTTGCAACAAGATCAAACTGCGATTATGTTTACGAAGCAGTTATTAGATATTGGAAATGTTAAGGTCGCAGTTGACACCTCCACCAGATTAATTACACTACCCACGGATTTTTGTCACTTCGTCAACTCAAAAGTAGGGCTTATTCAGCGTGCTTTTACGGACATAGAACAATAGTTCAGAAACCATAATTGGCTGAATGAACGAGCAATATTGGCGGCCAAAAACAAAGATGTCGATGATCTCAATACAACCATTCAGAATTTTCTTCCAGTGTTCATTTTTTACAAATCAGTTGACACAGTTACAAACCAGGATGACGTAGTCAACTATCCCACAGAGTTTTTAAATTCCCGGGCATGGGCAATTATACGTCGTGTATCAGTCGGGAAATCATAATTTTTATATATTTACGCACCGCAAAAAAGACAAATAATATAGTACATCAGAAAGCTTTAAATTGATTAAGTGTATAACTGTGTTGCATTTAATGTAGATAAAACTTTTGTATTAAGTTATGACCATATTTTTCACAAATATATGTAGGTGATACGAAGTTCACCTGGTCATCTAGTATTAACTAAATTACTGTAATTATGAAAACAATAATTTTTACTTGACTTATTTTATTCTTAGGACTTTTTGATCTCAACAATATGTATAAGGTTATTGTAAATGGGTCATTTTCAAAATAAATTACCAACTGGGTTTGTAATAATAGTCTGCAGGAAAAAAAACTAAACTTTTAGCTAATGGTAAGACTTCAAGCAACGTCCTAATATTCAATATTTTTGAGTTTTTACCATATATATATTTTTTATAATCCTCAAAAATGAAATTGTGATTTCAGGAAGGTCACAGTTGTATTTATTGCATTTTTTTAAAATGTAGGAATATTTCACTGAAATTTACATGACTGTTAAATCATATTAAAGTATTACCGGCAGCCTTTCTCTTGGACCCTATGGACACCTAAAAAGGGCTGGGTGAGGACAGAGTATAGTCGAGGACACGTAGGGAAACATGGTAAAGAAATAACCCAAAACACCCATCTATCAAAAATAAAACGCTATTATATTGAACCAAAATAATATACCATGACACCTAACATTTAAATATGATAATAAGAATAATCCTAGAGTGGTTAAGAAAATAATAAATTACAACTGCAAAATATTCACCATCAATAATCATTATCCCATAACCACTAATGAAAACAATAATTTCAATATAAAACAATTTCCATAATTCTATGTGCACTAATGATAATTACAACTTAAACATTCACCATCAGTAATCATTATCCCATAACCACTAATAAAAATAGTAATTTCATTATAAAACATTTTCCATAATTCTGTAAGCACTAATGCTAATTACAACTTAAATATTCACCATCAGTAACCATTATCTCATAACCACTAATAAAATAATAACTCCCATTTAAAACAAGTTCCCTCTTCTCTAACCATAATTCTGTATGCACTAATAATCATAGCAACTTAAATAAAAGATTCCCATCTATTTTGTGGCCAAAACGCGACGAATGACAAAGAAAATATTTAACTGACTCTATCCACAACTGAGCCACCATCCAGCTTCACCCCAAATCTAGCCTGACTACAGTATAGAGAAAATTTCCTACCTTCCTTCTGTCTTCTTGCTCAGGTCCTGATACTTCTCACTGATACCAGTCTTCAACTCTGATCAGCCCATCAGCCTCCGGGACACCCTGGCCCAGGGCGCCGGCAGTACCAGTTCTCAACTCTCTACACTCGAGGGAAAACGGTCGGGTATTTAAAGGGTTATTCGAGCTAGCATAAACATTCTTACCCCTGAGTCCGTGAGGCGCTGCCCCCTGGTGGTCACAATTATCAAAGCATTCTTGAATTAAATCTAACTTTTTAAATATTCGCTTAAGGTCCGCTAGAAGTGACAAAAGCCCTGATTAATTTCCGACCTTATTCCCGAATTGGACCTATGAATTGATTATGCAGCGCGGCCTCAATTACAGATCGAACCTTCTAACAATAATTACAATTTAATAAAACATTATCAAAACTAAATGTTAAGGACCTACAATGCCCTTAACCAAAACCATATACAAAAACATTATATAATTAGGCACAAAAAATAACATAAGAAAATCTTAATTGGTAGGTATAGGATAACATATACTTACATATTAATGTACAAAATCCTTAAAACCTAAAATCTTTTTAAAACGTATTAATGGGAAGAAGCAAATAAATGCTAATCATTCTCTAATAATTAATTATTAAGCCAAGTTAAACTGTTACCTCTCATCCACTGAAACAGGGCTGAAAAGAGGCAATGGTCTCACAGCTCTATTATAAATACAGGCTTTTACTTTTTCCTCAGCTTCAGTTGCAAGATCGTTGATCTTTTTAATTAATTTGTCAGTCCTACTAAAAGATTGTGGTTCTAATTCTTGTTCTGCTTGTTCTTTTTCAAACATTTGCTTGCGTTTGTTTTTAATTTTCTCAAAATCCTGAAACAAAATAAATAAATAAAATTTTAAAAATATTATTATAAGTAAGGGCTATAGAAACTTGAGACCTGGCCCTTTTCAAAAAATATTTTAACAAATCCTGGAGATGATAAATAAAAATAAATTAGGCAGTTTATCTTATTTAATATAAATAAGTAAGGTGGGGAAAAAATTCGTTGACTGGTAAGTACTAATGAAGGATGGAAATAGTTGGGGGTGCAGTCAAAAATTTACACAATAAATAAGTGGAAACTTATTATATTTTATGTGTCCCGACGTTTCGACCTACAAAGTAGGTCGAAACGTCGGCACACATAAATAAGTAAGGTAGTTTATTTATTTATTTTCAAATAGTTTTTTCTTAACATTATAATGAAATGTGATTCAGGATTTTAAAAGTCTATTTAAAATCAAAAGAGCTTGATTAAAATCAATAAAGCTTTATTTTGTTTCTTTAAATCATAACAATGTTTTATAGAAATAATTAAGAAAGAAAAATGTAAAAATATGTAGAAGTATTCATATAAGCAACTATTAAATTTCATATAAAAGTATAGCCATTCCTCATTTAAAAAAAGATGTAAATATTTTATGTTTAAGTTATTTGATAATCATTATATAAAATAGTATAACAATAGTTAACAACCTGAATAAGGACAAAAAAGCCCGAAGCATTGCTATAATATTGTAAAGAAAGAAAATAAATTTTTGTCTATTCCAAACTGCTAATTGGACACAAGGAGTGCCAAAGAAAGCACCCAAATGTATTGATATAAGGAGAGAGATTAATATCTACAGTGATTTTCATCAAATTTTATTTTTTATTTGATCCTAGGAATTAAAATTAACTCTTTAAGCGAAAGAGATAAGGGTTTCAGGAGTTTATTACACTGATTGAAGTGAACTCGTTTCATAGGCATCAAATGACCTTATGTTTGAAGAAGAGGATGAAGAGGCATGTAAGAGCTCGATATGGTGCAGGGGATGGAAACATAGTAGGATGCCACATCCATAGAGGTTGGAAAGATCTGCACACTTAATTTCTCAGGTGCACAGAGGAAGAAGTTGAGGACGATGCATAATTTTTGGATACAGCCTGACCTCTAGAGCCTTTCAAGGACTGAAATATGGGCCTATCTCAAGAAAAAGAACTAATTCCTCTCCTCCCAGCAAGGCAAAAAAGACTAGGTATTTGGATCATAATACAATCTCTTACACTGCTGCTTGAGGAAGCAGGGCAATGATTATACCCAATGGATGTCCATCTACTCAGCTAACTAGAGAACAGGACAAGGTCATATGCCAACTAGAGAATGATGAGGTCCGATCACCATAATATCAATGTAGGAAAGCAAAATCTTATTCCAAAGACTAATTAAAACTTAACAAGACCAACATGGAGTTGAAAAGGCGGCGATGAAGGTACTTGAAAAGAAGAAGCCACATGACGAATGAGCAAATGTTGATGAAGCCACTCCACACCAGAATGGACAGCAGAGAAGAAGAAGATGGTTAGACCATGAACAATATAAATGCAAAGGAGAAAAAAGGGGCTGCTTCCATCAGTTCCAAATCTAGAACTGTGATGGCTGGAGGGTGTGGCTCTGTGGTGATGGTCACTTACTTTTGTTCAAGGGCTGAATAAAAGTATTGAGTATGCCTAAGAATAACATCATCAAGGTACCAATATATTTCAGAGCCTGTTGTACCCCCTGTGAAATGTACCAGCTCCCAAGAAACCTAGGGATATGAGTTTAAGGCATAAGAGCTATGCTAAGATGGCAAGTGAACGTCTGCAGTAGTTGCATTCATAACCAATATTAAACATTTAGAACAAAATATTTAATTTACTTACCAGGTAATGGTCTAATGGGAAATCACTAGCTCTCTGCTTTCCCTGGTAATTTTGCTCTTGAAATTTGCTCCTATAACAAAGAAGTGCCATAAATTCTTAACTTATTCAATTTACTTTATTTATTATGAAAAAATAATAGAAAATATCTTAACAGTGTATCGTAACAGTGTTCCTTTATTTTTCTGATTAATGTATCAGAAAATCAAACTATGAGGAGTATGCAGCGAATTTTGCAAAACGAATAAATTAATGAATTTGATTTAAATTTATTACAATAAGTATATTTAGAGTACCACTCCACTCTAATAACCAATAAACCAATTATTCTACCAATGATTAATATAGCAATGAGTCAAGATAAAATAATTTGGTTCTGACAAAATAGCATCTGTATTTATATATATATATATTTTAAAAACTGTACTACTACAACCTCTGAAGGTTATTTATTTCAATACGTGAACTAATTCTAAACCAGAGTTTTTGTATAGAGATGATTTGGGCAAAATCAATCTCAACTTACGGGATTACCTCCTCCCCCCATTTTATAGAGGCTAGGTGAACACCAAGAGGTACTCCAGATTTCATAGGTTAAATTTATAGGTGATAACATAATAAATAATATATCTTCGAAATAGCTCATCTCCATTTCAGAACTTTGAGGTCGGTACTTGTCCCCTTCGTAACTGTTCTCATCTTTATAAAAGTGGAAAAATTAAATATTTTATAAATACCAATAAATCATGGGATCAATATCACAATAACGGTTAGCATTTGTGCATTTTTAATTTTTGTTTCCAAGACTTTTGTTTGGTAATTGCTCAAGATACAACAGACCTCGAATAATTAAATAACAGCGTTATAAAGTTAAATGGTTCCCATTTGGGATCTGACCTATCTCATTAGAAAAAATATTCAGACAGTAAAAAATAATTGGATGCTTGGATTGCCGAATAATGAAAAAAACGAGACAATCCTTTTTGTTTCAAATATCTTCATAATCCCTTATTCTTTATTGATCTTTTCTCTATCCTAACACCATAGCGATTCACTTCCACTCATAGATTTATTATTAATTTGTTGCCAATTCAAATTCATTACCAAGTGATCTGAGGTAAATACATGAGTATAAAATAAAGGGAAATATCTGAGAATTTCACCAAATCTCATTTTCATTTATCTTGTGCAACTAAAATAAGAAGTAACAAATAAATCACCAATTAAAACACAAATGTAAACTTGTAAAAAGAATAAAAAGTAAGATCCAAAATAGTTTCTCTTTGAGCTAAAAAAATGTATTTCTACTTTGAATTAATACAATATCAAATGAAGATAGTAAGTTCAGTTTATTGGTTTATTTACTTTATTTTTGCAGTTTTGTTACTTGGACAGCAATTCCTGAACTGATAATCAGGATATAGGAAAATATCACTTAACAACATATTACAAGAACTACAGTTAAACAATTGCGGAGGATCCCTCCCTTCTTCAAATAAAAAATGATGAGTCTATTAGATTTTGCTAGTTATTCATGTTCATGAAAGGAGATATACTACAGGAGTAGGAAATAAATAAATTTCTAAAACCACTATATCATTTTTGAATATTTTTATTAAATTAAACCAAGGGCAGACTGGATGCATGGGTGGGATGCATTGCGTTAATTCGTGTCAAATAAAAATTGAAGCGCACAACAATAAACAATTAAAAGATCACAAAAGTCAATTATGTAATGAAGGGACAATTACAATATTTGTTCTTATCATTAATTAATGACTACATCAAAACAAAAAATAAATACAGTATTTTTTGTATTTCTTTGGAAATCCTCTCTTTTGATACAATTTTTATAAAACAACATATATCAATAGAATATTTACAGTGATTAGGTACCCGATATCCCATAAATCTAGATTGGTGTAAGCTGGATAAAACTAGAACTACAAATTTCAAACAGTATGAGCTCATTGTTATGTGAGACATGCACCTCTATCACAACAAACTTCTGATTTCTTACTGGACTAATGATGGTTCATTGTGATCCACAACTGCACTTATTGTGATAAACAATTAACAAAAACTCATAAAACCTCATTTATCACACAAACTACATATGTTTGACTTATACTTAATATTATTTTTTTTAATTTGTTTAACAATGCAACTCTCTTGGCATGTTATTAAAAAAACAAAAAAAAACAAAAAAAAAACTGAAGCTAACATGTAAGTTAATTATAACTTTTCATTTTAATTTTTTTTCATATTATATTTTTTAATGAATTATTACGAGTTTATAGGAATTAAAAACAAATCATTGAGACTGATATATTTGTAAACTGTATATATTTTTATTTTTTACATTGCTATAACAATTATTGTGTACATTCTATATCCACCTGCAACGTTAACCTTAAATAAACATAACATTCTATAAAGCCACAGAAGGCATTACAAAGCCACTGACTAGCAAATACGTCTTAATGACCAACCAGCCTAACAAAATTAAACAAGAACATAAAAACAAACATTTTCAATCATTTTCTGGATATAAGACCACCCTACCAATGTTAAGTATAACTGTAAGTATTGAATTAAGAAAAAAATATTTATGTAACGTTCTATAAAATTACAATTTTTATAATCCATCTCTTCTAAATATATTTTTATTTTTCAATAATTATGATCAAATACATTGCCTACATATCCAACATGCTTTTCCAAATACTATAACAGTTCACATTCTTAGTAAATTAAATGATCAGATTAAGATTAGAAGTTACTTAAATCACAGAGTAATCAGTCAGTCATAATAACAAGTAACTAACATCAATCCCCTCTTAGTAATATACATATCAAAAAATTGATAACCCTTGGGGACTTTGCTTCTGAGAGCGCACCTTTTTTATATTTATAAAAATCCAGTTATATCTGTCTAAAAAAAAATAAATGAAAAATTCTAAATAAGTCTCGATGTTCTGCCAATGGTTCTTAAATTGTTTTTTTTTTTTTTTTAATTTTAACATTAACCACTAGTTCAAATATTCTATGCCAGATTTATTTACAAACGGCATATATAAATATTTACAAATATTTAAGTTGTTTCAAAATCCATTTAAAATATTACAATAATTTTTTGTACAAATATAAACAATATATGGTAGTAATTTTTATTTCTCCATTTTGATTAGGAAAACAAATAAAATAAAAAGAAAATTAAGCATTAAAAAGAGGACATAGCTCGCGTTTTCTGACAAAACACCTTAACGGCTAAGTTACTTTACAAAAGTTTTGTGTTGAATCATTCAACCTAGGTTCAGGGATTGACCCTTTAAAAACACGCGAGTTCTGGAGTTCCTATGGGACTGAAAGTCCATGAAGTTGACTAGGCAATTCTATTATACACCCCTACACAATATATAAATCTTACTTAATTGATAGAAGATGAAAAAAAAAAAATATGAAACAAAATATAGTTTTAGAATTAAACCAATAAAAAAGTGAGTAATTCATTGGAAACACCTCTTCTTTAGCCGAAAAATAATTTTGAATTTAGATTTTGCTGTTACTTGACAATCATAAACCAATCATAATTGCACGTGTCTTCAAAATAGATGCCTAAAACGAGAATTTAGATAAGAGAATTTTTTTCATCAGAATATCCAAAAGGCAGAAACAAAAAAGACAAGAATAGATAAAATACAATAGCAACTAGGAAATGTAACCTATAAGCGTAGCACAGGATAAACAGAGCGAATGGACAGTGAAAGACAGAGAAGAGTATAAAATTGTAAAATTTGTACATATATTTTTGGCTCTCAGGCATCAAACTAGCCATTTTATTTTTCTAATAAATAACCACAATGCTTATTTACAAAATATACTATTTACAAAGACAAAAGCATGATAAACTAAAAAGATTGAAACAACAAAACTTCCATCAGAATTTGACAGATTTTATTTTCATCGGTGTTTGTAAAAAAATAAATTTGGCAAAATATTTCCTCTAATGAGTTGTCAAAAAATAATACTATAGTTTTAAATATTATGTTTCAAAAAGTGAAATATAAATCTAATTAATGTAAAATAGTTCATAAAAACAAAGAGGTTGCTTGGTGAGATCTACTGTTATTCTTCTCTGAACTCTACATACAATTATATATTGCAATATATTTATAAATATATTATATAAATTTGATACACAAAAACACAAAAGAGATCTTTCATGTGCATATTATTTTCAATTTGTTACATACATACATACATAAATTATATACAATACTTCTACTATACAACAAATTCTGCGAAAGCTGATTTAATCGCAGCCAGTTCTAAAATACACGAGAATTTTTCCAATTCTCATTTTAAAAAGAGCATAAAGCCCTTCCAATTAAGCAAAATAGAACATTCCTCAGCTCCCTTGAATCAACCCTCCAAGAAAATTATGGAGGAAAGACAGAAACAGAGAGTCGAGTATTTACAAAGAAATACTTGGCGATTGAATTCCATAGAGCCAAATACTGGCGCCCATTGGAATCGCACAACAAAGTCAAATCTTCCAGCCCTTTTACTTAAAGGCAGTTTTAAGTGTCCCTCTCCTTTTTTGGTTTGAATTCTTCTCCCAAGATCGTAGCTATCTCACCTTGCATAAACGCCCATGGGACATTTGAGTTAGCAAGAGGGCATTTTTCACCACTTGGGCAGTACACCTAAAAAAAAAAAAGTTATAAAATATTTCCTGCAGAACAGTAAATATTAAATATTACTATGACTGTGGTACTAAAATTAAAGCAATAGAACTAAGAATGAAGCAAGCAAAGCAAAATTATGATATCTTCATGTTTTAGCTAGAATTGCCTTAGCCTTCGTAATATTAAATCAAATTTACTTTGTTTTATATTTTTTGTTTTTCATAGAACAGCCATAAATTAAGTCGGCCTTTTACAGACTGCTTGTAAATATGGGTAAAAGTAGCATAATTATTTCTCTGCTTTTATTATTAATCTATTAGAATTTTAAATTAAATAATCTGAGGGTGGAGAAAAATTGTCTAAGTGATTATAAAATTTTCTAAAAGCTCCAAATAATGTCTTTATGAAGCAGATTATATTGGGAATATAAAACATCTACCCATGTATATTATAAATGATTATCAAGACAGTTTTTTTCATTTAAAAACACACTACATTATTCTTTTTCCAAACCCTCAATTAAACAAAATTTAATTTATTAAAATAAACTTATTATTCTCAATGAATAATGTAAAATTATCAATACCTCTGATCCAGCTCCTTGACGCTTGATGCTGTCCCTGGAACAAGGGAAGCAAAATTTGTGGTGCGGAACGGAAGGGCATTGAACAAAGTGCGTGTCCTCAAGTCGCTCCTGGCAAATGGTACACTTGAGAGTGGCAGTTGGTTGGGCCGGAGGCGCAGACTCCTCTACCGCGCCGCTAACCGTGCTCCCTGCTCCTGCCTCACTTGATGTGACAGTAGTAGATGATACGTGGCGGCTGCCAGATGAACGTCTTCCACTGCCAGAAGTAGAGCCACCTCCTAAAAAAAAACAATATAGTTATTATTAATAAAATAAAATAAATGCTTTATTAATATAAAACAATGTTTTCAAATTAATGGTGTATTAAAAAACAATATAATGCTGAAAATAATTACCTGAAGAGTTCGGAGAATGCTGAGAGCCCCTTGAAGCAGACCTTGGAGCTGGGGGTTGCTGAGCTGGTGGAGCCGTCGGAGGAGACCCTCCAGCACTCCTAGGTGACCCAGGGGGTAAGTTATCAGCGACAGACATTAGGGCAGCCATGGGACTTTGTCCTTGGGCACCCCCCTCGGGGGGCGATCCTGTCCTAGCACCCAAAGGTGAAGCGCTACCTCCACTATTGGCTCCACCTCCTCCAGAGGCACTATTTCCATTAGATATTTGATTAGGGTAACCTGAAAGAGATTAATTAATTAGTTCATCAATGGAATACAGAATACTCCAAATTTTCATAAGAACTACTGCTATTTCAATGCAAGATTTTTCGTTACGTTGTTAACATTATTCATTAAATTCAATTGTAATTGAAATAATATGTCCTTATTAATAAAATTATTATTTAAAGTTATATAATTAATCTAGCTCAATCATAATGAATAAAGGTATTCTATAAAAACTGAAAATCATGACACCCTAATGTATCCCGACCTATATCCATGTATGAATAGAAAATGCTTCCCGCATTGAAACATACAATTTATAAATGTATTATTGATTTAATAGATAAAAAAAAGCTCAATAACCAATTTCTTTTACTGTTAGAAATCATCCCAACATAGGCTAGAATATTCAAGTTGAATTCTTAAAATATTAAATGGTAGGCAATTCTAAAAGCCTTAGTAGCTCATGAACCAGGTTATGCAGTTTATCAGATCTATCTGACCAAAATAGAAACCTTCTAAAAATAGTGGTGGTTGGGTTGTTTAAGATCCATTGATGGGCATAGCTATCATAATATTACTCAATCACTAATTGAACTGAAATATCTAACCAGAGTTTATTAATAGTTTTAATAAACTTAAACAATTATGTAGACCATAGCAAATCTAAAATTAAGGTAGGCTAAAGATATGACTAACTGTTTTGATTTATTCCTGTAGTTACAAACTAAGAACGTGCTGAATTAAGTGAATATTAAGGTGCATTCACATGTTTTTCAAGCCTAGGCAATCCAAAGTTTAAATAACTATCAAGAGCTGACCAAAGTGGAAAATCTTATGTTATGATTTTTGTTTCTATGCATTTAAATACAGTAGTATTCACGAATGGATATTACTGGGGAAAACTTAAAATATGATTTTGCAATTTATTAAGGTTTTCAACTGAAACATAGTTCTAGAAAAATTATGATTGATAAACGTAAAACTTTATAAATTGTACGCAAAGAAAAACGAAATTTTTATTTTTTAAAATCAAATCAATAGAAAGGAATCAGGTAGGGACATTCCTATGGTATGCATATTTTATGATTTTGGTTTAATGAGAATTAGATAATAAAAATGAAAACATAGAGAAATACATAAATAAATAAGAAAGAGGTGCGGAAGAAGTAATGGGAGCAGTGTGTTGTGGGAGCGGATGAATAGGCTGACGTCAGAGGGAATGCAGGCCGGCGGGTGAATGCCGTAACGCCACGTCACACGCGGTGTTGCCGGATCTACGCGCAGGCGCCCACGTCACCCAGTCACTCCCGCTGACGTCAGCCACCGTCTCCAACATTGACCGAGCTTCGGCCTCTATATTGTTGTTTATCTATTAGTCATTCCCTATATACCGCGTAATGTCCAAAAGAAAACAATAACATTGTCTGTAAAATTATAATTTATAAGTTTAATTATTTCATATACACGCCATGTATTTTATATTTATAAATGGCGCACTAAACATTATGGATTGTGAAGAATGTGCTGAGTAAACAAATCACAATAGAAAAAATTATTATACTTTTTTTCCCCCAGATAAAATTTTTTACAACACTAAGGCTAGAAGAGAGGAGATAAATTCAAATTCCACAGCTGTGTTGAATAATAAAATACACGTTGGAATTTATTGTCTAGATCAGCTGAGAATTTATTTTTATACATTAGTCAAAGAATGAACATTTTTTTCTTAAGACGGTCGTATATATATATACGCTTGAAGGGTGGACCGAGAAAATCGTCAAATTATGATGTAAACAGCAATGAAAAAAGTGTCCTTGATCGCCAAATTCAAAGTAAAAATGTACGCCATCAATCTTGACAAATGATGTCCATTAGGAAACAACAATGAGGCTCGTTTCTTTACAAAATTATACAATATCGTCATAATAATATATCATCTCTTGTTTGTTAATTTTATGTAAAACTATTTTGAACCTTAAAAGCTCATACAATTTAAGTGTTCTGTACAGAATAGAATGAAGACGAAGTTTAACGGTGACGGAACTTGATATTATATTGCCAAAATCTCCCTCCTTTACAAAATAGGTATTTCTTGCTAGTGAATTGAACTGATCCAAACATTTTAGAATACCATTTAGTAAACTCTTGACATGACAAGTTTAAATAAATGATACTACTCGGATGAATTTTCCAGACATTTGAGAGATTTTGATATTTTTCACATTATTCAACTGAGTGAGCGATATTTTTTTACTAATTATTCTTCCGTTATTTTAAATGAAATAGAAAATTATCATACTTTATAGATATTCTGTATGATAGGAAATATAAAAACAAAACAATAACTATTCCTGTAGATGATCTATAGTGATTGAAACAAGAGATCATTTCAATGAGTATTATTTAGTAAATGCAAAGATGCGTTCACACGTTCCAAGCCTGGGCAATTCGTTCACAAGTTTATTAAGCCTAGTCTCAATCCAAAGTATAAGTCACCATCAATAGCCGACCAAATTGGAATTTATTTATTTTTCTATGCATTTAAATATCGTTGTATTTTGGATTTTTTGCAAACTCGGTTAATATATGCGTGTTTCAACCGATTGGAAAATAGAATTTTCTGGTGTAAGAATCCTAAATAACAATTATGGTTTAGTCAAACTTAAACTGTAATAGAATATGCAAGACTGAATTTATAAAGTATTTAAAAAAACGGTCGGATAGTATTTAGAAAAATTATCTTTTAGGTTCACCAGTAAACATTTTTTGGAAAAATACTCCAATTCTTCGGTCGTGATTTTGGGCCCTTTCAATTAAAATAAAACCTGAATATGAAATATAATACACAGCACAAATTAGTTTACAAGATTAGTGAAGGAAAAACGTAACCTTAGCAACACGAGCCAAGGATATTTTTATACGGTTACGACAAAATGAGGTTAGTCAGTTGTAGCTATGAAGCCATGGAAGCATTCCCGTTGGAGTTATAAATAAACGCTGCATCGGTTGGGGTTTCGCTCTAAATCCATTCCCACTGCAAAGGGAATTGTCCCGGCGCATATATTTAATTGCCTGCAATGGCATGCAGCACGGTAGTGTTGGCTGATTAGCGTAACTTTCCTCTGAACATACTGCGCCGCACACACAACATGGCGTGTCTCCCACTTCCGGTACAAAATAAGTTAATAATTAAAGTTATGACCGTGGCATGCAATGGTCTGCAGTAATCGCATGACCTCATCTTCGGTAATGCAATGCGAAATCGAAAACGATGCCGACTACGGAGTAATTAGCCCGTAACAAGATAAACCCAGTACTATGAAATGAAGACATGGACGATGGATGGACAGGGTCACAAGTATCACGGTACAAACACGCATTTGACAAGACAGGAAAGTCCTCCTAACTATAGGGATGGCGACTAAAAACGCAACAAATGAATGAAAAGTCATAGAAAAGAGAATTCCCAGTAGAAGACAATCTTGGCTTAAGGAGCTGAGATATTTTTACAATTGTACCAAAATTGAATTACTTAGATCGTATTTTTCAAAAGTTTGAGTCACCTCGATCTTTGCCAACATTCGGAACTTAAGGTGGCACTAGAAAACGATGAATCAGGACCAGATCTAGAATGAATCCAAATTTGAAATTATTTTAGAACTATTAAGTTCGTTTCAGAGTCTTATAATATTTTCAAAAGGCATTCTGAAGAATCAGAATCAAATTGGACATCTTCAAACGGGGTGTGTCCTTCAGGCAGATAAAAAAAAAGAAAATAAGAAAAATTTATCGTGACTTAAGTCGAAGCGACAACCTGCGAAACTAATATCCAAAAAAATGTTACAAATGATATCAGCTGTTTCATCATCCCACTCCTTATACATACATATCTCCTTATCAAGTGAATAAACTTTCCTGACTTTCTTCATAGATCCTGGTATTTGCAATAGATGTTGTAAAAGGCAGGAACTGCGCAAAAGGGAACAGTAAACAAGATAAGAAAGTTATTTAAACTATCCGGAGAGGAGTATAGCGTGGCATTGAGAATGGAAAGGCTACGGATGAGAGCCGCTGGGAACGGAGGAGGCTGTGGTATAAATATGTATTAAGGAGGAGGCTACGTCAGCGCTGGCGGGGAGCCAATGGGGACCACTTTCACGCCTTCCTCCTAGGTCTAGTTCCAACGGCAGCCATTGTCGACTGTCTCACTTTTTATATATGAACAACCGTTAGGGAGCTCCGGGGAACACGCTAGGTCCAGAAAATATTTTTTTAAGCTGGATAATGTATTAGATATAATGGAGTTAAAGGTTAACAGCGAGGTTTGGCAGCACAACTCTAATTTGAAATTGATCATGGGCGATTTGAATGCACATTTCCTATATTGGAGATTATTTCTAAACTTTCCATTGCGCTAATTTCTTATTGTTAAACATCCCAACTTACACTCAATAAATATCAATTTATATTTTCTTATTATTGCAACTAAACTAATAGAATATTTTTAATTCTAAAGAATAAAAACCAGCACCTCCATATGACCATTTAAGTGCATAACATGAGCCAAAATCAGTAAAAAAATGTATGATTACAAAAGCGATCAATTCCATTTTTTAATTCACCCATATTGTCAAGTAGTAATGTTATATTTTATAGAAATAACAGGAATAGCGTATTTATTATTATCATTATCAAGTTACACTTCTGCCTTCCAGTATTCAATTTTTATCAATAAATGATTATTTGGTACAATAACATCACACTTCCAAAAGTTGTGTAGTTTTGAGAAACCGACAGTTGAGGTTTTTAATCGAAACATTAGCACCAGTTATTTAAATCTCAATATACATTTATAAATTATTTCTTTCAGCTATTTATAAATAATATTTAAAGGTTAACTGTACTTCTATTACAGGCCTATATTATTTACGTGGCACAATGCATATTTTTTTGGTGCTTTAAAAAAATTGATCTCATAAATTATGATTAAAAAATAAAAAATGACATAAGTAAATTTTTGAGGAGTCCCATTCTTTTTCTATCTACCTGCTTCACTGTTATTAATCTTAAAACATTTTAGGTTTTCAATTACCTATTACGGTACATAAATAATTATTATACTAATGGTAAATAAAAAATATAAACGAAAATATTCTAAATGACATTGTTAATAAAGCTAAAACGAATAAGTTAGCTTTTTTTTTCTTGTTAGAGAGGAGATAGTTGACTGGAAGATCTGAGTAAGGAAGGAAATAGTTGGGGGTGCAGTCAAATTAAACACTAAATAAGTGGGTACTTATTTTTTATTTTTGCCTACATTTCGACCTACTTTGTAGGTCATCTTCAGGGCCAATGGAAGCTGAGGCAAGACTGGATAAGTCCAGTGTTTATCCACTGTATTTAGGGATAAGTCCAGTGTTTAGTCCAGTATGTGTATTTAGGGTTTAATTTGACTGCACCCCCAACTATTTCCTTCCTTATTTTTTTTTATTTTGATGAAAAAAAATTTATGAGATTATAAATATAATTCCGAGTAAAAAATCAATCAAAAATGTAATTCTAATTTATCCGACGTATTTTGTTATCTTAATATTGAGAAAATCAAACAAATACTTGTCATTGTGAGAGCACTGTAAAGACAACATTATTAACCGGACTTTGTTACAATATATTCTAACTAAGATTGGCCGATCAAAATACTCTCAGAAGTTTCCTAAACATATGATTAAATTTAAATTCATTTACGTAATATAATGGATATGGTATTGTAAACTAAAATTAACAGTTTCACGAAAAAATAGACTTCATCCGCAGTTGCCGAGTTCGTAAGAAATCTTGTATTAACAGATCAAATTCCATAATTACACATCATAATACTAACATAGTTGGTCATGGTTAGCTTTGAAACACCTGACATCAACGAAAATAAAATGTTAATTTATTTTACAATCAAAGAAGTATTCAACGAAACATCCTATATAATTTTAAATATATTTGATCTATAAGAAATTCAAATTC
The DNA here is from genome assembly GCA_964056705.1 of Troilus luridus. Taxonomy (NCBI): domain Eukaryota; kingdom Metazoa; phylum Arthropoda; class Insecta; order Hemiptera; family Pentatomidae; genus Troilus; species Troilus luridus. Next base: position 58,921,824 of record OZ057412.1, on the reverse strand, counting down.
TTAACAAAGGTTATTTAAGTTTTAACAGAATTATAAATAAGGAGCCTATTTGATCATTTTACGTTCTATTTGATTCCAATGATGCTTGAATTGTTTGTTTAAAATACATAACATTAGCAATACACCATCTGAATAATTTTCTATTTAATTTTACTAGTTTAGAAATTAAACAGTGAACAGTTAAAAGATAACTATAAATGTGAACCTTTGGGATTGACACAAATGAAGAAGTATTTCATAGACAGTTTATAAAAAGTAGGCCCTGGTAAAAAATGTAAGTGTACAACACATACATTTTTATAAAAATATTATTGAGATTTTAATTAAACAAATTTATTAATTAATTTTCTTGGAAAAATCCAACATTTGTTATCATTTGATTTTAACAACAAATCAATAATCAAGAACATGTTTAGCCCTGTCTACATTTTAACTTAATGTTTTTTAAAATTTAAGATCAGCGTTTTCATATAGTTAAAATTAATTAATGTTTTAAAAACGAATGTTTGTTATTACAAAAGAGCTAAAATCTTGTACTCAAACTATCTCGTGAAACTAATTTCGTTAAAATTTATACTCTCCAACCTATTGATGTCTTCTTTTTATAAACCTTAAGTGGTATTAAGCTTTAAAAGCTGAATTAAGGAGTAATAACATTGAAAATAGCGATAAACGTTCATTCAAAGAATAGAAATATTCTTATACAAAAAACTTCATTTGTTTCTTCTGGTTTAGACCGTGTCGGTGTATATAAATATTTTTTTTAATTTAGAATAATTAAAGATACTAGATACAAAAAATTACTAGTAACTCAAAGTATGGATTTTTTTTCTACTTGATTGTTTATGAAACCTTTCAAAGGTTGATTTAATTAATGCAAGCCATATTGATTCACTATGTTGACCTAAGGAAACGTTACTGAAAAAGAAAAGGAAAAAACAAATCAAGGAAATTGTAAAATAACATCTGAAGAAAATTCCCATCAATATCGATGGGCGCATAAGTGGGGAGAGGCAACAGGGGAAGGGCAATTTACGATCGGGCAGCGGAAAGGAGTAAATAGAAGGGCCCATTAAAGAAAAAGAGGATATGGCGTGAGCCGGTATCGACCAGCGCATGCTCCATGCTACGTGCCGTGACGTAAGCGGGACCAGGTGGGTGGGGGAGCGGCGAGTATCGAGCGGCGCATGCGCCAAGTGACGTAAGCAGCGGTGGACAAGGAAGGGGTGGATTACACTAGACTGGCCCTTATCGACCGGCGACGTCAGCGGGTGGAGGGGGGAGGTAACCCCTCCACGCACACACACCGGGCGGCGTAATATGCGCCTCTGCCGGTCTGGATAATCTCATCTGCAAAAACAAACCTCCCTCAACAATGGACTGTTAAGTCCTAAATATCTATTTAAAACCCTCCCATCATTGCATTGCAAATACCATACATAACAAAGATCTCAATCTTCACGCAATTAGTTTAAAAAATTAACAAACTCACCATTAGCTTTGTAGGAGGTGGCTGTATCGAATGAAGGAGCCCTTATAGGTGGCAGCTTGGGCTCCGTCTTGAAAGCTCTCTCGGCGAAGGGCACGGAGAGGCTGACGGCTGGGAGGGACTCGCCCCTGGTCAGTGGCGGTCGGGGGTGGGCCTCTTCCAGCCGCTTCGCGGGCGGTGCTTCGCCGTTGTGGTGCTCGTCCTCTTCAGATATACCTCTCTTCAGAGGGAGGCTCTGGATGGGCATCCGCGGGATGTGGTGGCCGAGGTGCGGGGCGGCTAGCCGAGGCCTCGACATCTCGTGGTCGGCCTCGATGCCCCTCGGGATCTGGCTGGCTGTAGTGGTCCTCGGTGGCATGGGAGCCGCGTACTCCGCCAACAAGCCAGACCGATGGTGGATGCTGTAACTCGTTCCCTGTCGGCTGTGAGCTGCTGGTGGTATTTCCAGGACCCCGTTCTGATGTGCCGCCGCTGTATCGTGTGCGCTCCCACTCCTAGTATGGAGTGCCGCAGGTTTGGAGCCGCCGTGATGATGTTGACTCGTAGATGTGGAGGATCTGTTCTCCTGAAAACCATGGGCACGTTTCATCTGCCTCGCAGTTTCCAATACAAGCTCGATCCTGTCGGCTCCTTCGTAGTTGACGCACCCGCGACACACTACTTCGCTGAAGTCGTGGAGCATCGCCCAGGGCATACGGGGCACATCACAAAGGTAGCAGTGCTGCCGCTTACCCATTTGCATTACAGACATTTTCACCATGTACAAAAACACACAAAGTAAACAGAATATAACTGACTGTCACTCCTATCACCGTTCACCCATGTCGTACTACAAGAACCAGAGAGAGTAGGTACCCAAGCAGTGCACCCCACAGGACTGGCACTGCTACACTGGGGAGGCAGGGGGGATCCTCCGCGCAGCTCGTAAGCGCAGCTCCCCCCACTGCCGCCCCTTCCTTTGCCCCGCTGCTCCTTCACTTCACCTCGACGTTTCGTTTATAGTCGATGTGGTAATGCTTGCACTATTTTATAATTTGAAAAATCAAGTAGACTAGCCTTACTGCAAATAAAAGTAAAAGTTCTCTTTAAGATAGTTGACCTCACACATCAGAAAAATAACTCTTAACGAAAACGAAATGGCTGCAATTTTGTATTCGTATATGTTCAGATTTCACCATTATAACTACATTTCCAAAAGTTAATTCCTAATTCATACTAGAAATAACTTATTTTAACAGCTTAGAAAATATACCAATAAATAAATCTGTGAACTGATAATACGATTTTTCATGACATTTTATATTAACGATGGAGTAAAAGAGAAAAGCTACCTTAAATACATTATAAATTAGCTTTCGGAATCGAGGGAATGTATTTCGAGTAAATATTTATCAAGGTTCATAGGAGCGGGGCTAATGAATATATATATGTATAAAAGTAGCGCGTTGTTCCCCGGGACCTTGGGGGCAACTGTTGACTCCCATGAAACAGCATTTCCCTGCCAAAATTGTAACATTTTCATTGTAGCTCGAATTTCTGGAGAGTAGCCAAAAATATTAGCGCTAATGAAAATAGCTTGTTAGGAAAATATTCTTACTAATTGTGGGTTAAAAAAATATTTTCTCGATGAACACATGCCGTTGCATTTGATCCTCTATCATTTCAATTATCTCTATATAATCGCATTTCCATAAATATATAATTGGTTTTATAAATTTAGTCATGACTACAGCCCACAAAAAAAAAAAAAAAGATGTGTTATTATTTATCAAATAAAATAAATACTTCAACAATTATAGACTTGAAAAAAAATTCTATTATGTAATTCTGTTGATAAATATGAATATAAAATATTTCATGACATCTTATAATCATATATATAAAGTGTTTATAATAAATACAGCAACAACAGAGAGGTGAATACTTGGTGACGAAATGATGGAGGCCTGGACCAGATAACAGATGACTACAAAACTTATTGTGAAGAAATTTGTTGGACTTAGTACATGCAAATAAATAAAATATAGCCATTAATTATAAAAAATAAACAATTTCACATATTTTTATCATTACTGTATAGCCTAATAGATGCACCTAGCTTAATGAGAGAAAAAATGTCTAGTTTGTTGCATTTTGATTAGCAAAATTAAATTTTGAATTTATAATTCAAACTCGCAATTTATCTAATATAATTATTCAAATGTAAATTATTTATTTATTACCTTTCAACGTCACATAAAAATGTTGCATTATACATGAATCAATTAATAAAAGTTTTTATGTAATTATAATAATAGTGGAGAACATTAAAATGTTGTTATTTTAGAGCTATGTTGTAATTTTAAGTTTATTTAATAACCTCTTCCCATTTTCAATAGCATATATGTATATGATGCTACTATATTAAGACAGAAGTTAAGATTGAAGACATGAGCATTTTAAAGTCTATTTCATTTTTTAAAAATAGTTTAAGCCCAAAGTTCTCGTTTCCAGAAAATTTCAGACTTTGAAACGACTAATATTTAAAAAAAATAATTACATGAAATGAAGTTTGAGAGGACTAACCTGCCTCTTGGGTATGGCATAAAACAAAGTTTTCAATTCTTATGTTATAAGATAAGAAACCTCGGCGCACTAAAGGTTCCAAAGAGAGACTAAAATAAAAAAATGATATCCGACAAATCAAAACTACAACAGTTACAATTCTATTTATAAGCTACGACGAGGAACTCTATTGTTTGTCGGATTTCACTCGGTTCACAGATCGACAATTGTTTTTCTTTCTATGATACAAATCGATTCTTTTCAGGGTGAGAATTAACTGAGAATAATCTTTAGAGCATCCAGTAAAATTTTTAAATAATAGTTTAAAGTAACAACAATATTATCAACAGTTAAAAAAAAATGTGAAACCTGCTTTATATGACGTAGCAATATGGCCAACAGCCAACTACGTTCACAGTATAGATTTTATTTTGAGGCAAAATAAGATTTAATTTTTAAAAAAATGTTCGAGAAGGAAGACATTTGTAATAAAATTTCTTTTCTATTCATCATTAACATCTTTGTAGATTATTTTTCTTGCTAACGAGGAGCTATTGTTTGTATTTTTTGAGTCAAATTCAATATTTGTTACCTCAAATAGTTTCCGAAAGTATAACAATTATAATCTCCAATTTGAATCGTTTATCATTTAAAAAATCTGTACCATGAAGAATCTTCATTAATGTTCAATTTAGAGAATATTCATTAGGGTTCAGTACGTGGCAGAGACTGTACTTTTTCTTGGACAACGGTTGTGCAGGGAGGTGGTTTGTCCTAGAATCACGTTCAACCGCCAGTTTTCCCCTCTACTATGGTACCCTCTTTATAGAGGCTGGGTGAGCCTAAAATTAATTACGAACCAACATTGTTAACACGGATACTGGACAATTCCTAGTAACGTTAATTTATTAAAATTTAAATGTCAATATATATTCTGATTAATTAAAAATAAATAAACGCAATACCGTAATAATTCAGGGATTTAGATTTTATCTCGAATCCCGTTATCTTAATCACAAAGCAAACCAGCTGATTGCAAATGAGAGTTTCATATTTCACTTTCCCCTCAGTGGACATGTCTTTTTTTATTATTGTCATAAATAATTATAAATGTTAAAGTTTATAACATTCGGGTAAAAAATATGTTAAAAATAAATAAAAACATCCCAAAATGAACAAATACTTCAGCTATGAGATAAAGAATTTGCTTTTTATCCGATTGAAAACCTCCAGAGTAGAAAAAATACAAGTTTTAATTTGGGGAGAGTGGGAGCTCAGTGGGTAGAGCGTTGTGTTACTCTGCTGTAGGTCCTTAGGTTCGAATCCAGCTGTAACAGATAGATTATTAAATCTGCTAATAGCTTAAGACGGAACCTGTGGGATCTGCAGACCCTTCTAAGATTCACCCACCCTCTAAAAGAGAGTAACCTTAATTGGGGAAAACATGGAGATTGAGCCTGATCTCGGACTAATCACCTTCTACACAACAACCGTTATACTAGAAACGGTACAGTCTCTACCAAGATTGGATCCAAGACACTTGATTGGTTGTAGTAGTACAGGTCTGTCTCTTTATTTGTTCCCATTTTACATTTTGATATTACATATAGGTATTAAAATCATACTAAAAACCAAACAAACTATAAGTTTCTCAATTTAGATTATCTGATCTATTTTATTAATATATTGTTGGTGTCGAACCTTTTATTGATATTGTTATTTAAACAATAACAATAACGTTTGTTGGAGGGTTTGGTAAACAAAGAATCACATACTCACGTAAGGGATGTTAAAGATCCCTAACCTAATTAAACGTGGATAGGTAAAATCCTAATGGCTAAAATGCCTAACATCGTCCGATTAGCCATAAAGTAACTTTTAATGAATAAAGAAACAAACCAAGAATAACAGATTATAAATCGGAATAAATATAATGTAAGCAAATTAAAAACGTAATGATAAAAATCGCGTTCCATTTGTCGAACAGATGAATAGAGTATGTGAAAATTAAGGAGATAAATTAGACGATAGATTATAGGTTAGTGTTTTCTTATTATTTCCGAACAAACAATGAGTAATAGTAGGTTCCTGATGCATCAGGTAGCCTCCGAACTATGCTCCACCTTCTATCAATATTAAAGAGTAGAAGTGAGTGGATGTGAGTGAACGCCGCTTGTGCCGAGTGTCAGTGGAGCATGGCTTCTTGTCCTCACGTCATCGCTCCGTCTTGAGGTAGGTCGTGTACGCTACCAGAGTCCTCACCGCCATCGCGGTTCTGGCAGGCTGCGTAGTATACGTCGCTACGGGTTTACGATTGACTTATCAATCGGCAATATTTCATAACTTACAGATTGACTTATCAATCGACAATATTTCATAACTTACACTTATTGAAAGTATCGATATATTTCTGTAGCCCAGGTGAATAAGTCGAATTTCGTCCAAAATGAGTTTCTTGTACTTCAGGTAGCATAATCGTTTTTTCTCGCAATCAGACATTGGCTTGAAATGGAATAATTGTTTATATTATAGCACTCTCTTTTGAATTAAAAAAAATACAAGAATGACACGATTCCGCTTCCCTCAGTACAGTACCTATATACAGTTATTAAAAAAAGTCTACATACACCACAATATAAATTCATTTATGAAATAATGTTCATTATTTTGTATCAATTAAGGTTATATTTTTTTTTCTTTCTATTAAATAAATATCTGTAGAAGATTAAATCATGCTTATAATATAATTTTGGAATTGAATACATGCAAAATGTTTCATAATAAACGTCTGCCATTGTTTGTTACAACTAATAAGTGTACATACACCTTAATGTAATCCTTTGAATGTAAAGAAACATTTAATTTGTTTACATTCATAGAGGTTTTCTGTGCTTTTATTTCCTAAATTAATCAGTTAGAATCAAAGTCAATTGAAAATAACTGCTCAAAATGAAAATTTCTCGAGAGATTAGGCAGTTAATTGTTGATCATGAAACCGCAGGGAAATCAAATACACGAAATCGGGAAAATTGTTAATAAAAGTTTTTCGACGGTTCAGACTGTTATTCTAAATTATAATACAACAGGTTGCATTGGAAGTAGGCCTTGTTCCGGAAGGCTTCAGCGTTCTCGGAAAAAAGCTTCAGCGTCACCATGAGCGTGCTATTTTAAGAAGTGTTCATGAAAACCCTAAAATAAGTGCTCCTACATTAGCCAATAATTTATTGCGGGATCACAACATTGGAGTAAGACCTCAAACGGTACGTAATTTACTAAAAAAAAAATGATCTCAAATCGCGAAGGGCTCGCAAGTAGCCGCTTATTAGCAAAGTTAACCGAGCTAAGCAGTTGACATTTGCGAAAAGTTACCTTGATAAGCCTACCAGTTTTGGGGACAAAGTAATTTTCACGGATGAATCCAAATTTAATATTTTTGGTGCAGATGGCAACGTTAAAAAGTGGAGGAGAAAAAACAAGACCATGAAATTGAAAAACTATTGCCCGACAGTTAAGCACGGAGGAGGAGGGATCATGGTTTGGGGATCTATGGCTTCAGCTGGAGTAAGCAACTTGAAGATCATCGAGGGAATAATGGATCAATATACGGTATACGTATACGTAGATGTCCTAAAACAAAATCTGCAACCCAGTGCTACCAAGTTAGGCCTAGGATCAAATTTTATTTTTCAAGAAGGTAACGATCCTAAACATCGTGCCAGAAGGGTCAATGAATGTTTGCTGTACAATGCTCCACGTCGGTCAAGACTCCGCCACAATCGCCTGATCTTGTCCCCATAGAGCACCTCTGGCAGGATCTTAAAATGAGGCTGAGGCATCACGAAATAAAAAATAAACGGCAACTCTCAGAGGCCCTTAAGTAGGAATGGTTGAAAACGGATCCAACTTTTACAAAAAAAAATAGTTAGCACGATGAATAATCGTTTGAGAGAGGTAATAACAAATAAAGGAGGTCCCACAGACCATTAGACAATTTTTGTTAATTATTTATGTTGATAATTATTTTCTTATACAATACATATTTGCCGCGTATGCAGACTCTTTTTGTAAAACGTATTGTTACTTTTTTATATTATTTTCTATTGTGTTTATAAAATTTTTAAACAACTTTAAAATGTACCAAATTAATCAAAAGGGCCTGCATTTGAAATGAAAAAATAAATAAATTGTTTCATCAGTTTTTTCTCTTTTGCTTTTAACCCCATTTTTTGATTAGTACAAATTAATAATAAGTGTATGTAGACTTTTTTTACTAACTATAGTACTTGTGCATTAGCCGGTCTCCATTAAACCTACTTCCTTATCTAGTGTAAACTTGTTAAATTAAATCTATTTTACCTTGAATAATTATAGTTACACATATATCTATGAGGAAGAAAATATATTTTAATTTTATTAAAATTGCGACTTCAGTATTGATCATAGTTCAATGTTCAGTACATGGTAGAGACTGTACTGTTATTGGACAACCATTGTTTAGGGAGGTGAATTGTTCGAGATCACTCTCAACCGACAGGTTTTCCCCCTTTTAAGAATATCTACATTAGAGAGTAATGTATTAAGGCTCGATGGGCCACAGGAGGGTCACCAGATCCCTCCGGGTCCATCCCAAATAAATTATCTGCCACAGCCGGATTTGATCCCGTGGCCTTTAGCATGGCTTTAGCTCAGTTCTCTACCACTGATGTACCTCGAACTCTCAAAACCCAGTGTGAGTGGAAAATGCACCTTTCATATTAATTACAAATTGTAGCGTTTAGGGGACGCTCACGCGTATTTGGGACGCACTCCCGCACATAAGCACGCATTCACCCATGGAAGAATATGTGTGTACAGTATGAAGGTAGCAAATGTAAAAACGAATGCACTGAAAAATGAATCGGTATCTGTTCCGAAGGTTTTCGCTTCGAGTTGAGTTACAACAACTTCTCCCTGTTTATTCGTTTCATTTTTAATATTTTCTAAAAGCACAAGTTATCGTGAATTTTAGTATGGAAAAGAGAATATAATTATGGGTAATGAGTAGATTTGGGTAATCATTTCATCAAGAAATAAAAGATACTAACATTACGAAGTATAGATGATATATGATTAACTAAAACTTTTATTTCTTGATGAAATCCTTACCGAAATCTATTTATTACTCATAATTATAATATCTTTTACATACTATAATAAACTAATAATAACTTGTATATTTGGAAAATATTGAAAGGGAAACAAATGAAAAGTTATGACTTGTGACACAACTCGAAGCGAATAATTACCAAATGATCATATGAAAAAAGGAGGTTAAATCTGTATTCATTTTAGTAAGTAAGAAAATGATTTTGAAAAATGTTGTGAGTAAAATTGCCACTAGGGGGTAAGTATAAGGTTTACTTTTTTTTTTCTAGAGGCAGAAAGACGCACAGATAACAAAGATTGCATTACAAAGGGTGCAGTTATAATTTCCTTACATGATGCAAACACTTCAGCTATTGACAATGTCTACGAAATCAATAATTATCGACAATAAAAACAATTTCAACTGCCAGTTTCAACGTGTTTCATCATTACTTACAAATTTAATACAAGTTAACTACAAAGGGGGGGTGGGTGGTTAATTAATATATTCCCCGTCAAAAGTATCGCAACACTTTGAAATAAATAAAATTTTGGAAAGTAAGTTTTCTAACTTTTTTGTATATTGGAAGAGATATTTTAATTTATTGTAATAAAACTTGTTTATGTCCAGTTTAAAAATGCTCATTGGAGAATTCAGAATCTAACTATTATGAAAAGACAGATGTTTTAGTAAATTTCAAATATTTCAAAGTGTTGCGATACTTTTGACGGGGAGTTTACTTTTGCTATAAAATAAATAACGAAAAATAAATTAATTGATAACAAAAAAAAAAAAAGAATTTGGAGATTGTAAACACTAGCAATTACAAATGATAACGTGTTCTTTAAAATGACTTTCCTACCAAAAAAATAAAAATGAAATCTGCGTAATATCCTGATACTACGATATGGAAAGTTCTTTCATTTCTTTATAATCCATTACAACAAAGTCACCATTTCGAATATTAATAATTTCAAAATCCATTTATAATTCATGCACAATAATTGATATTCTGGACTGAGTTATTGGAAAAAATATCAATAGCCGATAACCACCCTGTCAATAATGTAGCACGTTTGAAACCTTCAAATAAGTCATAGAATAGATAAAATATCTACGATATACTTCAAGTAGATAGTTAACTATTACTATAAAAAACAAATAGATTGACAGTCAATATCTAAAAGAGGAGATATGTTATCACAGGCCAAATACAGCAAGGATTATTGTACAAATATTTTGACAGTTTATGATTAATTTAGTTCCGCAATGGGATTTAACATAGTAACTATATAGCATGTTTATTAAAACTGTTTCATGTTTTAAGTGTATTTTAAAAATTAAACTATTTAAAAAAATAAAAACTGCAAAACAAAACGACTATTTGTTTTTATCGTAATTTAGTATACAATGGAAGGGAATAAAGCATCAAATACTACGCGGTATCTGAAAATGTACACTAGATCTACGTAAAAGAGACATTAACTTAGTTTAACACGTATGTTTTTTTTGTTTTTTTTATTTATTATTATTTAATCAGCTTTATAGATTCACTTTTCTGCTTGTTTTTTTCTTTGTACTCTAAAGCTCAAAAGCCCACAATAATGTACAGTTATGTTATTCTAAAGGGACTTGTCCCAGAATAAATAAAGAATTTATTATTATTATGTTATTAATTTTTTTTCATAATTAAGTACTCTTATTAACCCAAATATAATTTGAAGTTTTAATATCAGTACATAATTAATCAAGTAAGCAGATTATAGATAGATAGCTATCAGAGGGGAGGAAGCCTACGTAAACAAACAATAATAACTACTGCTAAAACAATTAATAAAATTTGTGACATATCTCAATGTAGGTGTGATAATAAGATACTTGAGTGATGAAATTATCGATCAATATTAATCCATTCAAATCCATCAATAGGTATCGTAAGGTGGTAGACTTAGCTAAGGATATATAATAACTAATTATGATTGAATCATAAAGAAACATTGATAATAGTAATTAGCAAGAAATTTCAGGACTTATGAAGCGAATTGCTGAACAAATTGAACAATTTGTAACCTTACTCAAATATCGCAATTCTTTTGTTTAATTAATAATCATTATTATTTCTATTGTCCTTAAATCACTTGAACAAATTAGTTTTAAGACAAAATAATGCTGTACATTATTATATTTTATATTAAATAATATAATATATTATAATTACAGAAGTATAATATTTTGATGTTATGGTTGAAGTATTTCAACCATAACATCAAAATATAATCTAAGTAAAATTAGCTTTTATTTAACTAAATATTTCTTTCAAAACTTGTATCTCTGATTTCATTTTAGATCTATGTTATGACTCACAAGAAGCCAGGTTTTCTCGATTGATGATTTATTTTATTTATTTATCTCATTAAGTTCAAAATCAAAAAGACAGTTACATACTTTGCCTAACATTTCCTAAAGATATATTTATTCTATATGAGGCGCGATTGAAAGTCCAAAACGTGCGATACATTTTTTTTTTTTTACTACTCGAATTACGGACCATTATACGGATATAACTATAGTATTTTCTCTAACCTTGGCCATTGAAACGACGTTTGAAATTTCTTAATCTTAAAAAAATTACTATCTGCATTACTTAGTTGAGCACTTATTAATTGTAGAATGTTTAATTATTACCAGTAATTTTTCTTACACAATAGTATTAAATAAAATTAAGAAATATTTATTACTTTATTAATAATTTCAAGATTTATGACAAATTGCAATATTATGCATAATAAATCACGTATTTCATCAGTTTTGAAAAAAAATAAAGATGTTTAAATTTTCCCAAAGTGCCGTGATATTAACTAACTAAAGGAATAATGAAAACTTGTTTTTACTGAATTAAAAGCTTATTCCACCCTGAATCCGATAGTGAAAAATGATTAGGGTTGAGCATGGATTCGTTCGTATAGAGGAGTTGATGAAGCGAATAAAAAAATAATGAAAAATAACATTTTTAAAAATATGCAGGAAAGCAATCAACTAACATCCACCTAAAATAGAAAACTTTTTACACTAGAAGAATGCATGAAACAGGGATACCAGCTAATGTAACAACAGTTTTAAGAAATAAGGAAAATATCTTGATAAGCAGATTATCATTCAGAAGAAGGATCAATTGATAACATTAAATTAAATATTGAATTTTCTCCTTTTTTTTTCCTCTCTTGTTTTTTATTTTAAATTATTTAAATTTACTTATTAATCTATAAACTGTTTTCTTATAGCTCTTATTTAATCCAGCAATTGAATATTATCTTATTTAATCCGTTGGACCCTGTGGAATCTTCAGACCCTTCAGGGGCTCACCCAGCCTGTATAAATTGCTGTTGAGTGTGGTCTCAGACAAAGGAGTGCATAAGAATACTATTTTTCAGTATAATTTTTTTTTTTTTTTTTAATTTATTTTATTTAATCGAAAATCCCTCCCCATTTCCCACCTTGAATCCACAAGTAACACTTATATCTCAGCTCCTTATGTAGTGAGACGGAATCACTAGGACTCGCACCCGTATACATGGATTGCTGGGGATGACTTCATTGATGAGGCACTTGTAAACAAAACGATCCCATGACCAATTAAGCTCAAAATCGCAAATGTGCCTATTTAGGCCGCCAATGATCTCATTACATTTCCAGACCATTTGGCCGCTTCTTGGAATCGATATCTTCTGCGATGAGCGCTTACTGCGACAGATAAGAGGAAAGCCTTCCTGAGCGATACGGTTACCCAGAAAGTGATACAACCGTGAAGTCATCGAGGTCGCATTCGAAGAGAGATAGCAGAACCCGATCGCCCACGTTCCTTATCTTCATGGCTTGTGTCGTAAATATGAGCTTAGTCTATCCGATCCTGATGAATAAATGACCAGTAACGCCATAAACAAATCAAGCTCCCAAGAGATAAAACAATTTATAGCTTCACAAGATTATAATATGATTAACTAAGACAGGTTGTGTTAAGAGTTAAAATAAACAAAACAATGGTGGAGGTACAGTACAATGTAAAACCAAAAACTCGACATCCAAATTGCTGGTTTTGAGAAAGTAATTTCACTAAACTGGGGAGCGAGGTAGCTCTTTGTGTAAAGCGCTGAGTTGCTGAGCTTCAAATCCTGGCGTGAACATCTAAGAGGAAAACGAAGATTAAGAAGAAGAAGACAATTATATACAACGAGATAGAATTAATTTTTTTTTAATTGTCCCACTAACTCGAGAAGGTTCTGGAGTTCAGGCCATGGTAGAGAATGGTAGTGTTTCTAGGACAACGGTTGAACAGGGAGGTGATTTGTACTAGTTCACGCTCAAGCGCCAGATCCCCCCTTATTTTGGCTACCCACTTTATAGAGGCTGGGTGAGCCCTAGTAGGGTCCCATATCCCATCTCCAGCCGCTAACAGATTAAATAAAAGTCCTCCAGCGAGCGAGATTTGTACCCAGGATGGCAACGCAGTGTTCTACCACTGAGCCAGGTTACAATTACAATCAATGTAAGGGTCCCGCTTTGTATTAAAAACAAATTAAATTATATTTTAAGATCCCGGATTCAAACCCAGCTGTGACCGATACATTCTTTAGTTTGTTAATGACGGACTCTGTAAGATTTGCTGACTCTCCTGAAGTTCGCCCACTCCTTATTAAGTGGGCACAGTTAATTGTGGGGAAAACATGGCACATCTGTTATCACTATAGTGAGGGAGGTAACCTATGTATTCAAAAATCTATATTGAAAACGTACTATTATGAAATTCATGTTTTAGGGAAGCATATTAAATAATACATATAAAATATATTTATGTATTAAAAAATAGTTTACAATAATTTTCATAAAATTCGTTCATATTTAAAAAAAAATATTCGGATTTGGCAATACTTCTAACTCTATAGCTCCTGTCGAAGATCAGAAGAGTTATAGAAAAGAACTAGATTGATTAATCTCATGTTTAAATCCTCGAGTTTTATTTTAAAATCACAAAAAGTAAGTTCATATAGAGTAGGGTCAATTTGAATATTTTATAAAAAGATTATCATAATGTATTATGTAATTTTTTCAATCAGAATCAGATTACTATTGAATATAATTTATTTCATTTTGAATAAGTTATATGTAATAAAATTTTATTCAAAATAAGTCATCATACCGTTATTCAAGAAGAAAGGTGTTTCCACAGACTGCAAGAATTACCAGGGAATCAGCCTCCTGAACACGTCTTACAAGATATTCTCTGCTATCTTATACAACCGAAATGTGGAAGTTGTGGAACCTTCCTATTACATTACAATTACAATTCTAACTTATAAAGGATAAAGAGTGATATAAGATAGGATAACCAAAAGTATTTTGTGACATGAATGACAAATTACACAGGTCTGCAAAAAAAACTTTAAAAAATATTGTTTTGATTTAGTTAACTGATCTTTGTGTAGTTTTTTTGCGCTGATTTCAAAAATAACATTGGTTTTTTTCTATCACGTAAAGGCTTGCCTACAAAATAAAGTTGAAGTTTTTGGAAAAAGTACAAAAATGGAAAATTTTGGATTTGTTTTTATTATTTTAACATGAAGTAAAAGAAAAAAACAACAACGATACCTAGCTAAAATGAGCATAAAAGTGGTGCACATGTTTTGTAAAGTTATTATAAGTCTTTGTAAAAACGTTTTCTTTTTTCATCAAAGCTTCTTTTGGTACTTTTTCGGCTATGTTCTTGTGAATTTTCCCTTTTTAACATCCAACAGTAGTCTGCCATCATGTTGACATTCCATCGACCTTGGTGTCTACTCTCTATTTCTTTTATATCTTGATGGAAAGGTTCTCCTTGTTTCTCACTTACAGCCCCAAGATTTTTTGGAAAGAAGTCCAGATGTGAGTAAAGGAAATGAACTTTGACACTCATGTTGCAGCCCAACATTTTGTAGATTTGTAGCAATTCAGCAACCAAAGTTTTGTAGTTTGACTCCAAGTAAGCCTGTTACAACAAATTTAAATGAATTCCAGCCATTTTTTTCTTCCATCTCCATTTTAGTGACAAAGCGTTCATCTTTTAAAAGTTTTCTGATGTCAGGCCCAACAAATACTCCCTCTTTCATCTTAGCATCGGATAAACCAGGAAACTGTTCACAAAGATACTTGAAACACTCTCCTTCTTTGGGTAATGCTTTCACAAACTGTTTCATTAGCCCAATTTGATTAGGATCCACTAAAATTTGTCTTTCAACATTTTTAACTCAAGGAATAAGAGCCTCTCTGATTGGCCACGTCTCCTTGACATAGTGTTGTTTCCTGTCACGGCTATCCAATTCACAGAGGAAACATGGAAACTTTGTGTAACCACTTTGTTGACCTAGTAACATGGAAATAACTTTCAAATGGTCCATTTATGGTCAGAGTAGCCGAGCTTATTAAGAACAAACTCAAGATTTTCGTAGCATTCTTTCAAATGGACTGAGTGTCCAACAGGCACAGAAGCATATCGGTTCCCATTGGGAAGAAGTACAACTTTCAAACTCCTTTTTGATGACTCGATAAAAAGCCTCCATTCCTCTGGTTCATACGTGATTTTGAACATTCCCATGACTCCAGATACATTGTTGCAGAAAACTAGGTCACACTCTTGTGTAAAAAAATGGACAAATTCCTTTTCTCTAAATCGGTACCATGAAAATGAAACACCGGAGGCTAAAATATGTCTTTCTTTACGTCTAGACCCTAAAACTTCCGCTGAAATTTGTGACTTATCTAGTGGTGATGAAATTTTTTCCGTAATCAGCACAAAAAATACTGTTAAATATGCTACAATTTTTTTATCGCGTTATTGGCTGTCGAATGATTTTTCATTTGGTTAATGCATTACGTGTTGATTCCCTGTTTCATACAATGGATTCAATAATACACGACGCATATAATAATAAAATAAATAAATTAGATACTTTTAAGAACAAACATATTTCCAGACTTGACAACTACAAAATTTTACTAATGACATTAGAGCCAACAGAATGTAAGTAAATGCATACTAACTTTTTGTTCACTGTATTGAGTGAAGTTTATATAAGAAAAGAAGACATGGGTAAAACAGAACAGTCTCGGAGAAGCCATACATCTTCAATAATCTAGAACATTCTTGTTTTCTACTATCAAGAAGGAAAAGGAAATCGATTTTCTTCAAGAAATATACTCTTCATAGGTTTTGGACAGGTAAAAACTAATAATTATTATTTAATCATTTTTGGGGAGCATACATTTATTTATGTTACAGATATAAATGTATATCCCCAGACACTGTTAAAGAAATAATGATATCCCCTCAAAATGTTAAAAATAAACGTTGATAGCTACGAAGAAAATAATTAACTGAAATCATATCCACCTTATCGTTTATGTTCTGACAGTTCTTAATTGACTCCTTGCTTGTCAAACTAATCTTGATATTTAGCGTAACGGCCCAAAGAGATAACTTGGCCAAATATAAAACATCCGTTCCTTCCTCGTAATAAACGTGAGTACCCATCTAATTTTAAAATCTAAATGACTTATTATTTTTAAGGTAACTTATTGAATATTAATCTTGTTTAATCTATAACTGTTGATGATTAATATTATTGTTATGATGATGCCGGAGATGGATCCTATGGGATCTATGACCTCCATGGGGCTCATCCAGCCTCTATGAAGTGGGTACTCAAAATAAGTGGACAAATTTGGCGGCTGACCGTGATATTGAACCCCTCTACCATTACTATTTGAGTTGTTGCTGATTTTTATTCTTTTAATGTCTTTAGGAGGTTACACAAGGCGTCCTTGTCATTACTATTTTGTTGTTCAGTCTTCTTTTTTTTTTTTTTGTAAAAAGATCTACATTATGTAAAGGACTTATTACATTCCAGCTCGTTTTTATTTATTGATATTTATTTATTCCCTTTAGTAAATATTTTTACACGAATCGGACCTTTAAGTTTTAATTAATTTTTTGCAGTTTTATAAATATTTTATGACTAGCATTATAGCCTTCTGGCCAGGTGGCTATATAATGCAACTATAGGTATGTATTGAATCTCTCAGTCAATGCATCGAATATTTCAGTTCATGCTTGTAATTCTAAAGGGACTTAGTCCGAAAAAAATTTGTTTTTCTATTCTATTCTAAAAAATGATAATAATAATGGCGATACCACAAATTTCTGCTTACAAAACCAAAATTCGTCAGATAAATCTTAAAGCAATATTCCCATATACTCCTCAGTCTATACCACTCGTTCTTTACCGAGCCCAACAACTTTACAAGCCCATCTTAATCTTCGTGACAACATTACTTCAATAATATTGACCGGATAAATGCTCCGCAGTTCCGCGTTGTGTAATCTCCTAAAGTCCCCAGTGTTCCCATCCAGTTATTCTAATAAAGGTATAATAGTATAATAAAAAAGTAATAGAATAGAGAAAATTGAGTTGAGCCGATAAAGTTATCGGTATCTTCAATAACTGAATGTCAGAAGTTAGTTCGAGAAGTCGCTGAACTGATTCATAAACGTCCAAGAAATACATGGGAGGATTTCGGTAAGAGATATCTTGCAGATTCGGATTTGGGTACTAAACTTTAAACAGGGTTATTTTCCACTAAAACTTAGACCTTTATTTTAAACTCACACATAGACAGAAATATTTAAACTACATAATACATAGAATTATTTTACACCTACACCTAGGATGGTGTCGGGGTCGAACCTTCGAGTTTTGTTTTTTTAATTAATATTATAATCATTGTGTTATTATTTTAGTTGGCATAAAATTGAGCTCCTCGTATCGTTAAATGGGCATTTTTTAATTATGCTTTCATCTAGGCTATTAATAAAGAATCGTGTAACTCCTTTTACGCACTAAAAGATAATAAACGTTTGTCTATTTTCAGTTATGAATCAGAGTGAGTACACCATATCCATCCATTATCCTCGTTGGGAGAATCACCACTGACGCAAGAAGAATCGTTCCACGATAATAAACTAATCAACGTCCGTGCTATTGAAATACCTTATCGTATTTTTATCTTGTGAGATTAAGACAAGAGAAATTTGTGATACGCAAGAGGCGGCAAAGAATGACCTAACGCATTTTATTGCAGTCAATTAATAATTCTATGGGGCTCATAATTTTTTGAGGAAAATAAAAAGTCATAAAAACACAGGTTTTCCTTCCTGTACGTTGTCCTGAACAAATAAACTAAATAATACTTTTGTTCCAATTTTGTTTTTAATTTTTCGCTTAGGCAAAAATAAAAAATAAATTAACACTTAAAAAACCTCAACTCTCATAGCAGACAATCGCGGTGGTTGGCAGATGTAGAACTATTTATAATTCTTAACTTGGTTTTTGTAAAACTTAACATGGACAGATATCTAATGCGAGAGTTCTAGCAACTGTATATTAACATAAAATAAAATTACTAATTTCTGTAAAAGGGTTTATCTTGTTATTTTATTAGACACAAGCAATTATAAATTTCGCAACCCACATCTCTCCGACAAAAAGTATTGATGGGGAGTAGTTTCAAGTGATTAAGTTAAAAGAATAATTTTTTGGTATTAATATGGGTAACGAATAATATTGAAGCAGTCTAAAAATGTATTATTTATCAAAAAAATAAAAATTTATAGGTAGCTCAGAAAATTGTTCCTTAGGGGTGATATCTTAATGCCATTATTTTGCATATATTTGTGTTAAACGTAGTGTACCGTTTGTTTTAACATCACTTTATTTAGCTAATCTGACGATTCTACATTAAGAGTACTAAATTTTGCATATCCAGATATTATTAGAATAGGGATCTTTAAGGAGTACCTACCTGACATCAAGCCCTCCGAAGGACAACATAACCAAAGACCACCTTCCGGGCTACGGACTCGCAATCTTTGACTTAGTATGTTGCTATGCTAACCACTACTCCACAGATATTTGTGTATATACATGTGAACACAAATACAACATAGACATAAAGATGCGAATAGGAATTGTAGGGAATGTTATTATCTGCTGTTTTAATGAATATGGCTTCAGAGAGGAGTAGGTTTTTAGGTTTAAGTACAGAAGGGTTATCGATATCGATGTTTAAGAGGAATTGAATGCTCCGTCAATTTTGGTCAGAAGGGTTCGGTAGAAATACTTGGTATATTGGTATACCATAACCTATACTGGTAATAATGGTATTGTTTGTTCATTTAACGTCCCTTTATGCTGCTATGACTAATCGGACGATGCTACAGTGGGAGCTCTAAATTTTGCCTATCCAGAGGTTTTATTAGGATAGGGATTTTTAACGAGTACCTGACATCGTAAAGGCTCGGGACCCCCGTTTAACTTCCCTTCCCAAGGACGGCGTAACTAAGGATTTTTTACTCCCTTTAAAAAATCATAGGGTCACCTGCCAGGCTACGAACCGGCGATCTTGGGATGTTACGCTAACCACTAGACCACAGGTCGCCCCACAAAGCAGAAACCACTGAACTTAGGATCTTGAAATTTGCAGACATGTTCTTTGTATAGGTTAAATGAGCACTAAGAAAGGAATTTGGACAATTCCACCCCCAAGGGTTTCCCCCTTAATATAATAGGGGTTCAAACATTGTATCGGATCCGTCAGTTTTAAAGTTAGGCTACACCTACATTGGATCCGATTCGGTGCGATGTGATTCTATCAGATACGATGCTGGGGTGTATACATTGTGCATATTTTACTATACATTTTAGTAAAATATAAATGTATTAAAAATAATTAATAAATAATCTTAATTTTATAAATTTAAAGAACCAAATGTTATAACTCTCGATATATTTCAGTCATTTGGTTTGCTAGCGACGTCTCATCGTATCACACCGGATCCAATGTAGGTGTAGCCTTAGACATCTGAAATTTTGGATGTCGAGTAACTTATAGTTTAAAAAAATTAAATTATTTATTTGAAATCATCTGTCACAAAACTTTATGTGGCAGACCAAATTCCACGCGATCTGAAGCCGTGGGCAAAAGCTAGTTATCCATATAGGATTCTGGGCCTTCAACTGGGCTTGAGGGGGGGGGGTACGGTGTATCCTTGCGTCGGAACTCAGTACTACAATAATGGTATTGATATAGCCGTTTTAAGGCGATTTTTTACTTCCTCGATGTTAAAACAAAACAATGTACTTAACCGCATCCAATGTTCTACTTCCAATTGTCACTGTTACGTTGCTCAAACAAAAAATTACCTTAAAATGCCTAAGCTGGGTATAAGGTTGTTTTACCATATTAATTAATTTTTATTTCAAAATATTCCGTTGCTTTTAAATTATTATTAATACGTTTGTTACTGAGTTATCTTGTAATTAGCCCTATATCTACAACCCCGTTGAATTTTATCCAAAATAAATACTTAGGAAAGCAGAATTGTATTATCAATCAGACAGACAGGCAATCAGACACTGGCTTCAAAAGGAGTTAATGCTTACATTACAACTCCATTTCAAACCAAAAAGTACGAGAATGACACGATTACGTTTTCCTCAGTACAGTTAACTCTCTCTCATGACAAAATTCGGGACAGCAGACATATCGAATTTATCTTATATTTTCCAATGTTAATATTTGCCTTTCATTTCTGATTTGATTTCAGCTTACAATAAGTTTGGGCCAAATAGTCGACTTAAAAAACATATTACAGTCTTTATCAAGTAGTACTGAGTTACCATGCCGGAAATCCTGGTTCAATTCCTGCTGCAGGCCATGATTTTTATTTAGTCTGTTTGCAGCGGAAGATGGATCATATAGGGTCTAGGACCCTCCTGGGGCCCACCCAGCCTCTATAAAATATTATAAAAATAGGATACCCAAAATAAGGGGGAAAAATCTGGCGGTCGAGCGTGACCTCCTTGCAGAACCGTTGTCCATGAAACAGTACAGTCTCTACCATTTACTGAACCCCAGACCCTTCATGGGTTGTAGTGGTACAGGTTAAAAAGTCTTTATCAAGTACTCATAAACAAAAACCCTTCATGAGTTTTTTTGTTTGTTTTTAATTGGAGTAAATGTAAAAAAGCCTGTACCACTACAACCCATGAAGGTCTTGGGTTCAGTACGTTGCAGAAACTAATCAAAGGCCGATTGTACAGGCAGACATGTGTGACTTCTCTGAGATCACAATCAACCGCCAGGTTTCCGCCCAAACTAAGGATACCCAGTTAATAGAGGCGAGGTGAGGCCTAGGAAGGTATAACCTGTTGACAGATTAAATAATTTATCTGCTACACCCGTATTGAAACCTGGGATCTTCCCCACATCAACTCAGCGCTCTACCAATGAGCTGTCCCGCTTATATTCGTAGAAGTAATTTAAAACAATAATGAAGACATTTAAAGCTGTCAAGAATGCTCTAAATTGACAGTAAATAAAAAATAATGAAAAGTTGAAGGACGTATTTATAGACTTGCAATTCTTGCGTGTGTATACAACAAGTTGCCGCGTAACTTTCTTAGACTTCTCGGAAAGGACATAGGCGACGGAGAGTAGTAAACACTATTGCACTTTAGGCTGTAAAAGTCAAGCCGTCCCTTTTTCTTCTGCTGGGTCATCCGACCTTGTTCTGTTTTTCCATGACAAAAGGGACCGGAACTAGTGGAGTAATGGCGTAGTAAACGGGAGCTCCAAGTTTACTGCAACGTCTGGAAGGAATACCTAAAGAGCCAAGAGTTCTGGGAGGGTTTTAGGAAACTTCGGAGGGCACTTCATGAATGTATGGATTCGGGTCTAAGTTTCCACCATTCGGAAGACGCGTTATTTCAAAAATATAAAATGGATAAGAGCTTTTTGATGATAGCATACATAATTGACTATGGTATTAATGGTATCAGGAGGGTGTGTAAGCGGGTGCAAAGCGCAGAGTTGCTATACCGAAGGTTCTAGGTTCAAATCCAGCGATTACAGATAAATTATTTAGTGTATTAACAGGCGTGGTTGTACCCTGTGGGATCTGACGATCTTCCTGGGGCTCACCCAACCTCTATAATGTGGCCACCCTTCATTGGTGAGAAACCTGGTGGTTAAGCGAGTTCTGAACTAAAGATTGGTTGTAGTGGTACTCTTTCTTTTTTTTTTATCGTATTATGAATGATCAGACGTAAATAATTCCAATAAGATTCATTCCGAGGAAGAATCTGTGGGAGTTGTTAATAATCGATTCTAGCTGATAATTGATTTTGTTTTAATATTACACCTAACAGAAAAAAAAAATAATGTTTTAAAAGGATTTGTATTTATTAAAGTTGATCGCAATTATCTTATTTACAGTAAGTTTTATTACAGGAACATAATGCAAGGTGAAGTTGTAAACAGGGAGAAAAGTTTTTTTTGGGACGGTGTAGTAGGGAGAAGGAGAAAGAAAAATTTGGAGTCTTCATCCTAAATTTCATCATTAACTCTGCTAAACGGCACTTCTTTTGTTTTGAATTTTATATAGTAATATTCAATGTTCTACTAGATCTTTTGACCTTGCCTGAATCCTGATTGTTTATTCCATATTGAAATATTGACTTTATAGTCGCGCGATTTCATGATGAAACCGGCGATTTTTAATTTATCTCCTGCCTTAAAATACCTTGGTAACATTCTGGGGCCGTAGGATCTTCATTGATCCATTCCTAAAGCTAATATGAAATATTTATACGATTCTTCTTATTGGGATGTAATTTCACAGAAGGCAACACTCTTGAGATGGCATAAAATATAATAATTTTTCACATATATTAAATATGATTTTTTTTCTAGATTCTTTTGGTCTGAACGTAAGTACTTACTATGAAAATTAGGATAAAGCTCTCTTCCTGTTTTAAGCACATTCAAACACGAGTGAATGCAATGCCTTACTAAAAGGAATATACAAGACTTTTACATGTAACGGTAAATAATTAACTGTTGTGAAAGTGAGTTTAGTGAAGAAGCGTACAAGACCGCTATGATTACCATCGCCCCAATTAGCAAGGGAGAAACTGCATCCTGAGGTCGTTGCACTTGGCTAAGAACTTGCTGTTCGGAGCGAACCGTGTTGACAGTAACTTGTGATGGTTAACTTATCACATGCAAATGAATACAGAACAAGTGATTGCATCTACTTTATGACTAGTCAAGTGCAGTGCTGCTTAGGAACGAAAGTAAGGGCTCTTATGGACTGCTTTAAACAACCATGACCTTTAAGGCCTTGACATAGGGGTGTCCCTTTTTTTCGACAGGTAAGGAACAAGACTATTTATGGTATTAATATTTGTAAACAAACCACGTGAGCAGAATATTTGTAAACGGAAATTCTCTCTTTGGATACAACAAACCCGCTAGCGACAGAGTAGGTATAATAAAATAATTTGTTTTATTGATCCTTTCTATAAAAATAATGGTATCGGTAACTAGGCTTTCTTCCTTAAGAATTATATGTTGATGCTAAACCAGAACATCGTTCCAGAATAATTGCATTAGCATGAAAAAATAATTTAACTTGCTCTAGGATCATGAAACAGGTAAAAGAAATTTCCTTAAAAAGATAAATAATTAACTGTTTGAAAATCTAAGGTCTATTTGTTTTTTTTTGCTACCTACTGTGTTTGTTTACATTATACAGTACCATAATAATTTACAATATATAGATATCTTTTAAATAATACAATTTGAGCCATAACAGAGCTATTTCCGGTCATTCATTCTTTAGAAATAAAAATCTAACAAAACAAAAACTTTAAGATTAAAACTATTTCTTGAAGCATGAGGGTGGAAACTGGCACGTTTATTTATTATTTATTATAAGTTAATTTTTTTTTTTATTTAAACAATTTTACTATCGTTCTTATTTTACCTAAATGTGTGGGATGTGGGGGTGGGGTTAGAAATGTAAGGGTTATTGTAAGAATTGTTTTCCTTTATTGACTATAAAACATATATCTGCAGCTCCGGTGAATAAGTGGTTAAGATGAATTTTATCCAGAGAGAGTTATATGTATTGAGGAAAGCAGTCATGTCACTCTCATAGTTTTTGGTTTGAAATGTAGTTGTAATATAAGCAATAACTACTTTTCAAGCTAATG
Source organism: Troilus luridus (assembly GCA_964056705.1). NCBI lineage: Eukaryota > Metazoa > Arthropoda > Insecta > Hemiptera > Pentatomidae > Troilus > Troilus luridus. The sequence continues at coordinate 58,897,523 of OZ057412.1, read as the reverse complement.
CCTGACAGCCCCATATTCACTCATGTGACTAGATCGTGCTTCCTTAAGTACAAGAAGCTCATTTAGGAGAAAATTCTACTAAACCATAACTACTAATCACCGGGATTTAGATATAACCGACCAATGAATTACCACAACCTAGAATAAGGAATACACGCCTTAAAATAACCTGGAAAAACCTAGTAAAAAATGGACAACATAGTGTTTAGTAAAAATGCCGTAGAGGGTTGGCATGACAAACTATACACAAGTACACGGAGGGTACAAGCAATAGTACTTCCTAGAAATGAAGGTGACGTCGACACTCCTGGGAACCTCTCCTTAGGTTTTCCTTCTACCTGGCCTTCCCTTGTAAACAGAGCGTTTGTTGAACCCCTTAAAGGTGGGGTATTTAAAAGGGTTCTCGACAACATCCAGGTTCCCATTCTAAAAATAAACCAGCTCATCAACAAAAAATGTCCTCCTTAGTGAACAGTTTAACCACACTACAATCCGAGGGTATGGTTCTAACATATTAAAACACCTGTTTAATAATATTAGTTGATCTATATATATATATATATATATATAGGAGGTAAGAAAAAAATTGTCTTTAGTAAAAAGAGCTGTTTATTCTTACTAAATAGAATTTTTTCTGACCTCCACCCGGACCATATTCTTCCTCTTAAAACACTTGTTGTTGGTTTTTGTCTTTATCCTTATATGCACACCTGTCAAGTAAAAAAATTGACAATCTTTAGATTGGCTGTCAGTAAAATAAAAGAAAATGGAATGAGATGGTTGAGGAAGAACAGTACCCAGTGGTACCTCTCCCGTGGCTTGATTTAATTTCTTATTTTAACGTGTCATCCAGGAACTTTTTAGAATCCTTCTTGTGTTTTCAGGTATGAGAGTCGTGGCCATTTCTTCTATTAGTGGGTTTGGATGTCCGTATAGTATTGCTATTGACATGGCGCTGCTGTTTATTAAATTCAGGTAACCTTAGTTATGGTCGAGTTTACAGCAATGAAAACTAATGAACTTACTTTAAAAAAGCTACAAAGTTAACTTTATGAAGTATGTAAGCGTTTTCAACTAACAAAAAAAAATCCTAAGATTAATTTTTTAAGTATTTCGTGAGTTTATTCAAGTATGATATTCGTCTTGTTTTAGTTTAATGTAGGAACGACAACCAACAATCGAGTTAATGGAGATCCGCTCATTCATTAAGGAATGTTTATTATAAAATATGGGTGAATAACAGTTAATTGGAATCCTCGTGAATAATAACTATTCAAATTAGCTTCTTATTTCAGGATTTAAAACGGCAAAAATATAATAAATAATTTTGATTATAATGGAATACCATCTGTTGAACTACAAAAAGCTCTTTCCCACGACAAAGGACAGTCCTGCGAGCAGACACGGTGACAGCTGTGCTGGCGCCTCCCTAGCTCAGGTATGCGATGGTTGGGACTGAGCCTCTGACGTAGGCAACCTACGTAACCTGACAGCTCTAACATCTCAGGTTACTAACCCAACTAAAAAAGGATAAATGTCCACATTTACCGAGAACTCTTTACCTGGGAAGTGCAAGGGAAGATCTAAAGACCTTCGTGTTTTGGCTCAGTTCAGAAGGACACATTCAGTGGCAAAGACCTCAATGATAATTAAATCAGGAACTACTTAAGCAAAACCTTTCAAAACAAATAACAATAATAATAAATATTTCTCGGACAACAGTATAGAATGAACAAACACAGATACACCAAGCAAATATTTGTCAATTTTTGGAATAAGAAGATCACGACAACGAGGACTTAAGAAGTATAGAAAGATTTGGAAAAGTTGAACATTACAGAGTTTCATATGCTAGAAGGTAATGAATTCAGAAGTAGAGTGAAGGATATGGAAGGGTTTCAGGATGAAGAAAAACCACAGAAGGTTGGACAAAGCTGGACAGAAGATCAAAAGAATCGTGCCAGTCAATACCAAAATAAATAAAACACATATATCATTTATCTTAAAAACCTGAAAATAGCTAACACGTGGATTAATGAAACTGAAAATGACACTAAAGAGTTCGAGGTCTCTCCGGATAGCATTGAAGGACTTTTTTCACTCAGGAAGGAAATTTAGAATGCTCATGGCTTTCAAGAAAGACAAAAAAGAATAAAAGCCGCAATTCGGAATCAGAAAAGAAAAGAAAAACATGGGGAACAAATGTAAGAGATATGGAAGAGAACAAAAGAATAGTTGAAACTAAAAATTCCATATTGGCTCAATCGTAAAAATAGTGCATCTACGATCTTCTTCTGCAAACCTCTACTATGGGATCCACGTGGTAGCGAAGATGGAGAAACCTCCCACTGTAGGCACTCTTAGCGAGTTCATCTCCTTCCGTATTTAGATTCGTAATAACCATAATTTAAATCAAAACAGCAAATGTTAAATAAATCATTTTGTTTAATAAAAATGATCTTATCTATAAGATCGCTGAGAAAAGGTATAACTGAAAATATGAAGTAGTTGGTTGTCACCCTACTAATCTGAATAATTTAAGAGCCATATGAAAACTGCAATTCGACTGAAGAATAACAACATCGAAAAAACCTTTAAATAGGTGGTAAAATAGAAAATTCATTAATTCAAAAACCAATTCACGTGCAGGTGTTCTTAGACTTCCGTTGTAAATTTCTTTAAGAATATGTTTTAAAAAAATGTATTCAAATTTACATCTGCATTATTATAAAACAACGTGGTAGGCAATGTAATGAGATAAAGGCAGGTAGAGAAACTATAAACTGGTATTGCTCAAATAACAAATTCTACTTAGAAGCTCAAAAGGCCATCTTCTTTTCAGATGCCACGGAGGATTATTCGGAACTAACGAGGCTGCTAGGTTTGAAACTAGTGGGTTTGAGAGGGAATTAAGTTTGCCATGCAAGGACTAATATCGGGTATGAGCCAAATCGTGTTGAATTCATTACGTATGGCTTCATTTGTAACAGAGTAAGGAGCATTGAGGATTTTGCATAGTAATGTTCGGAAATGAGAGGAATTCGATGGACCAACTCTGTAAGTTTGGCTCTCTTGTAATAGTCATGTATATATCTTTTGTAATAATTTGGGAACTAAATTTAGTAGAGTTGGGGACGTTGAAGTATAGTCTGAAACAGCTACAGCAGTTGAGTAGTTTCTTTTACTTTCAGTCTGGTCTTCTTATGAATAAATCGTAATTTAAACGTTTGTAATAAAATTAAACACATTCAAATAATAATGACTTATTTTATTGGGTCTACGTTTCGACCTAAGATTTAGGCCATCTTCAAGGTTTAGAATAAAAGAAATAGAAAAAACTATATAAAACATTGAAGTACGAAAGAAGAATAACATATAAAAAAGGAAATGAAAAGAAATACAAAGAGTAAAAGATAAAATAGTAAATAACTGATGAGAAATAATAAGAACTATTCTTAAAATTAAACACGTTTGAGCTTTCTAAGATACGACAAAGCTATATTTTGTCAGGCATATATTCCATCCAAACCAAAGTCCTAATTTGTGTTGCTTCCATTTCTCTCTCCCAACTTCCTTTGAAAGTACGATTCCCATAAACCTTTCTAAATAACGGAAACGGCATCAGAACGTATCCTTTCCTTACCGAGCCAGACCACGAGGTCTATAAACCTTTCCTTGCACTCAGCAGGTACAAGTTAACAGGAGAAGGGTCTACGTTTATCTTTTTCGTGGTAGCTCTGGTAAAAGTAACCCCAAGAACTGTGACGTCATGTGGTTTTGCTGACGTCACACGCCCAGGCCCAACCATCGCATACCTGAGTAATCCTCAACATCTGGCATTACGTCTTCCTTGCTGGATTGTGTCACAGTCCAAAACTTAGTCATCTCTTTATGCGGTATACAATTCATCAAGGAATACTTTAAGAAAATATATTAAGCAATGTTTAAACATATATAAAATATGTGAAAAAAAATATATATATATTTAGTATGACAGGGTAATGGCGGACCGACCTCCTTTGTTATAATTTAAATATTATATAATAGTTCAAATCACTGGAACTCTCATTGTTGTATTGTTTACTTTTCTATCAATTCAAAGTACAAAAATATCGTATGTGTGAATGAGCTGTGTTTTTTATCCAGAATATACATATATCTAAATAATAAACTTTTAAATAGTGAACCATAGGGGTTGATGACCTAAGTAGTTTACGCCTTAAAACATAAACAAACAAATAACTAGTATGAAAAAATGTAATCTTTCTTCCAATTAAATAAATTTTTACATATGGAAATGGGTCGTGAAAAAATTAATTAGCTGGAAATAAAATAAAATATTGCAAGGTGATCACGATCACTAATTTTTTTTTAATGGAGAGAAAGGAATCAATTCAGTATATCCAAAAAATATAAATATTATTTTAAATTTATACTAGAGCATTTATGTCTTTTAAGAATCTTATGGAATTAACGTTTAGTATAAAAAATAAATAAATAAAAAACGAGAACTGAGAAGAGCATACAAACAACTAAAACCACCTCCCGAACTACAGATACGAGTATTGATAAACCTTGTACAACAAAGAAGTACTCGACTTTCCTAAGACTTGACATAACGTGAAGATCATCGGAACAGAAAAATAATACATATGATGCAAACAACACGATCCAAAATTTTTTGACAGTAAGTTTGTTTCAGATCACAGCATAGAGACATGAACATTTCGACTGTTACATCCTGCCCTCACTACAAATGCTCCAAATTTCATTCTTCCACTCACAATCGTCTTAATCTGCCGCTTCTCAACCCATTCTTCTCCTCCTATCAACCGAAAGAGATCCAGAAAGAAAATTACCCAAAGATCTACTGATACTCAATTATAGACGGACAAATTAGCGAACGCCCTGCGGCGGAATCGGAGGGGAAGTTGGGGAGGTGTATAGGGTGTTCTCCCACACCTCTAATGGAAATAGAGTCCAATGAAAGCCGAGTCTAAAACACAACAATAATAATAAGTCCAAAATGAAGTCCAGGGTTGAACGCAAAACAACAATCTCTTTGATTAAATGTATTTGAGTAAGAACAAAAAAGCCATAATGAGGACAAAGGGCGAGTGAAGTGTAGTGGGGGAAAGGGGATTCCTTTAAGCAGCCGGTCTTCTGCGCAGGTCGTTTACTAACTTGACAGACTATATTTCAAAATATTAAGATTAAGGCGCACTATCAGGCTAATAACGCATGGAAAGTAACGACAACGAATTTGCACGAAACGTTGCTTTGTAATTGAAAACATACAATAATAAAAAAATAAAAATTTACAAAAAGTAGGGGGTACCACCCCCCCCTAATGTTTCTATAATCTACATTAAATGAGGCAAACGCTAATATCTTGGTATAAAACATATGTTATTTTTATCTTGTCTTAAATCTACAGGCCCTGGTCAATAAGTGGTTAAGTCGAATTTTCTACAAGATGATTTTCTTCTTATTAGGGAAGCAGAGTCGTGTTATTGTAGTAATTAATAAGGGATTAAGTCAGGCATTGGTTTGAAATGGTGTTCTTTATAATTTCATTCAAGCCAAAAATTACGAGAATGACACAATCCGCTTCCATCAATACAATTAACTCTCTCTGGCCAAAATTCGACTTAACCATTTACTAATCGATGCTGCAGATATATCCATACATTTATTACAAATTAGAAAATATTCTTTATATAACAGAGAGATAAAATTAAATTAAGAATAACATTTTCGCATATAATTATTGCGAACAATCCATTTACAAGGCCTGAGAACTTGCGGTTCCAATAGAAAGTCACTGTAAGTCAACAGTCAAATTTACAGTTAGTTCACGGGGAGCTTTTCCTTTCAAGTTATCGACCCCTTTCGAACCAATAAATAACCTACAGCTGTATTTCGAAAAACCGAAACTGAAAATATATTGTTATGTAATAAAAGCATTATAAAACTAAATAATGTAATGATAACAGTTAAAACATTTTAAGGAGACGTCGCTTTAGTGGTAAGCATAAATGTTATTAACATAAGTAAATAACATAGCGAAAATGTTATTCTTAATTTAATTTTATCTCTCTGTTACATAAAGAAAATTTTCTAATGTGTAATAAATGTATGAATATATCTGCTGCATAACAACCTTCTACACCCAAGGTCTCTGATTCGCAGCCCGGCAGGTGGGCTGCGAATCAGAGACCTTAAAAAGGGAGTAAAAAATCCTTGGTTATGAGCTCCTTCGGAAGGGACATAAAATTCAAGAACTCGTTAAAGATCCCTATCCTAAAAAAATACTTTGACCGCATCTTCATCATTTGTTTCACCAGAAAAATCTGGTTTATTAAATATAACTCGGAAATTCAATGATGATAATTGTTTTTCTAAAAAATATTGATTATCTATTTAATTAAACATTTAAATATTATTTTCTGTTTAACCTTATCTTTAAATATTTATTTCTATTTAAACAAGCCATATTTTATATTTAACCCGACATAATTTTTACAAAAATAATGTAGCAGTTTAGTTTAAATAAATTATAATTTTATAACTCATTATAGTACATTCTAATTCTACTTTTTTATTCAAAAACGTTTGGGTAAACCCAGCCTTTGTCCAAAACACGTGATTAAGAGAAAAACGAAACTCAAGGTTCTATCTTATTCTTCCTTGTTACTAAGACTGGTTCGTGACTGTTTTTAACAGAAACACGACCATATTTTTGCATATTTGGCCACATAGCAATGCGTTTTCCTTAATCTATTTTTAGACACATGCATGTACTACATGGGATCTTCTAAATAGGAGATGTATTAAATGGAACGAAATGAAAGTCAAATAAAGCTTTGAATTAAACAGTTCTCCAAAACTGTCTTGAACAAAGCCCAAAACGAGTCTTGCCAAATTTTTAATTTTAATTTACAAGTTTTTAACCAACTTGCTACGAAAAAATTTAATATAAAATATATAAAATTTGCAACACTGTCATTTGATTACAAAGATTAGAATAGCTCTTGGGATATTATTTAAAAAATCAAATAAATCAGTATCGTTAATCAGTTGAGAATTGAGAAAAAGAAGCAAGCACACCGATAATTCACTTTTTTAAAACATATTGATGAGGATTAACCAAACATTATGTACTTCATTCCCAAATCAATTGGAATAACATTTCTTAAGTATTTTAGATCGGGGTGAATCCATGTTATAAGTATAGGATTATACTGAAACTGATAAAGATTTTTTTACGGAAGAAAAATCTACTGTTTCGTACCACTTACGTTCCATCGCTGTGTTGCCGTGTCGAAGGTTCCGGGTTCAAATACGGTATCGAGGCAAACTCCTTTTACCGAGTTAGTGAAACCATGAAAAACAGGAACTTCTGAAGAATGGAATAAAGACGGCTGTGACATATTGCATTCAATCTGCTAACAGTCGGGGATGGATCCTTAGGGAATTGGAACTTTCCTGAGGATCACCTAGGCTCAATAAAAAGCGTACTCGAAATACGAGTAGGGGGAAATCCTAACCCCGGGTGCACATTGAGACGCAGCTCAAGGCAGGGTGGTGCAGGTTAGGGAGGGCAGATTAGAGCAGTTAAAAATATGACCGCACATTGAAACGCAGTTTCTTATCATCTTTGTATATAATCGGTCGTCGAACGTACTTTTGAATCGAAACCAATTTAATGAAGTCCTTAGTCTTGTCCATGATAAAATTTATTCACGAGGATGTAATGCTCAAAAACCAATTGATACCGATGAAAAATTCACTGTATTTTTAAGGTGTTATAATTTTTTTTTTAATGGCAACTTGCTTTAAAAACATTATCGATCGGCGGATTATATTTGGACGAACGGCTTCAATTAATTTGTCTTCCATAGTGATATTATGAACAATATGATGACAATATGTGATTTGCAAATAATATTGAAACAAAATGATATGAAATATAATAAATTTTAACAAAAACAGCGTGAAGCAGGTTCAGACATGCACTGAACTGTTCTGCCCTGCCCTTCAGCTAACGCTCGTTCGTTCAAACCTATGTATCACTACTTACCAACTTTTAACTTACTTACTTTTAACTTTTTGCTACTCTGCCCTGCCTAACCTTGCGTTGGAGTGCGTCTCAATGTGCGCCAGGCTACGGTTGAGCTTGATCTATGACAAGGACAATTCACTTCTCTGTACAGCCATTTTCCTAGAAATAGAACTGTCTCTACCATGTACTGAACCGAAGACCATTAATGGATTTTTTTAAATTTATATAAAATAATTTTGTTTGTTTATTTAACGCCACTTTATGATGGTATGGCTAATCGGACGATGCTACAGTGGGAGCTCTAAATTTTGCCTGTCCAGATTTAAATAGGGGAGGGATTTTAACGAGTACCCGACATCGTACAGGTACAGCACAATTTAACAAATAAGTTTTATATTATGCCAATATTATCATTATATAAAAATAATTTTTATCTTATATATTCATAGTATATTATTTTATACAAAGGAAACTTCAGAGCCATACTGAAACCCTTAAATTTTGAGAGAAGCTACTATGTTACCTATACATGAATAGGTTTTATGATTGTATTTTGCAATGGCGATTCAAATAATAAAACTACTGATATAGTATTTTTTTTTTCCTTAAAAATCCTAGACTCAGAAGTAGGCAGGCAAAACAGAGAGAGAACATGAGTGCAAAAATAGTAATTGCAAAATTATCAAATTGTAAAGATATTTACACACAAATACGGTCTACAAATATAACCCTTAGGTTATCGCGGCGAAGATATCCTTTACGTAACTTCTATTTATAATCTGTTTACAATCCACAGGCTCTGGACGGATGCCAAGCGAAATTATAATTTGTCAACAACCGTGTGAACTTAACCGCGGATCAGAATTATAATTTCAATTTATAAAAAGAAGAGAAAGGAATAGAGGCTTCCTTGAATTTTAAGTTGTCATATAAATTTAAATTGTAAGTATAATAAACTGTTCAATAGTGTCGCACGTGAAACTATTTCAAAAATTAAGTAACGATTACAGAACAAAAAAAAAATACACCCTTTAGCAGGAAACAAAACTAAAAAGTAGGAAATAGTTAAGAAATAAGCTTAAAATAAATACGAATTGAAGATGAACAAAAAATTTAATTTTGTAAAAGGGCGTGTGTTGCTTGATGTTAACTGTAAACAATTTATTGACTAATATTGGTAAAAATAGAGTCATTACGAAAATATCTTAAAAAGCACCCAAAGCTTGTAATTTGCTCTATTCTTGTTTTAAACTTATTGAAAATTGTTTTATACTTTTCAGCTGTTTTTTTGTTGTTATTAAAACGTGGTCATTAGTTGTTTAAACTATTATTAATTTTTTAGTCTTTAACGATTTAAAGGTTAACCAAACTATACTTTATTGCATGGGTCAACGATTTGAACTCGTGTGATTCTTTTACTTTTTTTTCTAGACCAATCAATGATTAAAGCTTGAATTTTACTTTTTCAAGGTATAATTTAAAAAAAATATTTTTATTTGAAAAGAAAAGATATGTCCAGGACCGGGAGGCGTGCTTGGTTGGTTGGGCCAGGATAGCTCAAATGGTAGAGTTCCAGACTAGCGATCTGGGCGACCCGGGTTCGAGTCCCGGTTCTGGACATATCTTTTCTTTTCAAATAAAAATGTTTAAAAATTAATAATAAATAAAATTTTTTTTTTTGTTGCAAAATACAAGAAACTCCCGAGTTGATCCTGCCAGTAGTCAGTCATATGATTGTTTCAAATTAATTTGAATACATATAATTATAATTTTGGACTGTATTCTCAAAATATACTGGATACAAATTTACGGATGTACGTACGGACTTCACTACACTATTCAAAATGTATCCAGGAATTATCTTAGTAGAACATCAAAATCTGAAAACCTAAAACTTTCGCAATAACAATTTAGTTTGCGTTAATTTTTGCAACAAAAAGAAAGAAGAAACAAAAAAAAGCTTCTTTTTAAATAAATCTTGGGATGGGACCCCAGCTGAAATTTACAATTCAAATATAACTGGCAAAGAAAATTAAGAATATTTTTACATTATTTTAAACGTTTATTCCAAATGTATTCCTATTATGTTGTCTAATTAATATTATGTACCAACGTAAAAAAAAGGCTAAATTTAATAAAAAGATCTAATGAGGATATGAATATTAAATTAAATTTGGGCAAATGACATGGAGTGAGTCCTGGTATATTGTGTCTGGTTGATAGACTGCTGATGTGAGATGTTTTTAATTTTTTCTCTCATATCCTGGAGTTCATATTACATGTTTTTTTTTAAAGGGAAATTATTCGTATTTCAAATGACCACTAGGTTAACCAGCGACTGATGTAACCTTTTCCAGTTATTCGCAAATAAAACTTTTCGTCGTAACTTTTTCCCTATCTTCCTTGTTGGCTTAGTCCATGAACATAAGATGACTTAAGAAGAAAGCTTCATTTAAGGAAAATTCATTAAAATAGTTTGGGTCGTTAATATTTTTTTAATTTGCTTGGGCGAATTGCAAGCATCTTGGAGTGACAAAATGTTTTTGAGATGGTAGCAGATCGCGAATGATTTCAAAGATCCCGCGCTGATCATCCTTAATTTCTTTGAATATTCGTTAATTTATTTTTTGACAGTACATACTTTAGGTGTTTCTAATGCAGAGTTGTACAAACAATGTATTTGAAATAAAAAATGCAAGATACTTTTAAATTAAGTATTTCAGATACTAGGTACAAAATACTTTCTGGAATGGTATCTGAAATATTAGATGCAAAATATCTATCTTTTAAATACTTTTTAAGGATAAAATAATTTTGTAAGAAAACAACATTTTTTGAATTTAAGTTTATTTATACAGCTCGCCGTTTCAGGCTACTTCAACATTTACTAGATAAAGCCTCTAAGCTCCCAATTAACTACAAGAGACTCATATACATGACAATCATTAGACCCATCTGGACTTACGGAATAGACCTTTGGGGCTCCACTAAGCCATCGAATTCCTCTCGTATTCAATCCTTACAATCCAAAATCCTTCGGAAAATCCTTAATGCTCCTTACTTTGTTACGAACAAAGTAATCCATAATAACCTTAACGTCCCGTTTATTGCTGATTTGGCCCGAATCCGATATCAATCTTTTCATGACAAACTTCATTTCCACTCAAACCCACTAGTTTCAAACCTCACAACCTCTTCAATTCCTGATAATCCTCCGAGGCGTCTGAAAAGAAGATGGCCTCGTGACCTTCTAAGCTGAACTTTTTATTTGAGTACTACCACTGGGTAGTTTCTCAACTTGTCTTCATGTCAATGTATTCACTCATTTTATTTACTTGTTGTATTTTGTATACAGTTGTAAATTTCAATAAATTAATTTTTAAAAAAAAGTTTATTTATTTTACATGAATTATTTACGAATAGAACGCGTTGATCGTGCAAATATGACAAGAAAAAATATTATATTTTTGAGGTTTTAATTGAGACTTAAGTAAAACCAGTTCTTCAAACAATTTATCACTCATTTTTCTTCGACGAGGCCTCGTAATGATACCTCTTAAAAGAGAAGAGTCGCTCCACATGGGACAGGTGTTACTTGGCAACAGGTGATATATTTGAAAAATATTTTTTTTATTGTAGGACAAGCATTTAAGCTCTTTAAACTGGTATCTTTATAATTTATGTATTGGAGTGATTCTAAGCCAGCGGTGCTGCTGTAACAAGTAATAAGATACATCTTTTGACTTTGTTTTATATCACTTTCAATATTGTCTGAAGCCTCCGATTTGTGTTTTTAAGATCAATTAATTTTTCGCGTTTCAGTCAGCATAAGTTCTTTTACAAATTCTTTCTACTGTTTTGGTACCCATTTCATTTTAAAGAACAGATGTGACACCGAGGCTAATATTGCATCATTTGCTGCAGGGTTTAACCGCAAAAACTTAACGCTTAAAACGTCTATTTTAGATTTTCTTATTTTTCGTCAATGACATCTAGCAGAGAGCTGCAGTATTTTAGATATTTATCTAAACTGCTTGTTCAGTTTTATCTATGGTGACATTTAAATTTAATATCATCATAGAATCTTGTCACATTTTGTGAATAAATGCATAGATAACTATTACTAAAAGTATTTTAGTAAACAGTATTTACAAAATACTAAGATAGCATTCGAAAGCATGATACAAAATTAATTTTTAAAAAGTATTTTAGATACAAGATGAAAATAGATATTTTGTTTCTTGTATCTGTATTTCAGATAATTGTGTCTCAAATAAGTCACATCTCTGTTCTAATGCATCTACTGATGAATAGATTCCATCTATTTTTCGTGATGATTTCACATCTGTTGAATCGCTTGGAGGATTATAGCTTTGTATTAAATAAAAATTGTATGTCCTCTTCGTAAGTACATTTAATAATTTCTTATTGTGTAAACCTAGTCTGTGGTTAATATTTTAAAGTGGAGTGTGAAGCATACTTGAAAAAATATATAGAATAAAACGAACGTGCTTTAGAGTAGGCCTAAGTTTATGCCACACGTACTAGGTCTACAACGTCTGCTATAACCAGTACCGACATGCCTTACATTTTACAGGAGCAAATTTGAACGTCACTTAAAAAAGAAAACCCCCCAAGGAGAAAAGTAAATCAGGTATTGCTAAAAGAGGGATTAGAGCATTTGAAGATTCTCCATACTACAAATGAAAAATATAATATTAAATATTTTTATTTTGAAAAGAAAAGATATGCCTCTGGTCGGGATTCGAACCCGGGTCCTCTGTCTTACCGTGACAGGACTCTACCAACTAAGCTACCGGAGTTGATACCAGCCGGTGACAAATCTTTTCTCTTATCTGATCCCGTGTACCCGTGTTCTCGCAAGTTTTGCGATGTGTACACGAGAACGAATGTTCTTTGAACATTACTTTAATTTTAGGAACTTTTTGATATACGTCACATTACTATTTATAATTTTTTATAATTTATTAGTTAGTTGTTTGAATTTTAAATATTTATATTTTGAAGACAAAAGATATCCCCCCGGCCGGGATTCGAACCCGGGTCCTCTGTCTTACCGTGACAGGACTCTACCAACTAAGCTACCGGAGTTGATACCAGCCAAATATAATAAGTTCTAGCGGTGATTGTTTGTTTATTCTTTAAGTGACTTTACGCTTTATGCTAAAGCGGGAGCCCTAAATTTTGTCAATCCAGGTATAATTAGAATAAGGATCCTTAACAAGTACACAACACCGCACAGAATCGTGACTACTTCCCTTCCGAAGGACGGCGTAACTAAGGATTATCTTACTCCATTTAAAGATCCTAAAGCCACATACATGCCGGACTGTGGACCCGCGACCTGGGTCATTGTAGGCTATGCCAAACATTACACCATAGATATGTGTATTTAAATGTGAATACAATTACATATACACATAAGGTTGCGAATAGGACATGTAGGAAATTTTGTTTTTCGCTATTTTAATGAATATGGCTTCAGAGAGGAGTCGGTTTTTATGGTTAGGTACAGTGGCCATGAGAGGAGGGTTATTGATATCAAACTCTTGATTAAGAAAATTGGAATGTTCTTTAATTTTGATCGGAAGGGTTCGGGTGTAAACAATTGCAATATTGGTATACCACGACCTACAGTGGTAATAATGGTATTGATATAGGGGTTTTTAAAGCGATTTTTTTCTTCCTCGATATTAAAACAAAACAATGTATTTTATCTCATACAATTTTATAACTCCTGTTACGGTGCTAAAACATAATATACCTTAAAATTCCTAAACTGGATTAGCCAAAAATCCAAATGAGTTTTTGTATTTAGGGAAGAGGAATTGTAATATTTTCGCAGTGAAAAGGGGGTTAAGTCAGGCATTGACTTGAAAAAGTTTATTGCTTATATTAACATTTTACATAAATCCTTTATAAGAAAAAAAAACAACTTATGTTGTACAATAAGTAAAATTATAAATATTGCTAGTAGCAGGTGGAACAAGTTATTTATTGGGAGCCAGTTCGGACGAGGAGAGGTGCAGTTTGGAAACCGGTCCCGTGCCGGCGTAACCATTTTTAATTTGCATCGTCACCTTTATTTGTAATTATTCAATATTTCGAAACAGGTGCTTCGCCTGATCACGTGATCCGAATGAGGAAAACCTATTAGCATTTCCAAGCGATATGCAAATGCACGAGGATGGTGAGTCTGTGCCTAGCGAGGAGAGCTGTAACATCGTTTGTACAGTTAGTTATCTTCGTTAATGGATATAACGACAAACTGGAAGAACACGAGGATAAACATTGAATAAATTCGCCATAATTACAGTCCGTGGAAGTAGTTAATTATCGTATTTATTATACCAATTAGCTATATTTATTCTTAACTCTTCGATCTTGTTATATTTTTCGTGGCCCTATTTTATCATTTGTGGAGATAAATATACGATTTTTAAAACTAAATCCAAAGTGTGATTGTCTCAGATTGGCAACTGTTTTAATACCATTCTCGACCAACCTAAATTCATTATTTGGCATTTGAGATGATAGATATTGGGATCGGAGTATAACACAACATTAAGACACGAAATTATTACAGATTATTGACGATAACAAAATGTTTGATATAGCGCATTTTAAATTGTTTAAAAGAAAATGAGGCATTCTCGGTTATTTTAGTATCTGTATCAACAGCGCGTCTCATGTGTGTTCTCCTAGCCCCTTTTTCTTATCTGATAAGAGAATGTTTGTTGAAGGAAATCTCCGAAAGTGAAATGATTAAAAACAGTAGGAATATTATTCCATTGGATAACTCAAAGGTGGGGGAAGAGAGGATATTATTAGACGATTGCTTTAGTATTCTGGCGTAAATACTTAAACTGAAAAAAAAAGAAATGATTTTTTTTTTGTAGATATCAGGTTGATTACTTATCATCATTGATATGAGAAGAAAACAGCAACACCTGAATCAATGGAAACAGCTCTTTTTCTACTTTGGGAGTAAAATAAAATGTTCAACGCCAGACATTATGGAAAAAATCTCTATTTTAAAAAAATTGACAAATAATTAGGTTTCGATTAAAAAGTAGCATACAATTGGCGCTACCATCATCGGATTTTAAAAGGGTAGGAAAACATGTGTTCCTAGATCCCAGAACTTTAAGTATGGTTAAATTAAATTAATCTAAGAAAATCGTGATTGACACCCTGAATAATGATATAATCCCTGATCTGAAGAAGATCTGCATTGTGGGTCGAAACGTTGGCTCTAAAATCAATAGTTCTGCTTATTAAAGAGATTTTTTCCTGACAAACACCAGTACTATTTACTTCATATTATTTTATTGTATATAAAAAGTTTAGAAAACACACAAAAATATAATTATTTAAGATTTTTTACAAAATAGGCTATACTTAGAATTATTATGTCACGCAGGCAAAGACTAACAGTTAGCTACTAAAATAAACATTTCTCTTATGTGAAATTTCCCATTGCCATTCGAGACGTGACAATGTAACTGTCATTTTCAGTCTGAACTAACTGTCGTTCCAAGAAGAAGATATATTCGGAGAGGCAAATGAGAGGAAGAAATTAGGCAGTGGGCATGCGCCGGGTGCAGCTGCTTATTGGTTGGCCTTGTACTCATCCTCTTCTGCATCCTGTTGCCATGGAAACTGCATCCCTGTTGTTAGACCATTTACAAATATTATGCAAATTAGTTCTTCTTAATTTCGCTTCAATAAAATAAAAGCAAATTATTCAATTATCGAATAATCCGTGCTGATGCCTAAGATGAGATAAATGATATAATGGATTACTATGATTTCATTTAAGTACTGGGATTTCCTGTAATAAGTTCAGAGAATTATTACTCCTACAAAACAATCATCTTAGATAACATATCATATGAATGAACTAGATTTTTTAAGTTCATATTATAATACAATATTAACAATTATAAATAAGTATTAGATGGAAATAAATATTACAAATATTCTATTGACACTCCGAAAACAAATGTATGTATGTATATATATATATAAAACGAGCAAGGGTATAAAGCCTAACAAGAGTACAAGCAGTGTTGCACCCAGGGCATGCCTACTGCAAATTTGTTTGTATAATTTTCTCTAAAGATAGGTTCTTCTTGGAACGAGAGTTAGTTCAATGTTTATAGTTCAATTAGTTATGGAACTGAAAATGACAGTTCCATTGTCACTTCTCTAACGGTAACGGGAAATTTCACTTAAGTGAGAAATGTGTTCATTTAGTATTTACTTTTTACTGTTTTCCAATGAGGGCAAATAAATCCTATTGTAAACTATTTATCGTGTTATTCATCAATTATGATTAATTGATAACCATTAGTTGATTACTAAATTTATTATATTGAATAAAATAGCATGTGTAATATATATTGGTATTCTTCTTGAATTTGTATAATATTACAAGTATATATATATATATATATATATATACACAACAATAAATATGTAGCAATTCAACTGTAATTGTCCGAAGTGATTTGCTTGAACACACGGTATTTTTGATACATAATCAATTAGATACATACACTTTTCTTGGTTTTTAGTTGTATAGAACTAAACCTCAGGGAATGTTGCACGGCGCAATATACCCAGGCTGACCCACCAAGACAAGAGAACCTAAATCGTATTGGCGCTTATACATCAGACTTGTAAAGGAGAGTAACCCAAACAGTCCAGAAGTATAAAGAAGAATTTTTCCACTAAATAAAAGTTAGATTTTGGTGTGGCGAAAAGAACAAGAAGTCCACTACTATCAAGAAAAACAATTCTTACTAGGTCTATTTTAACAAATACCTCAGAAACCTGGCCCCAGTCTAGTTCAGATAATAAAATGGTTCCTCATTACATTATCCGAAAATATTCAGAAGAGCGTTGATTAATTTTGAAATCAACTATTAAGCATTTTATATTCAATAGCGCTTCAATTCTTGAATCGCTCAACTGATGAAAAAAGCCAGAAGACACGTTTTCTTGAGAAGGTACGTAATCGTCTCGTTAAATCTTTATACTGAACATGTAAAAACTGCCCTTTATGAGGTTATGAAGTTTAAACAGTGTTGATTCACAAATCAGCCACGGTTTTTCGCTAAGTACGAGATAAAAAGTTATCAAATCACGATTATGTTGGATCTTTCACCTCCGTTTATATCTCTATTCAATTCCCCCTAAAGCTCATTGATTTTTTATTTGCAGCAAGTAGAATCTTCATGATTTACTTTCCTCCTTGGAAGGCTTACGTTTCCTAAGTTGCTCTTACAAGACAAGTCGTTGCTGGTTTGAGCGGATGTTGTAGAACTACGTGTGGCGTAAACATGACCCCGCTGTAATGCTCGGTTGGTCGGAACAACTACGAACAAGCACGCACGCTTTTTTCTATACATTATTTTAGTTTGTTTCACATTCCCCTTTCAGTACTGCCAGTGAAGGTTTAAAATATTAATCACAGACAAGGTTTAAAATTTTCTCGATTCACCTATGTGGGAATCTCTCGGAAATGAACTACTTGCACATGCCACACAGCCACAATTTATTTAATAATATACCTTAAAATTAAATTAAAACTTTTCTTTTTTGAATTTCTAAATCAGTCTGAATCATTTAAATTTTAAATTTAGTAACATTAGTTTTATGACAATACCTTTTTGAATGTTCTATATATATACTGCAACTCATGAAGAGTCTGGGGTTCAGTACGTATGTGGTAGAAAAAGTATTGTTTCTTCGACTGTTATGCAGGAAGAATTAGTACTCGCTCAACAGCCAGGTTTTCCCCATATTTTACAAACTTTAAAGAGGCTGAGTGATCCGCAGGAGGCTCCCAGGTCCCAAAGGGTCCACCTCCCCCCCCTCTACTAAATAAAATTTACCACAGCCGCATTTGAACCCGGGACTTTCGACACGACTACCTAGCGCATTAGCACTGAGCTCCCTTAACACTATGTACACTTACTCCATAAAAATAGGACAAGTGGGAACGTAAATAATAATGAATTAAATTATAAATATTATTCTTAATATGAAAAATATTTCAATGAAATAATGAGATATAAATGACACATACAAAAATTTCGAAAAATGGAAAATATCCAGATTCAATCAAACGTAAAGATTTCACACCCCTGTTAAGTCAAACTTGTAAAATCCAGTTTCCTTATATTCCAGATTACCTTACAAAATTAATCTTTAAATCATAATTTCTAATTGTTGAACCATATTTCTTTGTAGTAGATTCGATAGTTATCGAAGCATAAGAAAAAAGTTTAAATCATTATTTTTTTTAAATAAACATACTAAATGCAAGGTTTCAAAATCCAGAATTTGAATCCAGCCCCCCTCCCCCAAAAAATATGTAACCGTTCGGGAAAAATCTTTATTATTAATTTATGAGATTGTTATTTTGGAACCCCTGCTAACTGGACTGATTTCAAATGCCCTATGGCGATGTTTGATATACGGAGCCCAAAATGATTTATGGAGCCAGGTTCCACTGCATTGCTCAACTTAACAGCCTCCGGAACACTTCAGAGAAACATAACTAGAAGGAAATATCATAAAGTGATGAATGAGTGATGTGAAAGAAATCGCTTTATCGAAATCTATTGACATCACTCTGTGATTGGAAGGGGACTGACAAGCTGTACAGGAAAATTGGATAGTAAAATAAATCTTCGACTTCTAATATATAAAATTGTCGTGTCACAGTGTTTGTAACAAAAGTCCTCCGAAACGACTCGACCGATTCTTATGAAATTTTGTGTGTATATTAAGTAGGTCTGAGAATCGGGCGTAAACTATTTTTCATACCCCCAAGTGATATGGATCGGCCATTATTATTGATCATACGTCGTTCATAGCAGTGACGCTTGATGGTGCATTTTTGATACGTTGTAAGGGCATGTCTGAGTAGTGTAAATACAAGTTTGAAAAAAAGGAAAGGAATACTTTTGGTGCCCGAAAAACTTCGACATTTTTGGCCTGTATCTCCTAATCGGTGCATTTTAGGGGAAAAACATAAATAACAATTCTTAAAGAAGATGAAATTTGATTTTTTGAAATTTTTCATACCCCTAAGTGATATGTGTCGGCTATTATTATTGATTATGCGTAGTTTGAATCCACCAATTTTGGAATGGTACACGTTGGTCATCAAAAATATTACCGGGAATGTTATAGAAGCAGCAATGTAAAGTGAAATCTTTAAAGGAGAAATCGTCCTTTAGCCAAGTATTCCAATGATACCATCACAACCCATAATACCTTTCAAAAGACTTCAATTTTATATACGCTTGGCTTTTGCTATGACCATCAACAAGTCTCAAGGCCAGACAATGTCCCTTTGTAGTTTGGACCTAGAACATCCATGTTTCTCCCATGGACAATTAAATGTTGCATACTCACGTGTTAGCAAACCATCTAATCTATTTGTATTAGCAAAGGACAGATTAACCAAAAATATTGTGCATCAATTAGCACTCAATTAAATTGTAATAAATAATTATAATTAAAAAAATATTATTAGCCATAATTAAAAATCAACCATGATATACCTCATTCATTAATCTAATGTTTATATTTTATCAGTTAAGAATTTTGTATATTATTTATTAATTATATACTATACTTAGATATAAGATGTATAAAATGTAAAATCAAAAATCTATTTAATTCATTTTTTCCATTCATCCATTGTTTCATTAAAATTCAAATTTTAACGTAATATTTTTTAAAACTATTACAACAGCCACAGCAACGCGTGCCCGGGTCAGCTAGTATTATATAAATTCTATCTTGATTTTCTACGCGAAAATGTATTTTACAATAAAAAAAATTAAAGGATTCTGATTATCTGCGTTGCAAGTCAGAGAAACCATAGTTTTCTGATAAACGTAAATTTTATCGGAAGAGAACAAATTTGAAATTGGTAATACATTACTGACATATAAAACGCTATAAAAGTGTTCATTTTTAATTTTTAAAACAAGTGTGTGTGTACATATAAATAAAATAAGTATGTTTCAACGTCCAACTACACGGATGTTGTTAGTATGAAGATGATATGATTGACAGGAAACGATCATCAAGATGAATAAAAAAAAGATTGTGTGATTGAGATTGTGATATTTATTTATCGCCGTTTTGAATGTTGTTGAAGGTTATCAAAAGGTCGAGAAATTGGTAAAGAGGAATAACACGAATCCCTCTGCCAAACATATTTGAGAACATAAATTAGAGCATAATTTTTGAGATCTTATGAGTAATCAGTAAATAATATACTGAGGATGGAAGATAGAAGAATGCCAAAAATCACCAAAATCACTGGTGCTCTGAAGGAAGGAGAAGAAGAGGACGCCAAGTTAAACCAAGTTCAGTATGGCATGAAACGATGTCGTCTCAATAAAGAATTTACCCTAGACAGGAAGGCGTGTAAAGTACTGCCCTAAAATTTGGTTAGAGAAAACGTCAACTTTGCGGAAACTCTCTCTAAAAAAACCCTTTACTGTTTTCATTTAGTGATTATAGGCTTATTGAGTGGAATT
This sequence comes from Troilus luridus, assembly GCA_964056705.1. Taxonomy (NCBI): domain Eukaryota; kingdom Metazoa; phylum Arthropoda; class Insecta; order Hemiptera; family Pentatomidae; genus Troilus; species Troilus luridus. Next base: position 58,876,865 of record OZ057412.1, on the reverse strand, counting down.
TTTAAAATCATGTCTCATCAAGTATTTTATGTTTTTTTTTTTTTTTGTCTTTCTTTTATTTTATGTCGCTTTTGCTCTTCTATATTTATAGACTTAAAATTTGAAATAATCACAAAAAAGGGTGTTTCACATGTAATAAATAATCAGTTTTATGATAACACCTCATCGAGATATCATTGCCAGACGGTGATGGAAGGACCAGAAGACTGGAAGAGTGGCAGACATATTGCAGCGAATGGTAATTGAGATAGAAGATATCGGAGGAGTGTATGTGATGTGATGTAAATGAGATAAGGGGGAACGCTGAGTCCATAGAGATTAGAGTTATCTCTTCGGAGATAGTGATGTTGTCAACAGGCCTTTATGTAATCTCACTCCCTGGTCACATGCACATCAGTCAAGGATCTCCTGGTGTTGGTGTTCAATGTCTACTGCTGGTTTCAGGAGGCTCGGTCCGTTCCTCTGTTCGGGGATGATAAGGAGAAACATTAATTAATGGCCAACAGCATGATGGAGATCTGAATCAGAAGGTGTACGGTGAATTGGATTGGTGGAATACGTTAATGAAAAAACGGAGTAAGGCTCGTTTACAAGTCTGCTAGTTTCCTATCATGTTAACTCTGTATCCATCTGTATCAATTTCAAGTTCAGAAATAAGCGTAATACGTGAGTAACGTGCTGAGTTACTGGTCCAGACAATAGACAATTGAAGAAAAGTTAGGATGGACATCTTCTTTGTTCTTGACTTCTATCATTCCAACATCAAGCTTACCACACCTCATTATTTAGGATACAAGATATTCTAGAACAATAGGTTCCCACATGCTAAGTCGCTATTAAATCTCAACACATATTACAATTAATCTAAAGTAGGTACAATTAATGAATCGAAGTCAAAACATTCGAGAGTTCGTTTCTTGTCCATTCCACCATCTGGAACTCATTACCTCCAAATATCCGTCATTCTTCTTCCCTATCCTTATTCTAACATATGCTTTTCCATCATCTCCTCAATTCTTTCATTTCTTTGGCACTTTTGTAAATATATTGTCATTTGTATTTCGTAGCCTTTTTCCCAGGTGTATATTATGTTTACTTTTCTGTTCATATTTGTTTTTCCAGATGGACCTAGTCCTGGAATTGATTTTCTATTTTATCCTAAAAAAATTAAATGCCATAATTATTTTACGTATATACACAATCTTAGATAACACAGTTCTTGGTTGGGTAAACATTTAATCAATGTCGAAACGCCTTATCTCCATCGGTTCGAAGAATAACGGCTGGTTACTGAAGGTTGATACATTTATATCGATATCTTCGATAGGGCCTAATCTTGTATAGGTCTGTTTCAAACTTACGTGCAGATAACAACTTGGAAACCGCATGAAGGGGACACCAACAGACGGAAATAAAAGTTCCGAGCAGGGTGATTTGAAAAAACTTCGATTGAAATTAGTCCCAGAATAGAACAGATTGTATGTAGCAGAAGATGTATTTAAATAAGGTACAGAAACATTAACTGGAGTCATGCTGTAGAGTAGCTGGGAGTCCTGGAGATCTTGGATTGAAACGAGACTGAGGAGGGAAATTATTCAATCTATTAACAGCTACGGATCATCTCAGTGGGATATCAGACCTTCCTGGGGCTCACCTCGCCTCTATAAGATCCTTACCCTCAATAGGGGGGTAAATCTGGCGGTTAAGGCTGAGCTCGGAAAAATCCCTTCCCTGCTCAACCGTTGTCTTAGAAACAGTACAGTATTTGTATAATGAATTATAACTTATGAGTAAGAACTTTCTGATTATGACTTTTTTTAAAATAGAACCTCAGGCGTTTTTAATTGTTTCAAAAATAATATATACACAATTTTATGAAAACAATTATAATAAATAATTCAATTTCCCAAAGCCTAAGGCTGTAGGTTACAAAAATATATGTATATGCTCATAATTAAAATATTTAACAAGATTTACCATCTTCTTCGGTAGTTCGTGGTCAATCAATATCATACAAAGCCTCATCGTGGATGAGAGTCGATGGAATAATAAGCCATTTTGTAATATTTTTAAAGCTGATATTTTGTAATTATTTTCTAATATTTGTTGAACAGTATCGCCAAAACAGAATTCTAAAATATTGTAATTTCCTCGGTGTACTAATCGTGATTCGACTAGTTAGGATAGACCAGAATACTTGATAGCTCTATTTTGTGGATCGGAATAAGTATAGATTCTTTCCTATCTATACCCATGGACATTTTCTCCACTCTTCAGGAATTTTCTAGACTGCTATTCTGGCACCATTTTTATATCGACTATCTAGTTATAGGTCACTATATAAAATAACATACTTAAAAAAATCATATATATATAATTGATTCTCAATTAATTACTTTACAACATTTTTTGTAAATTCAAATGAACAAAAAATAATCATTAATTTTTCTCTTAAGTCAACTACTTTATCCATCGGTATTTTCTATTGACTGACATGATTGAAAAAACCGCTAAGCTATCATTAAAAATATGTATTTAATTGCAAACCCTCTAATCCTAATTCAATAAAGAAAGTCAATAAAAAATAGAAAGCTCTTTGAAGGTAAGGAGTACTTAAATATGACCCTGGTAGAGAAATTAGGATTGAGACCAGTATGTAACAGTTGTTTCGCTAAACACTTTTTATCTAGCTTAAATGGGATTGTGTGGATTCCCCCCCATTGTTTCACCTGACGACACACCTTCTCAAGGAGTTATGATAATCGACCCAATAAAATGGGTTCTAAGGAAATCTCATTACTAGTCTAATCACATGAAGAAACGTTTCGAGTGCAATGATAGAATTCAAACGTACAGCAAAAAAGACAAAACAGATGGATCAAATCAGAAAACAAATATATAAAATTATTACCAGGTATAATTTCTGAAATATATATTCGAAATAATACTGTATTTTCTTATAGAATTATATTAAATGTTGTAAGGTGTATTAAAAAAAATGGTACCAGTACCATGTAGGATCAGTACGTGGTGGAGACTGTACTGTTTCTAGGACAGTGGTTGCGTAGTGAAGTGATTAGTCCTTGATAGTGATCAGGTATTTCCCCAATTAAAGGTACCCACTTTATTGAGGCTGAGTGAGCCCCAGGAGGGGCTCCAGGTCCCTCAGGGCCCATCCCCAGCTATTAAGAGATCAAACAAATTATCTGCCAAAGTGGAATTTGAATCCAGAACCTTCGGGATGGCAACTCAGAGCTCTACTACTGAGGTCCCTAGGAGATTTATTTTTTCTGAATAAGTCAGAAAAATAATTGTCATCGAAGGTGATAACTTGTAATCAGGTTAGTCCTATCCTTCACAAAACGTTTTATAACTTAATTAAATAAATTCAGAATTATGTTATAAGTAGCATACGTTATATAGAATTATATTATAAGTAGCATACGTTAACAGATTTTGATGAAAAATAATACACATGATCTATATTTAAAAAAAAGGAATTTTTTTTCTAAAACATAAACAGGGTTTATGTCATTATCAGTTTGTACTGTTAAGAGGGAAAATTGTTAATTTTCTGCCCGACAATGCGACGTCCTCTTAAAATTCTCCATTTATTTTTTCGTTATTACCCTAAATAGAATACAAAAGCATATTATTTCATTGAGGTATATTTAAAAGTTTGTTTGTTTATTTAACGTCACTTAATGCTGCTACGGCTAATCGGACGATGCTACAGTGAGGTTCCTAAATTTTGCCTATCTGGATTTAATTAGGATAAGAATCTTTAACGAGTACCTGACGTCGAACAGACTCGGGCCCCAAGTTTTACTTACCTTCCGAAGGAAAGCATGACCTAGGATTTTGATTCCCTTTTAAATAGGATTTTTATTCCCTAGGGCCAGCTGGCTAGCTACGAACCCTCAATCTTGGACATAAAAGGTTATTATGCTAACTGATACTCCGCAGGTAGCCCCCATATTTGTAAGTTATTCGACGGAATGAATAGAACTCTGAAAGCCTTGGATAGCTTGAGACATTGAACAACTTAAGGGCCTTAAACGAAAAGGAGATTTAAAAGGCGATTTATAACCAGTTTGGTAGGTCCTCTTGGAGTTTTCTTATTCGTCGATGGGCACCTGCCCAAGATCCCCACCTGTCCCTAGCGGCGCCTCGACCGGTTCTTCAGCAGCGAAGCTAGAACCCAGTCCAATCTCTTCTTAGTTAGCAATATTAATATCATTAGTGTTTGAGGATATTCCGAACCGTCTGATCCGCTACCGATACATCGAAGTCAACTCTTCGAGTAGCGATAACTAGCGAATCGATAGTGGCGAGTGATTTATCTCCATTACGGACCGCTTGGCTCAGCCCTCAACAATAAACACCGGATCTTGCCATGATATCATCGATATTTGAGGCAAACAGGAGATAGTGATAAGTAGTGGGGATAATCTAAAGAACTGTAGTGGGGGTCTAAGCTAGTCCTATTATCACTATCACTATACTCCCAAATCTAGAGATCCGTCGCACCGGGGCGCAAAATTAGTGGAAGAGAAATTATAACTAATTATATCTTCAAAAAATTATTTTATTTATTTGCTGTCATATCTGCAGTTGATAAGAACTTGTATTTGGTGCAATATTGGCAAATTAGCGTAATAAAACTAAAAATATATCACGATAATCAGACCTTGATACACTTTCAATTAAAATGCACTGTTAGGCAAGTGTTAAAAACATCGAAAGAAAGTAAGGCATGATCGATTTATATAATGGTAGTAATATGAAATTGGCCCTGGAATATGAACATAATAATAAATAATTTATGATGGGCGACCTGTGGTCTAGTGGTTAGCAAAACAAACTACTACGCCCAAGATCGCAGGTTGGTAGCCCGGCAGGTGGTCCTAGGATAGTTAAAATGGAATAAAAAATCCTTGGTTATGCCGTCCTTCACAAGGGACATTAAACGGGGGTCCCGAGCCTGTACCATCGTATATAATGCTTGCAAAAATCCCTATCCTAAGTAAACCTGGATTGGCAAAATTTAGAGCTCCCACTGTACCATCGTCTGATTAGCCATATCAGCATAAAAGTGATGTTAAATAAACAAACACACAAGAATATATAATAAAAATCAAAGTAAGCAAGTCTTGAAAACAACAGAGGATTGTCTAGATCCAGTCCGATTTATCTGTATTCGATATTGTTAACTATTCATAATTTTTTCATTTAGAAGGTTGACGATAAAGTTTATCGTTAGCGATAGGCAGAAAAGACTTATATTAGTAATATAACACTATGGAAGTTAAAAAATCAATACTTTGGCATAATTTTGTCGACATACTAACGCAAGTTAATCTGACAGAATTCACAATTACAATAATTCGGACTGCGTCATATCCATATTTTCTCAATCCTTCCCGACGCTAGAAGTCGGATCGCGATATTGAATTGATGGCAAGTATTGGGTAATTCCTAACGCGTTTTATCTTGACATTTTCATGCCGGCTATCACCTACGTCCAGTGCCCTGGTTATGTTGTATTGATAATGGCTTAAGCCGCTAATGAGCCAAATCATTAGTGCTAGGCAGTGGTGTAGTGTGTTCTTGTCAGCTGTCTGCTGCCGCGTAAGTCTTGAGCGAATCGATGTCAGTAAATATTTAATAATATGGTATTGCGTGTAGTTCCTATTAAAAGAACAAAAGTAAGCGAGCAGCAAAGCTTACTTAGGTCGTTTTTTCAAGTGTGAACTTCTTTAGCCACGTTTGGCAATTTTCAGCAGAGGGTAAACTTGTTGGTACGCGTCAACTATATGATCGAGACTGGGGATACCTAGCAGCCCTAGCACGAGTTATACGATAAGTTTTAATCGAGTTTAGTTATAAGGTTCAGTTCGAATTAAAAAGAATTATAAAAATAATTATATCTAGCCAAAAGGTCGTTTAATAGTTTAATAGTCACCAAAATGGTACCAGTCCCGTAGGTTGTAGCTTCAAGTGACAATAAAGTTCAACTTTTCATAGATTTATTTTTGGAGATGGTAAGTTCAATTATGGAAAAAAAAGTGTAATTATGGGAAACGTGTATATTTCGGTAATCATTACATCAAGAAATGAACGTCTCAACAAACATTTCGAAGCATAGATGATGTGTAAGTTGGTCATTTAATCCATACAACCAGTAATAGATACTACAACAGTCAGTATTGAATACAATTATTTTAATTTTGAGATTATTAAAAATGAATGAGAAGTGAAAACTTGTTGTGACTTAACTTGCAGAGACAACCTGCGGAACTGATACCTCTAAAATATTGGAAAAACTAGCCAGCCAACGTTTCGCCAATTCATTAGGATGCATACCAAAAGAAAAATCACTTTAAAGAAGACAAAGTGGAGCGCATCTCACATAGAGACAGCAACCTTGTCCCAAGATGTTCACTAACTAAGACAAAGACAGGTAATAAACGAACAGCTACGGAGGTTATAAGAACAGGTGATCAGCAGAAAAACATAAAATAACCCAACCAATAAATACAGTTATAAAAACTAGTAAGGAGAGTGTGAAATAGTCGCCAGTCAATAAATTTTACACAAAATAAGTATAACTTATTTCATTTCTATCAAAGTTTCAACCTAATTTTTAGGCCATCATCAGAGCTGAGAATAAAGCAGAAACAGAAAAATTACTGCATTGTTCATATATTTTTTATGTTTTAATTCTATTCTCAACCCTGATTTAAAAAAACTTAATTATTGACTCCACCCCACTCACACTCTTCTAAGAAATATCCAATCAACCATATCGACATAAAAAAACTAGTAAGATTTATTTAAAATGCTTAATGTTTCAAAATAAAATTTATTCAAACGTTTACTATCTGTTTTATAATTAACAGTAACACCTAAATTGTGCACAATAAGCACTCCCTCAAATAACTTTCTTCTAAAGTTATTACTCTCTTTATAAATTGTGTACCCCGGAGGTGCAGGACATCATGTCACACCAAGGAAGGACATGCCATATTTCTGTAATTTTTTGATTTGTTCAGAAAAGCCAATTTTCATGAGCTGTTAAAATTTGCTTCCTCGTTAACTTCAGAAACAGCGTAAAGAAAATTGAAAATTGTCATTGATTGATAAGTAATGATAAGCATTGATCATAGTATTTATTTATGGCAATTTACCTAAAATATTACCTATTTTGAGGACATAGTGTCCTTTAACTCCGCAGGAAAGAATTATATCCTACTAACCCTATAAAAATCTGTTGCTTACAAATCTTAATATTTTGTTCGGTTCTTTCCCATAGACAATATTTAAATACAACACGTACACACATCACATATGATACAGTATTGTATTGCTTTCTTGATTCTAGGATTAAGGTTTATTTATTTATACAGTTTCAACTGAAGTGGTGGTTACAAATGCGGATTTTTTCATATAATTTATTGACGGAAACGGGCGGAACCAATTTAAGAAATGAAGGAAAGGGATGCGGTGGGGTCAGACTGGAGAGCCTAAACCCTTTCCTTGGCTAGCACGTCTGAGTGTACTAGGTGCTCATCCTAGTAGATTGTATACCTAGAGTTAAGAGCAACCTCTCTGATCAGCCAAAAAATAGTGTCTTGGTAACACTACAGGCTTTTTAAGATAGACTTATGAAGTTATTTCAATAGTGGCGCCCAATAGAGAAATGATAGGTCTTATAAATGTGAAGTATCAGCCAAAGAGAGAGCTTTAGCGATGTGACTAATAGTGGAGTTTGTCGGGCCAGCTCTAATCTCTCCTTTACGTTGTTAAAGGAGGTGAGGTGTCCATGGTGAAAATATATGTCATTGAATTCTCATGACATCACTATTTAAAGCCTGAATATTATACAGTCAATGAAGACATTGTTTACACACAAAAACACTATCATGTAAGCGGTTCGCTGAGAAGTATACCCTGAGTTCACACTCCTTATCTAAAACTGAAATATCAAATATTTACACCGAAACTCTTGGAATGTCTGGAACATTCTCGGCAGGATATTTCAACATCGAATATGTTATATTTGTATTTTTAAAATACACATGGCTTTAAAAAGGCAAAATTGGCTGATTCATATGGCTATGATAAACATGTATTTTTTTGGTTATTTATTTGTTTTGATTTATTATACATTAATTTTAGTATGGTTCTAAAACTATCCCATATTTTCATATTTGAATTTTTTTCACTGTGGACTGATACCGGAAAATGAGGTGTGAAGAATATTTTTAGAAAAAAATCTGCAAAGAGGAAATAAATAATTTGTTTCGTACTCAAACACATACAGTTAATAAATTTGGAACAAAATAACTAATAAATCAATTTATGAACCTTATTTTCTTTTAATTTTTAAACGGGATATAACATCCTTGCCTAATCTTATTTGAAGTGAGGTTGTAGAGCGTGGGATTGCCTTGTCGAAGTTCCCGGGTTCATATCCTGTTTTGGCAGACTTTATTTTATCTGTTATGAGCCGGGGATCTGGTGACCCTCCTGGAGCTCACCCAGCCTCTATTAAAGTGACTGCCCTTACTTGGGAAGGTTAGGCGAGTTTTCGGGCAAAACCTTCCCTCCAACTGTCTCTTCTATCTCTATAGCAATAATTTCTACTAAAACCAAGATCCTTAAACGCAAGTAGTAATACAGTTTTTTCCCCAAAGAATAAAGTGGGTACCCAACATTGGGGGAAAACCTTGAGACAATAAAGCCTGATCAAAGAGAAATCACCTCGTACCGAACCCAAGAATCTAGTGGTATAGATTTTTTTTTTATAGGTTTCACTCTTATTAAGGCAAACATGACGAGCTATTCCTACAAATAACCAAATTTTCTAGTCAGAATCGAAATGTCAAGTTAGAAATTGGGAAGGGCCTGGGGTTCAGTACATAACAGTGGCTCTACTGTTTCTTGGGCAACGGTTGTGCAGGAAGGTGATTTGTCCTAGATCCGCTTCCACCTTATTTTGAGTACCTTATAGAGGCTGGGTGAATCCCAGGAGGGTCCTAGACCCCATAGGCTCTATCACCGGGCGCTAACAGAGTAAATAAAAAGTCAGCGAGTGGGATTAGAACCCAGGACCTTCGGTATGGCAACGCATAGCTCTACCACAGACCCACTCCGATCCCAAGCCTCAAAAGACAAACTACTCCACTCCTGATAAATGTTCATAGAGCATGAAGAAATGAGTCATTAGCATGCACATTAGTGCTTATCCTTCCGGTGGTGGAAGCCCATTGAGCATAGCTTTTCCTCTCGGATAGATCACGGCCTTCCCGTAGCGAGGGGCACCTTATCCGCGATCAAGTGGCCGCTCATTACCAGCCTACGTCATCACCATGCGGGATGGATTAATGACGTCACCGGCACACCAACGAGGTCGCAGCGGATTATTTCTGGATCTAGGTCAAACTAGTTCTAGATCTTTCTTCACAACAAGCGCATTACTCACATACTACCCACTAATACTGTGTTATTCCGAAATTAAAATAACAAACCATAAATACGGTATCTGTTCCGCAGGTTGACGCTTCGAGTCGAGTTACAACAGTTTTAGCAGCTAGTTTGTCAGTTTTCAAGTTTTAACAGCTAATTTATTTCATTGTTAATATTTTCCAAGCTATGAACTTAAGTATGAAAAAGAGATTGTAATTATTGTTTATGTTAAGAGAATGAATAAAAACCGTTTTATTATTATAATTACTTTTTTTCTTTCGGTACAAATATAGGACAACCCGCGGAGTAATTACCAAATATAATTTTTAAATATTTTTAATTATAATCCTTATTAATGCTCACTTAGTTTCGAAGGAATGAAAAACGAAAATATGTTTTATGTGGAACTTAAATCACTTACAATAGAAACCAAATTTCAATAAAATTCGAGGCTTTTATACTAGAAAAAAGTAAAATTATACTAATTGTTACTTATGTTGTCAGATTACTCAATTATAAGAAATTAGAATAAAGTATAAAGAAAATAAAGCATAACGAGTTGTTTACGATTGGGATTGCGGTCTGCTGTGAAAATTTCCTGGAACAGCGTTTCGAAGAACTGCTACGATATAGCGTATGCTTCCACGAATGCATCAATACATATAAAGTGCTTTATTGACAGTAAGATATAAACGAAAACATATGTTGGCATTTGATTTCAAAATTACTCATAACATTGATATATATGATGGATGACTGATATTTATTGACTCAATTATAGATACTTCCTTATAAAGTGTAATAGTAAGTGCATATAAATAGGATACAAGTTTTAAAATGCCCATACAAATGATCAATATAAATAATAATAAAATGAAGTACAAAAAGCCTGAGGAGCTTGCTTGAAGCAAGCATCGTATTTTCAATAAAATTTGATTTTACGTATATTGAAGCGTAAACTCTTAAATTTTGAGGTGATGTTAATTTTTCTTCTCTTAAAAAAGTCGTATACTATCTATTATTATTATTTAATAGAATTTTTTCAGAGTATACAACAGAAAGTAAAACTTACAGATAGACAATGGTTATACAATCAATTTGGGTGCAATCAAAGTCGTAAAGTTTTTTTTTTTAAACCTTTAATGAGTTGTATTTTTATTGCAATGATGTATATTAAATATTTAACTCTTTCAAGAAGATGAATAAACAAACTAATTTGAATCGTCTAGGAATTATATTATAATAAAGGTCTAGACAAGAAACTATGACGTATTGAGAAAAAAAAGACGAACATTTTAGAAGTTGAGATATAGAGGCTATTATCTAACTGATAGGGCTGTGTCCTTGTGACGTCACGCCAGCTGAACAAGAGAGGCTTAGGAGCTGTCCTTGGGGGCGACCTGTCTCTGCTCAGAATGTCAGAGTATTGGCCTCAATAATAATCATTATCTTGAGCTCGTTTTTGTTTTTGCTAATAGTCCAATTTGTAAAAAATGCAAGGTTTAAATATGGATATATATTAATAAATTGGAATACCCCTGGACCCTGAGAAATTACATCATGTATAATATATGCGCATGAAATCATTACACCATCAACTACATGAAAATTACGATGAATATAGCAAACAAGGTATATCAAGATTTCTTCAACCACATGAAATAAATTCATTGATCTTTTGGCTGACGAGTGCAGTGATTGAATATTGGATATTCATAGTAATATTGACCTTTAAAATAATAATTTTTATTATTGCTAATAGCCCAATCAGTAAAAAATGCACGGTCTAACTACGAATATATATTTTAGAATGGGAATACCAAATTTTTTTAACAGTAAAATTTCAATATAAGCTTTAAATATTAAAGAAAAACTAGTAAACTAAAGACATTAACTAATGATAAAGATTTTAAGCATGTCTTAAATCAAAGTAAATGATTGTAAAATTTTATTGATCAAACATCTCTCCATATGGTTCTTATGGGCAGTTATAATTTTTATACATGTAGTGTTGCATGTTTTACTGGTTTTTAAACTTATATAGAAACAATAATTCAAATTGAATATTAAAATCAAAGATATCAAAATGAGATTTGTAAAACAAATATTCTTCATGAGAAAAAAATGGTCCGAAAAAAATTGAGACCTATTTATTTGAAAGCCAACATTTCGACCTATATTGCAGGTCTTCTACAGGGATATATATACAAGATACAGATAAATTAAATATGATACATAGTAAGGAATATAAATACATGTAGACATCATGGGATGTGAGTGAAAATAATAATGACGGGATACCGTTTATACGAATATAAAAACATGGAGAATAATTTGATGGTATTATCAAACAAGTAATGTAGAGACAGATGATACACATTATCCCTTTTACACTTAATTACTACCCAGGCTTTCAAATAAATAGTTCTCCTTATTTAAGAGAATTTCAGTTGAACTCCATCCGCACCACTTTCTTTCTTATTTATAATATAACCAACTAATATTATTCGACAAAAATATTCTTCATATTTTCAAAAATTACCATAAGATATTTCGTATAGGTTTCAAATTTTTCCATGTTGCATCAGACTCTATCATGTTGCAATAATCATATATAATCAAAGCGAATGAAGTCATTACACAAATAATTAAAAGAAGAATCAAGAAATACTTCCCTTATCATTGGAATTGGGAGATAAATAAAAAAAAACAACGAATAATTACTCTGTTGTGATCTTATAATGAGAGGTCTATTACATGAAGCTTACAATATAGATTGCAAACAGCATGCATCAAGATTTATGCAACCGCTTGACATTATTCTTTTAGCTTACGAGTGCAGTAATTGTATTGTGGACATCCGTAGTTGTACGTCAAGATGACAAAAAAATCATTATCTTTTTTTAGATATTGCATTCAAATTTTAATTATTTGAAACAAAATAACGAAAAAAAATCAGGTTCGATTTATAAAGAAAGCAGAAAATGAAATTGGTATTGTGTAGTTGTGTCGCTACTTGTAATGGCTGTGTTCAGGTCAGTCATCTTTATCTTTGGATATGGTTAGGGATATAGTCATTTAATAAAAAATAACGGAAAATTTTTGAGCTATAGTTTTCAAAAGCATTGAAATACCAAGTTCAATACGACGAAGTTTCATTAAAATCAGAAAAAAAATGCACGCTAAATTAAAGGATAGGTAATTAATAATTCTTAGGATTGTGTTGGCTTTTAAATATTAGAATAATATTTGAACGAATTATGAGACCCGAATTATAAAACAATTTAAATTAAAATATTAAAATTTATAATTACCTTATAACATAAGGTGTCATAAATGGTCTTAGCCTCGTAACTAAAAAGTAACGTAAATGCATAATGAAAAAATAAAATAAAGATGGAAGACATAACTGAAGTTATGATTGAAACCTATAAAAATATAAAATATTGAAAATAATACAATTACAATTAATTTCGATTTTCGATCATAGCGTTTTAAAATAATAACAAATCGAGTTAAAACTACTGCACGAAAATAACGACTTTGGTACATAGAATAGAATAGAAAAATAATTTTATTCTGGGGCCAGGTCCCTTAAGAATAACAGAGATGAACAAAATTAAATAAATATATATCTGGCCAAAGGCCTACATCAAAATAAAACAATATTTACATAATATCCTGATAGTAAATAACTAAACAGGTATGTTTTAGTAGAGAATCAGAAAATGTGATATATAATTAAAATAATAAAAAAAACAGACTAATTTACAATAAAAAGATATAGGCTTATGGAAAAATAAGTGAAAAAAAAAATAGCATCTGGTAATAAAAAAAAAAGATATTATGAGTGAGAAATATTTACAGTAGTTCATCAATCGAGGAAGTTGAATATATCTATAAATTTATTTATTGATTATAAAGCATCTGATTGGGAAGTTAGAAGATGTAGGAAAAGATTGGATTAAAATTAGGTTAAGGAAGCCGCATGACGGATATCGAGTGGGAGTGAGTTCCAAAGAGAGATGGAACGGGCGAGAAAGGAACGCTCAAAAGTTTTGGTTCTGTGGGAACGGATATAAAGATCGGAAGGGCGAGATCTTTTTCCCTGGGATTGGATAGAGGATTTGAATTGTAGGAGACTATAAATATGAGATGAATGTTGTGATTTGACAGTTTGATATAAGTAAGAACCAAGGAAATAGAGTCTACCGAAGGAATGGAAAAGCCACATAACAGGAACCATAATGTTTCAGAGCCAACGATTGGGCAAGGAGCTGATTTGGCTTAGATCACGCTCAACCTCCAGCTTTTACTCCAATTTAAACTAATCAATTATAGAGGCTGGATGATCACCGGCAGAGTCTCTAGGTCCCACAGAATCGAATAACAGTAGTTAAAAGAATAAATAATTTGTTTCTCGAAGTCTCAACACGGGACTTACAGCTCAGTAATCCACCACTCCACGTACAGACAGGCTCTGTAAAAATCCCCAAAGCCTTTTAATATCAATACTTGTTTGAAATTTGCATCAGTGGAAGCAATGGCATGTAACCTTATAAACATCGGTTGGTTTGGTTAAATAACCTTAACTACGGTGGAAAATCCACAGAAGTATACGTTTGCGTTACAAAAAAAAATTTGGGGTTCTAAATTACCAAAAAACACCATTAATGATATTATCTTTCCGTTGCGAAATAACTTACTATAATATCCTGAATTATAATACTGTTACATTTCTGTTGATTAGCCTCAAAGACGGTGGTGGAAATGGGTCATTGAGAACGATTATTGGAGGACGCCATTCACGACCACAGCTGGCTCCACGCATGCGCCGAACCCACTAGGCAACCAGTTACCATCATACCTATTATTTAAACTCTTAAAGCAATAAATATATAATAAAAAAATATATAATACTTATATATTTACAGAGTACTTACAATATCCCGTAGTCGTCTAAGTAAGCTAACAACATTAGTTGGAAACAATAATTTATGAAACTGATGGTTATTAAAAATAAAACAAAGCAAATCAATCGTTAAAGAGAGAAATGCTTTTTTAACCCTGCAATTCTGTCCAAATACACTGAGCTTGACACAATCTTACTTATCAGTTATAATTTAATATTAAAATAAACGATTTGAACAATAAAATAAATGAACATAGTTTACCGTATCAAATCAATTTAAAAAATAGTAAAAAATAGATCGACTCCAATAATCTCCTTGGCGTATTGTAGAACAGTATTGTAGAAAAGTATATTCTCTTTGGAGAAAAGTATCTTCGTGCATGTGACTATAGAGAACTTTAAAAATAGTACATTAGTATCAAATTAATGCATTATTTTATAATCAACATCAAAAAATAAATATTAATGAATAGATATTTGTTATAGCTTTGATGTATTTTCGTTAAAGAGGTAAACCATTTTAATTAATATGAAGGAATGAGTTAATTGAAATATTAAATTATTTCACCCAATACGTTCAATACGATGTAAAGTAGTATCTAAATATATTAACAAAGACCTTTCCAAGGAAAACTTAACAAAGTTGTAAATGAGAAACCTTTAAAAAAAATAAAAATATATTAAGTTTTATATAAAATCTTAGTATATTATACTAATTTAATGATTATTTCACGTCGACTTCGACCATGAGATATAATGAGAAACGGGAGTTCAAGAAAAAAATCTATAAAGCATATAAATAACTATCAATAGGTAATAAAAATAGAATAATCATTAATAAATGAGAGAATAATGCTTCATTGATAAGTCATGATGTCCAAATGCATTAAGAAGAGTCAAGGATAAATGGATAGGTATTATATTTCGATTTAAACATTTCACGTTGTGTTTGGCCACGAGATGCAACGTGAGATGAGATTTCCAAGAAAAATGGTTATTATTCATACAAAAAAATCATAACATTTATATATAATGTTGCTAAACTTCAACAAAAAATCATCCAGAACTATTCATTCTATCTATGTTATGGCAGAAAAACACTTTCTATTTTTATCGGATATTTTCACTTACCTTGCGTCTATCAAATGGAGAACCGGGTCAAATATTTGATACCCCTTACTCAATAGATTTTCTTTTCAGAGCATTTCAGTGTCCTAAAAAAAAGGAAGCATTTTTGGCCATCGGTTTGGGTTACTGGGCAAAATTATCCCTTGAACAGGTTTAGATTTTTTTTTAATCGTTTTTTACCCACCGGGTCTGTGTACGAAATCGGGCACCCTATACGCAGTTGCAGCTGCGCAACAGCCGAAAAAACGAGTTATTTTTTATAGACCATTGCTGATAAAACGCAATATACAAACTTATGAGGAAAATAAATTATTTAATGAATAACTCAAAAATTAACTAAAACATTAAATATTATTAATTTGCGAAGTATTGGAAATAATAGGATTTATTGGACTGTGAATCCATATTTTTAACAGAATTATTCTGCACATGCCAGAAAATTCCACTTTGATAAAAAAAGAGATACATAAAAATACATTAACGAAATCAATTTTATAGCTGAATGGAAAGTGTAAAAACATACACAATATATTTGAATATAAAATTATTGAATAAAATTCTGGAACGGAAGCGATTGATCAATTAATGAATGAAATTTAATGAAAAATAACAACTTAAAATTTAATTGAATGTTATATTTTTAAAATAATTTATTTATAAAAATTTGTATGTATACAACTTATTTCTTTTTTAGACCAATACGGATTTCTAAATTAATAGTAATATTGTAATAAAATTAATGAAATAATTTTTTGAAATATTAATCGACATTTAGTCTTCCTCCAAAGAATTCACAAAGAAAATAAACTACGAAAAGTGTAGAATAGTTAGGGGACAATACCTGAATTACACCAAATAAGATAAACTTATTTTATTGTGCCTAAGTTTCGACCTAAGATTAAGGCCATCTTCAGTGCTGAGAATAAAAGAAACAGGAAAAACTAAATAAAACACGGCAGTAACAAAGAAGAATAACAGTTTGTATAAACAGAAATGACAAGAGTGAAAAGAAATACAAAGAGTAAAAGGTAAATTATGAATTAACTGTTGAGAAATAATAAGAATGGAAAGAAATCTAGAAGACAATAAAACATAGCAAAATAACAAGAGGATGATTGTATAACTAAATAAAAAATTATGTGCATGATTGCATAACAAATCTCTAAATCCTGATGTAAAATTGTTCGTGATATCAACTAAAAAACATACAACTAGCCAAATTATTGTTTCCGAACCCCAACTTAACTAATCATCTGGTTCTACGCATTATCATACACATTGAGATCACAATTTTCTCTCATTATTTCTCACAACATGTATTCAACTTCTAATGATAAGGATAGACTGATTAAATGCCGGTGTAATGAAGAAAACTATCAGCCAATCTTCCAGCCAAAAATTGGGCATAAATGACACGAAACTTCACCGGAACTCTAATGTTTCTATTTGACACGCGAACATGTGTCAATCCACTGTCGAAATTCGGTCCAACGGATTGTATAGATCGTGTAACATGGTTCCTTGTCGAGGTAAACAGGTAGACAGGTGTGTCGAAATGAAAAAATCGTATGTTGTGTTCGAGTTTCATTTCGAAATATTCGTTCCATTCATAACGTTACAATTACTAATCTTTCTCTAAATCAACTAATGGACTATATTATTCCAAAAAAAAAATTATATCTGCTTATTACCTAATAAGACATTCTTACTTAACCCTGTTCAGTTTTCTAGATAAGGACTACAAATTCAGTAAATTAATTAAATGATTTAATAACTTTTATTCTATACTTCAGGGCTAAATTGATATTTTCGAAATTTAAAAAAGTTTCAGATAAATCAGCTGTAAGCCGTAAGACTATCAGTTTATCCCAAGAAAATTGTAATGAAAGATATTTTTAAAAACAGTACCGCTATAACCGACGATGAGACTTGGGATAAATGCATGGTAAGACTTAACTGTTCCTAAGGCTAACATTAGTTAAGGGAAGATCAGGCTAAACTTAGGATTTATTTATATCTAGAATTTATATTTAATTTAGGATAGCCATTAATTTGGAACTAGGCGAGACCGGCGAGGACCTGCAGATTGCCACAGACAATGATGTAATAAACTTAAAGATAGAAAATAAATTTAAGCAGACACAGTATAACAAATATACTAGGTATAATAAATTGACTTCTACAATTAATCTAACAAAACGTGCTAATGCTAGGATATTACTATCGCAGTATCCTCTGTTATACTCATTTACGTTCTTTGTATGTATCGCATTTTAGATAAATATAGCGTTGTGTAACAAGGTAGTTTATTGTTCTGATAAAGAATTTGTGCATGCTAGTTGTTGACTGCTGTTAAATAATTACGAAACATGATAACCAAATTACTGATGTCGAATCTCAGATATTATTGGTTATTCGTTTATTCATTTAACGTCACTTTAAGCTGTTATGGCTAATTGGACGAAGCTACGGGCCTTTAACAAGTACCTGACCTCGTACAGGCTCGGAACCCCATTTTACGTTCTTTCTAAAGGACGGTATAACTAAGGATTTTACCCCAATTAAAAAATCTTAAGGCCGCATGCCGGGCTGTGAATCCGCGATTTTGGGCATGGTCAGATGTTGTTTCAAAATGGTCTATGCATTATTCGACGACATCTTTTCAGATTTGGTTTTTAATTTTTCACCTAATGTTCAAATACATTTTGTTCCCCCATCTAGAATTTAAATATCAACATAGAATAAGTTATGCGAAGAGTATTATGTTTTTTACATTGTTATAATATGACTACTAATAAAAAAAATCGGGTACTTGTGTATTAGATGCACCATCAGAAAAGGCCAGTGCGCAACCAGTTACATTTCTAACAGTTACCTTGGATAACCTTCTTAAATATTTTTATTGGGGTTAGAATTTGCATAACATAACATGCAATATAATAATAATGGAAATAAATAAATAGAACTAATAATAATGTAATTGAATATATAACATTTATAAAAACATAATGAAATATATAATATAAATAGAAACAAATAACAATAGAAATAATAGTAACAATAGAAATAAATAATGGAATATATCAACAATTTACAATAAAAACCATCCCTAACCACCAAACAAACAAAAATGAGGATACAACAACAACTCTAGAAATAATGAAATATATAATATAAATAAATATAATAATAATAGAAATAAATAATGGAATATATCATCAACAATTTAAAATAAAAACCACCCCTAACCATCCCTAACCACCAAACAAACAACAAATCAGCAACAAACAAAAATTAGGATACAACTCTAGAACACAGGAAGAAACAAAGAAGAATGAATCTGTAAACAATGCAACTGTTACTGTTAGAAATGTAACTGTTATAAAATGTAACTGCTTGCCCATGCCCACAACATTGGCCTTTTCTGGTGGTGCATCTAGTACACAAGTACCAAAAATCGGTACCAGTTCCGTAGGTTGTCGCTTCGAGTTAAGTCACAAGTTTTAAATTTTCATTCGTTTCCATTTTAAAATTTTCGAAAATAAGTTTATTACTGGCTGTAAATATTAACTATTACCGTAAATAAATTAAATAACCGACTTACACTTACTGTTTATTTTATATCATAACCTATAATTAGAAATATTTGTTGAAACGTTTATTTTTTATGAAATGATTACCGAATTATACACATTTCCTTTAATTACACTATTTTTTCATATTAAACTCATGACTAAAACTAAGCGAGCAGCGTAGCTCCAATATTAAGGTAATATTTTTTATTTTCATTCCTTCAGAGTTGTTTTATTAACAATCTGAATGGGATAGGAAAATCACAAAGCATTAATCCACTGAAATGGTATCAGTTCCGCAGGTTATCGCTTTGAGTTAAATCGCAAGCTTCAAAATTCCATTCGTTTCCTTTTTAATATTCTCGAAAATGAAAATAATCGTGCTAAAACTCACGATGGAAAAAAGAGTGTACATTTCGGTAAACATTGGATCAAGAAATGAACGTTTTAAAAAACACTTCGAACCATAGTTATAAACTTAAACATTATGCGAAAGTTGGTTCTTTAATATAAATACAATCAGTAATAGTAATTATATACAGTCAGTAATAAAATTCTTTTTATTTTCGAGTATATTAAAAAGAAATGAGGGAAACTTGTAGTGACTTAAATCGAAGCGACAACCTGGGGAACTGGTACCAAAAATTCTTCCAGAACCAATCAAGGTAAGAGACCGATACAATTATGTAGATTATTGATTGAGACTGGTCTATTTGGTACAGCATGTAATTTTGTGAATTGTAGCAAATTGTACAAGAAATAAATAAATGCTTTAATATATAGTAAAATATAGATTATTGAGCATATACAATTTATGATGGTTAGAGACGCCCATGTAAATGTATATGCGTATATATATGTATAGACAAATGTAAAGTACGTACAAACACATTTATAAATACAGAAAGCGGGGAGCTGGCAAAGGAATAGTAATATAATGAATAACAGGAGCGGCTGTTGTGCTAGGCTGTCGACGTCACGAGAGGTAGATCCGGCAACATGGCTGACGTCACGACAAGGCCCCGCGCCCGCCCATTCATCACGGCCGCCATTTAGCCCTGTCTGCCTCGGCCCTCGGTTTCACTTGTGTTGGCAACACTGCCTCTCTGCCGCTTAGATAATCGTCTCTTCTCAACAGATCGATGTCTGCATCGATTTTATATTGTGTTTCAGCCCTTGGTAGACCCAAAAGAATGGATAGGCGCATTTCTTCCATCATTTCTAATAATTGTGGAATGATGTTCAAAATAGATAAATGTAAAAAACATGTAAAGCTGCCATAAGCATCATAAGTAGCGTTATCTTTTTAAAACCTCATTACAACTAAACAAGGATGTACATAGGATTACTCCCATTCCAACTCCATATTCCAGAATGAATAGATGTTAAATTAATCTAGCTAAAATTCGAAACTCTAAGGGAAAAGGTTATGGCCACGAAAACTAACAATCTTTCCCAAAACGTTCATTAGAAAAAATGAATAGAGGAGGGGACGGTAAAAATGATTTTAACAATTTGTTCTGAACGCCGACAAAGAAAGGATACAAAAGAAATTTAAGGATATTAAAAAAAAAATTACGAATGTCGATAATATTCTGCAACAATCAACAACCATTAAATAATTTATCCTAAAATAATGAAGTAAATAAATCAAAAATGAAAGGCAAGTGTGACTAACAAAACAAAATATAATGTGTTTTTGTTATTATGATCTTGGCAGCCATTTTAATTGTTCTGTTTGGAGATGTGAATATCGATACACACTTTCATTTCGATCCACATTTCTACCCTTGTCAAAATCAATTTGATGACCTTTTCACATAATATCGTCTCTGGAATTATTCCGAACTTATAGGAGTATTTCTATGTTCTTGTTAACAACAAAAGGAATAAGACAAAAACACAAAAATCAATTTTATAAACAATACCTCCGTCGTAAACCTGCGACTTCCAGCCCCCCCTGTATCGTTTAACAACATCCCTATAAGTCCTGTAGAACAGATCCGGTACTTAGGACTACACCTTGACAAACGCTTAACTTGGAATCCTCATACTAGACTGAAACGACAAGAAACAGCTCGCCGTTTCAGGCTACTTCAGCATTTACTAGATAAACGTTCTATATATAGATAAGCTCCCAATTAACTACAAGAGACTCATTTACATGACAATCATTAGACCCATCTGGACTTACGGAATAGAGCTTTGTGGCTCCACTAAGCCATCGAATTCCTCTCGTATCCAATCCCTACAATCCAAAATCCTTCGTAAAATCCTCAACGCTCCTTATTTTGTTAAGAATAAAGTCATCCATAACGACCTTAATGTCCCATTTGTTGCTGATTTAGCCCGAACCCGGTATATATCCTTTCATAACAAACTTGATTCCCACTCAAACCCTCTAGTTTCAAACCTAGCTTCCTCTTCGATTCCCGATAATCCTCCGAGGCGTCTGAAAAGAAGATGGCCTCGTGACCTTCTAAACTGAACTTTTTAATTTGAGTACTACCACTGGGTAGTTTCTCTACTTGTCTTCTCATGTCAATGTATTCACTCATTATATTTACTAGATGTATTTTGTATACAGTTGTAAATTTCAATAAATAAATTTAAAAAAAATAATAAAATAAACAATACAGAAGTTTAAAAAGACAATAAACTAAATTAACAAGACAAAAAAAAACAATACAGAATACAATTTCTATTTAAAATTGAATACCTTCTGGCGTTAGTTTAATATAAACAGTTCTTCTTACAAAAGAGATTTTTTTCTAACCTGCACCGGATCATTTTCTTCCTCAGAAAACAATTTAATGACACACACAAATAACTGAAATGAGAACAGTGATAAGAAGAGGTTACAGGTGATAAGGAAGTAGGCTTAATGCAGACCTGACAATACACAAGTACCAATTTTTTGTAAGACGGTTTATATAACTATGCGATATAAATTTATAAATATGACCTATTTAAGCATAAGATTTTGCTTTTGTTAGTTGCCATTTCAAATGTTATATAAACTGTGTACTATTTACAAACTGCCTTGTACGGTAACACAGCCACAATAACCCAGTTCAGTAGAGCACGGAGCTCTGCATTCCTGAAGAAGTGGAAGATCCGGGACAACGACCCGCGACCCTGGTCCTAGCAAGGTCATGGTCTCGGCTCTCCATGACCTAACTCCCAATCGTCCCACGACTTTAATATTAACATGAGGAACAACGATTGAAGAATAAATTACATGCCAGGGTAGAGCCATACCCGGCATAAATACAGGCCCATTGTCCTCCAGGAACTGATACATAAGCAAGCATCCGAGGCATTAGCGTCATATTAATGAGGAAGCCATGTAACGCGGTACTCCATTGGCGTATTCTTTCCACGGTGGCCTCATTAATGTCTTCCTCAACTCAGGTTGGCCAACCTAGTCCCATAATGCGCTGCAAGGGATAGCAAGATTGAGATTGGACATGGCACCATTTTTACAAGTATTTCTGGCATAAATATGATCTTTTAAGGTGAAACAAGTTCCTCTTGAAATATGAACCACCTAATTCTTTTAATTTATGTGACATTAGGTATCTTTGCATCAGTAACATCCCGGACATAATATTTAAATTAAAAAGAAAAAGTAAACACGATTTTGATATTGTAAATTAATATAATGTGTTTTAATTAAATGTAAAGTATATGACATAGATTTTGTAATTTTAGTTTTATAATTATGATATTTAATTATTATAAATTCACAGCCCCTGTGAATAAATGGTTAAATGAGTTTCTGGTCATTAAGACCCTCAGCAGATTCGTATTATTCTCGTGATGTATATGTGGCTAAGCCAAGCATAGGCTTGAATGGAGTTATTTCTTATATTACAACTCCATTTCAAGCTAAACACTATGTATACAACGCGATTCCGCTTCTCTTAATACAAACAAGTGTTCCTAGATACCTTATACTATTGCCCTTAATTATAGCAGATTGTATTAAGATGCTATCCAATAATAATAATTATTGTTATTGAAAATACAATCAACTCACTATGGACGAAATTCGACTTACCCACTTATTCACCTTGATAAATGAAATTCTGTAAAGTTCTTATATTTCAAAAAGATAGAACTTGAAAAATAAATGAATGCAACCAATTCCTTCTCGAAGAATTCGCGAGATCTTCTTTTTGGTCATGTACGTAGCCATCAACTTAAAAAAGAACTTTTTTAAAGAAAAAAAAAACATGTCTTTATTTCAGCTCTGATTTATGGACCAAAGTGGACATATAACTGTGACTGAAACCAGATATTTTGAAGAGAATTAAACTTGTTGGTAACATGAAGCAACCGGTATATCAGGTACAATGCATTTCATGGCCTGGCGCATTGAAAGCTGCGTATTGTGAAATGCGGTATTAAATATCATTACCAAATATAGATAGATTAATTGTGAAATCAGACTGATTAAACAATGCTCAAACAGCTGCTGGACGATGCCACTGAACCCTAATATAGTCAAAGATTGAAGACAGTAAAAGTCAATTTCTAATATAGAGGCGTTGACGTCAATGGCTCTGACATTCACCGAGTTAGTTGACCTGGCTGTGGAGCAGTCCAATGTCTACACGGATTTGATGTCGCCAATAAGTACACCAATACCATAAACATGGTATGCTTTGAACATGGTTGGTGATAACTTAATATAAAAGAAGCAGAAACAATGTTCTCCCAAATGGGGTCTTGTTTCCAATAACCCCGCCAGTGATTTTACTTAGTAAAAGTAACCAAGTAATTAATTGAAATACATGGGTTAGAAAAACATAAGTATTTATTCAATTGATAGTTTGCAAAATTTCAAAAATGCTTCAGTGTGCCAAATCATCTTCAGTATCCTCTCAAAAAGGTCGTAATTTCTGTACTTCTGCCTCCACATAAACTCACACAAATATGAGTCAATCATGGAGCGATGAGTGCCATTTTCTTTTTTATTTCTTCTTTTGGCTCTGGCTCACATTGACTCAACTGTTTGAGTATGAACACCAGTAACTGGATCAACGAATTTTTTTTAATGATCCACAATAAAATGTCTATAATCCATTCCAACCAGTTTTTCGATTCCATTGTAGGACTTCCACTGATCCGACATTATAAAGGAACCTGGGCTAATTGACGTTATAATACACTCCACCAGGGTTTGAGTTGAGTAATATATTAAAATAGCATTAAACATGTGTTTCATTTGTGTATCCAAGGAAATAAAACTATATACCAACCGTTGTTAATTATTATCATAAAATCCCTGGCGGGGTTATTGGAAACAAGACCCCCCAAATATATCTATTCAACTATTTTCTTTTATAGTAGGTCGAAACGTCGGCACTTAAAATAAAATAGTTTCACCTATTTTTGCGTGTTTTCTTGACTGCACCCCCAACTATCAACATCCTATTATTATTTTCTTTTATACTGTACATTTGTTAAGCCCTTAAAACCTTTTAAGCCATTAATTACTTCTGTCCCACTCAAATTTAGCAACAGAAATGTTGAAAATAGTCGAGGGATACAGTCAATAACCTGTACACAAAATAAGTACAACATATTTTATTTTTGCCAACGTTTCGGGCTAATTTTTAGGCCATCATCAGAGCAGAAGGATGTAGAGATGAAGGGATGTAGTGGGGTATTACTTCATATTGGATGAGCGATAACAGAACTCCTGCTCAGAAAAATATAGCCTTTTAAAAATATAAAATGAGAGGAAAAAAATATAAATAATTTAATCGGAGACTTATTGAAATCCAAACAAAAGAAAATCGGACATTTACTATTAATTAACACAAAACCGTTCAAGCTTGATTAATTAATGCTTCTAACTTTAATTTGCGCGTATATATCGGGATACGAAGTCAGCTAAAAGATTTTTACCAAACAAGAATTAAAAAATGAATTAAACAGAAAACCTCGGCTTACCCTTATGCAATTTTCTTTTAGGCTCTCTCCCAAATTCATTTTGACAACTCCCTATTAGTTTGAACATTTGTACATACGACACTTTCATGCAGATTTCATGGTATTTATCCTGGTATCCATTTATCCGTATGGTTAATGAGTGATAAAATCTGCAATTTCATATGCATCCATTAATGATACAATCTACAATCTATTTTTTCCTATTCTCCTATTTTCTAAATTTATTTTGTAAGTTTAATGTTGTATGATTTGCATCTAATAATGCCATAGTCGAAAGGATGAACGTTATTATTAACCCCAGTATTTCTGCTTTCCTCGGCATTTTATCAAGACCTGCGTCCGCAGAGTGACGTTCACAAAAGTTAATTCGATACATTTACGAACTCCCTAGCAATGCACCGCCAGCATTTCATTTTGCATCCGCCCTAATAGATTAAGATGGTGCTCACCGTCACCTCTGAGATTGAACCATTTTTAGTGATGACTGACGGTAAATCTTCGCTTTTTCGAGTTTATAAACTGTCTTCCGGTATAAATGCAAACATTTATACTTGAAAAGTGCTAAGGATTAAAGCCGTGCGCATACGGACATAGGATCCTGCTCGAACATAGGAACTCGAGACTGCTGAGAGATACACAACAGTAGATATATCAAAATATTGTTAGATAGGGGTAATGTTTTATTTTGATTTCTTTCTTTTTACAATGGGTGTTTTGAGCATAAAGACCGTATATTTTATTCTCGTAAGTGATAAATTGTAGATCACATACGAGAATAAAATAGTAGATTGCCTTATTACTCTTAGGCAGAAGTAGGTGAGTAAAAGATCCCTGACATAATTATACCTAGATAGACAAAATTTACGACACCCACTGTAGCATTGTCTGATTAGCCATAGCAGGATTTAGTGACGTTAAATTCATAAACAAAAGGTCTTAATGAGGGATAAAATTAGGAAATTAAAGCCGATTAAGGGGTAGGTATGCAGTCGGATGATTTGCAGAAGGAAGTTACTGAAATGATAATGAATTGCTAAGAACTGAATATAAAAAGGCGAAGAATTGAAACAACTATATTTTTCGCATTACCATGCTTTTGATCCCGGAGAGCTAGATTCCTATATATCGGATTTTACTATAAAAACATTAACTGGAATTCAGAAGGAAGCTCATTCGGAGACATTTAGAGCGGTGGGGAAATTTTTAAATATGAAATAAACAGAGCCCAACACGTGAATCATTGCGTCCACCCGGACCTGGTCAGGTGGATGTACAAACTGTGGGGAGTTCCAAATGGTGAAATAATAATTAAAAATCGACACTTCTCACAAAACATCGAACATAGACAGGATTTCCCCCAATTATGGTAACCAAGTTAACAGGTGCTGATCCATTCGCTGATATGAGAGAATGCATAATTATCCGACTGTCGGGTTCAAACCCGGGATTATCGATTTATATCCGTTTCGTATAAGTAAAGTTCGCTATTAACAAGAAAATATATCTTAATACATTGATTAAAAAAATCCGTATATCTGAACACGTCGAGTGACTGCATATATGTTAATGTTGAAAAAATGTATTTGTTTCAGTTATTTCCAGTTCTATATTTGATATAAAAATAAAAAAAAATGTATTCATTGAAATTAAAAACTGTATCATAATAAGCCAACAAGTACCTATATCTAATGAATGATATGTAATAGCATGAGATAAAAGCAAAGAGAAACTACTCATCGGTAGTACTCAAATAACAAATTCGACTAAAAACATCAAGAGGCCATCTTCTTTTCAAAAGCCTCGCAGGATTATCAGGAATTGAAGAGGTTGCTAGGTGTGAATCTAGAGGGTTTGAGTGGGAATAATGTTTTTCATAAAAAGATTGGTATCGTATTCGGGCTAAGTTATCAACAAATCGGGAAATAATTATACATGACTTTATTCGTAACTAAGTAAAGAGGATTGATAATTTTAAGAAGAATATAAGATTGTAAGGATTGGATGCGAAAGGAATTCTATGGGCTAATGGAGTCACAAACTCTATTCCCTAAGTCCATATATCTTATATAATCAATAGTCGAGAATAGTAGTCTTTTGTGATTGATTGAGAGATTTAAGAGTTTGCCTGTTGCATTTAAGTGTTGAAGTAGCCTGAAACGGCAAGCAGTTTTTTGTATTTTAAGATTAGCAAGAGGATTCCAAGCTAGACGTTTGTTGGCTGTTGAAAATGATCAGATCTGTTACATAAAAAATATAAATTTTTTTCAAATAATTTATTTTGGTACTGCGAACGAAGGTAACATTGAAACTGACGGGATCACTTCTAAGTCAATCAGGATTTCAAATTAAGGAAGCCTGTTCATTACTACCTTTTGTATTATTAGTCTTCTGTAGCGTTTCAGATTTTATTTTCTATATTTCAGAAGGTGGTAACAATTATGACACTTAGGGCTGGAGGGACTTCAACTCCAAGTTTCATCATTAAGTCTCTCTTTGCTCAAAGTCACCCAATTTACAATGCAGTAACGATGCTCTGATCATTTCAGCCTGCAGGTTCAATAAGGGATGAGGTGAATTTCACTAGCTAATTTTTTACTATCTAATATTTACCCTATTTGTTCGAGACAGGGCATCTTATTGTGCAGACATAGGCCTATCTTCGAGACCCTGGGTTGGCGACGACGTTGAGGCAGCCTGCCAAGGATATGGCCTACCTCAAGCACTCCAGGGACCGATCGGAAATGTCAACGGCTAGCCCGGTTTAAAAAGGGTACCTCAACCTTCGCTCAGGGATTCATCGAGTAATCCAAACAGAAAAATATAACAGTTTAATTATGTAATAATTTTCGTAGTTTGTTTATTCAAGAATAGTAGTATTTATTAGGAACAAAAACTTGAATATTAAATATCACTAAAATATATTGTTCGTAAAATAAAAATCAATACATTTTTTGAGAGTTTCCCAAAGTTGAGGCTTTCTCCAACCAAATTTTACGACAGTACTTGCTCCCAGGCCTTCCTGTCAACAGCAACTTCTTCATTGAGGGCCTCTTCTGCCATGTCTTCCTGAACTTGGTTAATCCAAGAAATCTTGGGGCCGTTCTTTTTCTTCTTCCTTCAGGGCACCAGTGCAGGGTCATTTAGAGTATACTTTTATCTTCCATCCTCAGTAATTGTCCAAACCACTCTAATTGATGGTGAATTATTCGAGAATGGTAACTTATGGCAAATGGTAGTATTATGAGTACTCATTATCTCTCGAACTACGGTATTGGGTATGTCCCCTGTCCCCTCCAGATATTCAAGAAGCCCTTCTCCGCAACGATAAGTTTTTCTTTGCCCACCTTTCCCAATTTACACGTTTCACATCAATATAACATTATAGAAAGACATTACAATAATAATGTAGGATTGTCCATCTATCCTATCCTCCAAAGTTGAATTGAGCGTGCCTATAGCTTTTCTTCCTTCTCTCGTTCTTCGAGCTAGCAAGAAATATGAACATATAAAGAAATAAATAAGCAGCTGAGTGTGGAGCTAAAAGCATGCATGCTATTCAAATCAAGCAATTTAACTTAAATATTTCCTAAATGTAGTGTCCAAGGAGACACTGCCAAATTAGAGCTTGTAACACGATAGAAATTCAGAATAACTTTAGCAAGCATTTTAGCACTGCATTGCTGGAAATTTACGAAATTTATATTATCAGAAAAAAAAATATTGGTATGAGCAGCAATACTTCTACCCAACAATGGCAGTTGGTTAGAACCGATGACACAGTCTGTTGCAACAAGATATTAATAAAGTGAGAAGCGGATGGAAGCAATCTACCGCTACAACTAAACTGTTTACCATCGCCGGTTATTCGCATCAGTCTTCTTAGCAGTAGGAAGTCGGTAAGAATAACGAAGGCTTCAAAACTCATCTATATAGTTCTGGTACAATATGTTAAGGTACACGGAACATCAACAAGCAGCAGGATATCACATGATTGTTGGTCAAAGTCAAAGTCAAAACTTGCAGTTACTAAAAGAGGCGTATTAATGAACGGTCAGAATTATTTACTTGAGAAGCGGAAACAAATATCCGCAGGGTTTAGATCAGCTAGAGCATCAAATCTGATAGTTAATCATAAAGGTGAAGATCGCAAAGACAAAGTATGCTTAATCATAAGAAAACTAGTACAATAAGAAAGCTAAATCAAGAGATGAAGAAGATGGTATCGAAAAAATTGGGAATAATTCTTTTGTATCCATTGTTCTTGAAGAAGATGAGAGAAGCAGAAGTGATAGTAGTAGTAGTAGTAGTAGTAGTAGTAATCTTCAGTGTATACTTCTTATAATTATATATATATATATATATAAGTTATGAGTAGGAGCAGGACAGTATTATTGCTAATACCATTGATGGAAATGTAAACATTGTAAAACAGATAAAAGCAGGATTATCAGACCAAATAAAGCAGTGTGTTTCCAGAAGTCAAACAGTGCGTTTCTATACAACCTTTTTCATTCTTTTTTTTATTCTTTTTCGTGCGACATCGCTTAAGTTATATATATATAATAACTATGTATTAATAAAGATCGAATATTAAAACCACCTAGTGGCGAGTAGTTCTTGTTGCTGAAATATTAAATGGTTGCTTTCTCCCCTGTATACGATCTGTATATCAATGAAGTTTCAGCTTCCAAAATCAGTGGAACCTCGAAATGTTATTTTTTACTATCGATCTTTAGATATAATTTTTTTATTATTACAAATTGACTGTACCCTCCCAGCATATTAAAGAAATAATTTACTTAAAGTAGTAGCAGGTTTATGGTTAAATAAATCTTTGCTATTCTAAACTTTTCCGGTATTTTTTGTTTGTTGTATCGGATAGTATTATGGCACAGAAACATTAAAAAAACAAAAAAACATGTACCACTACAACCCATGAAGAGTATTGTGTTCAGTACGTGGTAGAGACTGTACAGTTTCTAGGACAACGTTTGTGCAGGGAGGTGATTTGTCTGAGATCACACTATTAAGATTACTAACTTTATACAGGCTGGGTGAGCCCGAGTAGGGTCTCCAGACCCCCAGAATCCATCCATAGATGTCAACAAATTAAATAAAATCTGTCATAGCCGGATTTGAACACCGGACGTCCACAATCCAGCCCCCTTCCTAATGCACATTTTAAGGTCCCTTCAAATCATTGAGGTCACATAACAAAGAATCACAAAGCGTCTTAGTGCGTTTGTCACCTGCAAGTATGTGAACAGCTCAAAACAAAGACCTATACGAAAATGAAATTACCTATTTAAATTGGGCAGATGCCAATGATGTTGCAGAAGAACGTTTTCACCGAACTCGAATTGTCAATTATGCCACATGAAAATTATAGATTTTACCCTTTTTTACAATGTTCTCAAGAATGGATCTAGAATAAGCAAGTCGGCAGACTTCTTCTGCTTCAATTATCCTCGTCAGTTAGCCTAAATTGAAATTACATTTATAAATAAATTAGTAAAAAGAGATTTAATAGTATTTATGTCCTTTGCTATATTTTTTCAAATAATTGCTTATAAATGAAAATATCCCCTGATGACCTGAATGAAAAATTTAACGGGGTTCACACAAAAGACATAGGAGTTAGAAATGCGTGAACTGTTATATGTGTCTGATTTAAATAAACAGTTTTAGATATTCTATATATTGCCATTAACCAAAGGTCCGTGGTACTGAATAAAAATATTTTAAAGCAATCATTTTCGTCAAAAACAGAATTCTAATAATTACTGGAGGTTTTCCAAAACTGCACCTAATATTTGCTCCTCTTCCATATTTCCACACTTACTCACTAAAAATTAGTTTTAAAGTACAAATTAATCACGAAATTGCCGAAAAAAATTACCTTTTTCAAATATTTCTAGTTATGGATGCAAACCTTTTTATTAGCCCTTTTCGATCTGTAATAATTTAAGTAATTTACCTGAAATAGCCTAAGCAGGTATGATAATTTACTATATATCTATATATATATATATAAAATGAACGCATTGAACGCGTGTTGTTTACAAGGAAACCCGTTTATTTATTTGAGCGATTTGAATTAATTAAATGCCAAGGCCGTGTATATTTAGCCGCGGGATTTGTTGTGGAATCTTCCCATGTTTTTTATTTCCCCCCATCTCTCCAAACGAAATTACTAAAAATAGCAAGAACCTGTTAAAGAAGACATCAATGGTGTCATAAAATGCTTTAATAAACGTTTTTTTGTTTAATTGTGTAAAAAATATATAAATCTGCAGTGCATACTGAAGCTGAGTCATCTCAATATTAAAACGTAACAATTTACACCGAGTCAGTATTACCAAAGTTCCGGAAGTGAATGCTTATGTTGTAATAATTATTAGTTCACTAATTATTACTAATAATTTTTAGTTATTTTTAGTTTTATAGGCGTTTCAACATGGGTTGCCTCAACTTGTCACAGCAAAGCTCCAATAATAAATTATTATAATTTATTTATCATTTAATTTTCATTTGCAACTGCGCATCCAGCAAATTTGATCCAATTGATTGTTTTTCTCTTTGCTTTTCTACAGGATCATCGAGTTTTGGAATAAAAATATCAATAGTTGAGTAGGTCTCTTGGCCAATGTCTTTTTTATCTTTTCTTATCAAGTCCAGTTAACAGGGAGTAGGAAAGCGGAAGAACGAGTGGATTTGGGTGATATTGTGTCAATGAGTGGAATGTTATGTATTTGTTATGAATACATGATTTTATAGGGGGAATGTTCATGTCGTTGTGTATGGTGTGATTCGAAATATACCATGGTGCATTAACAATTTTTCTGAGAATTTTGGACTATGTTGTTTGTATTTTGTGTAAGTGACTTGCTTTGTTGAACCCCAAAGTTCTGGTCCAAATGTCCAAATAGGTCTTAGTATACAATTATAGATAAGTCATTTGTTCCGTAAGTCAAGTGAAGATCTGTAGTCCAGATGTGATAGTTGTTTGTAGCGTCTAGTCAATTCTTGTTCCCTTAATTTTGTATGTACGTTCCATGTAAGCCTTTTGTCCAGGTATAGTCCGAGATAACGTACATAGTTTTTGGATTTCACAATATAAGCATTCACATCAGTTAATGATTTTTAATAAACGAGACATTAAAATAAAAAAAAATTGTTTTATGTTTTAAAGGGTCCCACTTTATGTAGGCATTTTAATTAACTTTTAAATGAGCACATACGCTCAAAAAAAATTTAAAAAACAAATAATAATTCAAGGATTTTTTTTTAATGCAATATGCTAAATTTACATAAGCATTGCGTAGATATACATAAAAGCCCTGTACCACTACAACCTATGGTTTGGCCAGGTTAGAGTAGCTCATGATGAAGAATTCCTTCCACTTCAACAAAAAACTCATTATTACCTTCCTTTACATCAATACTGGCTTTGCAACCGTTTCTGGAGCTTATGACAAGGGTATAATATCTAATTCTAAGTACGTGAACAACTTTTCATCGCCCATAGTCATTCGTTTCAAAATTTGAAATTAGGTCCAATAAATTTTCCACAGTAATTCATCTGGAACCCAAGTTTCGAGCAGGGTTTGGTATTCAATCCTATTTAGATGGTTTATAACTGTTATATGTTCGAAGTTTATTTCTGTAGCGATGTCAAGAGAAGAAATGTGCAGGTCCTCCTCGATTTTTGTAAGAATTTCAACGATTGCCCGGTCAGGACAAGGTTCATTTTTAACACGAAGTGAATTGAACAGTTCAGTGAACAGTACATGAAGGTTCATTGAAGGAAAGCGAGCAAACCTATTTTGACATTGACGTTCACATAAGGACTCATCACCATCATCACTCAGCACAACATCACCTAACTTTCGATAGGCATGCGCTGAATATTTCCTTTTCGGAAGTAAAAAGTAAATATGACGAAAATGACCTTCTGGAATCACCATCACCTCATGTTGGCATGAGTAAATGATCTAGAATGTTCTATAGACTGCTACATTTCATTTGTACTATAGTATGGCTTTATTGAGTAAGTATTACAGAAGATATGAGATTTTAAATTCATCGACTGGAAGAAACCGGAATACTTTTTCCCCAACATATTCCCCTAATAATAAATTTGGTGCTTTCATCAGGAAAAAATAATCAAATTTAGTGACTATTAACACATTACTTTATTGAAATGAATAAAAATATATATACAATCGACATTAATATATTTCATACTTATTTAATTAATCTATAATAGTTGTTAATAATAGGAAAATATGAGTGTTCGTTAATATGTCCGTCCTATCTAATGATAAAAAAAAACTTATCATATGTAGTAAAGTGAACAAATGTCTAATTATAATAAATAAAAAAAAAACCTGTACCACTACAACCCGTGAACGGGTCTTGGGTTCAGTACATGGTAGAGACTGTAATGTTTCATGGACAACGGTTCTACAAGGAGGTGACTTGTCCTAGGTCACGCTTATTTTGGGTACCATATTTTATAGAGGCTGAGTGAGCCCCAGGAGGGTCCTAGATCCTATATGATCCGTCTCCCGCTGCAAACAGACTAAATAAATGTCATAGCCTGCAGCGGATTTGAACCAGGATTTCCGGGATGGCAACTAAGTGCTCTACCGCCGAGCCACTCCGCTCCGCCTAATTATAATAAATCATAAATTGTAATACATAAATTGCCATTAACCAAAATCAGGATAAAAGAGAAACATACCCAATGCATTTAGCATTAGATTCAATAATGAAAAAAAAATTATACAAATATAAAACGAAAAATATTTTAAATATCCCGTAGGTAGTTAAACGAATAAATAATCGTTTAAGTAAATAAAAAAAAATAATGATATGGAAATTCTGTCTCTAATAATAGTTTTATTGTTTGTTTTTTCAACTTAAAACATTAAAAGGAAATTACACATTTGAGTGAAATTTTATTTTACAACTTTTATTCAAACGATTAATATTTATTTATGTAATACCTGAGGATATCTTTTATTTACACCTGCTGACGTCAAACTTCAGTTATGTGCAAATGAGGTTATTCCGAAAGTTTCCATACACTTGTTAAAAGCACTGCATAATAATGTGTGGAAATTCCCAGTTTGGTTCTCAAATTATTAACATTTGTTTTGTTTATTTTTACTCTTTCAATCAGTTGTTCATGTTAATGTTGAAGTAAAATGCAGCAAAACAAATTTGATTAGATCGTAATTGATGAATGAGAAAATGATTTCCAGAAATTAATAAACCTTTATTGATATAACATCCAATTAATGCCATCGAGGTAAAATCATTTTACATTTCCTGTTCTGTTCGAACTAGAATCTTCTCATTTTTATTTCACATAATACACTATTAATGTTTATTTTATTTTAATTTATTGCCGGTAATTATATCTTTCTTCTGATTGAGAGGAAAATTGTTTACTGGAAGATCTAATGTGGGATATATATTGTCTGGGGGTGCAGTCAAAAAAACACTAAATAAGAAAAACTTATTTATTATAAGTGCCGACGTTTCGACTTACGTTGTAGGCCATCTCAGGGCTGACAGAAGGTTGGAGCTCCCAGGAGGTTGCTCAGAATAACTGCAGAGAACTGCCAGAAGGCTGCTCCTCCCAGCCTCCAGCTCCAGCCTTCTGTCCGCCCTGAAAATGGCCTACAACGTAGGTCGAAATGTCGGCACTTATAATAAAAAAGTTTGTCTTATTTAGTGTTTTTTTGACTGCACCCTCAGACTATCTTTATCCCACATTATTTCTCTTCTGATTTATCATATAATAAGCCTATTTTCAACTACTGCTTACTCAAATTTGTTAGTAATAAAGTAATTCAGAAAAATTCTAGTGGTTCACCAATGACCAGTTCATTTTTAGCTAATATTGTTTTTGGTTTTTATCGACATAGGAAATGCTTTCATGTCTTATTATAACAAGTATAGTAAACTGGCCATGAATTTCGTTTCAGAAGTTTTGAAAGGAAAAAAAAATGTGATGAATAATGCGAAAATACTTTCGAGTGTCAACTCATTCAATTTCCATCTTCTCTTTGGGCGCATAATCAATTACACATTTTTCTTCTTGAATAATATTAGCTGACCTTACATATTTGAGGAAGAATACTTGTTCCCAAACAAGTGTTTAGACTTAACTATAGTAGAAAACACTTGATCCCATAACAAGCCCTGAAGAAGACCTTTAATGTGGGGCGAAACGTCGGCTTCCAAATAAACAGTTCTCCCTGTTTAAGAGATTTTTTTTTTACTTCCACCTGGACGCTTTCGTTTATTGGATATTTTCACATATTAGATAAATTAAGAACAAGACCTGTATCGATTTCAAATGAGAACATAGAATTTTCATAGCTCTCAAGTTAAAGGAATACTTTTTTTTTTTTAAATCGGAGAACTACAAAGTAACCGGGCCAAATCCCACAAAACTAATGAAAAAACAATAACATCGTTCCACCTGTGTTTTGTATATAGCTAAAGCGGAGTTTTGATGCGTGTTTTTAAAGTATCTTGTTTATACAAATTAAAATTCTTATTTATATCTTTTTCTTCATCCAAGAATATTGTTATTTACTTATTTATTATTATTATTATTAGTACTAATATATTGGCGGGTTAACTGCATATTCCCAAAGTTCAATAGAAGATAATGGAACAGCTCAGGAAGACCTGCTAGTTGCCTAAAATATACCAATTTAATGCGGGACGTCACAGACATTTCATACAGATCTTCCAAAACAAATGGCTAAGAATCATAAAAAACTATCCAATATATACTCAAATCACCTCAATGCACAATGAACTAGATATCCCAACAATACATGAATTTATACACCAACAAACCCTCAGATTCTTCACCTCATGCCAACTATCAGACAACATACTCATTCAAGAAATAGGAAATTATACAAAAACAACAACACCAAAATACAGACACAAAGGAACAAAACACATTCTACTATAAATAATATATATATTGAACTGAGTTCTTCTTTAAATCAATGTTCTTATATGCTATATAATGTAGTATATAATAATAATAATGTTGTATATAAAAATGTTTTGTATGTACTCTTATCAATGTATATCTTTTGTATAAAATCGTATGTACTTCTTTTTTCTGTTGGGTTTTTTAAATTTTTACCAACAACAACTTATTAACCAAACAACCATGTATGCAAAATCATTCTCATTGTAAGGGATTATCCCACCAATGTTTAAAATGTATGTATATAATTTAAAATTAAATAAAAATTGAAATTTAAAAAAGAAACAGACATTTGAGGCTATCCTTAGGAATATATAGAGGTATGTAGTATTTGAAAGAGGCAACCCTACTTCACGGTTAAGGATATAATTCCTTAGAAAAACATGGGTCCAATTAGTTACCTCCCGTTAGGGGATTCAGTGAAATGGCGGTAAAAGTGCCTAGACCTTAGGTAACAGTTAGGGTAGCGTTCCACCTCCAATATTATTTCGAAGAGAACAGATGCCTGCAGTTGTGTCCTTGGACTTTCCTTTTAAAAACATGGCATGTGTTTTTTATTCTGTCACATTGTTACCACAAAAAGTTTCATTATCCTTGAGGCTAATCAAGTTGTTGTTTGGTTGGATTAGCTGTTGTGTAAACTTGTATGGCGCCCTTACTACCAACCTTAAAAACATTGAGAGTGGTATGACACTTTTTTAAATGAAAAAAAGAAATAGTGGATGAAAATGGTCCGGGAAGAGGTCAATAAGTTTTTCTGAATATCAAGAATATTTATTCAGTAGCCAACGTTTCGACCCACTCTGTAGGTCTTCTTCAGGGCTAAATGTACAAAATACAGACAATTTAAAATCACAAAATTAAGTTAAGCATAGTTAATAGTATTAAGTTAAGCATGGTAAAAACAAATGTTAAAATACAAAGGTAGGAAAAAAAAATACTATAGAATACAATAAGAAAAAAACAGAAAGTGCTAAAAATTAAAGAATAAGGTAATATAAATTCAAATGGGATAAATATTAAAGTGAACATACAATAGTATCAATTATCTGAGTGGTGAACAATAAAGATGGGGCAGGGGAGAGCACATGAGAATTATATCGATATAGTAATAAATAAGAAAATGTTGATAAGAAATGATGATGATAAGTAATAGAAGTGAGACATACATATTACTACCAATGGGGAAGATAATGTATACATAATGTTCATGAAATAGTATAAAGGATAGATGTAGTACAATATATAATAATTGCTGAGACATGGTGAGAAAGGAGAAAATAATAGATATTAAATTAACATGTACAATCGTATAAAAAGTGCGCTAAGTAAGTTACAATTGATGGGTATTAGACAAAATTAAATGTAAAAAGACAAACAAATGTGGTTCAGAAAAGATACTTAAAATAAAAAAGTGAGTTAAAATGAACCAGGATGAAACTCGTTAAAATGATAATAAAAGGTGGGAAATGAATAAACTTCTTACAGAAACAGTAAGGAAGGAAATAGTAAAAATAATAGTGTGATGTGTTTTATAATGTATATGGCTATTAGGGAAATGAAATGAAATGGAGAAGAGAGGGGGGGTAGTTAAATTAGTAAAGAATATATAATCAATTACCTGTAGCGGGGGCAGAGCCCGATAGGTCCGTCCAAGCTGTAATCACTCTCTAACGTACAAAGATGGGTGGGGGGAGGTATAACTCCCACCCCTACGATTAAAAAAAAAAAAAACAACAGAAAACACCGATTGTTACAAAAGCTACGTAAGAAAATACAGGAAGAAAGAGAAAAATAAACCGTTACCAAAATACGATAATACAATAAAATAAAAGTATCGATCATGTAAAAAATAAGGATTGAACAGGTGGGTATTAATAAGTGTAAAAAAATTAAAATATTTAAAAGGGGGGGGGGGTTAGTTCTTTTTAATGAGGTCTATTATGTGTCTGTAAACTATTGAGAGGTTATTCTTGTCGGTCTTGATGTTTAATGGATTGTTTTCAAGGTTTATGTAGATCGATTCTGCAATGAGTCTTTTGCTATAATTGGGAACAGTGGCGAGAACAGAGGATTCGTCGAAGTTAAAGGTGTGGGTAAGAGTCAAAGCATGTTCAGATAATTTGGACGCAGATATGTTTCGGGTAGATATAGATGTCTTGTGTTGTGATATTCTTCTGTAAAAATGGTTTTTGGTTTCACCAATGTAGGAGGAGGTACAGTTAGGGGCAGAGCAAGGGATACGGTAGACTATATTGGAGAGGTTTTTAGTAGGGATAGGGTCTTTTAAATTAGTGAACAGGTGGGATAATTTATGGTATGGCTTAAAACCAAGGCGAAGATTGGGAAATGAAAGTGATTGTTGCTTAAGATGAAAGGAATTGTTGTTGTGGCTGAGGGATTGAAGAGAAGGAAGAAGAAATTTGCTAAGTTTGCTGGATGGGGAGTTAATGTTGGAGATGATGGGACGGAGTGGGTATCCTGGTTTGTGAATTTTGGGTAATCCATATAAACGAGGTGATATAGAATTATAGGAGATCAGATTAAAATATGTATGTTTGTTAATTTGTTGGGTTCTGTGAAGGTCCTGGAGGTGGTGATTAAATTTGGTCATGAGGGAAAGGGTGGGATCACGGGGGATGGGTGTGTAAGTTGACGTGTCATTGAGAAGGGAGCAATTTTTTTCCGTATAGTCATTAGTGTCCATTATTACAGTAACGTTGCACTTGTCTGCTTTGGTAACCGTAAGTTGTGGGTTAGATTTTAGGAATGAGCGGGTGGTGGCAATGTCTTTGAAAAATGAGGGGGAAAGAGAAGAGGGGTGTTTTGAGGAGCGTTGTAAGTGGTTGGTAATTAAATTGACAATGCGGATGCGGGTGACTTCTTTCTCATCGTGGGTGACTGAAAAACTGTCATCTCTGTATATGTGTTCTAGGTCAGTGATGAGGTTAGGGATGAATTTGGTGGAGTTAGAGGGGGTGGAGAAATTAGGACCTAAGCTAAGGATCTTGTTTACTTGAGGAGGGATAGTGGTAGAAGATATGTTGTGGACCCATTTTTCGTTACCTGTGGGGTAAATTTTTTTGGCTGATGATGCGGTGTGGAGGTCTTTAAATTTGGATATAAATAGCCATATACATTATAAAACACATCACACTATTATTTTTACTATTTCCTTCCTTACTGTTTCTGTAAGAAGTTTATTCATTTCCCACCTTTTATTATCATTTTAACGAGTTTCATCCTGGTTCATTTTAACTCACTTTTTTATTTTAAGTATCTTTTCTGAACCACATTTGTTTGTCTTTTTACATTTAATTTTGTCTAATACCCATCAATTGTAACTTACTTAGCGCACTTTTTATACGATTGTACATGTTAATTTAATATCTATTATTTTCTCCTTTCTCACCATGTCTCAGCAATTATTATATATTGTACTACATCTATCCTTTATACTATTTCATGAACATTATGTATACATTATCTTCCCCATTGGTAGTAATATGTATGTTTCACTTCTATTACTTATCATCATCATTTCTTATCAACATTTTCTTATTTATTACTATATCGATATAATTCTCATGTGCTCTCCCCTGCCCCATCTTTATTGTTCACCACTCAGATAATTGATACTATTGTATGTTCACTTTAATATTTATCCCATTTGAATTTATATTACCTTATTCTTTAATTTTTAGCACTTTCTGTTTTTTTCTTATTGTATTCTATAGTATTTTTTTTTTCCTACCTTTGTATTTTAACATTTGTTTTTACCATGCTTAACTTAATACTATTAACTATGCTTAACTTAATTTTGTGATTTTAAATTGTCTGTATTTTGTACATTTAGCCCTGAAGAAGACCTACAGAGTGGGTCGAAACGTTGGCTACTGAATAAATATTCTTGATATTCAGAAAAACTTATTGACCTCTTCCCGGACCATTTTCATCCACAATTTTCATCAAGGTCAACCATTTTCTTTCAAAAAAAAAAAAAAAAAAAAAAAAAAAAAAAAAAAAAAAAGCTTGAAGAAAGAGTCACGTTAGTTACCGTAACATAAGTAAAATGACATTTTTCGTTTAAATGATATAGACTCTTACGTATTAATCAATATAAGATATTATATAAAATGCATCAGCCATAACATAAATGAAAACGAAAAATTTTGGATTCGACTTGTATATTCGACCAATTATAATCCATTCTTTTATTTTAGAATTGAAATAAAAAGTTTTTAGATCGAGGCAATTTTTTTTTTTTGTTTCAGACTCCAGCCAAGTTGAATATCTTGAATAATATTGGTATACCTTTTATATATGAGGAAGAAAATAGTGCGAGTGGAGGTAAAAAAAAGTTCTCTTAATTAGGGAGAACTGTTTATTGGAAAGCCAATTCCCTAATAATTAATTAAGAGATTTATTAATAATTAATAAATATCATTTTATATATATATATAAATCCCACCAGCCTCAACCAAGTGTGAGTTGAAACAACCCCTTTTAAGGGCGAAAAAGTCCCTCTTCAGAAAACTCGGATGTAGATAATGGTCGAAAGCAATTGCGGGGAGGCAATAAATATTTGTGGGTATGCGTAACGCCACGTCAGAAATTTATTACTTAGCGACATCTGTCGTAACTCAGTCGATGTTTTGAATAAGTTTTATGGCACATGTTTTGCTTCATCACTCGGCATGAAGCAATAAGTCATTTCGTACCAGAGGGTTTCCTTTTAAGCGATTCAGGAAGAGAAAAAAGAATGTTACACAAATGAGGATGTTTCAACGTCGTGAGAACTTCGTCATCAAAGCACCATTTTCTACTTCGGTTCTTGTAGATCAGATGGCTTAAAAATGATCGAATTCATTACATTACCCAATGAAGAATAATACGATATAATATGTAAATATGGAAGAAGATAAATTATTTATTATTCAACAACAATTATTATATTAAACTATTATATTATGTATTTATTTAGTGTTTCATTCCCAGCCCTGAAGATGGCCTATATCTTAGACCGAAAAGTTGGCCCATTAAAATAAGTTTTTCTTATTTTTTGTTATCTTTGACTGCACCCACCAACCAATTTAATCCATTGTTAGAATTATCCAGTCAACTATTTTCCCCGTAAATACTATAAACGATTTTCGACGACGAAAAAAAATGTATCATTATAAACTATTTTTAACGCGCCTTTATTAGCTTCGCCTGTAAGTACGAATATATATATGTAACACTTTAAAACATCTAATTAAATTGAAATTCTGTATACTATTCCAATACCGATGACTATACAGTAATTTAATAATATTAAGAGTTTGTCTCATTATCCTGGCTAGGATCTTCGGGATTTTTCATATCCTTAGTCTTTTATGAAATACTAAGGCGTGTATTATGGCATACATGACTTAATATATGAGACAAGCCTATGACTGTTGGTATGATCCAATGGGGAGTTACTTTATTTGGCAACAACAAAATAATATTTAAAAAAACTAAAACCACCCTTTTGTAGCAAGCATAGCTAAGAAGTAGAAAATAAATACTGGTAAAAAAACAAAACACGCTTTAATAGAAAACAACTAAAAAGTAGTAAATAAGTTTAAAATAGGAATAGAATAATGAACAAAAAATTAATTTTATCATAAAAAAGCTTGGGGTGTTTGATATTAATTGTTATAAATATTTAATTGACAGCTATTGGTAAAATTAGAGCTATTATAGAAAAATCTTAAAAATCACTCCAAGTCCAATAAGTTCTTATTTTAAACTTATTTTCTACTTTTTTAGTTTTATTTCCTATTAAAGCGTGTTCTTTAGTTTTTAAAACTATTATTTATTTATCTCATAAATAAAATCAATGGCTATAGCTTAATAGCTTAATGAACTTTAAGTTAGGGTTGGCATATAACTCATTCATTTATTTATTTATGATATATTCAAACTTACTTATTTTATTACAACTTTAATTTGTTCTGAAACTGAAGGATAGGTTAACATATATGTTTCAGGAATAAGTTAGACTACCGTTCTAAAAATCCTCAATGAATAAAAATCATAAATATTGGTATACATAAACACATGAATGCTTTTAATTGACATATTAAAGATAGTTTCAGCTACCAGGTCGACTGGTAAGTTTACTACATCACTACTTATAATTGGAGATAATAACTTGAATACAGATACTTTACTAGCTATAATTAGTTTTAATTATAGATATTGATAACCAAACTAGTATTGAACCCTTCATGAAGTCATTTGCACTATACCTTTCGGAATTTGTTACCCATCTCCATTTAAAACCTCATTATTAATTTCTTCAGACATTAATTATTTCACCCTTTTTTTAATTAAAAAAAATTTATCTTAATAAGTTTTTAAAGAATTAAAAGTTATCCATGTTTAATTTTTTTAATTTTATATAATTGTTATTAAATTTATTTTAAGAACTTTCCAAGTAAACCATAATAATGTCTATTCATCCCTATTTTCCCAATCTGCTGGTGTTCCTCAAGGTAGTATCCTTGGCCTAATCCTTTGTACAATTTATACAGCTGACATCCCCACTCATCCTAATACTATCATTACCACGTATGCTGATGATACATGTGTATTATCAGTCAACACCAATCCAGTTATTGCATCCCAAAGCCTCCAATCCCATAACACTGATCTTGAAGAATGGTGCCAAAACTGGAGAATTAAAATAAATTCGCATCAAATCACTTTTACCTTACGTCGTAAACCAATGGCTTCCTGCTCTTCAGTATCCTTTAATAAAATCCTACTGGTGCCTGTAGAACAGATCCAATACTTAGGGTTGAATCTCGATTAACCTGGAATCCTCATACTAGACTGAAAAGACAAGATACCGTTCGACGTTTCAGGCTACTTCAACACATACTAGACAAACGCTCTAATGAAGTTAAAGCTCCCAATTAATTACAAAGCACTTATCTACATGACCATCATACGACCTATTTAGACTTACGGAGTAGAGATTTGGGGCTCCACTAAGCCATCGAATTCCCCTCGTATCCAATCCCTACAATCCAAAATCCTTCGTAAAATCATCGATCCTCCTTATTTTGTTAGGAATAAAGTCATCCATAATGACCTAATGTCCAATTTGTTGTTGATTTGGCCCGAAGCCGGTTTCCATCCTTTCATAACAAACTTCATTCCCACTCAAACCCTCTAGTTTCAAAAGTAGCTTCCTCTTCAATTCCCGATAATCCTCCGAGGCGTCTGAAAAGATGGCCACGTGACTTTTTTAGTTGAACTTGTGATTGGAGTACTACCAGTTTCCAGTACCAACCCAGTTTCTCTACTTGTCATTATGTATCACTTAGCCTATTTACTTGTTGTATTGTAATACAGTTGCGGAGGCTCGCTCAGCCTTTACAAAGAGGGTAGGCATAATTGTGGTATTGAGCGTGATATCGGCTCAAATCAAGTTCTTCCACAAACGCTAGCTAAGATTCAGTACAATCTATATGGTAGATCCATGCACTCAATTAATTACAATTCATGGGCTGTAGCTCTACAGGATAATTTGATGTAAATAGGTAAACGTGGTAATCTAATCGTAATTTACATATCTGTTATTGTGTAATGAAATTATTGATATTTATTATATAATATTTTTATCTTTTATTTTATTAATCAATTTTTCATTTAGATGTCTGATAATTAACATTATTAACAGAAGAAGGCTCGTACTGTCTGTATATTTTTAATTATTCCAAGGGTACGAAACATCTCAAAACAAGTATTTACTTTTCAATTCCATTTATCATTACAGGAAAGAGCTAAATAATCTTTACTGTGTAAACATAAAACAACAATTTAGTTCATTTTTACTACTATCTACTACTATTTACTACCGTCTGAAGGCGAATGGCTCTTCAAGAGAAAAATATTTACACAAGCAGACCTTTTTTTTTTTAATGATTAATTATTTCATTAAAGAATATGACTAATACTCCGACTAAAAACCATGGTACTACCCTTGAGTTCAGTAGCCAAAGGTTGTGCAAGGAGGTGATTTAGATCTCACCACTTCATTTGAGGGTACCCACTTTACACAGTCATCTTACGGATCAGTCTCCAGTTCCCAATAAATAATCACTCTACTTACTGAGCTATCACTATTTCGTGTAAAAAAAAGTTCAATAGTCCTAAAAATTCTGAAAACAAAAAGACAATTAAAAAATCAAATTTTTTTTTAGAGATAATTGTTAATTGTAAAAACTGTTTTGTTGAGGTCGATTAAAAAAAATAAAATAAAACCGTTAATATTTAGTATTGTATTCATTGATATCCATTAAGCGATTAAAAAATCATAATTTGATTATAATTCTCGTTTTTACAAAATATTTTTTGAAATACATTCCTTCAGGGCATGGTATTTTACACAAATTTTTTTTGTCAGGCTTATTTTTGATCATTCCAGTAATAAATCATTTTTTTTTTAGAACCATACGAGAC
Organism: Troilus luridus; assembly: GCA_964056705.1. Taxonomy (NCBI): domain Eukaryota; kingdom Metazoa; phylum Arthropoda; class Insecta; order Hemiptera; family Pentatomidae; genus Troilus; species Troilus luridus. The sequence goes on along the minus strand of OZ057412.1, from coordinate 58,832,290 downwards.
CGAAAAAACAATGAACTGCTCGCCGTTTCAGGCTACTTCAACATTTACTAGACAAACGCTCAAAGCTCTCAATTAATTACAAAAGACTCAATTATTATTAGTATGATTTGAACGACTACCAAATGACCTTTTAGTTTAAATTTTATTATTTTTCTTATATCAATCAAATCCTAACCTTTAAATAAAGTTGTAGTTATATAGACAAAACACGTTATATCAATATATAACTCAAAACTCGAGGTTATGAGGCAGCCTTTCAGTCCTAATGTAGATAACAGAAGAGACTACAACTGATGATATTTTATAGAGGTATAAAATCAGATGTAATAATAAAGATAATCGAATAAACAATAAGTATAATCGAATAAATAATAAATATAATAGTATAAATAACCGCAAGGGCTAACTGATGATTGCAGTTGCTGGGGTCTTACGCTCGCCTGGATTCCTGGGTACAGTACAAAAATCACAAAAACACACATAACACTACACCGAAACACACACTGACATAGAGGACATTAACAGAACATACCTTAGGACTGCCTTCCCTAAGTAGACGAGGGAGTAGGTCTAAAATATGGTAATCATAAAATAATAAATATAATCAAATAAATACTAAATATAATCGAAAGGTGGGTGGGGGAGACAGTTGCTATGGGGATTGAGGTTGGTTGCTATCTCCGTTTATTTACCGACATTCCTATCGCCTCCTATTTCGGGATCGGCTAACCTTCGCGGAAAAATTCAAATGTTTGTACTTGCCATTTCTTTCCACAAAGGCCAGCTGTTCTTTTTTAAACATGGATATATGGCCGAGGGTGTTTACTCTACCTCCAAGAGCGTCCTTATTCCGAAAGCGGTATAAAGATAATATCGAGTCAGCGCAATGGAACTTCTAACGAAAATAGAAACATAAGGAGAGTGGGACGACAGACTTAAAGACAGTCTCATTTGTTATTTAATATTTGTTACTGAGGCAAAAATTAAACACGTACACTTCATTAGCGTAGAACATTGGAAGGAGACTAAAAAGAACGTGGGTAAAGGATCTGTCATCATAGGAATTTAATCAAGCCACTTGGATCAAATTTGCTGAATGCGCAATTGCGCAGGTGCAAAATGAAAAATAAAAGAATGAAGAATAAGGTGTTGAATCAAACTTTTTTACCGAGGAGGATGCTTGACCCATACGAAGACATGAATGCCGAGACTATATGCGCTTCAGATGTGGTTGTACAGGAGAATTCACAAAATAAGTTGGGAGGATAGTGTAACAAATCGGACTGTTGTTATGCAGATGATGCAGAAGGAAAAATAAGTGGTGATAACTATAAAGAAAGGGAAACTGCAATGCCTGAGACTTATTATGGGCGGAGTTAAATATGACATATTGCAACTGATAAAGAAGAGTAGAATTCAAGGATAAAGGGGCGTAGGAAAGCGACGAAACCTGAAGAATAGTTCCAGTGCTCTGCAAAAAAGATCTGCCATTTCCAAACTTCGAATAGCTCAGATGATTTCCGACCATGGGAAGGAAGATGGAACTTGAAGAAGAAGATAAAAAATTGTAATGCAATTGAAAAAATCCAGAAATAAGCCCTAAGGTATCTAAAATACTCGAAAATAAATAACCAACGGTTTGCTAATTCAGTCATGTTTAGGACCTACACCAAAAAATTAACATCAATGAAGATCTTACAATACCTTTTAGTCCCTTTCAGAGTAGATCGCGTTTAGCAATGAATACCATCCATACTAGGTCCTTTCCTTGGTGTACATCCAAATTCGATGCTATTCGCTGAGTTTCTCTGGATCAAACGTACTCTCTTACGGGCGATCTGCCCAGGAAGAAAGGCAACCTATTCTCGGGACAATTGGTTATAACCTTCAAACTTGGGTCTTCCCAGGGATCGTTAAGTGTACTGTTGTGTAGTGTGTGTAGCCGTGTTCTGAACAAGGGGGTCCGGGGGTTCTTTAATCCCTACTAGACTGGCTCTTAGGCTAGTCCCTGCGGGCAACAATGAAGATCATAAGCAGTAAATTTTGCATCAACATATCGAAATATAAATATTTATACCATTTTATACCATTTAACCCATTCGGGGTTAAATCTTCAGAAAAAAGTTTTTGTTCCAACAAAATATTATAAAAAGTATTCCAATTCTGAATTTCAGGAGCAAGAGAAAGTGTGGTTTGGTTCCCCATAGAAAATTTTTATTTTTTATTTTATTTTATTTAATTCAATGATATTTACAACTATAATGTTATTATATCAAGTAAATGTGCAAAAATGTAGAATATGACATGAAAACACTTGTGGAGAAACTACCCATAGATAGCACTCCAATAAAGTTCTATAGTAGATGATCTCGAGGCCATCTTCTTTTCAGACGCCTCGGAGGGTTATCAGGAATAGTATGGGAAGCAAGCTGAGAGACTAGCGGATTCAAGTGCGTATGGAGCTTGTTATGGAAGGATAGGTATCTAGTTTGGGCCAAATCAGTAACATATGGAATATTAAGATCATGATGGATGAGTTTGCTTGTGACATAATAAGGAGCATTGAGGATTTTACGAAGGATTTTGGATTGTAAGGATTGGATACGAGATGAATTGGATGGTTTAGTAGAGCCCCAAAGCTCACCCATAGAAAATTAAAAAAATTATGTTTCGTGGTTTTTATTACGGATAAAGTGGCAGAGGTAATTATGTAACCATTTTACAGCCGTCAAACAGACAACTTTATCGTTAAGTGGTGGTTTGGTTTAACGTAGCAAACCGACGGCTGTCTTAAAGATAGACTTTTTTGAGAAAAACTGTTTTTCGAGTCACAAGATATTTTTTTCTGGGTTTTCAGGATATAGGTTTTTTGTTCAAATCACTATTTCATTCATTTATTAAAAGACAGAATTTTTAAATACGTCTTGTGTCACTAATGCAAAGTAATAAAAGGTTGACTTTGGAAGGAATTATAGCGCGACGAACAGTTTTAATTCATTACTAAATTCGCAGACTACATGGGAATATTTTCTCAGCATTCTGCTAGTCATCCCACCCTCTCAACATTCCTTCCTTACATTTAATTCCTTATAAATGAAGTTCAGTTTTCATTAAAGGGTCACGAACACTATATACACGATCAATATTACTGTCAGTATTTAACTCATTTTCCATAGTTTGATGTAGTGTCAACTCAGGGCTTCATTTTTGATTTTATCTTCATTACAATGTTTAGTATTCTAATTATCTACTTTCTTTTTCTGTATGTTTACTATTCTGTTATTTTTATGTACTATTATTTTTGTAAAACTTCTAAACAAACTGTATTTTACTAATGCAAAAATCAGAAATATATAAATTTAAAAAACTCAGTTCACAGTTAGCTCGTGATAAGAACAGTCATCTTTTTCTCACCCAGATTTATACCTACTTTTTTAATGGGTAGAGCATGTTTAGCAATTCTGATCACCATAGCATTGGGGAAAAAAAGAGGAAAAGACGCTTGTGGGTGAATGATTGGCTATTGGACAGGGATAAGTTCACCCATTTAAACTTTATCAGCGAGATTTCAGTAAAGGAACAATCAGATTACTATAATTATTTTCGGATGAATGAAACGTATTCAATAATTTATTAAATATGGTTTCTCCTCATATTAAAAAACAAGATACAAATATGGGGGAAAATATATGCCCAAAACAGCGGTTGGGAGTTATCCTTCGCTATTTAGCAACAGGCCGAAATTTTGAGGACTTAAAGTTTTTGAACGCTAATTTCTCCATCAGCCTGATTGTGATAATAACCTGTGAAGCTCTCATTTAGATACTATGAAAAATATATTTTTTTTCCATATACAATACACAATTTTACAAATAAAATTAATTTCCATCCTGCTGATATAAGAAAAAAATGAAGTTTTAAGAAAAACATAATGTCGGGTATCAATAGTTATTTTTTTTAATTAATTTTAATTTTTTTTGTTTCTTTCAAATGGATATTTTATTAATTAAAACTAGGTATAATTTTGGTTTATATAATTCAAATAGTAATTTAATTTCACATTGTGTTTTGGGGCATGTGGTGCAATAGTGAGTAATGTGGTGCAATAGTGAGTAATGTGATGGGGAGGGGACGGATCAAGATGACTCTTAAGACAGTTGGTCTCGGAGAAGGCGTTAACTCGTATCGCTACTCTACTCTTTGAAGGTGTGACTCTTCTCGCTACGATGACAGTTGGTCTCGGAGAAGGCGTCAACTCGGATCGCTACTCTACTCTTTGAACGTGTGACTCTTCTCGCTACGATGACAGTTGGTCTCGGAGAAGGCGTCAACTCGGATCGCTACTCTACTCTTTGAAGGTGTGACTCGTCTCGCTATGATGACTCTTAAGACAGTTGGTCTCGGAGAAGGCGTCAACTCGGATCGCTACTCTACTCTTTGAAGGTGTGACTCGTCTCGCTATGATGACTCTTAAGACAGTTGGTCTCGGAGAAGGCGTCAACTCGGATCGCTACTCTACTCTTTGAAGGTGTGACTCTTCTCGCTACGATGACAGTTGGTCTCGGAGAAGGCGTCAACTCGGATCGCTACTCTACTCTTTGAACGTGTGACTCTTCTCGCTACGAAGACAGTTGGTCTCGGAGAAGGCGTCAACTCGGATCGCTACTCTACTCTTTGAAGGTGTGACTCGTCTCGCTATGATGACTCTTAAGACAGTTGGTCTCGGAGAAGGCGTCAACTCGGATCGCTACTCTACTCTTTGAAGGTGTGACTCGTCTCGCTATGATGACTCTTAAGACAGTTGGTCTCGGAGAAGGCGTCAACTCGGATCGCTACTCTACTCTTTGAAGGTGTGACTCGTCTCGCTATGATGACTCTTAAGACAGTTGGTCTCGGAGAAGGCGTCAACTCGGATCGCTACCCTACTCTTTGAAGGTGTGACTCTTCTCGCTACGATGACTCTCAAGACAGTTGGTGTTGGAGAATAGGAGAACTCGTCTCGCTTCTCGACTCTACTCTTTGAAGGTGTGACTCGTCTCGCTACACTACTCGTTGATTGTCGCCATCTCTCCATCTTCTTCATCTTCTCAATCTCACCGGTATAATTGTACGTTAAATTTCACCTCACCTTGGACTCACCGGTAAGAGACATTTAGTTTTATACTCTTCATCATTTAGAAATTGTCGTCTCATCTTCACGAACTCGCCTCAAATTGTTCAAGAGCTCAATTTTATTTATTCACTGACTTTCAAGATATTGCTTTTGTTTTTAAACTCATTTTGTTTATTAAATAGTTAATTTTAAATTTGTTTGTAAACCCAATTAATTGCAAGTGTTTATTGCATTCTCGTTTTTTGCTCATAATTATTATTTACTTTTAAATCACTTTTGTTTGTATTTCTTTAGGTTTAGATGTGCACATACATATTGTTGTAATTGTTCTCTTTTTCTATTGTTTACATTATATATCTATTATTTACTTTTGTATTTTCTTTCTTTTGTAGAATTTATAAATTTGGGGAATAAATTTACCTGTTTTTATTTTTTATTTTATTTTTTTATTTATTGAATTCACGACCGGCAAATTCGTTCGGATAGAAGGTTAGCGAATTATTACTAGGAGCCCCTTCTTCCACATATTTTTTGGTCCTCCGGGCTGGGATATTGTGATTTCAGTAAACATTTGTTGTTAATATTCGATTTTGATTTTTCCCTTTTGCAAAATTTGTTGTTTTCTTTCCCTTTTGTAATCAGTACTTGTTTTTGTTTGTTATTAAATTTATATAAAATCGGCTCATGGAATCCCCAATGCTATGAAAACCTCTCTTGGATGGATGTTGTTAGGACCTGTTTCAACTTCAACTTCTTGTACTTACAGCTCAACCTTGTTCGCAAATTCTGTTCCTTCGTCTGAACCTCAGGATTTATCACAGCTGTTTACTCGTTTTGGGGAAATCGAAGAGATAAATAATGTTTCGAGAATCAACCCCCTTGATTGGAAAAGTGAAGATGATTAAAAAAATACACTATCGAACACCCTCTGGTAGATACATGGTCCGTTTACCCTTTAAAAGGGAACCGCCTAATTTAGAAAGCTCCAAGTACATGGCCTTAAAACGTTTTAAAAACTTAGAAACTAAATTCGAACGAGACCCAGTTTTGAAAAATTCTCATCCTATTCTAAATAAATTAGGGTATTTGCCTTAGTACAACGTTTTATTGTGAACTCTCGTCGTCATTCAACCAATAGGAAAGGTCAATTAAGTTTAGAAGAACTTCGTCAGGCTACCCAAACATTGATAAAATTAGTGCAAGGACATCACTTCCCCTCTGCAATCTCCAAAACTTCTCTTGTAACATCGTTGAAATCTTATCCATTTTCATCGATTCTCGTGGAGTGTTCAGGGTGGGCGGTCGCCTTAGCAATGCCCCTTTATCTTATGATGCTAAACACCCAGTGTTACTACCCTACAAATCACGGTTTGTAGAACTACTCGTCGACCATTTCCATATCACTTATCTACATGCTAGGCATCAGCTACTACATTCCTTACTACGTCAGCGTTTTTGGATTATTTCTGCAAGATGTCTTATACGCACTCGAATTCATCGCTGTCTGAAATGGCATCGCTTGAATGTCAAACCCTATACACCGTTCATGGGAAATTTGCCATCCTCAAGATTCGTACAAGGGCGACCTTTTATAAATGTTGGAATTGATTTCGCTGGTTCATTCTCAATCCGTGAATCTTCTCGCCGTAAGGCGGCTGCCTTGTTACCCTCCTAGTTTATTACTATACCTGGGAAATTTGTACTCAAATTTGGTGGGCGGTATGTCGGGTATCAATAGTTATTTTTTTTAATTAATTTTAATTTTTTTTGTTTCTTTCAAATGGATATTTTATTAATTAAAACTAGGTATAATTTTGGTTTATATAATTCAAATAGTAATTTAATTTCACATTGTGTTTTGGGGCATGTGGTGCAATAGTGAGTAATGTGGTGCAATAGTGAGTAATGTGATGGGGAGGGGACGGATCAAGATGACTCTTAAGACAGTTGGTCTCGGAGAAGGCGTTAACTCGTATCGCTACTCTACTCTTTGAAGGTGTGACTCTTCTCGCTACGATGACAGTTGGTCTCGGAGAAGGCGTCAACTCGGATCGCTACTCTACTCTTTGAACGTGTGACTCTTCTCGCTACGATGACAGTTGGTCTCGGAGAAGGCGTCAACTCGGATCGCTACTCTACTCTTTGAAGGTGTGACTCGTCTCGCTATGATGACTCTTAAGACAGTTGGTCTCGGAGAAGGCGTCAACTCGGATCGCTACTCTACTCTTTGAAGGTGTGACTCGTCTCGCTATGATGACTCTTAAGACAGTTGGTCTCGGAGAAGGCGTCAACTCGGATCGCTACTCTACTCTTTGAAGGTGTGACTCTTCTCGCTACGATGACAGTTGGTCTCGGAGAAGGCGTCAACTCGGATCGCTACTCTACTCTTTGAACGTGTGACTCTTCTCGCTACGAAGACAGTTGGTCTCGGAGAAGGCGTCAACTCGGATCGCTACTCTACTCTTTGAAGGTGTGACTCGTCTCGCTATGATGACTCTTAAGACAGTTGGTCTCGGAGAAGGCGTCAACTCGGATCGCTACTCTACTCTTTGAAGGTGTGACTCGTCTCGCTATGATGACTCTTAAGACAGTTGGTCTCGGAGAAGGCGTCAACTCGGATCGCTACTCTACTCTTTGAAGGTGTGACTCGTCTCGCTATGATGACTCTTAAGACAGTTGGTCTCGGAGAAGGCGTCAACTCGGATCGCTACCCTACTCTTTGAAGGTGTGACTCTTCTCGCTACGATGACTCTCAAGACAGTTGGTGTTGGAGAATAGGAGAACTCGTCTCGCTTCTCGACTCTACTCTTTGAAGGTGTGACTCGTCTCGCTACACTACTCGTTGATTGTCGCCATCTCTCCATCTTCTTCATCTTCTCAATCTCACCGGTATAATTGTACGTTAAATTTCACCTCACCTTGGACTCACCGGTAAGAGACATTTAGTTTTATACTCTTCATCATTTAGAAATTGTCGTCTCATCTTCACGAACTCGCCTCAAATTGTTCAAGAGCTCAATTTTATTTATTCACTGACTTTCAAGATATTGCTTTTGTTTTTAAACTCATTTTGTTTATTAAATAGTTAATTTTAAATTTGTTTGTAAACCCAATTAATTGCAAGTGTTTATTGCATTCTCGTTTTTTGCTCATAATTATTATTTACTTTTAAATCACTTTTGTTTGTATTTCTTTAGGTTTAGATGTGCACATACATATTGTTGTAATTGTTCTCTTTTTCTATTGTTTACATTATATATCTATTATTTACTTTTGTATTTTCTTTCTTTTGTAGAATTTATAAATTTGGGGAATAAATTTACCTGTTTTTATTTTTTATTTTATTTTTTTATTTATTGAATTCACGACCGGCAAATTCGTTCGGATAGAAGGTTAGCGAATTATTACTAGGAGCCCCTTCTTCCACATATTTTTTGGTCCTCCGGGCTGGGATATTGTGATTTCAGTAAACATTTGTTGTTAATATTCGATTTTGATTTTTCCCTTTTGCAAAATTTGTTGTTTTCTTTCCCTTTTGTAATCAGTACTTGTTTTTGTTTGTTATTAAATTTATATAAAATCGGCTCATGGAATCCCCAATGCTATGAAAACCTCTCTTGGATGGATGTTGTTAGGACCTGTTTCAACTTCAACTTCTTGTACTTACAGCTCAACCTTGTTCGCAAATTCTGTTCCTTCGTCTGAACCTCAGGATTTATCACAGCTGTTTACTCGTTTTGGGGAAATCGAAGAGATAAATAATGTTTCGAGAATCAACCCCCTTGATTGGAAAAGTGAAGATGATTAAAAAAATACACTATCGAACACCCTCTGGTAGATACATGGTCCGTTTACCCTTTAAAAGGGAACCGCCTAATTTAGAAAGCTCCAAGTACATGGCCTTAAAACGTTTTAAAAACTTAGAAACTAAATTCGAACGAGACCCAGTTTTGAAAAATTCTCATCCTATTCTAAATAAATTAGGGTATTTGCCTTAGTACAACGTTTTATTGTGAACTCTCGTCGTCATTCAACCAATAGGAAAGGTCAATTAAGTTTAGAAGAACTTCGTCAGGCTACCCAAACATTGATAAAATTAGTGCAAGGACATCACTTCCCCTCTGCAATCTCCAAAACTTCTCTTGTAACATCGTTGAAATCTTATCCATTTTCATCGATTCTCGTGGAGTGTTCAGGGTGGGCGGTCGCCTTAGCAATGCCCCTTTATCTTATGATGCTAAACACCCAGTGTTACTACCCTACAAATCACGGTTTGTAGAACTACTCGTCGACCATTTCCATATCACTTATCTACATGCTAGGCATCAGCTACTACATTCCTTACTACGTCAGCGTTTTTGGATTATTTCTGCAAGATGTCTTATACGCACTCGAATTCATCGCTGTCTGAAATGGCATCGCTTGAATGTCAAACCCTATACACCGTTCATGGGAAATTTGCCATCCTCAAGATTCGTACAAGGGCGACCTTTTATAAATGTTGGAATTGATTTCGCTGGTTCATTCTCAATCCGTGAATCTTCTCGCCGTAAGGCGGCTGCCTTGTTACCCTCCTAGTTTATTACTATACCTGGGAAATTTGTACTCAAATTTGGTGGGCGGTATGTCGGGTATCAATAGTTATTTTTTTTAATTAATTTTAATTTTTTTTGTTTCTTTCAAATGGATATTTTATTAATTAAAACTAGGTATAATTTTGGTTTATATAATTCAAATAGTAATTTAATTTCACATTGTGTTTTGGGGCATGTGGTGCAATAGTGAGTAATGTGGTGCAATAGTGAGTAATGTGATGGGGAGGGGACGGATCAAGATGACTCTTAAGACAGTTGGTCTCGGAGAAGGCGTTAACTCGTATCGCTACTCTACTCTTTGAAGGTGTGACTCTTCTCGCTACGATGACAGTTGGTCTCGGAGAAGGCGTCAACTCGGATCGCTACTCTACTCTTTGAACGTGTGACTCTTCTCGCTACGATGACAGTTGGTCTCGGAGAAGGCGTCAACTCGGATCGCTACTCTACTCTTTGAAGGTGTGACTCGTCTCGCTATGATGACTCTTAAGACAGTTGGTCTCGGAGAAGGCGTCAACTCGGATCGCTACTCTACTCTTTGAAGGTGTGACTCGTCTCGCTATGATGACTCTTAAGACAGTTGGTCTCGGAGAAGGCGTCAACTCGGATCGCTACTCTACTCTTTGAAGGTGTGACTCTTCTCGCTACGATGACAGTTGGTCTCGGAGAAGGCGTCAACTCGGATCGCTACTCTACTCTTTGAACGTGTGACTCTTCTCGCTACGAAGACAGTTGGTCTCGGAGAAGGCGTCAACTCGGATCGCTACTCTACTCTTTGAAGGTGTGACTCGTCTCGCTATGATGACTCTTAAGACAGTTGGTCTCGGAGAAGGCGTCAACTCGGATCGCTACTCTACTCTTTGAAGGTGTGACTCGTCTCGCTATGATGACTCTTAAGACAGTTGGTCTCGGAGAAGGCGTCAACTCGGATCGCTACTCTACTCTTTGAAGGTGTGACTCGTCTCGCTATGATGACTCTTAAGACAGTTGGTCTCGGAGAAGGCGTCAACTCGGATCGCTACCCTACTCTTTGAAGGTGTGACTCTTCTCGCTACGATGACTCTCAAGACAGTTGGTGTTGGAGAATAGGAGAACTCGTCTCGCTTCTCGACTCTACTCTTTGAAGGTGTGACTCGTCTCGCTACACTACTCGTTGATTGTCGCCATCTCTCCATCTTCTTCATCTTCTCAATCTCACCGGTATAATTGTACGTTAAATTTCACCTCACCTTGGACTCACCGGTAAGAGACATTTAGTTTTATACTCTTCATCATTTAGAAATTGTCGTCTCATCTTCACGAACTCGCCTCAAATTGTTCAAGAGCTCAATTTTATTTATTCACTGACTTTCAAGATATTGCTTTTGTTTTTAAACTCATTTTGTTTATTAAATAGTTAATTTTAAATTTGTTTGTAAACCCAATTAATTGCAAGTGTTTATTGCATTCTCGTTTTTTGCTCATAATTATTATTTACTTTTAAATCACTTTTGTTTGTATTTCTTTAGGTTTAGATGTGCACATACATATTGTTGTAATTGTTCTCTTTTTCTATTGTTTACATTATATATCTATTATTTACTTTTGTATTTTCTTTCTTTTGTAGAATTTATAAATTTGGGGAATAAATTTACCTGTTTTTATTTTTTATTTTATTTTTTTATTTATTGAATTCACGACCGGCAAATTCGTTCGGATAGAAGGTTAGCGAATTATTACTAGGAGCCCCTTCTTCCACACATAACATACATCATTTATAACTTTTGAAAAATGTGGCTATGTTTTCGTTATTGCATCTGAAATCAGTCGATGCGTCGCAGTCTACAGCTACAAAATACTGAGGAATGAAAGAAATGGGCATATACGATCAGTAATACTGCAGTATCCCCTCCGCCGGTTTGAACTAAGGAATGTTGGAGTGAACCGTCACTCATCAATACCCTACTTCAGTACATCAGTATTGCCCTTACACGATCAGTATCACTGACAGTATCTGACTATACTGTCAATAATACTGATCGTGTATGGGCCCCTTAAGGATGGCTCAGATATTCAACTGACTTTAAAAAAGTGTGGGTGGGCGTCGAGTATCGATAGTTTTTTTTTATTGAAAACGAATATTTTTAGGTTCTAATTAAAAGCCAGATGGTTTTTTAAAAAATATTTCTTGCACTAATAAATTAGTTAAAAGGAAAAAAGAGTTCAGAGAGTAATTTAATATTCAAAACATATGTTGTAATATTAAGTTGTGTGATGTTAATAAAAAACAAAAGCCAGTCTCAAGACATACGAGGTTACCTTCTATGCAGTTACTACACCTCACTATTGATAACTGGTTGTTTTTACCTCACTTCGACTTACCAGTAAGAGACATAATACTCAGTTATCTCACACTCATCACTAGCTATATGCTTTCCAATAATAAAACAAGAATGGTGGTTTGGCATTATTATTTAGATAATTGTAAGTATCTGCGCTAGTAAAAAAATAATTAAAAGAATGGATCGAAATGGTCAGAGAGTGCAGTCAAAGATTACACAAAATAAGTTATTTTACTGTACCAACGTTTTGGGCTTAAGTGTAGGCCATCTTCGAATTCCAATTGTGTTTCAATTGAGCTGAACAATAAAATAAGTTTTCCTTGTTTTGTTTAATCTTTGACTGCATTCCCCGACCATTTCAATCCATTATTAGAATTATCCAGTCAACTATTTTCATCTAAATTAAAAGAAAGTTGTAAGTGAAACTATACAAGAACACATATCTCTCTTAAAATATATTTTTTTCTATGGGATTCATGATTTGAAAGGGTTAAAAGCGGAATCAGATCAATGTAAGAGAGTTTTTTATTAGGCTGAGTTAACCCAGCAAGCATCCTAAGGAAGATGTCGGAATGGAACCAGAAACAAGAGAGGACACAAGAAGAGACCCACCGCGAAGCGTCGAGGGCGGGTGTTGAAAAAAGAAGACACGAAGAGAGGCATTAGATAGAGTGCCCCTGCCTCTCATGGAGATGAGCTCTTACGTCAGAGCTTTCGAAAGCACTCAAGAGGCGAAATGTGTGCCACTGTGCCTGCATTTGTATGCTCGCTCCTTCCTCGCCACTTGCGCTCAGTAGAGGCTCTTCTACCGAGGGCTCTGAATTATCCATCTCTGGAGTAACCTAGTCTTCCAAGATAATTCTTAATTATTTTCCCGAAAATATAATAAAAATAGACAGTAGCCTGAAACACATATGAATTGATATGATAAAATAAAATAACTTAATAAAAGAGTTCAAATACCAGTGGTGAAACATGTTAGTCGGCTTTCTGCTTTTTATGCTGGCATTTATATTTTGCATATACTTAGATACAGATATTTAAATTAGTGCCTAAGTAATTGGGAATATATTTTTAGTAGAGTCAATTTATGTTGACTTTATATTTTAAAATTTAAAAATCTAAAATTATTTATAATAATTCAATATTTTTTAATGTTGAAAAATATTAGTTGACCTTATGTATGACCTTATAAGGAAGAAAATGGTCCGGATAGAGGTCAAGAAAATTCTCTTATATAGGAGAACTTTTTATTAGTACGCCAACGTTTCGACCAACATTGCAGGTCTTCTTCAGGGCTAAATATACAAGATACAAATACATTAAAATAATCCATGGCAAAGAGTAAAAATAATAGTAGTATACTAGAATATTGCATTATGTAGTAAGTATTAGATAATGTCAAAGAAGTAATGTTTAAATCCAACAAAGTAACAAATGAAGAATTAAAAATTATAGCAAAGTAAAAAATTAAAAATTATCCAATAAAGGATCCACAAACGTAACAAAATGAAAAATTAAGAATTAGGACAGAATTATAGTAAAAAAATTAAAAAATTATAAATTGAAGAAACAATTGTTTTTCAAATATTAATTACAAGAAAAATTGTAGTTGTAGTATATTCGGAGAGATCTGTTAAGGAAATCTGACGATTTAATTATTATTTATATTGCATGATATTTAAAAAAAAAAAAAAACGTTGTAATGCTGATCAGTATATATTCGGATACGCCAGAATGAAATTTAGAGATATTTCAATAGTACTGATACATATTTTTTTAATAAGTTAGAGGAAATAATATACTATAGAGTAAAAGAGCTAACTATTTGCACACAAATAATCCAATATAATAATAAAATAAACATATGAGATTTGGTTGGTTTTAGACTTTTTCCGACGATATCAGTTTTTAAATCTACTTTTGTAAGTACTTATAATTGTAGTTTTTCTTTCAATTTCTAAATTTTTTAGTACAAAGACTTTGGCTAAAACCTTTATTATTGAAACTTAAGTTCTAGAGACCCTGGGCACGTAGTCAACTTCAATCCCACGCCACTACAAACAGACGGGAGATCAGGATATCCCTCCTCAAGAAATTTATTTTTAAAAAAATTATTATCATAGCCACCAACACAAGATTCTTAGTTTAAATAATAATCTATATAATAAAAAGGAATCGCTATTTCCTTGCTAATAGCAAAACTCGAGAACGGCTCGACCAATTCGGCTAATTTTTTTTTCATATTTTTTTTAAGGCGCAAAGAAAGTTCTCATGGAGAGAAAACCGTAAAGATGACGAGGGAAATAATAAAAACAACAATTTTTCTTTTCCTATACAAACCACTCCGTTCTTAGCTGTCAAATATTTGACGTCAATCAAAGCAAAACAAAGGCGCGTTAGTTGTTAGTAAAAGTTTATTAGGGTCCAGTCCCTATCCCCCTTTTTGTGTAAAAATAAAACTTTTCTGTTTAATTTTCTGATACAAGGCCAAATATATCATAAAGCAGGTTCCCTGTTGCCGGTGACAGATGGCGACTATAAATTCCTGCAAATGGAATAAATGGGCAATACAACAGAAGAAATTGATCAGCGTTGTGCAAATAACAGTTAAGTGAGGAGTTCTGTTGTAGAGCAATTACAAACTTTGTTTCATCAACAAAATCATCTGATTTCATTGTTTAAAACTACGCTGGATCGTATGCCATCTGGTGATCATAGAATTGTAATCAGAGCTGATAAAATTCCTGTAGGAAAATATGCGAGATGTTTTAATGCACCAACAATCGATGAAGTTGCCATTCAAATGGTTGGTAAAAATTTGGAAGCCCTTTGTTTTAGGGAAACAGGGCAGAACGTCTGCCGGGACAGCTAGTTTCGCAATAAAAATGCAAAAACAAACCAATTTAATTTTCGCCTGAATGTCCAAGGGATCAAATTGAGAAAAATAAGGGCAATCAACGCGGGAGTGATTTATATATCCTTTATAGGGATTTTAGACAACTGACATCACCTACAGAAAATTTTACAAACGCTACTATCTACAACGCCGGATTCCCAAGTAACAGTTCAAATTATTCCACAAATTTTGATGTAACAACGAAAAACACGCAAGATAATAAATCGTCTGCAACGTAACAGCACTATCGCAATCATGATCCTCCCTAAAAACTACGACAAACGCGGATGTTACTCCTTCCTGTTCCAAAAATAAGAATACACGACATGCTACTCAGAACAACTTTCTTCCTCGGAACACGGGCATTTCCCAAGGGAGCAATATCAGGCGGTTACGGCACATCCTTCGCCAGAGATAACGCTTATCAACCACGAATTCGACTGCCTGTTATGGTAAGAAAAATTGTTAAAAAGTGGTGTAATTAATAAAGAAATATGTGAGATAATGCTTATCGCTCTACTCAAATATTCTGATAAGGAAGAATTATTGCACAATGATTTGATATATATTTTTTTTAATATCTAGAAATAATACATGATTAATGACTAAGACAATTTTTTTTCATCTTGCTATAAAACTAACAAGATAAATAATAATCAATCCATACTTTAAGAAATAATACTCAGAAGAGCAAGATATCTTTATCTATGGAAGAAGCTGGAACATAGTGTCATGAAAATATTTTGCCTGAAGACATCAGTACCTTACAATTATTACTAATATTTATTAAATATTTAATATTTATTAAATCATAACTAAAGTAATGGCTAAACGAAGACAAAACGATACTAGACTAATCCTTATGCAAGA
Source organism: Troilus luridus (assembly GCA_964056705.1). Classification (NCBI taxonomy): domain Eukaryota; kingdom Metazoa; phylum Arthropoda; class Insecta; order Hemiptera; family Pentatomidae; genus Troilus; species Troilus luridus. Next base: position 58,816,495 of record OZ057412.1, on the reverse strand, counting down.
GAAAATACTAATATTTTTCACGCTTAGTGGTGGTTTTATTTTATTAAATTTATTTACTGAAATTCGCAACTGTTTAATAATAATAATAAATCAAATAAATAGAATGAATGATATATAATAGCATGATATAACGGCAAGGAGAGAAACTATCCACTGATAGTACTCCAAGTGGAATCATATTGTAGTATTATTAAATACTAGGGATTAATAATAACTAAAGTAACATTTAAACGATGACAGTGCAAAACCAGAGTAATATTATTTATAATTTATTATAATTTTTTAATCATTGCTATAATTTTTAAATATTTTAATTTTGAAGAGAAAAGATTTGCGGGGATTCGAACCCCGATCTCCGCCTATACAGACTAATATTAACTCCTTCTTTCGCATCACCCTTGTAGTGCCTTTCAGCGTAGGGGAGCGTTTAACAGGACTGCCACTCTTCCCTGGTTCTCGCCTGGCGGATATTTTTGCCTCTTTTCCAGCACAAATGCTCGAGATATTCCAGATAGGACATCCTAGGGCATTCTCGTGGTCTTCTACCTTCAGTGACGTAGTCCATCGTCTTCAATGGGTCAATGTAGTCCTCCATCCTCAGAACATGTCCAAACCATTTTAATTGTCGGGACTCGAGCATCTCCTTCATTGCTATGATCCTGAGTTCCTCCCTGATCGTTTATTGTTTTCCCTGCGATCCTTCGAAGAAATTTCATTTCTGCAGCCGTGACTCTACTCACCAGCCTGTCCGTTGGCATCCAACTTTCGGGACCATACAGGAGCACAGGTAGATATAACGAATTGAAGATCTGGAGCTTCACTTTTTGCTTACTTCTCGCTTCCCAATAACAGCATTACAGATCTGGTAGTAGAACAAGTTTGCTTTGTTTATCCTGTTTGAGATTTCGAAGTCTAATTTCCCAGTACCGTTCATTACTGCTCCGAGTTAGGTGAAGTCCGCGACTGCTTCCATCTCTCCTCCGTTGCAGTATGTATGGATTTCTTCTTGTACCCTTCCTACTTCTGCTGATCTGCATACCTTTCCTACGGAGGTGTTCATCCCATTCAGTCACGGCTTGCTGCAACTTTTCTGTGGAGACTGCAATGTGTACGATATCATATGCATAAAGCAGAAGCTGAATCCCTACAGGCAGCAGGTTTCTTCACCCCAGGAACGTCTTTTCAGTTGGCCTTTTGCATATTGCTGCTATCTCATCCATATATAGTATAAATAGCAACGGGCTTAAACTGTCACCACTAATATTAACGCGAGAGAAAATAATCCTAATATTTTTCACGGTTAGTGGAGGTTTTATTTTATTAAATGTATTTATTGAATCACTGTATAATAATAAAAAATTATTAAATACGCAGTAAAAAGTGGTGGTTTAAGGAAATAGAATACCCAAGAAGTGATATGTAAATCTGCGATTTTGATCTCGTGGTTTGGAGTTCATTTTGAGAAAAATATGCGTCTTTTAATTTCTTCATTTATCGTCTATCCGTATAATAATAAAGCATATTATTTAGATTTCAAATAATAAATATCGAATAGATAATATAAAACTCCCGGTATCATTTTACAAATGTGACCTTAAATGATTTAAAGATAAAGAAAATTAATCACCGAAATATTTTTCTAGCCAGTACAAATAAAAAATAAAAGATAAAAATACGATGACAAACGACTAATCAATGTTAAAAAAATAAATACGGAATCGGTTATAAATATTCTAAATATTATAAAATCTGTACCACTAAAATCTATTAAGGTTTTGGGATTAAGAGTATGGTGCATGGTGAATTGCTGTTAGTAGGCCAACGATTGTGCAGGGAAGTGAATTGGGCGAAGCTGGGTGATCCCTAGACGAGTGATGAGATCACACTGTATCGATTCACGGCTGGCATCAATCCTAGAGGGATCTAGAGATCAGAAGAAAAAATCGATATGTTTGCTTGGTACTCTGTTCCGTTTCCATTGAAATATCGGAAGAGTATGATTTATTCAATAAAATCATGTTTCGCTTGTAATTTAACAATTTTTTATTATCCTCTAGGTTAATTTCAAATCAGATACAACGTGTTTTACATTTTTTTGTAAAGCATTTTTATATACTTTTTTGGTTTCTTTTATTCTAAGCCCTGATGATGGCCTCAAAATTAGGCATAAATAAAATAAGTTAAACTTATTTATTGTAATTTATTGACTGTATCATCTGACTATTTTAAACTCTTCTGAGATAGCTATTTCCAAATCAATACAAAATAAAAATAAAATAAATAATACGGTTTTTTAGACCTTAATTAATCAAATAGTAACTACTCAATTATCCATAGATTAAAATTTTCCACTTCCTTGAACGTCATTATTTTTGGAAAACATTTGAGTACTCGACTGATCAACGTAGTGGAATCCTCAGGAAGCTATCTTGTAAAGAGGGTGTTTAACTGTCGGGCTATATCCTAAAAAACCGCCAAGAGTTTGCAAACAAGGCTTCAGGAGTTGTTTGGTATGTAGAGAGAACGATCTCCCGAAAGCCGCAGGTTTTGAGATGCAGAGGACGGCAAAGACAAGGGGACTCTTGAACGACTCTCAGAATACAGTTGAAGTGAAGGCTAAACCGCGGTTTACGATTTACCGTTCCACGGTTCCTTGCCAATGGCGACACCACAGCCTGCACCAGCTGCCGTTATGTCCAGGGGAACTGGGTCTCTCAGGTCTTTTATCATCTCCAGCCTTTTATGAGTAAAGTGGTCGTTATTCTTTAGAGTTTCCTGTTCATCGCATCCACCAATAGGATTGTTCTATTCCAAATATAGGGTTATTTGATATGTACACCCTAAAACCCATGAAAAGTATCGGGATCAGCAATTGGGGCTGCATTGTTCCTAAGCCTACGTTTGGTCGAGATAACACACAATCACCCAGTATTTCTAATTAAGGGTACCCACTTTACAATGACTGGGTGAACCCAAGGAGGGTCTTCATATCCTCACATAAAGTATACTCATTTATTAACAGAATAAATAATTTATTTGTCAAAGCCGATCTCTAAGAACTTCTTAGGCAAGATGATCCATGACGTTATGAAACTATGTATACCCCTATCCTGTGTTGGTTTGGTCAAAGAGGTAATGGAAATCAGAATGGAAACAAAGCGCATTAAGAAGTTGTAATAATAAACTTTTGTGGGCAATAATTAATAATCAAAATGTATCAACATAAGTAAAGTAAACCCATCAGGGAGAAATCATGTACCAGAAGAATATTTACTATTAGGTTTTAAAATGCAAATTATATACATTAATTTGAATATCGTAAAGGTAAAAATGAAAGGAAACATCCTTCTAATTTAAAATAAATCTACAGTACTATTTAGTTCCATACTTAATGACCATTGAACATTATCTGCAACGATAAATTCATGAAAAAAAATAAGTCAATAAATCATCTAGGAGTGTCTAAGTAGTATATTCATAAAAGTTAAAATTAGTAGAAACAAAAATGAAAGATGGGCCAGGATTCATTGTTACATGAAAAAATAAATAAATAAATATGACCAGTGTTAATATAAAAATTCTTAAAAATATTCAAATTTGTATACAGTAATGAAAGTATAGTGTTATCGAAATGTTCAGATTTAAGGGGGGGGGGGGGTACAATCAGTTTTCAACCTCTTTTGAATTATTTTTTACTAGCTCTGTATAAAGTTGTAGATTTCAATTATTAACTTTTAAAAAAAATATTTGACCTACATTTGCTTTCAACTTTAGAAAATTTAATGCGTCTGCATAAAAAAAATAATTATATCAATGATTCGCCGTTTTTCTCCTCAAATAAACATTATCATTTCCAATAATGGTGCTACGAAAATTTAACATTTAAAAGTAGCTCTATAACAACACTCTAGGGGAAAACAAAGATATATTATATATTCGATTAATATATTATATTATATATAATTGTATATACAGTTCATTGTATTGTATATTGCAATTATTTGTGAATAAGATTTAGGAGGATGAGGAAAAAAAAATGATTAATATGGGAATAGACTACAGTAACAACTAAACAATTAACATTTTTTATACTTATTATCGCATAAGTCAGGAAGGAATAAATAAACGAAATGCTTGCCTGGATCAATACAACAAGACTAAAAGTTACATTTAAGAACTCACTCGGCTATAAGAAAGTTGGAAACAAGAACTGACGTGGCCCGAGCTACGCCCAACTACACAAGGATATCGCGAAATTGTTTAGACTCTCGAGAGAATTTTTTATAGTAAGTTTTTCCAAGGAGCTTAAGCTTAGCAACTCATAAGAAAACCACCGGCTCAGGGGCAAAGTATAAACCCTGTTTAACGAAACTTTTTAATGCATTTTCTCGGTTTATTCCCTAAAATAAAATAAAATAGAAAAATACGTTAAAATATTTATTTAAAATTCGAATCTAGAGTATATTCGGTCCTGAAATTGTTTTGTTGGTTATAATTAACTAAATAACTCTTTCAATATCTTTGCTTATTAAATGGCAAGTTAGTAGAGATTTTATAAATATAGGTATTTTTATAAAATGAGATTTGTAAATATATATCACGAAGGAGAAATTATATATTTACAAAGTAGTTATGTGTCCACTCAATTTTTTTTTTCATTCAAAGTAACCATTTGAAAGTACCGTTTAGTTATTGGCACATTCCATACTACAGTATACTTATATGCAAAATTAATTAATGACGTATATGATAATTAAAATATACACAAAAACGCCATAGCACATCCAGCAAAGTGTTTCTTTTTCCTCTTTGGTTTGCAGGATCATGAAGTTTTGGAAATGATCAATAGTTCTTGAGCAGGACTCTTGGACATTGTATTTTTAATAATTTCCTGTCAAGTACGGGCAACAGAGAGTATGAAAGAGGAAGATAAGTGGATTTTGGTGATTTTGTGTTGATGATTGGGATGTAGTGTATTTGTTGTTGATTTTATAGTGGAGAATGTTTATGTGTGTATATGAACGTGTTTTGCTGAACCCCAAAGTTCTGCCCCATTTGTCCAAATACGCCTTAGTATAGCGTTGTAGATTAGTCGTTCGTTTCGTAAGTCAAGTGAAGATCTGTTGTCGAGAAGATGTAATGGTTATGGCGTGGAACTGAAGCGTCTTGTCAGTTCTAGTCTCTTTAATTTTATAGGCATGTTCCATGTAAATCTTTTGCCTGAGTATAGTATTAGACATTTAATTATGTAATAACGAATTTTAGTTCAATGAATCAAAAAATGAGTACGTGCTAGTGATATTAATAAGGAAACAAATATTGAGGAAGTATATTAATACAATTATTCGTAATATTATTAAAGCGCTCATATTCTCATTTGATAAATATGAGTCAATTATACGTTCGACTCAAGAAATAAATATATTACATTAATCATTGGAAAAGTTTATAAAACCACAAAAATTTACTTCCGATGCAGCCAATGAGGAAATGAAATGCATCACACCGATGCATACAATATCAACAATATTGCACTTTTCGAAGAAAGCAAGTGTGTATCATATTATGAAAGGAAGGCATTTCGCAGAACGTAATCAATAAAATAAATAATAAAAAGTTGACAGATTTCAACAGGGTTAGTGATTACGTTTTCAGAGGAAAGACATTTTTTTCCTTCGGATATTTTCAAAGGAGACAAAAAAAACCTGTACCACAACAATCCGTGAAGGGTCTGGGATTTAGTACACGATAGAGACTGTCTCTTGGATAAGGTTGTGCAGGAAAGTGATTCGTCCTAATTCACGCTCAACCGCCAGATTTCCCCCCCTTAATTTGGGTACCCAAATTTATTGAGGCAGGGTAAGCCCCGGGAGGGTACTAGTACCCATAGGGCTCATCTCCGTCTCCTAACAAATTAAATAAAACTCTTATAAGAAACGGGATTTTCAAAGGAAAACAGAATTTTGAAAAAAAAAATTTAGTATGGAACACTTCTATTTCATGAAAAAGAGCTAGTGTTCATATATTTTTAGTCTGACAAATCATGTTTTATTATTATGGAATGAATTCGGGTTTGTGGAATAATTGGAACGAAATTTTTTTCCTAAGTGTGACTTGAATTTCTTCAAAACATGTTTAATGAGGACCATTTCCGTTCTGCCAAGAGCTGTCCGAGTCATATTAGAAACTTAATCGATCAACTTCAATGTTTGGTTTTCACGTACACATCATGACAAAGTATTAATGGCTTGTGTATACTATTATTTACCGGAAAAATATATTCCGGATAGTCTTCGTAACCTGGTGAGAAGTCATTAATCAATTACAAGACATATCATTCAAAATATGAATTGTAACACATCCATTACTACTAATTCCTGTTTTTAGTAATAATATTTAATATATTTAATTATTGTAATTAACTCTTGGTCGCCCATTCACCTTAGTGGAGTGGTATTACAAAGCAGTTTGAGCAGAAAGAAGATGAATGGAATGGTATCATACTCAAGGTATAAGGAAAGGTGGATAACAGAATACTAGAACAATGAATAAAACAAAAGGAAAGAGAAGAGGAAAAGAGGAAAAAACCCCCTTCCCACTCTGCCTTTAGCTTAAGTAGAGTATAGCCGAAAAGGGCAGGTTCTCTCCAGAAAGAACCGTTTATAAGCCATTCCTGGCCCAGGATGTAATGGTGAGGGCTCAGGGCAGCGGGGAGATAAGAGAGGACGAGCGAACCACCAGGGGAGCTTAGGTCTGCCTTCTTGAAGATTTACAGCTGCCTACGAAAGAAAAGAAAAGTAGATTGCAGGGGTGTATCGCCACCAACCTTAACTTGGGGAGCCGCAACCAATTTGTAAAACTATTTCAGGTAATAATAATACAAACATTTGTTTAAGAAATTGTACAAATGCCATTTGGAACATTTGGTATTTCTGATCTTCTTTTATAAACCTCCCATTGAAGGCACTCCTAGCGTGGTTCATCTGTGTAGTAGGTATCTGCTCCTGAGAGGTTAAACCATAACATAAAATTATCTCTCCTAATTCCAAAAATGTTTTAAATATGTTGATCTCTAGGTCCGGGGGAGAGAGTGCACGATGGCAGATAAATTCCACCTAGTCTCTATAAATTGAGTAGTTTAATTTATTTGTGAGAAAAACCTGGGGGTTGAGATAGATCTCAGCCAAATTACTTTCTCCACAACCGACGGTTTACAGATAGTACGTTCCCTACCATGTACTAAACAACATATCCCATCTTTGGGTTGTAATGGTGTAGGTTTTTTTTTTCTACCAACTTCAAAATATTATGTTTCCCTATTATTTACCTTGTTATTACAAGAAAATAAAACTTTAATTTATACTTCTGCAATTTATATAACAATTTTGCAATATGATATTTTTTTTTTTGTTGGCAGTTAATTGCCATATAGCTTTTCTAACATTAAGTCTACAAGAGATTTCATCTCGACCAAAAAAAAAAAAAATAACAATCTGGAACAAAAGTGTATTTATATTCTAGACCAGCGGGTTCTTGCCAATGGGCCGCGGACATCATAGGGCTGGACCGCACAGAGTAGATAAAAAAGAATTGAGTGAAAACAATATGAGTCACTCAGTTTCCAGTAACTACTGGCTCTACAGCTTGTATGAATAACTGGTGGATCGAGACAGGAACATCGATCCTAAATATAAGCTAATAAGCCGTGATTAGTGTCCACCCTACACTAAAACCCATTGGTTAGTGTATTTATGGTATATTTATATTTAGTTAGTGGGCCTCGAAGTTTTCCTATCAAAATTGGTGGTCCGGACTACTCAAATAATAAGATGTGTTGAGAAAAATGAATAGCAATTCCAAGGTTTTTAAATAATATAGCTGAATTTACTTTATCAATCGATATAAGTCATATTCTTTTCTTTTGTACTTGGAATTTATAGAGGGCTTTATCAAAAATATTTCTGGCCTTAGGAATGCAGTGACAATAGAGTCATAATGCTTTTCATGAAGCTCAAATAATATTTTATGCATGGACTACTTTTGTACTATTGTTAAGTTTTGGCTCTTTTACAAGTAACATTAACTTATAAACTCAATTTCCACCAACTTGGAGAATATTCTTTGTAAAATTTTGTCGTAAAGATGAGAAAGTAGAACACACAAGAGGAAATGTTTAGTTTCCTCATGACTCTGCAGTTGAAACTAGTTGGGGATTCCAACGCTCGAGGCATTAGTCAAATTTTGTATCCCGTTGTTAACAGATTTTCTTTTATAACTAAAATTCTGCTTTTTAAAAAATTGCTCATTAAATTCTATGAATATGTAGGTCTCTGCCAATACTAATTTTCTAATGGATAAGTAGTATCTTCAAGGCAATAATAATAAATGAGAAGCGAGGGGATGGTTGACTGGAAGATAGACGTAAGGAAGAAAATAGTTGGGGGTGCAGTCAAATAAAAACACTAAATAAGTGGTTTCTTATTTAGTGTTTTTATTTGACTGCACCCCCAACTATTTTCTTCCTTACAATAATAATAAAGAAAGAAAAAAAGAGAATCGAAAAGAAAAGAAGTAAGAGTCGAGTATAAACAGGTCCCATGAACAGTTTGAACCCATAACAAGGTCTGAAGACATACGATAATTACTTCATGAACAATTTACAATAATAAAGCGTAATAATAATAATAATGCGTAGATACCACTAATCAATTATTCTATATGTTATGGAGTAGTTGAGTTATATTGATGAGAGGCTTTCCAATCCACAATTTGGACCTGGATGGATCTAAATAGAAATAGGCATTGTTTCAAAATGGTGGTGACCCTGTGGAAGACTTCCTGTGGAAGGAGTCAGGGCCTGAAAAGGGAAGTTGCTGTGACGCTAACGACGCCACCTCAGCCCTTGGCCCAATTTTTTCCCCAACCTTGTCGTCATCTGGTAGTCCTAGCACGAGGGAGAGAGAGCGAGAGCTAGAGAGAGAGATGGAGATAGAGAGAGGGATGGCGGGGAGGGTGTGTAAAAAATCAACCGCCTATTCCAACAGCTGCTTCCAAACGGAATATCGCTAGGGCAACAGCTGTCGTTCCTCTTTGCAGCCTATTCCGATCTAGGTCATCGGGTCGGCCTACGTCATCGTTAGTGATGGGGGCTCTTTATGGGAAGGATGGGGCCATGACTGTGGAGACTCACGACTACTTTCCTGTTATTTCAATGCTAATAAAGCTTATAAGTACCCAGCATTTGCAAAGATAGAACATTACTATTTTTTTGTTTTTCCAAGCCCTTTGGTTTTTATTTTATTTTTTTATAACAACATTTAGTACTACCTATTAGGATAGAAGAGATCTCTTTTACTGCATCAGACGAATTTTAAGAGAGGAATATGGATAGTATTTTCATGATTTCCACTGGATGGAGTGGCGGTATAGTATATGGTGCTCAATAGTTTTTTCTGATTAGAACAATACATCCAGAATGAGCTACTAAATATATGGAGAAAATGGGGAGAAATCCGAACCGGAAAAAATTAAATTCCATTAATGCATGTTAATAAAAAAAAAAAATACGATATCATACAAAAAATGAAAAAATCTTCAAATGTTTTCTCAGGGATTGAAACATTCAAGTTTATTCTACAAAAAAGTTCAACTTCAACTGTTAAAAAATAACTTTTATCAATAAGTGGTTAGTCACAAAAGTTTTTTAATAAATAAGGATAAAGAAGTTTTGACTTTTAATTTAATATCAATATAATTATAATAATTAACTAATTAAATTATTTATTTATTTTTAAATAAAAATAATGATATTCAGCGCAGTATAAATTAGCGTCAATCATAAATGGTTACTCAGCAACTTTCTGTTTTTGTTAAAAGAGCATTTTCATCTTTGAAATACATTTTGGGTAATCATCAGTACAACTTTAGCAATTACTTCAATAATTAATTTGTCGTTAAAACCTTTTCGAGTAAATGGTATAAAATAACAGTTTAAAAAAAAATATGATTTAGTTAGAAAAAAAGTTTTGAAAATAACAGTTTTGAAATTACCTCTATATATACAAGTAAAAGTTAAAAAAAAAAATGTATACATCTACACATACATAAATATGAAACTTTATTACAATAAAAAAACATGGACCGAATTAATCAGTTAACTCTTAAAATTAATGTCAAAGTTTGAAATCTTGGAAAAGCCTCTCTCAGAAAAGTAATGACTAATAATAATTCATTAATCCGAATAGCATACTCATTGGACATACGATTGAACAATCATAGATTAATAAACTAAAATAAATATGGTTCCAAATTTTTAAGCCTAGATTTATTTTATCCAATTTAGTTATTATTATTTTTCAACATTTTTAAACCTAACAGCATATAAGATTCTTGAATGCAGTTTTATTGAATATATCAAATCTTCACAATTCTTGTTTTTTAGTGGTGGTTCAGATTTCGGATTTGCTAAAGATCACAACCGATTTAACTAATCGCATTATCAAACAATGTATATTTTTAGTTTTATTAGGAGGAAGGGAAATTGTCAAGGGCTACAAGTGGCAATTAAGAATTACATGAAAACTCATTTTAAAGTTAAAACATTTTGACAAAATCTCTCTCTCTCTCTTTGTAAATATATATATTTAAGTTTGCTTTACTTTCGGTTCTTGAGATCGTTAAACTTTCTTTTGGCGAAGTTTAGAGAGTATATAAATTTTATAACACACTAGTCTGAATACAAATTGAAACTTGTATGCGCGTTGAGAATTCGTAATTATTACAATTTATCATGATGATTCAATAATATAAATACATTAAAAAAAAAAAATCCTGAATTGATTAGAATCGGTTGGTGGTTTCATTTCATCATCTTTACTTCATGTAACAATATCGAAGTTTCCTTAAGGGTTTCCTTCCTAGAAACAGCTTTTCACAGAACCACTACGTTGATGACCAACACATCCCACGATTAAATAAACATCTAAATGTTAAGTGTTTTATTCATATCAAATTGTAAACAAATACATCTGTTTACTGGGAATTTCAAAAAGGATTTTTCCTAATGAACAATATTGAATGAATGATTCATCTTTGTTTCATCATTTGCCTCTTCAGAAGTTATAACAGGTAATAAGAATTGGAGGTACACATGGCATGTTCATCTTCAACCCTTCGGTTATGAATAGACAAAACAAAAAAATAAATATGTTTATATCACATTTACACATTTTGGAGTAATGGCGATATTTAAAGACACAAACACATATGAATATAAATAAATATCATTCATACTTCAGTGTTAGTACAAAAGTGATAGTACAAAAGATGCTAAAATGCCCTGAAATATACATACCTATATTTGTTGGTACTACATATTTATTAAGTAAATGATTTATTCATTAAGTAAATTAATCAGGTACCGAGTTTAATACGAGCTTTTTTCACGATACTCCATCTTTTCTCAATTCTTTGAGTACAAGAAGAAGAGGATATTAAATATCTTAACAGTAGATTGAACTGTTTTATTAGAATCCATGAAGAGTCTTCGGTTCAGTACCTACTAGAGACTTTACTCTAACTAATATAAACATTTTACTCTAAGGCATAATAATTAATATTTCATTTTTAGTTATATTATTCCAAAGGGACTTGTCCTTCCGTATATATTTTCAAGTTTATTATTATTATTATTATAGAGTGTGAAAAGAAGAAGAAGAGAGAGAGAGATAGATAGATGGATAGATAGATAGATAGATAGATGGATAGATAGAGAGAGAGAGAGAGAGAGAGAGAGAGAGAGAGAGAGAGAGAGAGAGAGAGAGAGAGAGAATAATAATGATATAAGTATTTAAATAATTCCTTCATAGAGTTACAGATAAAATTAGACTACTCACTCACTCATCTGATAAGGGGACAGTTAAACACCAAGATAAGGAGGAAAAACAAAAGCAGCCAAAGGAAATTTACAAACACGTACAAAAACAGTGGACGCCTATCATCGAACTCTAGACTTGTTTTATCAGAAAATAATTACCACACAGATAAGGAGTTAGTCATCAGAGAATCCAGGATTTATCTATGATAAGGGAGGCTATTTCATAACAGTCGCTGATAAGGAAACGGATAAAAGTGGGCAATAAACAGCCATAAAATAGCTGGCCGTAGATAATCTATTAGCTACCAGAGCGGTGACGTCATCGGGCACAAGGCCGCTCTGCCACCCATGAACCAGAAACGGCACTCACGATCCTCCCATTAGTATTTAGGATGGAAATGACTTCAATTACTCATTTTGACTTTACTTTATGTGAAAAATGGTTTCAACGATAATTGTTGTCATAACTCAAGCATAATTAAATTGTATTAATGTAAGCTGACATTTATAACTAAAAAAAAAATGCACATCTGGGGTATTCAGTTGAGTACATGGTAGAGACCATACTTTTACCAGGCCAACGGTCGTGCAAGAAGCATTACCACCGTGTACTGTGAAGCAGGTGAAACAGATTAATCCATAAAGAAATATTTAATTTAGACCTCTTCTCATTTCTGTTCAGATCTCATCATCATATATTCAAATTTTTGTTGAAAGGTTCATATCTCTATGAAATGATTATCGAAATATACAAATTTCCCATAGTTATACTACTTATTTTCATGTCAAAATTCAGGATTGTTTTTATTTTCGAGAATATTAAAAAAGAAAAAAAAGAAAAGTTAAATAATTGTATAACTTGTTGTGACATATCGTCGCACTCGAAGTGACAATCTGCAGAGCTGGTACCTTCTTTTCCTGCATCCAGTGCCTAACATTTAATTTTCATAAGAACAATTAAAAAAAAAAATGCATGTTTTTGGGGGGTTTAATGCCGCTATTCGTTTTCTGGCAGCCAAGCACAACTTGGGCATTTCTGTGTAGTAAGATATTGCCTATAGATAATAAAATAAAACACAAAAAAGACAGCCTGGAGCCGCACTGAGATTATACAATTGTTCCGCAAGACGCCCTTCACACACATTCAAAATGGCTGGCCTCCAGACAGCCAGGAAGGCCCCTCCAAACCACAGGGTCGTAAAAAAACCACGACCATAACTTTTGTACCATCGCCATTCCCGGAACCCGGAACTGAGTGGAACGGCTTTCGAATTGTATAAAGGATTTTAGCAACCAACAATCGGTTCAGGGATCGCATTAACTCCAATAATCTTTTCTCACTCGTGTGGAAGACAAATAATTTTGCACTGTAATAATAAAAAAAGGCTGAGTGAAACCTTAAGTTCACCGAAGGCTTAATGCCTATACTTAATCGACGGCTAAAATTTCCATCTACATACTAACGCCCAATTTGAAATCTTTAAGATCACCCTTAACCAGTCTGCTTAGCCCTTATAAATTGCTTCATAGATTCATTATATACATATAGATTAATCTATGTAGTCCCATAACAAACCCATCACTAACTTCTAGCTGCAATCATCTGCTTTATATTCGATTATATTAACAGGGCCCATCATGGTCTGCAATTCCGCATGGTATAATCTACATCTTCCAGTACACTCAGCCTTTTTTGACCGAATATTCTACACATTACCATATTTTCAAAGACCTAAAGACGTTGTTCATCTTTCAAAATTAATGTTAAAGTATGATACCCATACAGAAGACTTAAAAGTAGGATAATTTTGAAACATTTAATTTTTAATTTTAGGAAGATAAGGATGGTGCTAAGTCGAGGCCAAACAAATCTTGAATATAATTTTTTCTAGTTAAATTTAATTTTTACAATTGTTACGAATTCTAAAGGGGAGCGTGGTAGCTCAGTAAGTAGTGCGATGAGTTGCTATCCCGAAGCTTCCGAGGTCGAATCCGGCTTTGGCAGATAAATTATTTAATCTGCTAACAGTCATTGAAAACTGTGGCATATGAGGACCCTCCTAGGGTCATCCATCCTCTATAAAGTGGGTAGGGGAACATGGGGTACAGTGAAACAAAATAGTTTTCCCACAAAATATTTGAATCTGACCAGTGGCACCCCTAGTCAGTAAACTGTGAGTTAATTACCTGCTGTTGATTTAGTTTCAAACTGGCTACCATTGTATAGAATCACGTTAGATCAGAGTGTTTGTTTTTCCTGGTAGAAAGTAAATTTTTGACCCTTCGTAATAATCTGTATTGCGTAATTTTACTTGTGTTTACCGAGTATTGTGTTATATTTTTGAAAACAACATTGTTTGCAGTATAGACACGGGTAAGTAACATTAACGTTAATCAGTTAGCTTATGTGTGAAAACGTTGTTTTTGTTTTTCTGGCATGTAGGGCACATTGAAACATGAATCACTGGGGCACAGTGAAACGCTTCACTCTGCCCCATAGGATTTAAAAATGTACTATTTTTGCAAAACTTTTATTTTTTAAGTAATTTTAACACGTCAAAGTAAATTCTTGTCCTTGCTATGACCTTTTATGCTAAAAAATTTTTTTTTAAGATGTGAAAAATGGTTCGTAATTACAAAAGAACTACGAACATTGCTTCATTTTCTGAAGTTTCCACGAAAGAAGCTGTCAAACTTGTCCTGAGCGGAATGAGTATTCGTGCACCTGCTGAAATGAAAGGTGTGAAGTATCCAACTCTTTTCAGATATGTACGTAAGTCAAAAATGCATGATGGTGAACAGGAAGAACTGAAGTTTAGACCCAATTATGATTGCAGAAAAGTGTTTTCTGTTGAACAGAAGAAACGTGCACTGGTACGGTACAAAAACCTCCAAAAGTAGTAGCAGAAAAAGGTGTAAAACAAGTTAGCAAGTGCAGGAGAGCAGAAAAAGGAACATCTGTGACAACATGTTGCATTGTTTCTGCTAATGGCAACACCATTCCTTCCAGATATGATGCTTTTCCCTAGGGTTTACTTCAAAGCCCATATGATTGATCATGCTCCTCCTGGAACTCCGGGGCTAGCTAACAGTTTAGCTTAATGACAGCCGAACTCTTCGTAAAGGTCATGAAGCACTTTATTAAACACTCTAAAAGTTCAAGAGAGGAACCAACTTTACTTCTCTGTGATAACCACGAAAGTCATTTATCAATCGAAGTGTTACAAATAGAGAAGAATAATGGTGTCACAGTTCTAACATTTCCACCACATTCCACCAATAAGTTGCAACCTCTAGATGTTGGCATTTTTTAAGGCATTTAAGACATATTATAATGCTGCTGTTCACAATTGGCTTATGGAATACCCTGGTCCAACATTCTCAATTTATAACGTTGCGAGCTGCGTGAATATAGCTCACCAGAAGGCAATGACACCCCACCATTATAGCAGCATTTCGCAAAACAGGAATTGTTCCTTTTGATAGAGATGATTTTGCAGAATCAGACTTCCTAAGTAGCTACGCCTCTGACCGTCCTTTTGAAGCTTTGGTAGAACAGGAGTCATTGTTGATGGAAAACAATCTCGAACCATAGGCTCCATGTGCAAATGAACTCACCACGTCTACGGAAAATTTGCAAGTTTTCAAATATTCTCCTGAAGATATCCGTGCTCATACCTAAGCTAGTAAAAGGAAAAATGAAAGACGTGGCCCCAGGAAGGGCAGAAGTATCATTGCTACCAGCTCACCAGAAATGAAAGCACGACAAGAAAATTGAATCCACAAAAAGGAAACATTGCAAGTTAAGAGGACAATTTTGCAAAGAGACACTTTTTTCGGATTCTAGCAGTGACAAAACCGATGCAATTATCCTGGGCGATTCTGACAATGATGAAGAAACGCGTGAAGAACTAACGTCATCATTAAAGCCAGATGAGATTGAGGATCTGGACAGTGATCCAAAGGCAGATGATTATGCCTTGGTGCAATTTGAAACCTCCGGCAGGAAGAAATATTATATTGGTGTTGTAACCAAAGAAAAGTACTATGAAGTAAGCTTTTTTAGGAGGAGCACAAAAAAGGATAATTCATTTCTAAAGCCTCCTAAAGGATTTTCTCAAAACCTGTTCAGTGTGGACAAACAAAAAGACTCAGGAGCTACTTATCATTTGGAATTGACTTTTCTTCTATAAATATGGGATACAACTCTATGAATATTTCCTCAAAGTTATTGAAGAGTTGTATTTATTTGGTAGCTGTGGACATTCTTATTCTACTATTGTGAAAAATTCAAGTTTTTATACATAAATCCTAAGTAGCTAATATCATGTCAGCATTAAGAATGTAGTTCTTTAAGCCATAATGCCCAAAAACTATTATTCTCATGTATTTTTGTTAAAAACCTGATAAATGATTCATGTTGAAATGTGTGTATCACTGTGCCCTATCACCTGTTTCAGTGTACCCCACACGTGGGCCACAGTGAAAGAAATGCAAGGTTAATTTCAAATTATAATTACAGATACCAGAAACAATTTCTCAGCTGTGAAATATGTGTTGTACAATGGGCAAATAGGCATCTAATTATCCTATGTATCACAACGTCATTGGAATAACTAAAAGTGGATTTACAACTAAATTTCGATTATTTGTTTCACTCTGCCCCCTGTCCCCCTACCCCTAATTGGGCAAAAACCTGGCGTTTGAGCGTGATATCGCACAAATCGCCTCCTTGGACAACCATTATCCTTGAAACAGTAGAATCTCTACCAAGTACTGAACCTAAGACCCTTTGTGGGTTGTAGTGGTACAGACTTTTTTAAAAGGATCAGAATGATTGCTGAGTTCGATAATTCTTGGCAAGTATTTTCAAAAACAGTTATCAACAGTATTCCTGTTATAGTTAACATTAAGCGTATACAATTATTTTTTCAAGTCCTTATCTTATTTATGAGAAGCGAGGGGATGGTTGACTGGAAGATAGACGTAAGGAAGAAAATAGTTGGGGGTGCAAATAGTGTTTTTATTTGACTGCACCCCCAACTATTTTCTTCCTTATCTTATTTAGTTTTAAATATATTTAATCTATTTTCCCCCTTAAAACACCATGGTTTTAGGCAAAGAGCTCAACTATTATTGAAAATTATAATTAAATATTATGCTGTAATACACAAGTATTTCTCAGAAAAGATATGCTCTCATGTGAAGCTCGAGGCTGGGGTAGGAGGGAACTGCATTGCAGAGCCGAGGTAAGCTGGCAGACACAAGGGCTCACTGCAGTTATTTTCGAGTGCACTCAGCGGCCCAGCTCGCTTCACTATCTCCTGCACTCAACGGGAGATATCGGGAAATATTTCGCCAGCAATTGAGAGAAAAATAAAATATTGCTTTTTTTTATTTAAATGACTATACATAGACATTTTTTTTTCACCAAGCGATGAGATATATTCACAAATTATAAAATTCAGTGTTGCACGGCTCAAACAAAACAATGTCAGTCAGAGGACTTGTGGAATTAAATCACCATCAAATAAACAAAATTTTTCTTTTGAAAGATTCCTTCATCTATCAAATCAAGTAAATGGATTCTAAAATACAAGTCTAAATAATTTAAAATATATAATAAAAATTCATGTAACATTCAGCTGACGTACTTACACAAGTATTCTCAGGAACTTGGACAGATGTTTTTTTTTGTTGAGGGAGGTCCGATACAAAGAACTGTATATTTACAGACCCGGTGAACTAACCACTTCTTCAAAATGAGTGAACCGGAATCGTGTTATTCTTGTAGTAATAAAGGTGCTAAGTCAGGGATTGGGTAGAAATGGAGTTATTGCTCTGTATCTCTTTTTTGATTCTCTCATACTATAGTAATAATAAATTATTTATTTATTGTTGGACAAGTCCCTTCAGAATAATAAAACAATAAAATAAATACGAGTTATAATTTTAGAGTAAATTATAATCACTATTTAATTAAAATAAATTTAGATATAATACTATATCTACAGCCATATTGAATACGTTGTTGAATAAATAGGAATTTTCTACAGAATTTCTCCCACTTAAGGAAGTAGAATCGTGTTATTTTTCTTAGCGAAGGGGCTGAGTCAGGTATTGGCTTGAAATGGAGTTGTTGCTAATATTTCAACGCCATTTCAAACCAAAAACTAGAAGAATAACACGATAACTCTTCCCTCTCTGGAGATGTAATATATCACATTGTAATAAACATTTGGCGTACTTAGGTAGGTATTCTCAGAAACGTACACATATTTTTAGTTAGCTGAGTGAGGTCTGTTACAAAAAAGGGCACACAATCTTCAAATGCATTTAGTTAAAAAATATTTTCTCGATTCAATGTACTTATTTTTCCTATTTTGTTATTTAATTGAAAAGCTATACTTAAAATATGGTACATAGATAGTCTGGGGATGGAGTAAAAAAAACACTAAATAAGACAAACTTATTTATTATAAGTGCTGACGTTTCGACCTACGTTGTAGGCCATCTTCAGGGCTATGAGGAAAAATCAAACAGAACAAAAACCACTATAAAAAACATTGCAATACCCAGAAAGAATATAATAACAGAAAAATTGAAAAGTAATGAAATTAGTGATGAATATAATATTATGAATAAAATATTACAAGATTATAAGAGTACAAAAAGGTGGTAATGGCAAGTAAAGATAGAAAAAAAGGGGGATGAACAATAAGATAAAATACTTATTCATCTTATGAAAGTGAGTATTTTTTTTAAAAGATTGAAGGAAAACTGATGGAGCTAATTGATAAAACCATTAATCGAATTCATTACAGTTTAAGTTGAACATCCATACCATTTGGGAAACTTTTGCTTAATGCTTATTAAATAAGCATAAATATAACTAAGTGTTTTTTTAAATTTTAGTATTTTAGTAGTTAATAACCAAATGGGGAGTACGGGATGCCTTCCTCAATTACATAGATACTTACCTTGATTCTTATCTATAAACAAACATTTTTTAAATGTCAATAAAACCTAATTACAATTATGTAAATTAATTTACATTAATATTTAATAATTACTAATATTCAGTTGGTATATATATTTATATTATTTTATACCAATATTAGATATAGATTGATAGTTGATTACTGATCGTAGAAGCCAAAGAGTGTAGCCGCCTAGGAGACGTTATTTTTAAGAATTAGTGAGCCTAGGTTGCAGCTTAAAACTCTCCCTAATATCCAACATTTTAGAAAGTCATTCTTTTTGAGTGATGGTAGGTGGGCTGGTAGATTGCCGAGTAGAGACATGCTCTGCCCACATATTCTATTAAAAATGACGTCTTAAAAATCCTACACTAAGCTGTCTATAATCTTAAATATGTTCCTTCGAAAACTTCATCATCAATATATCGATTCATGTTCTAATCTTAAACTGATGAGAGGTTATATTTTATGAACTTGAACTGTTCAAATACTTTATAGGACAAAATGGAATATAAGTTAAGAAATGTATTCGCATTACAATATATAATATACAACAGAAAATATTACTAATTTAGTTTAGAAGCGAAAATTACCAACGTAGTAAATCTATTTAAACGAATCAATTACCTCTGAGCTGTTTTATTCCTTTTATTTATTTCTTTTATTCAACTATAATTTTTCAAACTCCAGGAACTTCAATTAAGTTTGGTTATAAAGAAGGTCCTCCATGGGTTTACGCAGCCTCTATAAATAGGTCACCCAAAATAAGGGGGAAACCAGGCAGTTGAAAGTGATCTAGGACAAATCACCTCCCAGCACAAACCGTTGTCCAAGAAACAACACTGTCCCTATCGTATACTGAACCCCATATCCTTCATGAGTTGTCGTGATAAAGGTTTTTTTTATTGTTATAACCTAAGATGGATGAAGTTATTTTTCATTAAATTTATTTGTTTGTTTTTAATGTATTAAGATAACAGCTTTAGAACCAGAAATATAAGGTAATAGATGAAGATATTGGAAAGGGAAGGGAAAGATGCAGCGAGAACTGAGAGAGTGCAGGCTCCCCTCCCGAAGTCGAGGTCGCTCTCATCAGCTTTTTCTGGAACCTCTCTGGAATGTGGTCCAGCCTCGCCCGTCCACGTGTCTCTAACAGACCAAACTGCTTTTTTATATTTTTATTTTTACCATTGCCCAGGTTTTTATCCAACAACGGTCTCCTCTCGTGGTGTAAATATCGCAGGATTTAACAGAGAATAAACACAAGATAGGGTAGAAGTATTTAGTAGACAGGACAAGCCGATCAGGAGAAAAAACATATCCAACCTAAGATATAGTAAATCCTTCCTCAGATATATAATTACTGCTGAACAAACAGAGGGTAAAAAACAAAAAGACAAGAAGGAGATAACAGCTGCAGCTAGAACGTTTTTTAAAGCCTCGTTGGGGGAATTGGACGCTCCAATCTGGCTAATGGGTTTAATTTGTAAAGTTGCAATCCTACTCGACGGGTCTCTGATGTGAAAGCACCAGGTAGTGTAGTGATCAAGTACAAAATATGGTTGAACAAGGATATCCATTTCTTTTTTAAATAAAAAAAAAACAGACTTAATTGATTTCCAAATTTATTATAATATCACCGGTTTAAAAAATAAAACTATTAAGGATACTTATGATGAATTTGAATAAGTATATGGACAGAGTGTAGCTTTAGGGCTCCGCTAATCCATCGATTTACTCTCGGATTTAAATATGACAAATCCAAAATCTTTCGTAAAATCCTTATCCCCCTTACTTTGTTACAAACAAAGTCATTCATGATGACCTCAATTTACTATTTGTTGCTGATTTGGCCCGAACCCGACATCAATCTTTTCATGAAAAACTTTATTCCACTCGAATCCAGTAGTTTCAAATCCAGCTTCCTCTTCAATTTCCGACAATCTTCCGTGGCGCCTGAAAAGACGATGGCTTTGTGATCTTATAAGTTGAATTTGTTATTTGAGTATTACCACTGGGTATGTTTCCATACTTGCCTACATCCATGTCATTATGTATCATTCATTCTATTTACTTGTTTTATTGTTATAATACAATTGTAAGAACACACTATGTTCTGCTTTAACAGAGGTCCTATAACTGACAATATAAGATTTATATTTTATAAATATAAATATAAATTTTTTAATAAAATAATATAAATTTTTTAATAAAATAATATCAATTTTATCATATAAAATTTATTGTATATACCAATATACTAGAAAACAACCAACAATGGAGCATTACAACTGATATCAAGGAATAAAAAAGTACTATACCCATTAAAAATAGTAATAATATCATTCCTTGACATTTCACCATCCGGTAATGAATATACTGAATAAAATTTTGATATCATCTAATCTAAATTATATATATTACTTTGCAATGTGATATGATAGCATCACAGTATGCTATACTAACACAGAAAAAAAATATAGCAGGGGGAATAATGACAATTTGGGATGTTAGGTAGGCGATGGATCATGTTTGAAAGCTATGATTTTTACATCAGAGTGATTAATGATAATGTCTGTAAATAAATCAACAGCTTTCCGATATGCGGAAATCTCTCTCCTCCCCCCCCTCTCTCCATCTATGTATCCAACTCACTCCCTATCCCCTTTTTTCACTTCTGCTATGAGAACCAACATGTTTGACTTCTTAATTTCAGAATAACGGATATAACATTGATTTCTGTTGTAGTTAACTGGAAATTATTAAATAGAACTCAATAATACAACCCACAAAGCTATACCTATGCTGAGCACGGTACCGTTGGAGCTGTAATATGTAAAAAGGTGCCAAGAAGCTCATTGCTATATGTAGTAGAGAAATGGACAAGTGCTGCTTTAGGAGAACAGCTACTTGCCACTGAGATGGACTACTGGAGGAGATCTGCCAGGGTACCCAGGCTAGAAAGAAGTACTTATATTGCAGTCAGAGAGCGAATGCAAACCTAACAAAATCACATAACAAAATATAGATAAAAATAGATTGGAATGGTGCGGTCATCTCAGAAATATGAAGGAAGAAAGATTGCCCAATTTAACTTTCAATTGGAACGCTGAAGTGAGTAAACGGCGAGGAAGAGTACGGAAAGAAATCGAAAGTTTTGGAATTCAGTAGAAATTATTTTAAAATTCTCAAAGATTTAAACCGTGCCTACATAACATAACAGGTAATGTATTTTTATTAAGCAGACGTGGAAGTCGCAAATAGTGCTGAGAGACAAGACGAAGAGCAGGGGCTGGCTTGAGTTCTGGATTATTCCCAGGGGAGATGACGGCACGTGGCCAGCGGGTGAAATCGTCCAGACGGTCCTCATGTTATGTAATTCCTGTTAATTCACGGGCAGAGCGCCTTAGTCATCCTCAATGGGAGTGAATGGGATGGAAGAGCACTCGAGAAATCCAGTAGTAAAACCTACTTCTGCAATCTCCAATGAGTATTTGAGTTGCGTCACCTTCCGAGAATAGCTGACAGGCTGCTCTGATATGTAATCTGGAGGAACGGTGTGACTCGATCCTAGTCAGTTAGTTCCGTCTGAAAATAACCACTTCAGTTCCCCAATTCAAGGTTAGGCGAAGGAAATGGTTATCATTTGTATCGGTATCGCAGACTGTCACTTCGAGTTAAATCACAACAAGTTTTAACTTTTCATTCGTTTAATTTTTGATATTTTCCAAAAATACAAGTTATCGTGAACTTTAGTATGGAAAAGAAAATGTAATTATGGGTAATGAGTAGATTTCGGTAATCATTTCAAGGAGAAATAATACTTTCAACTAAGTATTGATGATAAATGTTTGTTAAAACGTTAATTTCTAGATGAAATGATTACCGAAGTATAAACTTTTCCTATAATTCTTTTTTCCACACTGAAGCTCATACTAACTCGTAAAATATTAAAAGGGAAACGAATGAAAACTGGCTCAACTCGAAACGACACGCTGCGGAAAAATTACCTTAACTTTCCATTCGTTTCTTTTTCAATACTCTCGAAAATAGAAATAAAAAGTGAGTTTCAGTATGAAAAAAGAGTGTAGTTATAGGAAATGTGTGTATTTCGGTAGCAATTTCATCAAGGAATGAGTATTTCAAAAAACCTTTCGAAGCATAGATGATGATGATGAAATGAATGAAAAGTTAAAACTGTTTGTGACTTAACTCGATGCAAAAACCGTGTCATTTCCTAAGTGAGGTGCATCGCTATGATAGTAGGTTATTTAAACTGACACGATTGATGAATAAAATAAAAAACAGTATATAAACTATGGATATATTTTTTACATTATTAACTTGTACCACTATTACCATGAAGGGTCTCATGGCAAGATGGTACATGGTAAGGACTACCAAGAAAATAGTAGAGCAGAGCAAGGAAATGGTATTAGTTCAAAGATGGTGATTAACACCATCGTTATGATTATTTAAAGATTGAAAGTTAATGTCAAATCAACTTAACATTTATTTATTTGATTACTTAAATATTTATTTTTCCTCTTTCCATAGGCGGAGAATTAGCAATACATTACGGTAACAAACAAAAAACCATTAATACTACAATCAATGAAGAATCTTGGATTCAGTATATATGGTAAAGACTATAACGTTTCCAAACAAACGAATGCAGATGATATGAGCGAGAACACACTCAACCCCCAGATTTTTCCCCAATTATGGGTACCCACTTTAATGAGATTGAGCCAGCCCAAGGAGGGTCTGCATATTACACTGGGTATCTGTGGCAGTAGACATATTAAAATAAGCCGGAACCCGGAACCTTCAGGACAGCGGCTCAGAGTTCTACACACTGGTCTCCTCCATTCCTTAACTGAGCAATAACATACTCTCGAATTTCATAATTAAGTTATTTCTATTGTTCATTCCTGAAATCAAGACGAAAATAGTCCTCTTGCATGATATACCAAAAAACCCAGAACACTTCGAGGACAAATCTTTCAAGAAGGAAGAATATATAATAAATCTTACCGTTATCGATCCGTTCAATAGCCTTTTGAGAATGTTATTTATTTTATGTAAATTTCTTACAATAAAGTCTGTATCTAATTAGTTATTATAAATAATAATTATAATATTGGTAAAATTAGAAAAGATTTATATTTTATAAAACAATTATGTTAGACTGTACAAGAACATGTGACAACATAATGGTTTCGTGCCATTTGCCACATGATCTTCAAGCCCTGTAGCCCACATGAGTATTTCTAGCCCTGATTTTACTAACGTGAAGACTGCAAAAGTAATAATATTTTTTCTAGGTTAAGCTAATAATATTTGTTGCGGTTTCCTTATTGACTTGGCCTTATTCCGATCGATAAAATGAGGTAATTTTGTGAAGTAATTATGTTTATATTATCTATAAAACTGTTACATAACTGCTGTTATCGACGAGGTGTAGCTCTCATACAGTTTTATTGTTTAATAGTGTCTATTCACAATTCAGGAATTATTTTGACCAAATTCGCTTAATGATATTGTAAAAATCAAAGGAATAAGAAGGCTGGTGGTTTACACTGGGTCAATATTATTTCTTTCTTACCTTCCACCCAATAAAAAAAACATTCATATTTATTTTTCTCTTCAAAAATAAAAACATTTAAAATTATAACAATTAATAAAAAAATAAATTATAATAATATACGAGCATAATGACGTAAGTAAACAAGATCCTTCAATGAACATTCTTCCCCTTTTATACATCGCAAAAATTGCGAGAACACAGGGATATAGTATGAGTGAAGAGAATGGATTTGTCTGGCTTGGATGCGACCCTTGGTAGCTCATTTGGTAGAGCACCACAACAGGAATGTGGGAGACCCGGGTTCGAATCCCGGCCCTGGGCATTTATTTTCTCTTAAAAAATAAATATATTTATATTTATAGTTTATTTTATGAAATTTAGAACAAAAATCTAACTCCAATATCTCCCAGTTCCAATACATAAATCGCCACAACGTTACTTCTCTGAGCCCGAGATATGTGATGGTAAAATTTTGAAAACGTTCGGATGTACAATAAAACTATGGGTTTCATACTAGATATATAATGCATATTCGATTCAATTTGGGTCGCTTAACTAAATCACAACAAAAATAATAAAACAGGCATAATAAAAAATGAATAAAAGAAAAAAACACAAAATCATAACAATAAACAGAAATCCATAACAGAATAATATAAATATGAATTTATATTAACACAAATCGTAATTAAAAAAAAAAAAATATATATATATAGAATAATTGTATAGAAAGTAAAGATACTTTTACATAATGTACCTTATTATTTAACTTGTCATACTTTTTTCTTACTCTTTGTATTTCTTTACATTATTATCAATTATGTAGATAAATTATGTTACTCATTTATGAGGCGTGGAGATGCAAAAGGGGAAAAATCATTTTAAATGTTTTTTTTTCCTCAAGGTAGTATCCTTGGCCCAATCCTTTATACAGTTTATACAGCTGACATCCCAACTCATCCTAATACTATCCTTACCACATATGCTGATGATACATGTGTATTATCAGTCAATACCAATCCAGTTATTGTATCCCAAAGCCTCCAATCCCATATCACTGATCTTGAAGAATGGTGCCAGAACTGGAGAATTAAAATAAATTCTCAAAAATCCCATCAAATCACTTTTACCTTGCGTCGTAAACCAATGACTTCCTGCCCTTCAGTATCCTTTAATAATATCCCACTTGTGCCTGTAGAACAGATCCGATACTTAGGGTTGCATCTCGACAAACGATTAACCTGGAATCCTCATACAAGACTGAAAAGACAAGAAACCGCTCGACGTTTTAGGCTTCTTCAACACTTACTAGACAAACGCTCTAAGCTCCCAATCAATTACAAAAGACTCATCTACATGACCATCATACGACCTATTTGGACTTACGGAGTAGAGCTTTGGGGCTCCACTAAGCTATCGAATTCTTCTCGTATCCAATCCCTACAATCCAAAATCCTTCGTAAAATCCTCAACGCTCCTTATTTTGTTAAGAATATAGTCATCCATAACGACCTTAATGTCCTATTTGTTGCTGATCTGGCCCGATCCCGGTATCTATCCTTTCATAACAAACTTCATTTCCACTCAAACCCTCTAGTTTCAAACCTAGCTTCCTCTTCAATTCCCGATAATCCTCCGAGGCGTCTGAGAAGAAGATGGCCACGTGACCTTCTTAGTTGAACCTGCGATTTGAGAAATTCCAGTGGGTAGTTTCTCTACTTGTCATTATATCATGTCATTATGTATCACTCAGCCAATTTACTTGTTATATTACTGTAATATAGTTGTAAATATCAATAAATAAATAATAAAAAAAAAAAAAAATGTTTTTTTACAAATTTAGCGTCCTCTATGCGGTGCTACATGGTTCACCATTCAAAACATGTCAAACCCAATCTAATTTTTCTAAAAATAATTGTCTCAAATAAATAATCATTTCATAATAACCTGAATTATACATATGTTTGTTGTTCCTGAAAAATTTTCAAATTTGGATTTATCCCCTTTTGCATCTCAACGCCTCATATATTCCTATTATAAATCTATCTGACGCTCTGTATTTCTCTATTTTTCGACAAATTCTAAATATAAATTCTGTAATTTTTACTGGGCACTGCAAAGATTTATATATTTTTCAAATTGTTTTATTTGAAAAGAAAAGATATGTCATGGACCGGGACTCGAACCCGGGTCGTCCAGATCGCTAGTCTGGAACTCTACCAATTGAGCTATCCCGGCTACATCAGGCTCGTTCCCCGGTCATGGTCGTATCCTTTCTTATCGCTGATCCGATGTCCCGGTTCTGGACATATCTTTTCTTTTCAAATAAAAATATTTAAAAATTAATATAATCAATAACTAATATAATAAAATAAAGATTTATATAGTTTTTTCTTTTTCTTTCATAGCCCTGAAGATGGCCTACACCATAGGCCGAAACGTTGGCACAATTAAAAAGTAAGTTCTGTTTAGTTGTGTGTAATCATTTACTGCACCCCCCCCCCTCCTTGACCAATTCTATCCATCATTAGAATTATCCAGTCACCTTTTTTAGACTCAATCATACTTATTGTTTAGTTTTTTTTACGTTCTATCAGTTAAATTATAAATATTTTTAGAAATTAGCTAAGCACAAAGCCACTGTACCTTTCTTCTTTAAGCCTTTACACAAACTACAACACTCTTTTGGAATTCTATCAATAAAAAATGGAATGCATCTATTTAAAAAATAAAAAAGCTATAGTATATATAAAAAAACTCATTCCAATACTTCGATTTTAGAATTACTTGTATTTTAATACAAAGAATGCAGTGAAGTACGAATAAGACAGAGCAGGACCCCCCTTAGGTGGAGAGGGGGTACCATCTAGTATACTATAAATATATATATATATATATATATATTATTTATATATTTATAGTATACTATAGATTAATTATATAATTGTTGTTACTAATAATGCCATATCAATTTTTACCAACCGAAGATCTTATCATACATCAATATATATTAGGATGATTTGGCAATTTTGTTTTCGAAAAGTGATGAGAGATAATATTGACCATGTGATCATTTTTTTCCCTGTAAAAGTTCTTTTATTTACTTTATCACTATTGTTATCAAGGAGCCATTAACATTTATCACGACGAGTTAACCTGATCGCAAACGACAATGTTTTTGTAAAAAAAAATTTTTTTAAATGCAGCTATTTAGCTAAAATTATATTTAAAAATGAAATATTAACTAATAGAAAAGTATTATATAATATACATAATTATAAATTATTCGAACGATGCGAAATACAATTAATTATTAAGTAATATATAATAATATTAAACGATAGTGAATAATACTCAGTAATACTGATTTATCTACTAGAAACAAGTCAATTAGTTATTATAGCTGAGCACCGTTTTATTTAACTTAATTATATTTTTATTTAATGCTCTCTCTAAATATTATTAACTATACCATTAACATAAAATAAATTCACCATTGTAAAGTACACACTTTCACAACCAATAGTTGTAAGAACAATTAATATTAATATATTCAAAAAGAATCTTTTATTAATCAACTGTAAATAGTAGTACATATATCGCAACTAAAGTATAATCCAACAAAGTTTTTTAGAACTGTTTCATTATTTTTTTTAAAATTTGATTTAATCAAAATTCCATTTACAGATTCATATAATTAACAGTAGTTGTAAATAACAAAACTTTTCCTTAACACCTGGGCTGTTAAAAATGTACTTGGTGAATGATTTGAGTTGGTAATCGGAGATAAAATTTGAAATATCTTTCGATTTGATATTTAAAAACAAAACAAAAAAAGTATGATAAAGAATCGCCTCAGGTTTGGCAAAACCTGCAGAACTTGACAAAATGTTTATGTTATTCTATGTAATTTGTTATACTCCATTAAGTGAAATGTATAGCGATTATTGACTTTTGCCTGGACAGGGACGATCTACTTATTTTCATTAACATAATTTTAATTCAATGAAACAGTTTTTTAAAAATAATGAGCTGAAATTAAGAATGGTAATTTTATCTCTTCCTCTTGTATACGGTACTTATATTCTACATGATAAAATTAATGGATTTTTTCTTTTGAGTTCAATTAAAAATTAATTAGTCTAGATTAATTTAAATAAAACTATTTTTTTAACCTGATGTCGCCGTTGTGTTCAATTTATGTACAGGATATTATTGCATATCGCTCCTTCAAAAGAAGTATTTGAATATTCCAGGTGATTTAAAAAATATAAAAATTTGATTATTTGAAAAGTAAAACATTCCTATTATAATGGCAGTAATGAAATTCTTTTATTAACCATTAGACAATTTTTAAGATTTTGAAATTATTTTTATTTTAACTTACTTCCAAAAAACTTCAAGTTCAAACATGATACAATTGAAAATATGACTTTATTAATAAAAACAAAAACATGTTGGAAATATTAGATATGTCGTTTCTGAATTAAAAAGCTCCAACCAATACTCTTGCAACTGAAGGATTAACTAAAAAATGACAACTTTTGAATTACATCGTTTTTCTTTTGAAGGACCGATTTATATGCATTTGTATTGAAAGACTTGCTTGAATGGATTTATGATTACAACCAAATAATATTTGAAGCTATTCTACAGCCTGTCGTTTCGAGTAGAGTCACATCAAGTTTGTACTATTCATCCTTTTCCCTTTTGATATTTTCCAAAAATACAAATAATCACGAGCTTTAATATGAAAAAGAGAATTTAATTAAAAGAAATTTGCATATTTTGGTATCCATTTCATCTAGAAATGAACATTTCAACAAACATATATCATCTATACACGGTTATGTTAATTGAAAATTTTATTTCTTTATGAAATGATTACCGAAATCTACTCATTACCTATAAATACATTTTCTTTTCTATACTAAAGCTCACGATAACTAGTAATTTTGGAAAATATTAAACATGAAATGAATGAACAGTTAAAACTTGTAACTCAATTCGAAGCGACAACCTGCGGAACAGATACCCTATTTTAGTTTTGTTTAAGAAATTCTAATAGGGGTTTAATTAAGGGTTTCGAAATAACTTAAGAAACACCATCCTACAATAAACTATTAAAATATTTCTAAAGCCGTTTTGGGCCATCGAATAACAAATTAGGTGATTGGGAGATTATACATGGACGAGAGCAGCTGACCAGAAGTCGTTAAAGAATTTCCTCCACTTCCACCGAGCTGCGTGATCTTGGTGCCTCAACGTCTTGTCACGACATCCACCTCGTCTTTCTCTTCACTTCTCCTTTCTTGTTCGTCATGGCGGTTTTTCTGTAACCGCATGAGAAATCTCTCTCAAAGGTCAGCCCATGCGTGATCCAACACCGAATTTCGTCTACGGCAATCTGTCAAAAGAGGAACTTCCTGTGGGAATTCCCACTCAGTTTTTGGGAACATGGCGGATTGCAGCATACAGTGTTCATTTATGTAAGACGATGTGGAGAGAGCTCCTTTTCGAGGAATATGCCTATCAAATATACGAGTAAGTCCTATGACTTATAAAGTTACTCAAATGACTAAACACAACAGGATGAATAAGCAGTGATGTATCACAAATTCATCAAGTGATACGATTTGTAATATTGCAAATTTCTAAATTTTAATATTAGATTAAATAAAACCCAAAACATAGATTTAAAAAAATGTATAAATAAATAAAAAGATATGGAGACAACATGAAAAATTACATAAAATAGAGAGAATCTATGGACCCAAGAAAACACAGGAAGGCTACAGGTTAGGATCCAACCATGAAATATACAGGGAGATGAAAGACGTGGAAACCGAAATAAGAACTAGAAGACTAAGGTTCTACGGGCACATGGTAACAATGGACCAAAGGAGACTAAAAAAGAAAGATAAAATCCGTGAATATAAGAGCGTAGGAGGGTAAGTAAAACAAATGAGAGAGGAAGCAGAAAAATTAAAAATAAGAATCAAAGACTTCCTGGACAGAGAACTATATGGAAAAGCTTAACGGAATTTGGGGTTCTTGTGGAAAATGAAGAAAAACAGAAGGGTACTGTCCAAAGAAAGGAAGCAAAGGCAAGCGGAAGTTACGAGAAAATACTGGGAGAAAACAAAGACGAAAATGAGAAAAGAAAAGTAAAGATATTCGCGTGGTCTCAAAAGGCTGTTTCGTGAAAAAAAAATGATATAATGTTGACTTTCAGGTACAAAAGTAAATGATGTATGGTTTAAAAATACACGTTCTCAGTTTCTTTTGTGTTTTTTCTCTTGAAATCTTGAAAAATCGCTAAGAAAAAGCTTTTTAATTTAATTTCCCCCCTAAAATAACTTTCCAGTGCATTTCAATAAAAAAAATATACCTATAAGTAAATTTAAATTTCCAGAATTTTTTTAAATTCTAAAACCATCAGTAATTTAAAACAAAAATCGTAAGTACTACTCCTTAGCTAAATACAAGCAGATGCCAAACTACAAAAATGACCTAGAAAATAAAAATTGTCTTCTCAGTTGTGATAATTAACACATACATAAGAGAAGATTCTGATAAGAATTAATTCTTTTCACAGTTTCTTTATAAAAAATATAAATAAAAAAGATATTTTGTAATTATTTTCTGATTATATATTTAATTAATTATAATTTTTCAGTTTTGAGTAATGGTTGTAATTGACTAATGCTTTATGGTTATAAGTAAATAAGAAATCTTAATTTATAAACTCGTTCATTAAATTCTTGTGGCTTCGGTGATTAATGGTTTTTAAGTTAATGATCAATAAGTTACAAGCTCTGACGAAATCAGATGTCTGTTATAACTTATCAGCGTAGGTGCTGACGTCAGATGACGTGATATATGGATTTCGATTCGAACTACGTCAAGAATGGCGACAAAAAAATTATCTGTCATCGTATGAGATGATCATTCTGTAAGAATAAGAGGATTTGTGTGTGAGGATTGAATATGTGATACACAGTATATAGAACTCGATTAACACTTCAATCTCAATGTATAGTAAATAATTTCTTATCGAATAATAAATAAATAAATAATTAATTATATAAGAAAATAATTCAAGGATAGAAAAATTATTATTGGGAAACAAAATCATAGCAATGATTATTAGGCCAACAGGAATTGTCGAGAAATTTCAAATAAACAGTTCTAATTTTTAAATTAAAAATTTATTAATATGACATAAAAAATGTTTAAAGTTTTATCCTAGAAAAGACGAGAAACAACCAATATATTAATCGATAATGATTATCGATGGAATCGTTTTAAATATTTGATACAGTAAGGGCAATGAATAAAAAAGTTGGGCCGTTGAACCAATCTTCATGAATTCACCATTTAACCACAACTACTTCCCAACCATTTTACAAATGTGTGTTTTTGTAAATAAAATTTCATTCGAATATAAATGAATAAGTGGATATTGTTTTAATGGATGTTCAAGAATTAAAATCGATATTTTAAGTTATACTAATCGCATTCTATAAACATTCAAAATTTATTTTCATCCTACAAAATTTTATTAATAAACAACCATAACAATATATAGAATCCATGTTGTTGCCCCAGGGTATTTTAATCACATTACATCATCAATGAATCTTTCTCATACTGAGAGTGGTTCATCTATCTTATAAAATTACTTCCAAGATTTGTTTGGAAACTAAATTTACAGAATGGAATAAGTGAAACACTTTGCGTAGTAACTCCGATCAGGATCAATGCAAAATGAAGATCTATTACATAATTGCTATAATAAAAAAAAAATTAGTGGCCTTAAATTTTTTTAAAGTGAGTCAAATGTCCGTACTCGTGCCCTCCTTTAAAAGGGGTGCAAAATGGTGGTCCTGAGCCTGTGTTGTGCCAGGCACTCGTTAAAGACCCCTATCCCAATTAGATCTGGATACGCAAAATTTAGTTCCTACTGTAGCATCGTCCGATTAGCCGTAGCAGCACAAAATGACATCAAGTAAATAAACGTTAAAAACGTTAAAAGTTAAGAAACCTTTAACTTTAAAACATTCATATATATTCACTGTATTATAGATTCTACATTATTCCCTTTTCTGGTATGATGACTTTGACAAAAGAAATAACAGCCTAGACTTGGATTTAGACTTTGGACCTACTAAAGTTTAAAAATGACTTGGATAATGGGTGTTGTCAACTAATTTTATGGCCTCGCATATATTTTGTTTTTCACTTCGGTAAATTCTCTACTTTTCTTAAACTTTAAAGATATTCCAACTGAGTTTCAACAAGAATTATCATTTTATTATTTAGATAGATATCATCAGG
Source organism: Troilus luridus (assembly GCA_964056705.1). Taxonomy (NCBI): domain Eukaryota; kingdom Metazoa; phylum Arthropoda; class Insecta; order Hemiptera; family Pentatomidae; genus Troilus; species Troilus luridus. The sequence goes on along the minus strand of OZ057412.1, from coordinate 58,783,710 downwards.
AATTCTAAATCATTTCTATTAATTGTCTTATTAAATAAGACTGAATGATTTTATACACTTGAAAGCCAACGTTTCGACCCACATTGCAGGTGTTTTTCAGGGCTTATGGGATCAAGGGTTGAAAATGAAAAACTAATTTGAAGAGGTGTGGTGCCCTTACTTTCAACCTTGATAAAATCAAAGGTGGACTGATATTTTTTTATTAAAAAGAATTAGGAAAAAAAGAGTCACGTCAGTTACCTCACCTGGGGTGAAGTGACATGTTTCTTTTAAATTGACCCATATAGACTCTTAAATATTAAACATTATTATGTTTAATATTAATTCTCTAAAATAAGGAGGACTATATATTTTTTATTCTAAAGTTTCGACCCATATTGCAGGTCTTTTTCAGGGCTAATAATAATTATTTAAGTAGTCGGCTGTCAACCCTGAAGAAGATTTCCAATGTAGATCGAAACAGTGACTTTCAAATAAACAGTTCCACCCTATTAAAGGATTTTTCTGACCTCCACCCAAACCATTTTCTTCCCTATAATATATATGGTCAACTAATATTTTTTTTTTTAAATGATATTTTTTATAATATGATAATAGGATAATGTTCAATCAAGGATGATAAAAATTGTTAAATAAATATGTTAAAACCCTTGACTGTAAAAGAGGTATTTTTTGCCCAATTTAAGAAGATTGTGAAAATGAGCAATATGAGTTTGGAATGGTATTTATATTTCGTTAAATTATCTATTTCGATCGTTAATTCAACGAAATTTAAAGAAGTGCTAGAAGTCAATGAAGACCTTGAAATTGAAATGATAAAGTCCTTGAAATTGGATGCTTCCTCAGCAAATGAGGGGAAGTCGTGACTGGCGCACCCAGTCTACTAAGCGTACAACCATTACAAATAATAATAAAAAATAAAAAAAGCATGGATTGCCAACTAGCCAAACATGGTAAAATTATGAATTGTATTCATTTAAACGAACCGATTCCGACTCACGTGCCTTGAATAAAACATGAGTTGTGAATCACCTGAGGTCGCTTTCCCGTCAATAATGGACAAAGCTAAGGTGATTCATCCAAGTTCTGTAATCGTCTTGTAGTGGATGATGGGGGAAACGGTAAGGCCTCTTTGGTAGGGGAGAAGTAACGATTTACGACTGCTCGGGTGCGAGATTTAATTATATAATAAAGTAGGGACAATAAAAGATTTTATTAGAGAATTACCCCCAGGTGATCTAATATAAATGTGAAAGTTTCATAACCTCAATCAAGGCTAACTAAATATCCAGTACTTGGATTTTACATATACATATATATATATATAATCGGAGGACAAAGCTGATAATGAGGGAATTCCAGCTAGGACACAGAAACCTGCATCCCGTCAAAAATTCCTTGTTGGCCTTGGCTGACGAGCTAGTTTTACTAGCTGCAAATGGAAAAGACCTCACCAACATAACAAAAATGTACTCCAAGAGGGGAATTATTATCAATAAATATAAAAATTAACCAGGAAAACACTTAATGCATGCGGATAAGGAACACCCCTAATAATAAACAGGGTACCGATGGTTGTAGGACAGAGATCAGAGCAGGTGATCATCTCAATGAAAGCGGATACTTTGACGAGGAAAAAGAACCGTGGTCGAAAGAATCGGAGAAGCAGGAAAGATGTTTAATATGAATTCCTTCCTTCATAACCTATCTTTCTCTTCGGAATCGTGGGCCCTAACCTCAATACACAGAGTCAGGTAAAAGCAAGATAGATGAGGTACTTGTGAAACATAGAAAGGAAAACTCGGAGAGATAGGAAACGAAACGCCAACATACATGCTAATAAAGATTATGGTGATGATAATATATTTATATGTACACAAACCATGATTGCTAAACAAATAATCGCTCAGTGACTCATAACAACATGTCCAAGAAAGAAAAAAAGAGGAGATATTATTGCATCATTGTGATAAATGATCTTGGCTACAATAATGTAATGCAAATTACCTTGTTAGTTTTTAAAAATTCAATTGATCGTTAACGACTATTTCAGCTAGGGTAATAATAAATTTTTGTTCACAATAATAACTATGATTCAGAATAATGTAAAGGGTTAAAATAAAACCATAAACTGTGCCAACCTCAACATATAGGTCATTTCACAACATATATACCCCAACAGAGAATAATTCAAAATTAGTGAAATTGATTACTGTCATAAAAATTATTATTTTTTAAATCCCAAACTGGCTTGAATGAATGTTGCATTTCTTGAAGACACACGGTTTTCTAATAATAAGGGATCAGTCAAATTTTTAAATAAATTTAAGAAGTTTTCTGTTACATAAATTGCCGTTCCAAAGAAAATGGAACCCCTGTAGAAAAAAAACAACAGAAGAAGGTCAGTAATATAACCAGAAATGAAACACCAGACAGAAGAAGAGATGGAACTCACCCACATTTTTTAAAATCTATTAGATGCCTTCGACTCTATTAGTCAAAATGAGGTAGCATATGGACTTACTCTTTAAAGGTAAACCTGGAGATGTAGAACATAAAGGGATCCCATCATAAAGTTAGAACAAATGGAAACAAAGCGACACTTGAAGGGTCAGAAAACGGATACACAAGAAAAGCAATCATTAATTTGAGATTAAAAACCTAATTGAAGTTTTACGAGCATGAAAGTGATAGATTCTGTATCTGTGATGACTCTATCCTCAAAAGAAAAAGTTCAAGAAACATTCGAAGGTTGGAACACCTGGAAACAGGGAGTCGATAAATCAAAGTTATCGGATTGAAGTGAGACTACGGCAAGCGAGCGGTTATCGACTCAGGCCCCTCACGAACTCATTAGGTCTCGAAGCACAAATCTCAAGTAATAGATGGGCTCCGCCTCAAGGTCACCGGGTCAATTCCAGTTAATGTCAGTCCGGATCTTTCATTTATTTTGTCGGTCTCGTTCTTGTTTTCCAAACTCTGTTTTAAGAACTATAATTGGTACCGTAATGCAGGTTCAGGAATGTGGTTGTTATAACAACAAAATGCATTGTAAAATGTTCTGATTTATACTTTTCGAAATTAAGTAGTTAAAGCAGAAGTAATACCTACTAACGTCCGTCAAATACCAGGATTCAACGGTTCGGACAAAAAGGTTACAAGAAACCACTTTTCCCAAGTGGCCTTCTCGTTCTTTTAGTGGCGCGACAGAGGCTTAAAGCGATCCTTGGCCTGCTCAATCTCCAAGCTCCATCTGCATCGGTCCTGTGCATGTACGGAACTTATTCTCAGTTTCTTGAGATCTCCCAGGACGCCATCCTTTCACCTGCCGCTATCCTTCCACCTGCCCCTGGGTCTCCCTCTACGCCTCACTCCATCAGGGCAGTTTTAATACACTCTTCTAACAGTTCTGTCTTCTCCCATTCTCAGCAAATGACCCAGCCACTTCATCCTCTGTAACCTGGCAAAAGAGGAGCTCGTCATGTCATTATAGCGTTCACATAACTCTCCACGAGATGTGCATCCTTCTTGTTTAGGGTCCATATCTCGCAAGCATATGTCACTACTGGCCGAATCAGCGATTTATAGAGAGTGATCTTAGTTTTGAGGTCGACATTTTTGCTTTTCAGCAAACTGGCAATGTCAAAGTATGCCCGATTCCCAGCCAGTACTCTTCTTCTGATTTCTTCTGTTTCATCTAGTTTGTCGTTGATGACAGAGCCAAGGTATTGGAAGCTGTTCACCACCTCGAAGGTATGTGTTCCAATTACGTAGAGTTGTTGCCGGCGAATTAGCTGATTTTCCCTACCTCTTCTCAGCACCATCAGTTTCGTTTTTTCCTCATTTATTTTTAACCATAACTTTTCTGCTTCCGACTCAAGCCTTTGCAGGTTTTCCTTAATACTAGGTAATGTCCTTCCAATAATTACCACGTCATCTGCATAGGCGAGTACCTGCGTTAGTCGATTAAAAATATTCCTGCCTCCAAGTAATCATGGTCTTTCCATAACTGCCTGCAGGGCAATGTTGAATAGTAAAGGGGCAAGAGGATCTCCTTTTTTTTTTTTTTCCCAAGTAGCCTTAAGTGGCAAATAATATATGTATATATATTTTTTTAAAATTTATTTATTGATATTTACAACTGTATTAAAAAATACATCAAGTAAATAGGCTATGTGATACAAAATGACATGAGTTAATGGCAAGTTGAGAAACTACCCACTGGTAGTACTCAAATCACTAGTTCAACTAAGAAGGTCACGCGGCCATCTTCTTTTCAGACGCCTCGGAGGATTATCGGGAATCGAAGAGGAAGCTAGGTTTGAAACTAAAGGGTTTGAGTGGGAATGAAGTTTGTTATGGAAGGATAGATACCGGGTTCGGGCCAAATCAGCAACAAATGGGACATTAAGGTCGTTATGGATGACTTTATTCTTAACAAAATAAGGAGCGTTGAGGATTTTACGAAGGATTTTGGATTGTAGGGATTGGATACGAGAGGAATGCGATGGCTTAGTGGAGCTCCAAAGCTCTACTCCGAAAGTCCAAATAGGTCGTAATATATGTATATATATTTAAAATATATACACAGTATGCGGAAATATCCTCCTTCTGATCCTATCCTATTAAGAATAATTAATTAATGATTCTTAATTAATTAAGAATGATGTAGCAGCATGGATACAGAAAGAAAGATCAGTGTCAACAAATAGGTCATCCTAAGTTAGGTTTTTTTAAAATTTCTGTATGAAGCTTGCAGGAATGGAATCCAACTAATGAAATAACTGACCAGAAATCAACAAGACTAACGGGGTTAACTTGTTTGCTTATTCATTTAACATCACTTGATTAACATTGATTCATTTAATATCACTGCTATAGCTAATCGGACGATCCTACAGCAGTTCCAAAATTTTGCCTATCCAGGTATAATTAGAATAGGGATATTTAAAACGTACCCCCTTACTCTCGTGACACCCATTTTGCTTCCGAGGGCCGTCAAAGCTTAGGATTGTTTACTTCTTTTAAAAAATCCTTATAATCCCTCTTATAAACGGCGTTAGTATTGACTCTAAGTAAGAAATATAATAGTGAGGTAATGATTTTAAACAATTAAATTAATATAAAAATCCTACATTAAAGAATTACTTATCAATATTAATCCAACTCCTAATCATTTTCTTCATCAAGTTCACAAAACACTGAGGAGAGAGTCCGGTCAAAAATTAACTTACCATGTCTACTTTGTATGTAATCGATTTATATAGTACATATATGTTAATTAGAATTTTTTTAAAAAATAATTCTTAATTATTTAATTTTTAAATGTTACAGCCCTTAATAACATTTTAGCAACTTTAGCAACCTCGAAACTACATCGGCCTGGGTGGGTTGAAATTTAATTTGTGGCGGGCTCTCAAAGTCTGGAACTTTTCACTATGGTTAGAATGGTTAGTAACCTGTAGGAATATCCAGTCTTTATCTTTTTGTCTTAATAGGAGTAAGGAAACACCACCAAACCCCCTTACCAAAAAAAAAAAAAATATGGAATTAGATAAATAACACTTGCCACATGTAGGGACCATTTTATAACTTGATTTTTTTCCCTTTAATAATGAAAGAAAACAAATGTCAAGAAAATTTTACTGATAATAAAACTCGCGTATATTACCAATTTTTATTAGGTTAAAAAAAAATGACTTGGCCCATGAGGGGATCGAACCCGCGACCTTCGCGTTATTAGCACGACGCTCTAACCAACTGAGCTAATGGGCCAGCTGATACATTTCACCTACATTTTCACATATAAGTAATTTAGCTATACTATAATAACATTTTTACATACTAAAAAATAAAGTAATTAATATTAATTAATAAAGTAATTTACTTTATACAATATACATCAACGGAAGCATTTCCTAATATCTATATTATATTAAACTTTACAATCAAGCCGTACCGATAGCAATACAAGCGATATCTATGGCCGATTTCTATGACTGACCATTGTATACTATTAAATATAAAAATTGTATTCATTTTAATAAATATTGTTTTAATTAGATGTTAATTAAAATTATATTTATTCTGGAGGTTGCAGGCTTGGTGGTAGGGGTAGTTAAGGACCCATCAAGTGACGTCACGTTACGTCATGGTGTTTTTTGTAATAGAATAAATCTTATGCGTCGTCCACCATTTGTCACCAGTAATTAAGTAAAAAACAATAACCTGGGTTATCCTAATTTATAACCTAGCCAATATCCTAACCTAAACAAAACATATAAATATATATTATTTATATAAATAAATATCATATAAATATAGAAATAACGTAATGTGACGTCAGTTGACGGACTTGAACAACCCCTAACACCAAGATACTGTTATTATTTCCGGTCCAATATTTCCGTAACTTGAAATATTAATGATGATGAACTGATAATTTTAAATAACATCAGACTAAAGCAGTAATAACTTCTTAATGTATTACTGCTTAAGCTATTCCTATAACAAACGAATTTTACAATGGAATATTGTTTAGTACGGCGACCGCTGCTAATAGAACTAAATTTTATGTTTAAATCGTAACACTAAATAAATCAGTAAGTTTCAAATATAAGAATAGTGATGATCAAAAAAATTGTTTTACCCTAAAAAACCAAGGGATGCTTTTTAAGATATTTTATTTTCATAAATATCGGGCAATAAAATATTTTCAATTGACATGAATCATCCCATGTTTTTTTAAGATGCAAGTTTTTTTAGTTACTCACTCTATTCTTATTATAAACTTATTTTTGATAATCATTATAAGCTTGTTTTTTCGGTATTTAAACTATTATTTATTGTTTTCCTTTGTAGTTCGGCTGGCTATAAACGAGTGTTCTATATATTTTTTGAAACTAATATTCATTTTCTACTTTTTGGGGTTTTTGCAGCTATTATTTTTTTTTGTTACAAAATGTATGTAAATCCCCCGTTAACCATAATTAATAAATAAACCCATTAAACCATATATCATTAATAATTAATGATATATAGAATAAGCCGTGTACCCCCTAGTTCGTGTTGCCTTAGTAATTGGCACAAGACATTACCGTGTTTTCGGTTATGAGAAATCGCTTATCATGAAGATACAAGCTTATTAAATTAATATATTGCTACACCTCCTTGAGAAATGTGCAAAGTTTCAATTTAATTCGATGTTATGATGTGGCCAAAATCGAGTTCAATGATTCCGTCACATACACACCTGCATACAGGCGAAGCTTATAAAAGCTTGTTCATAACATAATTGACTGATATTTTTTGCCATTTATTCAACCAAAAAGAATATATTATGAACTTCGTTATTATTTCTACTATTTACTGTCTCACTACAAAAAGCTATCATTCTCTGTGCAAGCTATCAAAAGTGTTCGACTTTCCTGAGGCACAGTAGGCAGATGGGTTCCAAACGCGAAATATGTTTTCTATGGGTAATATTTCTATTAAACGGATAGAAATATTTATGTGTATGTGCACATATAAGTTTTTTACAGTCACTTGCATGAAACCACGATGGCACCCAATATACCCCCGTAAAAAACCTTTGTCCCTGACTCAGACTAACAGCTAGCAAATTGGAATTCACTGGGAGCTAATAGGCAACACTCCTTTCACCATTCTTCTTCTTCCTCCTGTCAGCTCCCTTATCGGCTCTTCTTGTCCTATCTCACCGTCGTGTCTGCGCCTAAGGTTAGCCGGAGTTAATAAGAATTTCCATGAATAATAAGAAGCAGTGAATGGAAGAGTAGAGATAACAAAGCCCTAGACAGATTGGAAGGGGAGTTACATGCTTTTAAAAGTCCATAATTTACTACGGGTGGAAATATCTGAGAAAACTCTTTTATTGTCGAGTTAACTAAACGTGCCAGTAATCTAAGAATATACCTACGAATTGCATTAAATGCTGATTCAAAACACCAATATTAAGGCATTTAAACTCGTGCGCATTTTCAAACTTAAAAGAAATATTTTGGTTGAGCGTATGTGTTTACACCTCAATGTACGGAAAAAAAAAAGTGCCAATACAACCCTTAAAGAGTCTTTGGTTCAATATGCAAGGCTGCACTTTTTCTATGACTGTTATGCAAGGAAGTTATCATAGATCACGCTTAGAGGATTTTGCAGTCCGTACAGGGCCTATCTATAGTTGTTAATTCATTACATAATTTATTTGTCACTAAATTTTGAGACTAATTCGAATCGTTGATAAGTATCGCACGTGGTACGCGATATTAAGAATATCGTGGCCGATACACGGGATTGCTAATATAAATTCGGTATTAAGACCATAAATGATGATTAATATCATCGACGTGATAATGAGCAGATTCAATGTTAATGTAAAATCAAGTTACTGCAGTAAGAAGTTTTTTCAGAGTTAATATATTTATATTTCCACTTTCCCTAGGCCGAGTATAAATAACATTATGGTTGAGGGTGGTTACACCCCAAATGTGAGGAAAAAAAAAGAAATTTGTACCACTACAGACTGTACTGTAGTGCTACAGTACCAGGACAACTGTTGGGCAGGGAGGAAAGTTGATCGAAATCACGCTCAACCGCCGAATTTTCATTCAATTATAGGTGGGTGAGCCCTTGGAGAGTATATTGATATGTATATTAGTTCCAAAAAAAAAAGAAAAAGGATGCTTACATATCTATGAGATAAATAGATAGATACATATATTTAGACCAATGACAAGAGCTTTTTAATTACATAAAATCAAATTAAGAAGACATGAATATAGATTTTTTAAAATCCTTATTAAAGAGTTTGGTTAGTTTCAAACAATACTCCATAGATTTATACAATTACATCGGAAAAAGTTTGCTATTTTTTACTATTACAAGCGGTTAACTCCTGTTCTTCTCAGTTTCTTCTGAACCACAGGCTTTCGGAGGGTACAATAAAATGGAAGGTTGAGAAGGCCGGGAACGACAGACCGAAAAGGAGACGTAGCGGATTCCTAAGACGTGATGCTAAAGGTCGCTGCCAGGTAGCGCCACTGGAGCCTTCTTTATCTTCGGCTAAAGGTCATTTTATGCAAGTAGGAACCTGCCCGAATTCTCGGTTTAATTTCGTTATCAGCGGGTTATTCACTTTGATGACATAACGATTTTGGTATCATTTCCGCAGGTTGCCGCTTCGAGCTAAGATGCAAGTTTTAACTTTTCATTCGTTTCCCTTTTTATATTTTCCAGAAATATTCGTTATCATGGGCTTTATTGTGAAAAAGACAATGTGATTATGAGAAATGTAATGATGTTCATGATTGATTTTATGATTTATTTTTTAAATGAACGTTTCAATAAAGATATATCTTCTATACTTTGAAATGTTAGTTGAAACTTTAATTTGTTCATGAAATGAATACCGATATCTACTCATTGCCCATAATTATATTCTCTTTTCCATTCTGAAGCTGAAGATAACTTGTATTTTTGAAATACTCGAAGAAAAAAAACAAACTGAATTCCAATAGGATTATTTTCTATGCATTTTTATTGTTTTCAAAACTTAATAATCTTTAACAGCTAAGAAAATTATTTGGTGGAATGAATAAGCCGTTCGTACAGGAGCCGGGCGCATCCTTGACGATGTCCTTGGTGGAAACAATGGACAAAGGCGAGGGACAAGAAGAAGACGGACACTAGGAAGAGGCTAAGTGTGCCAGAGACACGTTGATCCATCCTGCCTGGGTGTGGCCCGCTGTGAAAGTGGGTTACGCAACTCCCGGGAAAGCTGCCCACACACCGTTAGTTAGTCAGGGGTAGCTCCGTCTCCCGCTGACCTCAAGGAGAAGGGGTCACGTCTGAGGGTGGCGGGGAATGCATCCTGTATACACAAATGGGATAGTGAACAAAATAGCATGAATCTGGCATGGCAACAATGTAATATGTAAATATAAATAATTATAAATTGTTATATGTAAATGATCAAGTGAGGCTTGAAAAAATATCAAGCTGAGTTGCTATACCGATACCGAAGGTTCCTTCTTCAAATCCGGCTGTGGCAGATAAATTATTTAATCTGTTAACTATGAGTCGTGTTTGGACTCTCCTGAGGCTCATCCAGCCTGTAAAAAGTGATCTCTCACAACAACAGTTCTAACATATTTATCAATCAGAGTCATTAACCCCTAATTCAGTATTTTACGATGACTGCTTATTTATTATTTAATTATTAGTTGGTTTTTATAACCGATTTTATTAATCTCAAAAGATCAATTTTTTTTTTTTTTTATTATTTAATTCAATGATATTTACAACTATAATGGTATTATATCAAGTAAATGTGCAAAAATGTATAATATGACATGAAAACAGTAAAAGATCAATTAAATTATAAATTATAAATTAATTATTAAAAATTATAAATAGTAATTATCACAACAAATGTTCTAAATTATAAAATGAGTCATCACAAAATAATCACTTCTAAGTCAATCATGGGATGGAGTTTACTTATTTTTGGAGTTTTACCCCATTTTTATTAATTACTTTAAAACCATTAAAAAAAATTATTTGTATTTTAAGTATTATACAAGATTTAGTAAAACAAGTAAAAATCATCCTTAATTCTTATAATTACGGACTTTTAATTTCAAGAAAATTATATTTGTCTCGTAGAATAGAGGAACTAAAAGTTGGGACCAGGACAGAATGACGCTGCGGGCCCCTTTTGTTTAGAAGGGGCAATTGCCTTGGGTTTTGTAAAGTATGGGATACCCTTGATGGGTCTGGGGTTCAGTACCTGTAGAGACTGTGCTATTTCTTGGACAGTGGTAGGGCAGGGAGGTGATCCTAGATCACGTTCAATCGCCAGATTTCTCCCCCCCCCCTTATTTCGGGTAACCACATTATAGAGGCTGGGTAAGCCCCAGGAGTGTCATAAATCCCTTAGGATTCATCTCCGGCCGGTAACAGATTAAATAAAAGTCTGCATGCCAGCGGGATTTGAACCCAGGACCTTCGGCATGGCAACTTAGCGCTCAACCATGGAACCACTCCGATCATAATTATTAAGGGTCATTTATTAATAATCAACAAATAATAGTACTGTCTAATAACACCATCGAATGCCAGGCTATGTCTCAAGGATATAAAAACTTCTTTTTTTTAAACTATTATACGTAATAGAGATATTTTAATTGTTCAATATAGTAGGATAACAGAGATAGACCTACCTCGTGTTTAAACATGGTATTCAATGAATCACTCCATTATTATCTTAAGTCTTATCGTTATGTTTGATAAATTTATAAAATCGCAGCATTATCCAGATGATAGGAAGAGATAAGGGAAGGCAGATAATGTAAAGGTGCATGCGGTTGCATATCTTCGCAAATGGGGAACATTTCTTAAGGGCACTTGAATGATTCAAACGGCAGAATTAAAATTTCAAAGAAAATATGAAATATGCTGAAGGCAGTAGTAGATCAAGATTCCTATCAAGTATATTTTTATTTTAATACAAATAAACACAATGAGAAATAATAATGCGGCGGTATGATGACTGACTAATGGAGAAGCAATCCGTTATTTCTACTCATGTTCAACAAGGCCATGTTCTTTATCTTGAAGGATTAGTGAGAATGGACTGGAAAAGGCAAATATAAACAAAACACGTATTTATTAGCCTGATAAGCCGTATAAGGAGCAACAGGAAATTTCCAATTGACAAATTACTCCACACACGATATGAGACCCTTTATTAAGTAACAGAAAGAATCTCCGGCGCAATTAGGAAAATAATGAACACACCCAGAGAATGAATGCAAGTAGGCTAACGAAAAGATATTCGAATTCCATAGAAATATAAAAACTAAATAGAATTGGTTTAAGAAAGCAGAGAGGGACGAGAACTCGGGGTTACGGAGGATACGATTAGGGATTGAACTGCCTAGGATACAACTTAACCCGCGTCAAAAGGATGAGGTGTGGAGTGAAAACGAAGCGGGCTATCAAAATTTCTGATGAAGAAAGGAGCAGAAAGGATGAAAAAATACTGGGTGGAGATAAATTTGAGTAACGTGCAGAAAAAATCATTGTTTCGAGTACCACAATAAATAAATAAATAAGAGCAACGCAAAGCGGTTCCATAGCTTCCTCTTTTATCCCAGTTAAAAAAATAAGTTAATACAGTTTACCTCCGACTCATACAATTATAGGAAGTAAACTGTTCCTTCTGCATAAGTTTGAGTACATAAGGACATCCCTAAACGAAATACTTTAGCAGTGATTCATTGATGGCTAGGGTTTTCGAATAAAGAGATAATTTTTTTTTTTTCAAATTCAATAGACTACATATTATCCATCAATCGGCTTGCAAAACTAACAGCTTATCTACACTGTTATATACTAAGACCTATTTGTTGGATATATGGACCAAAACATTCGGGCTCACAAAAACACGTCTATAGATATAGCGTAGATACGTTAACACCCGAAGTTCTAAAAATACAATGCTCCTTAGTACATTTCTAATTATACTGTACACAACGAAATTTACTTTCCAAATATAAAAACAACATATCAACAGAATCCTCTCGTCTTTATCTTTCCTCCTCTCCGTTACCCGGATTACCTACATGAAGTATGAAAATAGAATGCCCTAAGAAACTGTAGAGTAACCTTAAATTTATAATCAAATCTTCGTATTTCTGAAAAGCGATGAGAGAAATCACAAAAATCAAATTTGTTTGATGTGGTGTTATTGTTTAAGAAAAAAAAACTTCAATAGGACACTGCAATAAGTAAGATAGTACATTAAATCAAAAGGCCACAAATACGAAATTTTCTTTAAAACCCGTTCTGACAAAATGGCGGTACGATATAAATCAGTGAATTTCTTCTCAGCCGGTTTCAAATCCAAAGGCTAAAGGGAATTGACCTCAGGACCTTGAGATGAGGACCTCTGAGATAACCCCCAGCCTTCCGAAATCCTTACTCAATATCTTCAGATAAATCCGTACCAATTTCTACACCGCCATCTCTCCCTTATGTAACCGGCATAGGAGGGGAATAACACTAATTGAAGAAAACTGTTCATTCAAATCGCCTCCGGTCACGTAGGACGTTGAGACACAAAGGCTTGTTATGCAAGAAGACAGAACATTAAGAAGCAGGCTGCAATTAACTAATTTTAATTAATGTTTTCTGATAAGGAGATCCATTCTCTATATGAATCGCTAACTGCAAAATAGCAACTAGTCCACTTTTCAAACTTTTACAAGAGAGACAAAAACTAATTAATGCATCATATAACCATTAGTTGTTGTTTCTGAGCATTTTATTCCTATTTGCTTCTTCAATAAAAGCTTAATTATTCATATTATAAAAAAATATCATTTTCCACCAGCTACGGTAACTAACGTGACCTTAGGCAAATGCCATTCTACCATCAATGTTTTCTAGGTATGAGGTAAGGGAGCCACAAAAATACACATAACAGCTAATCATCAAACGAAAACTTGATTAGCCTCAAGGATAATGAACACTTTTATGGTAACAACGTGGCAGAGAACAAAAAAACATATCAGTTTTTTAGAAGATAAAAAAAGTGGACTGCAGGTATCTATCTAACTTTTCTTAGCAATCAGAGCACATGAAATATGTGCCTCAGCCATGTAGTTTATTACGCAAGCTTAGTTGTTTGGATTTAAGTACTATTATCGGAAAAATTAAGGTTACTAGGAGGGTTACAGGGAAAGTGGATTTTTAATCTATGTACGGGTATAGAAGATTCTTCTTATCTCTTATCATAAGCTGATGGACAGATTTTTTTTTTTTACATGGACATGCTTACCCAGAATTCTTTTGTGTAAACAAATGCTGGCATGTATTAAATTGAAGTTAGATTAAATGAAACTTATATGTAATGGTTTAGTATGCATAAAAAACTATAAAAAAAGGATTGTACACTGGTAAGAAGAACATTTTTCAGTCATAAAACTTTTCATCAATAGAGGCTTTGTTTATGAGCCATGTAGTGATTGGATTCCAAAACATCATTTTGTTTTCAGATCAAATTTTTTTATGCCATCCATTGTTCGTTCTATACACTCTCTTGGTAGGAGGTTCTAGTGGTTTGTTCCATATTTAAGACTGAAAGTTACGTTTGTTAACCCCGAATGGTTCATACTCCTTTGACACATTAAGCGGGACGTTAGTGGAAAAAGAAATATCGCGATATCTTATATGCTGAATGCTGTTTATGTGTTTGGAAGGAATTTTGTCAAATGATAATGCACGAGTTGGTAAAACGTTGAATGGTTAGATATTTTACATACTTAAATGGCTCAGTGGTGAAGAGTTGAGTTACCGTTCCGAAGTTTACGAGTTCAAATCTGGTTCTGGCAGATAATTGGTTGAATCTGTTAACTAATAATTTGTGCCGTAATTATACTGGAGACCGTTCATGGGTTATTGTGGTACAGGATTCTAATAATGATTTATGTCTATTTTAAAACTTTTAACCATAATTATTATGTAATATCATATTCTCTTAATGATAACTGGCTTCTTAAAAAAGAAAAAATATTGCCAGAATCTATGCCAAATATTAATAGACATTTCACAGACAATCTCTTCCAGTATCATTCGTGAGAAAATCACCCCGCAGACATCTGGTTATTAAAATTCCGCCGGTTATCAGTGGAGATGTGTTCCGTATCATGACAGCTGTTTCACAACCAAACAAGATATGGAGTGTTTGTGCTCCGCTTCTGCCCCATCTCACGAGCAGGGTTACATAAGAGGATAGAGCCGATGTGCGTCATCGCTCCGGTCAACAATGCCACTTCAACAACAGGTGACTTAGCCTTCTTGATAACTGCATTGTTGCGTGGGAGCCAATATATCACTCAGCGGGATCTCATCGTAAATATAGTTACACAACTGTTTGCCGTTGAAATTGTTGTTTTCGATATTGATAATGATCATTAGCGAATCGATATTAACGGAGATTCTCTCAGAGGTTTCAGTCAAAGGAATTAGATCGTAAAAAATCTGCGTTTATCAATTTTTTCCCCTAGTCTAACTTGTCTACCAAGGCAGTGACTGTATGAAGTTTGGATCAGAGAGCTATTTTGCAAGCGGACCGGAATCTTTATTGTTCTGAATGAACCGAGAAGGAATTTTTTCTGCCATTTCTGGATAAAATCTAAATATTTTGCTTCTACTGTTGTTCTAGGAGTAGTGAAGATGATTCAGCGTGGATTCGGTGTTGATGAGAAGAGGTACACAAACGCCCAGAAGTAATTAACATAAAAAACTCAGTACACAGAAAAACCTAGTGAGGGTATTGGGTTCACAATAAGATATAGACTGTACTGCTCCTGGCACAACGGTTGAACTGGTAGGTGATTTGGTCGATGTCACATTCAACCGCCAGGTTTTCTCTACAAACATAGGTCTCACTTTATAAAGTTTAGATGGGCCTCATAAGGATCTGCAGATCTGAAAGATTAAATAATTTATCTGCCCAATCGCAGTAATGGAAATTCAAATCAATCAAATGGAAATTGTATTGAATTGGACAATCTTTACGAAAAATAGAAAATCTTGTAGTATTCCGTACCAAAAAAAAAACTTAATAAAATTTGATCAGCTATATGCGTGGTTAAATCAACCAGTGGAATCTCGGTTCCTTGTATGGGCTCTCCCACCCCCAGTAAAGTGTGTACCATTGATTGACGAAAAGTGTGGCGGTTGAGCTTGATCTCTGCCAAACCACCTTCCTTTTCATCCGCTAACTTAAAAACAATACAGCCCACTCCTTCGTACTTAGCCCAAAATTGATGGATTGTGGCGGTGCAGGTTATTTTGCAAGGAAGATAATACATGACCGTTGAGGAAGTAGGAAGACAAGATGTTGCAGCATGCACTAACTGATTAATATCATCCTTCCTGCCTCATAGGCTTCTGCATTTAATGAAGCTGTTGAAAGTTACGTGCACTGATAGCAATTGCTACAGCTAGTGAGTAATGACCCTTAAAGATTAATGGTCTTGTTATAAACAATGTGTCAAGAGATGCGAGAGGGGGCGACCTGTGGTCTGGCGGTTAGCGTAACAAACTACTAAGCCCAAGATCGCTGGTTCGTAGTCCGGCAGGTGGTTTTTTAAAGGGAGTAAAAAATCCTTAGTTACGCCGTCCTTCGGAAGGGACGTTAATCGGGGGTCTCGAACCTGTACGATATCAGGTACTCGTTAAAGATCCTTATCTTAATTATACCTGGGTAGGCAAAATTTAGAGCTCCCACTCAAGGATCGTACGATTAGCCATAGCAGCATAAAGTGACGTTAAATGAACAAACAAACCAGAGATGCGAGGGAATGCCAATCCACTTTAGTCGATGTGTCGATTTTTTTTCAGGATTTTTTCCGAATCTAGAAACACAACGAATCTACTTCAGTATCATTGAATTTACTTTAGTAACTATATTTAAATAATTGTTAGAATAATTGCACCAAGGATGGATAAGCAAGGGTACTTGCACTAATTTAATATAAATAATCAATTAAAAATAAATAATTTTCTGTATAATTTTCTCAACTGTCAACAGCTGAAAGATTAATACTTACAATTATTCTTGTAATACGACCACTGAAAAGACATAAAATAAAGACGAAGTATCCTGGTTCAACAACATTAAACTCGGCTAACGTTTGCTTACATCGCGTTAGTAGGGGTATGGAGAGGAGCGATAGAAATCAGCTTAGCAGTTGTTGGTTCTTTGTTCCTTAACTACATTATCAAAGATGCCCTTACGAATATAACTCTGATTCAACCTTCCAAAACGGCGAAGGGCTCAGTTTATGTCAAAATGTTTGTTTAGTTTGACATCGTACACCGTAACGAAATTTTCATAATGACATAACAGAAATCAAGTCATTGATTCATCTTCTGATGTTACTCGACAAATAAAATTAATATAATTTAAAAATTTATAATCATCCAATTATAATAAAGCTAAAAGTACATATTTGTATTTGCAAAACATATTCTGAAGGAACTGTAAACAAGTTTAGTATATAAGCCCAAAAATACTATTCTAAAATAATCAGGACTGACAAGGCAAGAATGTTACTTTACTCATAAGTAGTCATGATTAATTTAAGTAATATTTGTAGATGAAACATGGCCGGAGATTGGAGTAATAATGGAATAATGGAACTTTATAAATTGTTTCTGAAATTTGTATGACAGCTGGACCAGGGCCAAGATTGTGCTTAGCAAAACTCTAATTAGTAGACAATTCTAGCAATTTTTGCTTCCGAGCATGTATCAACTTTATTATCATTCAGAGCAAGTTGGCTGCTTTTAAAAATAAGTGATTCATTTATATTTCAAGCGCGAATAATTAATTTTTAAAGTAAAACTAAAAAATAATCTTGGCTTCGTGCCTCATGACAGCAAATTATTAAAATAAGGTTTTACATATTTGATTATTCAATTTTAGTTCTGAAAATTAGGAAAATGCTAAAAGTTTTATTTATTTTAATTAATGAATTAGGTTCTAATAAAAAAAATATAGAAGGGTAACAAACAAAACCTCATAAAAATATGATGGATAAGATAGTTCGGAAAGCGGTTAAAAAATAGAAGAAAAAACTGACTTTGAAGAAGGAATATTATTGCTTATCACTTTATTAATGCATATAAACGTGCTAAGAAAGCATACATCATACATAAGTATTCTGGAGATACAGGACACATTTTTTACCGATACTTTTAAAACGAATAATTCAGGGTTTTATATTCACAAGTATACTTGTAGGCCCTGGTGAAGACCTGAAATTCAGATAGAAACTTTGGTTTCCGAATAATAAATAAATAAATACTGCTGAATTAATAAAAATGTCCTATAGCTCAAAGATGTAAGATATATATTTTGTTAACACAGGTATATGTACTAGTAAAGCATACACATGCACGGGGTATAATTATAAATGCATATCTTTCCTTCAAAAGAACAATTAGCATTTTTGAGTTGATCCTTCAGTACCAATTGTACAAGTTGAAGCTTTTTAATTCAGGAACCATATATCTTATATTCCATTTCCAAATATTTTTTTTATTTTTATTAATCATATTTTGAGATGTTTCATGTTTGAACTTAAAATTTTGTGGGAATAATGGTGTAAGGGAGAGGAGTGGCTCAGTGGTAGTACTGAGTTGCCATGGCGGAAATCCTGGTTCAATTCCCGCTGCAGGCCATGATTTTTATTTAGTCAGTTTGCAGCGGAAGATGGATCATATAGGATCTAGGACCCTCCTGAGGCCCACCAAGCCTCTATAAAATATTATAAAAATAGGGTACCCAAAATAAGGGGGGAAAATCTGGCGGTCGAGCGTGACCTAGGTCAAGTCACCTCCTTGCAGAACCGTTGTCCATGAAACAGTACAGTCTCTACCATTTACTGAACCCCAGACCCTCCATGTGTTGTAGTGGTACAGGTTTTTAATGGCGTAAGATAAAATACAAAAAAGTAGAACCTTTTCAAAAATATTCTAATGGTTAACGAAAGAATTTCCATACCATCATTATACAATAGGTATGCTCTACTAATAACCAATCTTTTTTGTCTTAACTCATCTTGGTTAATTTTGACAAAAGATGGAACTTTAAATATCTCAAATGAATTAGGTTTTTTTGACTTGTGGCATTGTTCTTTGTAAGGAGCGATTTGTATAAATAATATTTATATTTAGATAATAGGAACATTTATATATTGTTTACAAGCCAATTCATGGCTATAATATTTTCACCTATTTAACTAGGTCCAAATTTTTATATTTTCTAACTCATTTATAACATTCAAATCTATTGAAAAATTAGGTTATGGAGATATGAGATTGTTCTTTTGAAGGAGAGATATAACGTACCTCTATTCAATTACCACTGCTATTTATAATTAATTCTTTAGCGTTATTTTTTAATACTCCAGTTTTTTTTCTTTTCTTTACCGGTTACCGTACCAACTTGTCCATTATATATTTCTAAGGCTTTATTTGTTTACCTTATATAAATGATTTCTCTCCTATTGTGGAAATGTGACGTTAAACCATGCGAGAACACATATGTATTCTTAGAAGAGAAAATTACTTATTAAAACAGCTGTTGTGTATAAAGGCTAAATAAAGGCGAAGAACACACGGAGAAGCAATGACCTACTAAACATGCATCGAATTGTAACAAAATATCGATTTTAGCAGGAAGAGCTCTGACGTCGCGTGTAGGCCGTCTAGACGTGACGTCATCCGGGCTCGGTGACGTCACACAGCCCGCATTCCGAACGATTGATAGGCAGGCATCTTGGCTTCGCTCTCCTTGTACTGTTGCAAGTCAGTTACGCTTATGAATTATTCCACTAGCTGATATATGTATATGTATGTATATAATATGCATATATGTATAGTTATGTATTCATTGAAAAACGTGGGAACTGGCGTGTTATGAATAAACTTCATGAGCTAAAACCTCTTCTCATTTGAAATTCATCGTGTTGCCTACGATATTTTTATTGCCTACATAATTCCTAAACGGTTAATTGCTTTTAATTTTGCATAACCAAGTTCATCCACGAAAAAACCATTATTATTAATACCTTAGTAAATATAAATAAATAAATAAATAAAAAGCTTAACGAACACGAAGGCTCGATGCCGATACCACCAATCTATGTTTACAAACCTCCGTCCAAGGAGCACCACCCTAACCCAAACCCGCTAGATCATTCCTAACGCAATCCTCCCACCTACACCTCGGTCTACACCTCAGACGCTTCTCAGTCGGTATAGCACCTATTAACATCTTGGGAATTCGTTTGTTACTAAGCCCAGCAACTTTACATGTCCATCTTAATCTTTGCGACGCTATCACCTGAATAATATTTACCGGATGCATGCTTCGCAATTCCGTGTTATGCAATCTCCTATATTCCCCAGTGGTCTCATCCTTTTTTGGACCGAATATTCTACGTAACACATTATTTTCGAATACTTGAAGTCGTTGTTCATCCTTCAGCGTTAGTGGCCAAGTTTCACATCCATGGAGAAGAGATGGAACGATAATTGTTATATAAAATCTGATTTTTACATTTCTGGACAAAAGACGCGAGCTTAGTAATTTCGAGACCGAATAGTAACAAGCATTTCCCGCCTTTAGTCGCGCCTTTATTTCCTCTTGAATTTCGTTTTTTCCAGTTACCATTGACACTAAGTACTTAAACATCTCCACATGTTCGAACTTATTTCCTCCTACAACAATATCACCAAAATTTCGCCCTTTCCTTCTATTGACCATAAACTTAGTCTTATCCGAATTTATTTCCAGCCCTATTTCCTTAGCAGCATTCATTAACGTTTGTGTATTTAGCTTTATAGTTTCTTCGTCCTCACCGAACAGTACCAAATCGTCCGCAAACCCAAGCACGGATATTTTACTATTCAGGTTCAAATTCAAGCCTCTTCCGTTGTGTATCACCTTTATAAATGTACTCGAGTGTTAAATTAAATAGTACAGGTGATAGCGAATCACCTTGTTTTAAACCTGAACGAACCTCAAACTTCTCCGAATAATTGTTACCAATGCTAACCTTGTCGAAAGTTTCACTCGTACACATCCTTACCAGATTTACTAATTTATTTGGTATACCCAATTCAATCAATACGTTATACATAATCTGACGGTCGATAGAATCATAAGCTTTTTTAAAATCGATATAAAACTGATGAACGACACCATTGTATTCTAATTTTTTCTCTAGTATTCGAAAAAATACTACGTAAGGAAAATATTTGATATATTTTAAGACTAAGTCCCTTAAAAATAACAAACATAAACAAAAATGAAACGTTAAATGTATCTGGCAAGAAGGCTACATAATACAAATCACTGGGTTTTTATAAAGTGATAATACATAATATATCTGCAAATAAATAATTTATCTAAATATCTTAGAATATTTAGGTTATATACGAAATTAAACACACAATTCTTTAAATAAACAAATGCTAAATCTTGTCAACATTTTTAAACCAAATTGTTGCTGAGGGTGTGATAAATCCGCTAGTGATCTAATAGACACTATCTCATCCTCCAAACATAACGGCTTAAGTAATGATATCATTCGGTGAGGTTGTAGTCAGGGCAGTTGAACTTTATCTTGAAATATGTTTCTCTTATATATTTCACAACGAAACCACAATTGAAATTTTCTGAAGAAATATACCTAGCGTGCTCTGTCTTAAAATTAGTGATTCCGTTTTTTGGAGAGTAAATAGTGCGTCGATAACGAAATCCTAACATTCACGTTTAACGAATGGCTATATGGGCCATCAGAAGAAAACAAATTAATAATAAATTATAATTTAATAATGTGCATTCATAGTTAATTGATGGGTCATTTATTTTTTGGAAACATCGAAAATAAATTGGACATGAACAAGGTTTTTTTTTTTCTATTATGGAACTGGATATATTATAGTTAGGGATAAATGATTATTCCGAAAATTAAAGTTGAGCCACAATTAATAGTATATATTGTATCATAGATCAACTGTTTGAAACTAAATGCACTTTTTCGGTTCATATGCATGAAATCAAACAGGAGACCGCATCAACATACTTGATGCCCTTAAATACTGTCTGCTATCTTTTAACATATTTTCCCTCACTAAGAAACAATGAATTCACAAAACGTGAAATTTTTCGTGGTATTATTTAGCTAAAAACAATTTATAAACTGTTAACTATTGGCTTAACTGTCAAATATAATAAATGAAAAAAATCAAACACTAAAACCATTTTTTTATAAAACAAAATATTGTTTTAAAGTTTATCTTTTAGTAAATTGCCGAACTCAGTTTTGAAATGGCTCCTGATTTGCTAAAATGCTGTATAAACTTTATAAAGTGCAATGTGAGTGATGAAGTTTTTTGAAAATTTAGATGAATAAGAATAATTTTATTTCAAATGTTTCTTTAATTTAAAACTTAATGATGAGTAATATTACTTTACATTGAATGACTTTTAGCATAATTATTATTTTTTTTATCATTTTCCAAGATTTTACCTATGAACAAACAATACACAAGTGCATATATTAAAATATATAATGGGCCTCTTTTATTATACAAAGGGATAAAAACAATTCAATTTAATTTGTAAATGTTTAAATCGTTTGTGGAGAGTTTCATTTCACAAATATGTATATGCATAAAGTATCCCATTGTACATATTCCTCAAGGATACGCCGGGGGTTTTCGAACTCAAGACCTTTCGGCGAGATACGAATCAACAAATAAATTTTATCGGACATCAAATGCCGTTTATTTTGTCGGTGTTTTTCTAAAGATAAGCTTTTATATTTGGCTGAGAGATGCTGAGTGCTTACAAATGTACATCGCGGCGGTAAAACTATCAAGTAACGATATACCAAGAGAGTGGAATAGAAGGACAGTCGAAATTATCCTTCCCGCAGAATATTACTTGAGTATCAACAAAGAAAAGAGTAATTCTCAATTAAATCTAAAGCTACATAAACATTAGGGTTGCAGAATTTTTACCAGGATGGAATGAGGAATTGATAAGAAAAAGGTACGTTATACGAAATCACAACTGTATAAAATTATCACACTCATTTAATGCTGTTTTATTTTGATGTGTATGTTTTTAGGGCCATTTTACTGAAAGATTACAACATTTTTTCCATCCTACCTCTTGAGTAATGCTTTAAAAAAAAATACTGCTTAAAATATATATAATCATGTTGGTGGACATGAAACTTATATTTATTTTGACCAATTCCTGGTTTGGGGACAAAAAGCTCTTTATTCACACGTTTGTGTACGTTAATGAATATTGAAGTATAAAACAATCTTGAAAATCTTCTTCAGAAGGGCGCTGAAACATAACATGGTGGTAAAAGTGAACAACTTTATTTTTGTATACGTAAATGAAACTATACCCCAATTCAAAAATGCATGGTTCCAATCTAGCCTTTACAATTAACATTTATTACAAAAACTATGAAGCATAAGGTTTCACCCGCCTAAAATTTGGAATGACGCCTAAGATATAATCTTTTAGGTAAAAACCCATATACAGCTCAGTTTGACTTAGAATAACAATAAAATTTATAAAAGTCACTAACGTTACAATTAAATAAATTTCAGGGATTTTTAAAAATAATATAACTGACTCTGTCTACAGCTTTCATTGGAAAAATCTCGATGACTGATTTTGCCCACCCCAAGCAACCCCTAGGCCTCTCAGCCTTAGTTGTCTTCTGTTTTGTTTCATTCATTCCATAATCTCCTCATAAATTGCAATATTTGTTTAGATCTGAACAAATCAAGGAATCAGCAGGCCCATTAGCTCAATTGGTTAGAGCGTCGTGCTAATAACGCGAAAGTCGCGGGTTCGATCCCCTCATGGGCCAACTATTTTTTTTTTTTTAAATCTAGGTATTTAAAATTCAATTTAATATTCACCACTTTAATTATAAAACGTAAAATGTAATTTTTATTATTTGTAAAACTCTGCGTCTCCAGTAAGGACGGGCGCACTCAGGGTAGGGTAGGTTAGGTATAAAGTTTAAAATAAAGTAAAATAAAGTTTTGTGATACATAGGTTTGAACGAACGAGCGTTAGTTGAAAGGCAGGGCAGGGCAGAACAGTTCAGTGCATGTGTGAACCTGCTTCACGCAGTGTTTGTGACACAGATTACTGCGAATGTGTCGAGCAGTTTTTCATATCATTTTGTTTCAATTTTATTTGCAAATCACATAATACTGTCATCATATTATTCATGTCACTATGAAAGAAAAATTAATAGAAGCCGTTCGTCCGCACAAAAGGGCTAAGGACTTCATTAAATTGGTTTCGATTCAAACGTAAGTAATTGGTGAACTGTTTGTCGGAAAATTCCGATGTCAGAACAAATCCACCTTGACTATTTCTTTTCTTCATATATGCGCTTCTCCATGTACATTTATTTCGTTTTGATACTGAATACAAAAGTAAATGTTCATCCATTTGCTCGTCTGAATCAGACTCGGAACTTAGGTCAAGTGCGTTTAATTCGTCCATTTGTACGTTCGACGACCGATTATAAACAAAGATGACAACAATGTGCGGTCATATGAGTAGCGCAGCTTTATAACTGCTCTAATCTGCCCAGCCTAACCTACACTACCCTGCTTTGAACTGCGACTCAATGTGCGCCCGGCCTAAGTTGCACCAATGGCTGTTGATTTTACCAACTATTTTATTCATCTTTTATACAGCCAATTTTTTTAAGGATCAACCAATATAAGTCGTAAGACATGGGTAATTAATTATGGTTAACAGATCTATCTTGAGACCTCGATCAACCCTTAAGCAGAGTTAAAAGTGCTACTCCGAAGGCAAAGAGCTACGTGAAGTGATATTCCGAGTTAAAAAAATAAATCAATACGACATTAGTAAAGCTTCGGAAAATTATTGAGGAAGAAAATTAAATATTCAAGGACAAATCTGAACTTGGACCAAAACTCATGATCTCGGGCGAGGAATAAGAAGTCTGAGCGAATGAAGAAATATAGGATGAAGAGAAAGGAAAGAAAACATGGATATCATTGATTCATTAAAAAATGAAAAAAAAAAAAAGAGGTGAAACAAGATAAAAATAAATAAATATTGTTTTTAGGATTATAATAAGCTGCTATTTTAGAAAGTGATGTAAGTCCATTTGTTGTTTAAAAAAAACTGTACCACGAAAACCAATGAAGGGCCTTTTAAGGGGGGTTCAGTACATGGTAGTTGCTGTACTGTTTATTGGACAAGGCTGTGCACAGAAGTAATTAGAGCGAGATCGCGCTCAACCTCTAGATTTTTCTCCCATATTTTGGGTACCTACTTTCTAGATGCTGGGTGAGCCCCAAGTGGGTCCTAGATCCCATATGGTCCATTTCCGGCCGCTAACAGACTAAATAAAAGTTTGGCCTTGACTATATAGAAAATAGTAAAAGAAGATGCAGTACATCACACTTCGAAAGCAAGAAAAGGTATATCATCAATAAGAGAGTCGGCACAACTCTTGGACGTCTAAACTGCCAAAAAGAAAATGCCTGAGGTTAATTTATCCTGATTGCGGTGACATACCTCTATGTCATTGCGGTGACATACCTGATTGCGGTGACATACCTCTATGTCATTGCGGTGACATACCCTGTCCATTGAGAACCCAACCATCGCATAACAGATGGATGAATAACTGTTACACAAGTTTATTTATATCCACGCTGATTATGTTACTTCTTTCTTCTACATAATCCATTTAATGGAGGAACATTAAGCCTGGAAATAGCATTCGAGTTTATTTATTGCTTTTCTCCGGTTACATAACCAAGTCATTGAGGAGGCGGATCGATACCATGCGAGTTGTCCAAGCTATAAAGCTACATAAAGCTGTCCAACAATAAAGCTATTATCTTACATGATTTTCTATTCGTACCCCGACGACTATCACCATAAATATTTCATGTCGAAGTTCGATATAGAAAGAGCGTGTTCGTATATTATAATTGAGATAAAAAACAATGGTTTAATTAAATAAACGCAGGATTTTATGGGTTTTTTTTAAACCCTCCAAACAGTTAACTGTTTATGTTTGCCGGGCTTTTGAGTTTTATGAATGTAAACACTTATTAATCCTCTTTCAAATACAAAAATGTTTGTTTACCTCTTGGAAATGATTCACATGATGATTTTCGCATAATTTTGTTTTTACGTGTTCAAAATCGGCATGAACTTCTAGAAATACCAACGAAGTCTGGGGCGAAGGCAATATAAGTGAGTGCACTGTTCAAGGGTAGTTTCAGAGATTTTGAGAGTGGGACATGAGCCTTGAATCCAAAATAGGCAGTGGATGAAGTTCTACCAACTTTCAAGCTTTTTCACCTTCCCTATCGGCTTGAGATGGTCATCGACGGTTGATTTGCTGACTTCGAGCTTTTCTTCCAGTTCTCGAACCGTTGAAGAGTGTACACACTTATACTGTCTTCATCCCAGACTTCGTTGATATTTCTGGTCGTTTGGGACTCCTTCCGGCCACTTTTGAACTTGTAACACAAAAGCACGCGAAAATCAGACTTTGGCATCTTAGAGAAGACTGAATTATTACTAAAATATTACAGAGGCAACCAAATTTAAAAGATGATTAATAAGTGTTTGAATTTCTAAACGTCAAAAATTCAACAAACAGTTCACTATTTGGAGGGGTATTTTAAAGAAACTAAAATCCTGCTTCATCTTCTGGACAGACCAATAGTACCACGTCATTCAAGTTCCGTGTTAAGTTCCACATTAAGTTCATAAAAAAAATAATAATAAAAGAAAAATCCAAATTATTATTACTATAGTAAAAGTTTAAATATCCCTACATTTTCATCAATCCTGGTCCTACATATTACACAATAATTTAAATTATCTAGCTTGATTGCTATTTAACAACATTATTCGTGCACTACTAACCTACGATCAGTAGTGCGCTGTATACTGTAATTACGAGAGGTGACTCGCCTATAAGGCTCGTCCCAACTCGACCAGGAACCCTTAGAAGAGCACAGAAGACGTCAGTAACCCTACACCCTCTTGGACATTATGCTAATCACCACTTATAGGGAAAGGCTACACTCCCAGGTTATACGATACCGTACCCACTTTTTTACAAGCCGTTATATTTACCATTTTGCTCATGAAATATGGATGCAGCTGGGAGGTGTTTCCAGGCGAATTATGTTGATGACGCGTTGCACGGCGGGACAGTTCTCCATAATCTGGCCAGTCCATGGAATTATCGCCCCAGCTCCAGGCGGCTAAACGATGTTACGAGTGGTCTTGCCAGGTCAGGGCGTATCTCTCTTGAGTTTATGACACCGAAGGTAAATGATAGTAATAAAGTTAGAATGTTTAACTCAAAAGTGTATACAGATTGTATTGCTTTATAGATGTATTATTAAACCGATTTAGTAATAAATTTTGAATTGCTTAAGCTTGACGGAAATAAAAAAAATGATACGTCAGTTTGAATGAAGGAGAAATTATTTTTTCTTTTGCCAATGGGTTTGTATTTATGGTTTTAAAGCCAAAAAATTGCTGGTAGTTATCTGCTTCTAAAAAAAAACCCCTGATTTATTGTTTTAAATTATTTTTAAACCATACTAAAAAAAACCTGTAGGTACCTCAACAACCCATGGAGAGTCTTGGATTCAGTACGTAGTAGAGACTGTAATGTTTCTTGGATAACGGTTGTGCAGGGATGTGACTTGTCCTAGATCATGCTCAACCGCCAGATTTGCTCCCTTATTTTGGGTACCGACTTTATAGAGGCTGGGTGATTCCCAGGAGGGGTTATATTATATGATATATTTGTCCTACATTGTATTTTTATATGATGCTCTAGCGGTTTATAATTTTTTTTTAATGATTTAATTTTATTTATTATATAAGGGAAAGGAAAAATGTCAAAGAGGGGTTTACAGAGAACAATTAAGTCAAATATTAATTATACAGATTTACTAATAAATTTCGAATTGCTTAAGCTTGATGCAAATAATAAAAAAAGAAGGCAATAATTCGAGGTGTTTGAGTTAAGGCGATTTTTTTATTTTATTCAACGGGTTTATATTTTTGCTGTTTGGTTTAATGCCTAAAAAAATTAATACTAAATGGTTACTGTCGCCCTCATTACTACACAAAAACTGATTTATTACTTTTTTATTATTTTTAGACTATATCACATATTGTATATTTATGTTATGTTCATTGATTAATTATGAGTTTATTTTATTTATTTATTATTAAATGGAAAGATAAAAAACTGTTAATGAGGGGTTTACAGAAAAAAATTAAATCAAATATTGATGAATCCAAATTAATTGAAGATGAAACTTCCTGATATTTTTAATATATTTTTTTTTTTGTTTGTTAATAATTTTATTGAATTTTACAACTGTAATGGAAGGATGGAAACTAGTGGGTTTGGATGGGCCTGGAGTTTATTATGGAATGATAGGTATCTGGAATGGGCTAAATCGGTAACATATGGAACGTTAAGGTCATTATGAATGGTTTTATTTGTGACAAAATAAGGAGCGTTTAGGATTTTGCGAAGGATTTTGGATTGCAAGGATTGAATACGAGAGGAATTTGATGGTTTGGTGGAACCCCATAGTTCAATTCCGTAAGTCCATAAAGGTCTTATAACAGTCACATAAATAAGTCTTTTGTAATTGATCTGAAGCTTTGAGCGTTTGTCCAATATGTGTTGAAGTAGTCGGAAGCGTATCTTATCTTTTCAGTCTTGTATGAGGATTCCAAGTGAGACGTTTATCCAGATGGAGTCCTAGGTAACGTATCTGTTCGACAGGGTTCAGTGGGATATTATTAAAGGATACAGTAGGACAGGAATTCGTAGGTTTACGACGAAGGGTGAAGGTAATTTGATGGGATTTGTTAGGATTTATTTTAATCCTCCAATTTTGACGCCACTCTTGTAGGTGTGAGATATGGGATTAAAGAGATTGTGATGCAACAAATGGATCCTTATTAACTGATAACACACATGTGTCATCAGCGTAAGTAGTGAGGACAGTGCTTGGATGCGTTGGGATGTCAGCTGTATATATCGTGTATAGGATGGGCCCCAGGATACTACCTTGAGGAACACCGGCAGACTGGGTGAAGAGGGAAGAGTAGGAACAATTATGGTTTACTTTAAAGGTTCTATTACTGAGGTAGGAACTGATAATAAGGAAGTAAGTAGAAGGTAAGAATTTACGTGTGAGGGTTCCAAGTAAGACGTTTGTCTAAGTTGAGTTTAATAAATTTGAAGGGATAATTGATATGTTTTTATATTTTTGTCATTTGTATTTTTTTTCGTGATTATGAACTTTCCTTTTTCATTGAAATGATCAGTCAATGAACATATATACATTGTTTCATTAACTTGTATCCTATTCCTCCAGTTAATATTAAAAAATATATTAAAATACTTCATCTTCAGCTAATACCTTATTGAAACAAGTATTATTTTCTTATTTATTATTATATATCGGAATGTATTAGAAAAAAAAAAACAAATAAATAAATGGAATCAAAACGGGACCATATATTTAACAAAAGTATATTGGACTATGTACTAAAAATAATTTCGAGATATAAATCGAGTATGATAAAAAAGAGTTAAATAAAAATCACTCTTGAATGATAACTATTGAAATGATC
Source organism: Troilus luridus (assembly GCA_964056705.1). Classification (NCBI taxonomy): domain Eukaryota; kingdom Metazoa; phylum Arthropoda; class Insecta; order Hemiptera; family Pentatomidae; genus Troilus; species Troilus luridus. The sequence continues at coordinate 58,754,384 of OZ057412.1, read as the reverse complement.
AGTCAATGAACATATATACATTGTTTCATTAACTTGTATCCTATTCCTCCAGTTAATATTAAAAAATATATTAAAATACTTCATCTTCAGCTAATACCTTATTGAAACAAGTATTATTTTCTTATTTATTATTATATATCGGAATGTATTAGAAAAAAAAAACAAATAAATAAATGGAATCAAAACGGGACCATATATTTAACAAAAGTATATTGGACTATGTACTAAAAATAATTTCGAGATATAAATCGAGTATGATAAAAAAGAGTTAAATAAAAATCACTCTTGAATGATAACTATTACATAGCTCTTTTAATTAATTTAACACGAAGCAGATATATGCTTCATAAATTCTAATTTATATTTTTAGAATACAAATTCTGACAGCAATAAAGAGAAACAGTCATGGATTCACTCATATATTCGCGAATTTAAATTTTAAAACCGTTACATGTTTTTCCTGAAGCAAGTCGTTATCTCTTATTTAATTTAATAAAATGGAAGCCATTGACCGATAAGATTGCTGTACTCAGTGACTGAGAACTTGGAAGCATTGAAAAATTATGTTGGACGATTCACATGGCCATGAGATTCTTTAGCGATGACTCGATCGCAAGATTTACAGCATAGTGGAAACATGCCATTCTTAACTCTTACATATTCATTTTTAAAGATTTTTAGTACACTTCATTTTACAGTGTATAAAATAGAATAGAACAGAAAAGAAAAATAATTTTTGTTCTGGGATCAGGTCCCTTGAGAATAACAGAATTGTACAAAATTAAATGTATCTGGCCAAAGGGCTATAATATGGCTTATATAAGATGATACCAAATTTGCAAAAGTATATGAAAATAAATATAAACTATGTGTTCTGTTGAAGAAAAAAAATGGAATAAAAATCTAAAATAACAAGAATTAATCTGAGAGAAAAAAAAAAAAAAATCTAACAATATAAAAAATAATGTCGTTATAAGTGACGAAAATTAATAGTAATTCATCTATTACTTCTGATATATATATGAGCTATTCATTATTACTGATTGGAGAGCACACGTAAATATTTCATCTATTTATTTTTTCTTTGATTTTGTTTAACGTCGCTTCTAATGCTGGGACCATTAGCGATGACTGCTCTTCATGAAGTTTATTAACTTCCTGGCTTTAAAAAGCATCAACGTCGTCTGTATTTTATTATTTTCTTTGAACGGTAGACATGTTTCAAAATTCAAATTCATTCTTTCTTTTTGATACTTTTTAATTTCAAAAAGATGCTTCACTGTAAGTTTTGTATTACCAAAACATTGGCTGTTTGATAAAGCTCTAAAAATATATTTGCTTGAGCACTTATATGATGAGGAGAGGTGGAGTTTTGCTAATAAGAAAAACTACACCATCAGTGTGTCTAAAATCAAAATGCTAAATACTAAATTTAATTTTAAAAACGTGAGTTTATTGGTACTTAAATGGTGAAAACCTGATTTATTTAAAATAATAAAATTGAATGGCCCATGAGGGGATCGAACCCGCGACCTTCGCGTTATTAGCACGACGCTCTAACCAACTGAGCTAATGGGCCAGATGATTCCTGGGAATGTACAGTTCCAAACAAATACTGTACATTTTTTTTGCTAAGATTGTTTACAATATATTTTTATGCCTATACTACAGATTGGGGCTTATGGTCCAGCTGATTATATAATTGAACAAATCTTGTAATTATTATTTTATTGCTGAGCCATAATTATGGCTGTATATATTATGGCTGTCAAGAATAAATTAATTAATTTATTCTTTTTAACTACATATTCCATTTTAATATTTATTCAAATTCACCTGTCGGTTCATTCATTTAAAGCGCACGATCTTATTCTTTTAAAAATGACACTTTAAAAGAGAAACTCATACGACAAATCTAGTTGATCGTCAATTTATCCATATTTATTTTACATAATTATATTTTTTATTCCTTCCAGTGAAAAAATTGGCTCCATCCTGATCTCAGCTACTTGCACATCAGACCAGTTGAAAAATTTGACTAATTTTGATTTTCATGTATATTAAGTATCCTTAATTCAAATAATATAATAATTGTTAGATGCAATAAATTTGTCTATAATGATCAATCTGGTAGTATAGGCATAAAAATATAATGTAAACAATCTTAGCAAAAAACATTTACAGTATTTGTTTGGAACTGTACATTCCCCGAAATCAGCTGGCCCATTAGCTCAGTTGGTTAGAGCGTCGTGCTAATAACGCGAAGGTCGCGGGTTCGATCCCCTCATGGGCCATTTATTTTTTATTTCTGATTATTTTAAAGGAATGTGGATCTAATGGATTGACAGTGATTATTTTGTCCTTGGAAATTGTTTACTATAAATAGAATTAAACAAAAATTAACAAGATTTCAGGAATTTCTTGGCTTTTTTTTCAGGTCTTTCACTTGGAAAAAATTCTGAATTAATTTTTTTTTTGTTTCGTTAGTTCGTTGGGACTGCTGAAATTGCCGATTGCCTTGATGTGAAAATAAAACGCAAGACAGAAGATATTTAAAAACTTGTACAAACATGAAAAGAAAAAATACTGTTGATAACTCTATGTATTTTAAATTTTGTCATTTTTTACAATTTTTTTACGCTATTAAAAAGACCAATATATTAAATTTATAAACTATAAAACATGATTGTAGCTTCAAAAAGAGTTCAACTGGAATTTGTAATTATTAGAGGCATATAATTACAAAGCATATACTTTAGGCTTGCCCTGCAACGAATGGTTTATTTATGTCTTTAAGGGTAATAAATATTATTTTTGATGTTATATTGAACATTATCTTACTGATGTAGGGGATGAATGGTTAGAATAACAACCTCCTTTAAAACTTGTGACTTACTGCGAAGCGACAACATGCGGAACTTATATATTAATTTTGCTATATTTATACACGTACCCACATATACCAGTAGACAAACAATAGATTTTGTCGTCAAAAATGGATCATTTGGCCAAAATGTGATTCTCCAATGTTTAACCTTGAAAAGTTGCAGAGGTCAGGTTCCAGGAACTGAACCGAATCCTGGAAAAGGCTGGAGCTGGATGAAGCGAGAGGTCTATCGATCCCAGTCACTCACTCTCCCGATCAATACCATTGTGCACTCCACTCAGCCTCGCTCCTGTCTCATTTACGACAATTATTATAATAGTTTATAATTAAAATTATACTTTTAGCTTTTTTATTAGCAGTGGCAGATGGGGATATTGATGATAAGATCCAAATTCCAAATCTTGGGCATTGATTTAATGAACGACAAAGAAATACTAAGACAAGCCGTTACTACGGTAACCTAATGTAGGTTTTAGGTTCAATACATAGTAGAGACTGTATTGTATCTTGGGGAAGGAGTGTGCAGGGGTGTTCGAGGTCACGCACAATCTCCAAGTGTTTTTAAACTGTATTGAAGCTCCCTGTGAATTATGGTTTTTGAGAAGCAATTAATCGAATATTACCGCTTATTCTGCAGACATGAACTTAACTAATATCTTTTAGACTCCACGACAATCCTAAGTTTTTATTTGTTTACTTAATTATTATCTATTTTCATAATAAACGATATATAAGAATAAAATAAAAGTGCACAGATTCATTTTTTATTTTTAAACCAGATTCAGAAAGTTTTTAATTATAAGTTACCAACTTTGTAGAGGCAGGGTGGAACCAATATGGGTCTATAGATGCCACAAGTACCCTAATGGATACTTATATAAACTGGATTTGAACCCGAGACCTTCAGCATAGCAGCTCAGCACTCTACACACTCAACTACCCCCCCCCCCCCTGCTCCCTTCTTGATCAAATATTAACATGTTCCGTCAAATTTCTTTGAAGGACTGAAGAATCGGTTCTGCGAGTTGAAGATGATGAAAATTCTTGGGTCTTGGGTTCACAGCATGGTAGAGACTACGGTTACTGGGACAACGGCTGAGGAGATTTGGCCAATATCATACAATAAAAAATGTTATAAGAAGGATACTGCGAATGGTACATGGTAAGGAACTGTTTTTCTAATTTTAAGTTACTGTTTCCAAACAAACTTATTAAAATTAACTCGAAGCGACAACCTGTGGAATAATTATGTTTAATATGTATAAGAAGCTAAGAATTGAAAAAGGCTTTAATCCTATTTGTACCCGTGCTGCTTTATATATAAAATTTTATAAAATCCATTTTTTTTTCGGCCGAGTGATTTAAGTAGTAACTGTGTGGTTCTGCGCTGTCTCTCGAATGTTAAATCAATATTTTAGGATATCAACTTAATGCTTTATATTTATTCACTCTAATAATTATTGTCCAGTTAAGTGTCCTCCCTTGTGCATTGTCATCAAAGCAGTTGAGTGGGTGGCCAGATGACCCCTAGTACCAGCTCCACTGGGCACCGTTACTGACCTATGACCCGGCATGGCTTTACCAGAATCTGCAGCAGCTGGTCTTCGTGTATCGTCCAGTATCCCCCCCCCCTTTCCCAGTTTATAACGTTGTCAATATTTGATAGGGTTGAGGTATCAGAAAGTACAGGCATATATGCCTCCCAGTGCTATCCGCTTCATCTGATGAAATGATCAAAAGAATGTGAAAAATAGTAATAAAACAGCTTTACCCGATTAAGTGTATTAATAATAGTACCCTCCACAAAGACTATAATGAACTTTCACTTAAAATACCCGGCGTTACGGATAAGGTATTTGAGATGCATACATGTACAGTTGATGTCACGAAGACTAGGTTGCCATTCGCATAGCATTTACATATGATTAGCATCTTATGCATTTGTAGGAACACTTACTTTAAGTGCGCATCCATCTAATTCAACTGGATTCTAATCAAGTTAGATAGGAGCCTGTCATTCTTGTTTAGTAGCATGTTACTGAATATTCGCAAGTTTTTCAATTAGTAACATGTAAAATTATATACATGGCACATAGTTTTATATTAAATCAACTGTATTCTTTACTAGGATTCTTTTATTTCTGCAAACTTCTAACCTTGACTGCTCAATTCTAAAATTATATTTTTATTAACTGACATGATTTGCGAAACTAATTCTCGTTCAAGGCGTTTTAATTCATATAGTGAATTGTTTGCGGCAAAGAAGAAGTAGCGTTTCATCTTTCACAACTTTTCAGATTGTCTTCTTATAGAGTACACTAATCTTATGACTATTAAATTTGGGTCTTTCTTGTTTCTCCAACAATATTATATGTTTATTTTTTTGCTACAATCTGGTAAATGATGACGGGTTTTATTATACTGCCGCTAACAATTGTGACGCTCGTATAACATATTAAAAAAAAATTAATAATGTAGTTAACAATTATTTTCGAATCTAGAAATATAATTAACCTCTTATGTTTATGTAAATAAAATGCCTAGTCGGACTCTATATTAATCTGCATATCTATGTAGAAAGTAGCTTCTTTTTGCCGAATCTCATGTTTTAAAAATGGCTTTATGTAAATTTTGTAAAGCTTGCGTAAACACGAGTAAACCAACCATACATGTAAGTAGGTAATCTCTAGTGGTTACTTGCCTTAAAACAGGAGTAAGAAAATACGTTTTACTCTCAAGAGTTCAATATTCAATAAATTTTCAATAGAAACGGTAGAGAAAGAAAATGGGGCGCTGTCCTTAGAAATAATAATCTTGTACAATTACAAGCTTGATAGAGTGATTAAATCGGTTAGTTTTTATTAATTCATTAAATAGATGCGCCTTTCTATTGTACAATACTATATTTTGTTCACATATTAAATGCATTAATTATTTTTGTCTTTAATCATTTTCAATGTAATTCCTCAGGAATTAATACTGTTACCTTCAATTTTTTCCATTTTTCAATTTTCAATAGTACATTAATATATTCAATGTACAATATTCAATAGTACATTACTTTCAGGGCCTAAGATTATAAATAAATGCAACTGATAGGAGTGCTACAGTATAGCCCACCCACCCGAGCCCATTCATGAACCCGCGGACAGCCGGTGCGGGAATGGAGGCTGATTACCCGCTCCGTACAAAGGAGTAGCAATTTCCGCCTTAGCAGTGGCCAATTATAATTTTCACCTCAATGGCCGCCAGCGGTGGTGTAATTGGATCATTATAGCTGCGGTATCGTAGTGACCCGGATTGTGTGTGGAGAGTATAGTACGTCAGGATCCTATGGCAGGAGATCTATGCAATTAGGATATATTGAAGGGAATTCCTCGTTAATTAAGATACCTCCATTGAGCAGAATATTTTATAATAATAACACACAAGTAAATAGAACGAATGATTTGTAATGCCACGAGATAAAGGCAAGTAGCGAAATTGCCCAATGTTTGTACTCGAATAACAAATTCAAGGTCACAAGGCTCATCCATCTTTTCAGACGCCTCGGAGGATTATCAGGAATTGAAGAGGTTTAAAACTAGTGGATTTGAATGGAAATAAAATTTTTCATGTAAGGAATGGGGTCTGGTTTTGCCAAATGAGCTAAAAATAGGAATCAAGGTCATAATGGATGACTTTATTCGTAACATAGTAAAGAGCACTAATAATTTTCAGATGGCTTTTGGATTGAACAGGATAGGAATTCCTGGCTGATTACTGAGGGATAAGTTCGTGAGAGACCAGTCAACAGCACTTTTTCACATTCCCAATGGAGGGTAGATGGCGACTAACAGTGTCTTTCACCACACCACATTCCCAGGCAAGTTTGCTAGTATTTGTGGATGTATTTGACTCAACAGCTTCCTGCAGAACCTTATCAATATCTATTAATGGTCGCCCGGATCCCTTCTTCCTTTCCAACGTCGTTTCTCCATTGCTCAATTTTTCAAACCAACGCCGCGCAGTGCGCTGGTCAAGGACAACTTCATCATATTGTTACGGTCAGAGCGGAAAGTAGGACCGGCTTCTGATCTGCCTAGAGCGGATTAGGCAAACAATGGGATTAAGCGGAAGGGATTATAGAATGGCGTAGAACCTTCTAGATCGGTCTAGGTGGTCCTCGTCCGTGTTCCGAGTAATGCCCCACCACGACCTACCTTGCCTATATAAAAGGACAGCGTTTTCGGCCGCGGCAGTAGTAATAAGATGAGTGAGTATTAAGACGAGTAGTAATAAGCAGTGAAGTAATAAGCCAGTGAGTAGCAGTCGTTAACTAGTGATAGTGCGTGAGTTACAGTGAGTTAGTATCAGTCTGTAATAAGTGCTTAGTGAGCAACAGTGACAATTAGTGGCCGTGTAATAAGTGTAATAAACTGTGTGGCAGTTTGTCATATTTGGAGAGTCTTACGGTCGGTGGACTTTAGTTAGCGAACTGTAAGTGTTAATTTGTAATTGTAAACTATAGTGTAATATTATTGTATTTGTACAAATTGATATATAAATAGTTTAGTTATTTATTATTACCAATATCTTATATTATTTGTATATTGTTTTAGAAATAGATAACATTTAATAGAATATTGTTATTGTAAATTGATATTAGTTTAATAATTTAATTGTATTAAATAATCTCAGTGTATTCTTTTTAATTTGTTAATAAATATTAGATTCTTGAATTAAGTAATAGTTTAGTCCATTTTACACCCAGTAGCCCGTAACAAATTGGTGTCAGAAGTGGGATCTTGTGTAATTGTTATTTTGTCTAGCATTTTGTAATAATTGGGCTACTGTTTGAAAAATGGCTTCTCAAAGTCTTAAATTGATGGATTTAAAAGTTGCGGATTTAAAACGGGAATTAGAAGAACGTGATCTGGATTCTTCCGGAAATAAAAGTGTACTGCAACATCGCTTGCGTCAATTTTTTGTAGAGTTAGGGGAGAATCCAGATGACGCTCTGTTTGAAACCGATTTAAGCAAGTTGTCTGCAACTTTAAGCAATGTAGAAAATAAGCTAGGTAATGAATTAAGCAATGTAGATAATAAGCTAGGTAATTTACAAAATGAGTTAAGCAATGTAGAAAATAAGCTAGGTAATGAATTAAGCAATGTTAAAAATGAGCTAGGTAATGAGTTAAGCACTGTTAAAAATGAGCTAGGTAATGAGTTAAGCAATGTAGAAAATAGGCTAGAGTCTAAATTAGGCACATTAGAGACTAAGTTAATGGAAAATGTAGATAATAAGTTAGCTAATGTAGATAATAAGTTAGCCGATGTAAATAATAAAGTAGCTGATATAGAATCTAGGCTAGGAGAAAAAGTGAACGAAATTAGGCTAAGAATGGAAGCTCTCGAGAGACGTAAGAGCAACCCACCGACGAACGATACTGACCATTCCTCCGAGGGCAGCCATCGTGACACCATTCTGCCTGCCTATGCTGGGGCGCCACCAACTCACAATACCATTCCAGTATTCGACGGGAAGACGCCGTGGGAAGACTACATGACTCTCTTCGAGACAGCGGCTTCGATCCACGGGTGGTCACAGGAGACCCAAGCTTCAGCATTGTGCCTGGCCTTGCGTGGAGACGCCTTGAGAGTGCTGCAGGGGATGCCCATGTCGGAGCGGTCCAACTACGGGAAGCTGATTAGAAGACTGGAAATGCGTTTCGGACACCGCCACATGGACCAGCTATATCGCTCAAAGTTAAGAAACAGGGTCCAGAAGGACAACGAGAACCTGCAGGAATTTGAAGCGGATATTGCCCGGCTGGTGAGGAACGCCTACCCATCGGTCACCGACTATGTCTACGAGAGTTTGGCTGTCGACAAATTCCTGGATGGACTTCGGGACCCAGAGACACAACAAGCAGTGAAGCTCGCCCGGCCGAAAACGTTGGGAGACGCATTATCTCAGGCAATGGAGTTTGAAGCTGTTAGACAGTCTGTACGGGGCCATGCGCGAGTTCGAGCAGCAGAAGCGGAACCTAATGTGGTCCCTAGCATCGAAGACATTGTGACGAAAGTGTTGGATGCTCTCAGGACCCATAAGAAGGAGATACGCTGTTGGGGCTGCGGCCAGCTTGGACATCCTAGAAGCAAATGTCCAACCCGTAACGTCAAAGCCCCCAGGAAGGCCATCAGAGTTGCGTCGATAGGAAGCAGAACGAACAGTTTCTACGTTGATGGGATGGTGAACGGGCAGCTGCGAAGTCTTCTAGTGGATACCGGAGCGAGCATGACGATCTTGAACTCGAAGACACTTCCAGCTGAGAAGATCATACCGACCACTTGGGCATTACGGACTGCAACGGGACAGCCAGCCAAGGTCTACGGGGAGACAGATGCCACATTCTACATCGGGGGCCAACATCTGAAGCACCTCGCCCTCGTGGCGGATATAGATGAGGACGTCATACTGGGTATGGACTTTATGATCACATACGGGATCAAGCTGGATATGTCGAGAGGTGTGATGACGCTAGGAGACGAGGAAGTCATACTTCGGCAGGAAAAGGACTTCTGCGCACGAGTGCTGCTACCAGAAGACACCACTTTACCGGCACGGAGCCAAATCGTGACGCATGGGACGGTCGAAGGCCATCTACCCGCGGGTCAATGTGCGCTACTCGAACCTGGAAGGCACGAAGAACAAGAGGTTGGACGCGGCGTACTGGTTGCTAGGTCTCTCATCAAGGCCGGACGGACCACTCCAATCCGGCTAATGAATCTGAACGGCTTCCCGGTAACGCTGAAGAAAGGAACACCGGTCGGGGAGTGTACAACCGCTACCTCAGTGGTTCGTCAGCTGCAACGTCGTCCCACCGAGCTCCGAGGACTGCCAGAAGAACTAAAAGGATTTGTTAACGAGTCATGCCGCGACCTTTCACCTGAACAGAGCGAGGAAGTGAAGAACATGATTATCCGATGGCATGACGTCTTCGAGATCGGACCAGGACCACGGGGCAGAACGGATATCGTCCAGCACAGGATTGACACCGGGGATGCGAAGCCCATCCGACAGGTCCCGCGGAGGCTGCCGTTAGCCAAACGGGAGGACGCCGAGAAGATCATAAAGGAGATGGCGGCTGATGGTGTCATTGAGCCTTCGAGTAGCCCCTGGATGTCTCCTGTCGTATTGGTGAAGAAGAAAGACGGAACGACAAGGTTCTGCGTAGACTACCGTCTTCTAAACAACGTCACCAAGAAGGACAGTTATCCGCTTCCCAGGATTGACGATACGCTGGACACCCTGGAGGGGTGTAAACTCTTCTCTACCTTGGATCTCCGCAGTGGATATTGGCAGGTTGGATTGGCACCTGAAGATAAAGAGAAGACGGCGTTTTCAATTGGCACTGGGCTCTGGCAGTTTACAGTAATGCCGTTCGGGCTTTGCAATGCTCCTGCCACATTCGAGAGGCTGATGGAAAACGTGTTAAGAGGTCTCTCTTGGGAAGTATGCCTGGTTTACCTAGACGACATTATTGTGCTGGGAAAGTCCTTCGCTCACCATCTGAAGAATCTGGAGAAGGTCTTCGAACGACTGCGTGCAGCGAACCTAAAGTTGAACCCGAAGAAGTGTAATCTCTTCCGAAGGCAAGTCAACTACCTGGGGCATATTGTGTCAGACAACGGAGTTGCTGTTGACCCAGAGAAGATAGCAGCGATCACCGACTGGCCAGTACCTCGAGATAAGCACCAGGTGAGAAGTTTTCTCGGGCTCTGCACCTATTACCGGAGGTACGTGAAAGGATTTGCTGACATCGCAAAACCTCTTACCAGGCTTACCGAGGAGAAAAGGACTTTCCATTGGGACCACGAGTGCCAGGCATCCTTCGAGGAGCTGAAGAGAAAATTGAGTAGTGCTCCTATTCTGTGCTATCCACGTCCCGAGGGCAAGTTCATACTCGACACAGATGCCAGCAACATCGCCATTGGAAGTGTCCTCTCTCAGCTCCAAGACGGAGAAGAAAGGGTGATTGGATATTTCAGCAAGGCACTCTCAGCTCCGGAGCGCAACTACTGTGTCACAAGGAAAGAGCTTCTGGCAGTAGTAAAATCCATAGAGCACTTCCATAAATATCTATACGGAAGAAGGTTCCTGCTGAGAACGGACCACGCGGCTCTAATGTGGCTGCTGCGATTCAAGTCACCGGAGGGACAAGTGGCGAGGTGGATCGAGCGCCTTCAAGAGTACGATTTTGAATCTGCTCATCGTTCTGGAACGAGCCACAGGAATGCGGATGCGCTGTCAAGAAGACCATGTGAAGATGAAGAATGCAGGCATTGTTCCCGACAAGAAGAGAAGCAGGCAACAGTATTGAGGACAACGGTTGTTATCGACAGTTGGCAGGACGCAGAGGTGTCAAAGACGCAAGACGAGGACCCGGACTTGAAACAAATAAAGGAATGGAAGATATCGGGGCGAGGAAGACCTGCCTGGCAGGATGTTGCTCCAATGTCGAAGAATGTAAAAACGTACTGGGCCCAATGGGACTCCATTTTAGTGGACAACGGGCTGCTGAAACGGGCATTGGAGAACGTGGAAGGAGATCAGCGTAGGCTACAGCTCATCGTCCCAAGGAATAAAGTGCCCGAAGTGCTTAAGGAACTACATGACGGTGTAACTGGCGGCCATCTTGGAGTTCACCGTACATTGGAAAAAGTTCGTGAACGCTTTTACTGGGCAAACCTTAAGGACGATGTCTTGGACTGGTGTAGGCGTTGTGCGACTTGTGCGGCCTCTAACGGACCAACAAGAAGAAAGAGGGCCCCTATGAAGAAGTACAACGTGGGAGCACCGTTCGAGAGGATAGCGATTGACATCGCTGGCCCTTTCCCTGTGACGGACGAAGGCAACCGATATATTCTCGTGGCCATGGACTACTTTTCTAAGTGGGTGGAAGCGTATGCCCTTCCGAATCAAGAGGCAGTCACGGTTGCAGACGTACTTGTGAAGCAGCTCGTCAGCCGGTTTGGAGTACCCATGGAACTTCACGCTGACCAGGGAAGAAACTTTGAGTCTGCAGTCTTCTCCGGAATGTGCGAAGCACTGGGGATACGGAAGACCAGGACGACGCCTCTTCACCCTCAATCGGATGGCATGGTGGAGCGCATGAACAGGACAATGGGTCGATATTTGTCTAAAGTGGTCTCCGACCATCAGCGAGACTGGGACCAGTATCTTCACCTATTCCTGTTAGCCTACCGCAGTTCAGTCCATGAAGCAACGGGGCAGACCCCTGCAAATGTGGTGTTCGGCCGAGAACTTCGTTTGCCTTGTGATCTGAAATTCGGGTTCAAGCCTAATGAGGAAGTGGTCGGAGAGGAGTACGTCACGAATCTACGGAAGCGGATGGATAACATCCACGAGAAGGTTCGTGTAAACATCCAGGGAGCCAGTGACAGAATGAAGGAGCGTTACGACATCAGGGCAGAGAAAGGTGGATTCCAACCTGGAGATTTGGTCTGGCTACACGATCCTCGAAGAAGGCGAGGCTACTCACCTAAACTTCAGAACTCCTGGGATGGCCCGTTTGAGATCATCAATAGGATAAACGACGTCATCTATAGAATCAGGAAGCAGCCAAAAGGAAAACCCAGGGTAGTCCATTTTAATAGACTGGCCCCATACAAAGGAGACCATGGCCCGACAGAAGACCAGCAAGTCAGGAACCTCAACAACGTGGAGACCAGTAAGGTATCAGTTGCACAACCTAAGGTACAAGGTTTCCGTGGAGTAACTCAGACAGTATACAGAGATATCTTCTCTTTACCCGCGGACTATTCTCTGGCCCATTGTGTAGCCGAAGATCTGAGGACTTCCCGAGGGATTGCAACGGTCTTCAGGAAGAAGTTTGCTGGAACTGAGGAACTGGAACGCCAAGGACCACGCGTCGGGAAAGCACTCCACCATACGCACGAAGGACGACACCTGTTCTACTTAGTTACCAAGTGTGCTACTGATCAGAAGCCCACATATGACGCACTGCGGCGAAGCCTCGACGACCTGCGGAGTAAGCTTCTGAGACTGCGTGTCACCAAGCTCGCGATCCCTAAGTTGGGCTGTGGATATGACGGCCTGGAGTGGAAGGTTGTCAGGAACATGCTTGAACAGATATTCGCCAACTCTGGAGTCGCCATATTGGTGTGCACGTTCAACCCCTGGAAAGGAAATGCGTCTCCATCGAGGGAAGCTCATGACCGCCCGATTTTTCCGGACTATGCTCTGGGGCAGAGCACTTTTAAGGAGGGGGCAGTGTTACGGTCAGAGCGGAAAGTAGGACCGGCTTCTGATCTGCCTAGAGCGGATTAGGCAAACAATGGGATTAAGCGGAAGGGATTATAGAATGGCGTAGAACCTTCTAGATCGGTCTAGGTGGTCCTCGTCCGTGTTCCGAGTAATGCCCCACCACGACCTACCTTGCCTATATAAAAGGACAGCGTTTTCGGCCGCGGCAGTAGTAATAAGATGAGTGAGTATTAAGACGAGTAGTAATAAGCAGTGAAGTAATAAGCCAGTGAGTAGCAGTCGTTAACTAGTGATAGTGCGTGAGTTACAGTGAGTTAGTATCAGTCTGTAATAAGTGCTTAGTGAGCAACAGTGACAATTAGTGGCCGTGTAATAAGTGTAATAAACTGTGTGGCAGTTTGTCATATTTGGAGAGTCTTACGGTCGGTGGACTTTAGTTAGCGAACTGTAAGTGTTAATTTGTAATTGTAAACTATAGTGTAATATTATTGTATTTGTACAAATTGATATATAAATAGTTTAGTTATTTATTATTACCAATATCTTATATTATTTGTATATTGTTTTAGAAATAGATAACATTTAATAGAATATTGTTATTGTAAATTGATATTAGTTTAATAATTTAATTGTATTAAATAATCTCAGTGTATTCTTTTTAATTTGTTAATAAATATTAGATTCTTGAATTAAGTAATAGTTTAGTCCATTTTACACCCAGTAGCCCGTAACAATATTTAATAAATAAAGAAGTCGAATGGGATTAAAAAAGCCTTGAGAATAATAATAATCCTTTAAAGGGATTATTAAGTGTTAAATAGGATTCAAATATTTAGTCCTTTGAAATTTTGAATTTGAAGAAACGGTCATTTTTTTTTTATACACCCTATTATTAAAGTTTATTTTTATTAATTTATTTAGATGTATATAAACATATTTTGTGCATAGTCACTGTAATCATTTGAATATACCTTTCTTTAAAAGTATCTAAATCCATGAAATATATTCTATGATGCTGAAACTATAACTACAAATGTCATGGGAAACTTTGTTATTGAATGATTGTGAGGTTGAAGACGAGACTGCATTTTATGACACAAAACTCGAAGATATGGCAGATAATTAATGATTCGTCCGAATGGATGGCTCACAGCCTCGCTTTCCGAATCAAATTGCTCGCGCTCAACCTTCAAACCTGTCAAGTAAAATTTTCCACTCACCTCCTACATTAGGGATTCAATTGTTATAACCGTGACGCAAGATGATCCCTTCTCTGTTAGAGCCACAAAGGCAAAACTCCCTCAATGAGTTTTTTTTTGGCCAGATTTTTATATCAGCATCTCAACTACGATGTTGGAACATTATCGATATTTATGTCTCATACTTTTTTACCTACTTATTAACATTACAATCTGAATATTTATAAAACTAATTTCTAAAACGGAGATAATAATAAAAAAGAGAAGTAAATATTACTTAATAATGGCAGATTGGACTAATGAAAAATCAAAATAACTCCTGGAGTTGTTTGTTCATGTTTAAAATCTAAAGTTGCTCTGTTAAATTATGTTCAGATTTAACAGAGCAACCGCTTCTGATTAGGGAGTTATATATCAAAGGGAGAAGAAAAATCTTTTTTACCATAAAAAATTACGGAATATAAGTAGGGAGCTAATCGATATTCTTATACGACACTTTTTTTTAATCTATTTATCAACATTAAAATGGGGGGCGACCTGTGGTCTAGTGGTTAGCGTAACAAACTACTAAACCCAAGATCGCGGGTTCGTAGCCCGGCAGGTAGCCCTAGGATTTTTTAAAGGGAGTAAAAAATACTTAGTTAAGCCGTCCTTCGGAAGGGACGTTAAAAGGGAGTCCCGAGCCTGTGCGATGTCAGATACTCGTTAAAAATCCCTATCCTAATAAAACTTAGATAGGCAAAATTTAGAGCTCCCACTGTAGCATCGTCCGATTAGCCATAGCAGCATAAAGTGACGTTAAATGAACAAACATCAACATTAAAATCTGAATACCGAAAACCGGTATCCATACTAGAAATAAAGTTAATTAATAAATGCAACAAAAAAACTATAAAATGAAACGCCGACTTCAAGTAATTAACAACCAAATAACTTGCGGTGTGTTCACGATCTACATTAGGAATATAAATATAGAACAAACAAGAAACATTGAGTTACTCATCTACATAGTTTTCAAACATAGTATATCCCAATAGTAGCTCGATATAAAATAAAATCGATGTATCATTTAAAATAAAAATAAAATAAAAGAGATTTCTCACATTGAATGTCAATCAGTTTAATTCAGATAAAAATATAACTTAATAAGTTATAAATTTATAATATATATTATAGCTAACTATTCATAAATGCATTATCACAAAAAATTGATTAAAACAATTTTTTGTATGCTTGTTAAGAATATAACATTGCATAAGGGGGGTCTCTATTTAATTTGTCTATTAAATACACGAGAAACAAACCTTCTGATAAAAAAGCAATGAGGTCCAACGAGCTAATGACAGCAAAAACAAAATCAATTAAACATTTTGAGCGTACGTAGAACCAAGAAATTCGTAAAATCTAGTTAAACTTTGGTTAATTGTATTGGTTAAAGATATTTTCAATGGAAAAAATAATCACTGTTAATCAAATATGTGCATATCCTTTTAACATCTTCATAAAATACTCTTCCAAGACGAACACGACGAGGCCCATACAACCATTTTAAACATCATATTATATTTTAGAAACCGGTAGAAGTTAAAAAGTTAACTTTAATTAGTGGTTACAGCTGCATATGTTTATTATAAATAGCAGTTAAATTGAAAAAGATAGACATATTCAACAAACAGGTTTCATTATTACAGGCCCGAAGAAAGGACTTCGTAATTTATTATAATACTTTTTGTCAGAAAGATGATTTTAGATTTAATTACAGATTTAATAAGTCAAATTAAGAACACACTAACGACATGAAATTAACGAACTAACGACACAGCGAAAAAATGTATTCAGAAATGTTGACAAGTAAACAGCCAAGAAATCTAGTTAATTTTTAATTAATTATATTTACTGTAAAAAGTTTACAGGAAAAAAATAATTATTGCAGATTATCCATCAGATGAACATTCCTTTAAAAAAATCAGCGATAAAAAATTGATTGGCCCATGAGGGGATCGAACCCGCGACCTTCGCGTTATTAGCACGACGCTCTAACCAACTGAGCTAATGGGCCAGACATACTTAGGCGTATTTCTTAGACAAATATAAATTTTTCTTTAAATGTTTAACAATATACCTACAGCCCCTGTGAGTAAGTGGTTAAGTCGCATTTTGTATCATTCACGTAGTTTTTGGCTTGAAATGGAGTTGTAATGTAAACAATAACTCCTTTTCAAGCCAATGCCTTACTTAGCCCCTTATTCGCTACGAAAATAACTCAATTACGCTTACTTAAGTACAAGAACCTCATTTTGGAAAAAATAAGACGCAACCACTTATTCACCGGGGCTGTAGATAAAATCAATAATAAAAAATATGTAATTAGGAGCATTATTTATACAAACAAATAAGCAAATTCTAAATAAACTTACTTCTGTAAAAAAATTCCATAATATGATTACAAAATTAATAAATGTTTTTCATTTGATCATATATTAACGAATAAAATTAATTTTTACATTTTGAAGCATTTGATCAATATATATATATATATATATATATATATATATATATATATTATTATTATTGATATATATATTATATCAATAATAAGAATACTTCAAATTAATTAAATATATTGTATAATTGTCAAAAAATTACCCCTAATATAACCTACAAATTAAGAATTAAAATAGTTGTCTGTTCAAAATCCAAACAAGCTTTTTGCCATTTTACAATAAGGCTTCTTTAATAACCATATTTTTATTCCCTTATGTTTATCAATGATAAATAAATGTTTTTCATTTCATCATATATCAACCGATCAAATTCATCTTTACAATTTAAAATATTTGGTAATAAGAATGCTACAATTTAAGTAAATATATTATATAAGATTTATACAATTCTTTCAAGCATAACCATTCAATTAACCCCTCGGAGGAGTATGCTGTCACCGAGGATCTGAAGAGAACGTGTGTATCCATCGGAAGAACTAAAGACAAAGAAGATTGAATTAATGAAAGTAAAATATTCGCAATCCGTGAAACGCAGTTAATGTACTACAATAAAAATATGGTACTTGTTCCGCAGGTTGTCGGTTCCAGGTGAGTTGAACAAGGAACAGTTTATTCTTTTCATTTTAAATATTTTCCAAAAATACAAGTTATCGTGAGCTTTAGTTTGGAAAAGAGAATATAATTATATGTAATGAATAGATTTCAATAAGAAATAATCTCTAATCATCTCATTAAGAAATTAAAGTTTCAACTAACATTTCAAAGTATAGATGATATATGTTTGTCGAAACGTTCATTTCATGATGAAATGATTACCGAAGTATGCCACATTTCCCATAATCACATTCTCTTTTCTATTCTAAAGCTCACGATAATGACTTGTATTTTTGGAAAATAATAAAAATGAAACGAATAAAGAGTTAAATTTTGTAACTCGAAGCGACAACCTGCGGAACAGATACCAAGAATATAATGCCTTACCCTATTTCATTGTAATTCCAAAAGTCAGAGTAGCTGTTCGTGTTTTGTTATTTCGTTATGTTGTTGAAATTTTTCTAAACGGGGGACTCACCCTCCTTCTAACGATTCGTTTTAATTTTCTCACAACCCCCCCCCACTCAATACCCGAGGCAGAAATTAGATAAATAAGCCTAAGGGTGGATCGGATCATCACCCCTAATTCGCAGGGCACCCTTATGAAAATTCATAACTTGGGGCTCCGGGCCTAATAAAACGCCCGTTTTATTAACGAGGATTAAAAACAGGATAAAAAGCTTACCACTTTTCCCCTCTCGGAGGATATTTTTAATTGTTAAAAAAAATTAGGAATACAAACACTTCTTAATGAGCTGATAATGCGATAGTATGTGGCAATAGCCAACTATCTTCTGGACTGCAGATCTTCATTTGACGTATGATACAACCGACTATCTATAATCTTATAAATGATATAAGACGACCTATTTGGAGATATTGAGCAGAACTGGGATTTAGCAAAACACTTCCATATGCACAAGATATAAACAACACAGACCAAAATTATAAAAAATTGTTAAAATGAAAAACTGTTAATGATCCTTGGTTTATTTCGAATCATACCATACAAAACGACAATACACAACATTCCATTCATCAACCCAAAATCACCAAAATGCAACAGTTTTTCCTCTTTTCTATTCCCTGTTACGCGGACTTGATAGTAAAAGGTTGAAAGACAATGACCAAGAGGCCTGATCAAGAATTGATCTTGTTGATATATCATATTGATCATTTCCAAAACTTGGTGCTCCTGTAGCAAAGCAACAGAAAAACAAAAACTTGGATCAAAATTGTTGGATGCGCAATATAATAAAATATTATAAAAAATTAAAGAATTACAGTAGATGCATTAAATATTTTTTTAAACCAGGATGCCATTTTTTAAAATTACTTGAATGTACAGGACAGGAAATATTATAACGATGGAAACCTTTTATTTTTCAGATTTCAAGTTCTACTATTTGAAATTCCTCAGGGATAATAATGGATCATTTACCAGTTCATGATATCTGTACGTAAAATAACCGTATTTCTGTGAACTTTTAAAATATAGTGCCTATAAATATGAGATCACATTTATATATCTTAATATGTTAAGATAAAATTAGATGATAGATTCGATAACCAAATAAACGTATTTAAAATACGTGATAACTATTTATCATTTTCACGGAGATAACAATATCTAATTCATAAAGATGTAATTGATTATAGAAAATAATTTTATCTGTTTTCACAATGATAGTAATCTCAGTTAGGTCATGTATTATACAGAAACTTTATCTCTAGATGTTACGTATTATATATATTCATGTTGCATCACTTGAGAAAAACAAATATAACAGTACACATGAAAAAAATTGGGCGTAGAAACAAATGATGTTCAAGATATGGCATTTTTTAAATATATTTCGGAGCATCTATATGTATTAATATGCATTTTTAACAAGCTTATATGGGCTTCACCTGTTGTATGTAGGCATACGATTATCCGCTGGTATAAAACATCGAATTAAATTGAAACTTAGCACACTTCTGAAGGACCGATGGCAATTCAATAATTTAATAAGTTTGTCTCATTATCCTGAACAGTATCTTCAGGATTAGCGATTTTTCATATCGGAAGACATATAAATGTCCCAATTACTAAAGCGATACCAGGGGCAAAAATGGCTTCATCTTTGAGAAAAGCATACGATTACTGTAAGGATCAACTGGGGAGTTTTTTATATTTTGCAACAAAAAGTATAGTTTAAAAAACTAACAAAACATGGTTTGGTAGCAAGCCGAACTATGAATTATGAGATAATTTACAACAATTTTAAAATAAAAATACAGTGACGAACGAGAAATTCATTTTATCTTAAAAAAACGTGAGGTGCTTTAGCCCCTAGGTATATATTTTATTGACTGATATTGGCAGAAGGAGAAACATTTAGAAAATATTTTAAAAACACCCCGTGTATTTTTTTGTTTTTTTACGATTAATTTTTTTTTTGTTAATCACTATATTCTTTATTTAAACTTATTGAAAATTATTTTCTACTTTTAAGTTTTGGTTTCTATTATAAAAAAAACTGTACCACTACAACCCATGAAGGGTCTAGGGTTCAGTACACGGTAGAGACTGTAATTTGTCTTGGACAACAGTTGTGCAGGGGGTGATATGTCCTAGATCACAATCAACCACCAGATTTTTCCCCTTATTTTGGGTATCCACTTTTTAAAGGCTGGATGAGCACCAGGAAAGTCTTAGACTCCATAGAATCCATCGCCGATTAAAGAAAAGTCTACCAACGCGCAGGATTTGAACCCAGGACCTTCGGCATGACAACCCAGACCTCTACCACTGATCCACTCCGCTCTCGGTTTTATTATTGTGAATGTTTTTTTATTTTGTAAACTATTATTTATTGAACTGCAACATACCATAAATTAGTGGAATCGTTAGATCTTTCTAGCGATCTATTTTTATAATTCAAAAATTAATATAATAATCAACGTAATTGGGATTCGTTTTTATAAATATTACTCATTTATTATTATGAACTATTATATTATTATTATTATTATTTTGATAAGATATGAGTAATTATGTTCTTATTATCTTGTACTATTATATTATGATACATTTATTTAATATCTGACTGTTCGATATAAATTTTGTAACATAAATTTAAATTTTAAGAGAAAACCTTGCAACAGCGAAGCTCCGAAGTCCAGATCAATGAAGCAGGTCAAAGCCCTAGTAAGTGCATAAGGTCGCTGGGCCGTCACCGTTCAAGTTACCATGGCGACTACCTCTGTCCGCCCTTAAGGGAATTAAATTCATTAAAATGAATTTGCAATTATAATAAACAATGGCAACCAGGTCATAAAAAACCACAATAATTAATGTTTTGTTTTTTCAATGTAAAATGCATTCTAAACATTTTTTAAAATTACCCAGCAGGGGAAAACTGCACGAATTTCAATCTATTACTTTAACTTCGCCATTTTGTACATTAAATGAAAATCACACAGACCTTCCTAAAATTCTATATCTATCTTTAAATCTTTAGTTCTTTAATTCTTAAACAATTAGAAAAATTGAAACGATAAATGATACGCCGGTTTATGACTTTTTTATACAATTAATGAGTTCTAGCGAAGAGCAATTGTTTTACTATTATTTTAATTGTTCTACTACCTCAAATAAAAAAATAACCTATTAAACCAAGTTTAACGAAAATATAGACTTAATTAATACCAAACAATCATTTAATTGGAGTCAAAATTTTAACCGTTTACTTATTCCACACCGTAGTATCTCTTTTAGTAAAATAATTATTTAAAAAAATGTATATTATATTAGAAATAACAATGATTTCATCTAATGATTTCTTTATTAGATATAGTAAGCCTAATTCGCCTTAGTAATCAAACATGAACTGAAACTAACAAACAACTAAAACATTGAACTGAAACGTTTCACTACAAAATTAGGTGCTTAGGTTAAAAAATTATTTATTTTCATGTAGAATATAATTGCAAAGGTTTTGAAAATTTCAATAAGATTTGTGGAATAGTTGAAATAATTAATTGGCAGAAGAAAAACATCGAGATCTGGTTTATAAAAGGTTATATATTAATTCAAATATAATATTAAATATTTATTTCCTGATACAGAAAAAAAAAATGAGTGAAACAATCATATATAATAAAATTGTTCTTTCATGCTTTTAGTATACGCCAATATACAATATTAATAATATGTGTCAGTGTGATTTTAGCCTCGTGTACCTCGTTAAGCGGCATAGTATACCCGTAGCGCCTGCTCCAGCTAACAGAAAAATTTCAGCAAATTCCAAAGTAATCGTTTATCGTTACCGCATTAGGACAACGAAAAACTCTTCTGAAATGATATTCATTTCAGGAAATGTCTAAAAAGGTCAGAAGGTATGATCAATAAATTTTAAACAAAATGAGTACAACTTATTCTATTTGGGCCTAAGTCTCGGACTAATTATAGGCCATCATCAGGGCTGAGAATAGAACAAAGCAGGAAAACAATCCACACAGTATCAAGGAAAATCTAGGAATGATAGGAATGAAAAGAAAGAATTACAACAAAAGTTTAATTATAAAATAATTTATAAGAAATAACAAGAATGAAAAGAAATCGAAGATAATAAAACATAGTGTAAAAACGTAAGTACAAAATAAAATAAGTTATACTTAGTT
Organism: Troilus luridus; assembly: GCA_964056705.1. Taxonomy (NCBI): domain Eukaryota; kingdom Metazoa; phylum Arthropoda; class Insecta; order Hemiptera; family Pentatomidae; genus Troilus; species Troilus luridus. The sequence goes on along the minus strand of OZ057412.1, from coordinate 58,732,238 downwards.
TGTGAAGAATTACAACAAAAGTTTAAGGGAAGCGGAGAGACTCAGTGGTAGAGCGCTGTGTTGTTCTGGGTTCAAACCGCGCTCGCTGGCACAATTTTTTTTATATGTAGGTGGTCGGATCCTATACGATCTGGGACTCTCCTGGGGGTCACCCAGCCTGTCTAAATAAGTACCCGAAATAAGGTTGAAAATAAGGAAGAAAATCTTGCGGTTGAGCGTAATCTAGAACAAATCACCTCCCTACACAACCGTTGTCCAAGAAACAGTACAGTCTCGACTATGTGCTGAAACCAAGACCCTCCATGGGTTGTAGTGATACAGCGTTTTTTAATTTAATTTTATATGAAATTTATTGATGTACCCTTTGACCCTTTTAAACGTTTCTTAAGATAAATTCAGTAAACCGTTTCCACATAAATACAAATTAATTTTACTAACTTTCAAATCGAAGCGTATGTATTGCTAACAAAACTTCTTAATGTTAATAAAATAGTTGGGCCATCCAAATAGAATAGGTAACCTGTTGATCTTCGGAAATCTGTTTTTTTTTTTTTGTTATTGTTTTTTGGCAGTCTAAAAATACAATTAAAATCAGCCTAGAGGGCTCGATTGTAATTTCGACTTTGTTGATGGCAAACCATAAAATAACCCAGACATTATAAATTATATTGCACTGTGAATAGAGATACTAACAATAAACCAAGGTCGACAAAGATGTGAGTAACCAACAGGAGTGCCAGGAATAGCAGCCTGTGGATACACAAACCTTGCTATGTTTGTCCTGGACAATTAATAGCTTGAACCATCGCCTTGGGCAAACACGTCTCTTTGCGGCTGGATCTCCATATGTGAGTGTATCCTTTCAGTAAGGCTACTAATAAACCACAAGTAAATGTTAGCATAGACTCTAAAGTTACATGTTAACCACAAGTTTCACAAGTTAAATGCATTTAAATGAAGAAGGTAATCCATATAAAATGACTTATACCCAGGTTCATTAAGATTGGGGCTTTTGTCGAACAATTATTTCAATACAGTACAGTTATAACTGCACAGGTACCGATTTGTTCTTCATATACGTATGTAAGGGTCTTTGTTTCAGTACATGGTAGGGACTCTACAGTTTTTGAACAACGGTTGTGCAGAGAGGTGATTTATCTGATATTACGCTCGACCACCACGTTTTCTCCCTGATTAAAGTAAATCCTATGTTAGATGCTGGGTGAGCCATAGTAGATTTTATACATCCTACCGGGTTCATCCATGGCTTCAAACAGAATAAATAATTTATCTGCCACAGCTAGATTTGAACCCGAACATTCAGCATAGCAACTTAGCACTGTAAACTCCGAAATCTATAAATATAAGAGGACATTCAAACTGCAAAATAAGTGAGTGTTTTAATTTCTTTCTCTTTCTAATGTTACCATTAAATATCGTAAAAGATAATTTTTAGAAGGGATATTAAACATTATAATGTGCTTATGTAAAAGAAGACAAGAATTAAAAAAAAAAAACTGTCGTAGTAGCCCTGTTCCATACCAAACTTTATTATCGACAGAAACCTCAATTTCATTTTTACTACAAAAAAGATTTTTCTGAATGTGGGTTATGCTCGTATAAAGCAGATCAATGGGTTATAAAACAATAACCATAAGTAAAGCTCCTACGTGTGTTATAGATTTGGTTGTACAGGAAAGAAGAATTCACAAAATAAGTTGGATGGCTTGCGTTACGAACGAGACTGTTTTGCGGAGAATGAGGAAGAAATAAGAAGAAGTGATGACTATACAGAAACGCAAACTACAATACCTGGGACACATAATAGCTTAAGTTATATATAACTTAATACATCGGATAGTGCTGGGAAAAATTCAAGGAAGAAGAAGCTTAGGAAGGAGACGACACTCCTGGCTGTGAAACCCACGAGAATGGTTCAACTGCTCTACAAAACAGTTGTACAGATCTGTCGTATCCAGATTCGAATAGTCTTATAGTGTCGACCAAAATAACGAAGATGGGCAGAAAAATGAGTAAACTTCAATTTAAAATAAAACTGGTTTAATTGAACTAAACTAATAATTAATGTCTGAAAAAAATGTCCACAATTTTACGAAGTATTTAAGTAATTATGTAATTAAGTTCTTAAATAGGAATTAATGAGATTTCAATTAGGGACAATATACGGATTCGAGTCTTAGCTTTTTGGGAAGATTAATCTTAATCAATAATAATGAGGTATTACAAAAAAAAAAAAAAATTAGTATTGAGGTAGTTCTCAATAAATTTTGGTATATAAAATTGTAGATTCGCGCTTTACTAAGTATTTTCAGGCATTTATCAAAATAATATTTTCACTCAATCCATATTAAACTTTTATGAGAGACTTATGATATGATTTTTTTAAAAAAGGATCTTGATGTTCAATATACTACTATAGTTCGTGATAAAATATAGTTACAAAATAGTAATTTAGTTTATTTACTGACTGAATTAAAAAGATGAAAAGTCGAGTTGAAATAACAAGCGTTGCATTTTTTTTACAACTATAATAAAATATAATGGGGTGTATACAAAAAAATGGCCGTTTATTTAAGCCCACCGTTTCGTAGCAGATCTTTAGGGTATACACCATCATTTCAAGGTAGACCTTCCGCCTCGCAAACACGACCTGGTCGTCAGCGAAGAATAAGGATAGTAGCTGGTCGCCATCACTGAACGGCCCAACATCCGCATCTCTAATTTTACAAGAAAACAAAAAAAAAAACGGTTTTGACAACTAAAAACGAAAGTTTGAAATGGAAAATATTAACTACCACCGCTCTAGAAACTAAACCAGGGAGAGGTTATCTCCCTATTCTGTCTTACTCCTCTTTGTATCCTAATATCATAATTGTACATGCTTACAAAAAAACTGTTTTTCACCTACAACCTTTTACAAGTCAACCCCTCAATTATAAAGAAAAATTTAAACTTTTTGAGTTGTAAGATATCCTTAAGAAACACTTGAAAGTACATTTTAAAAACAATCATCAACTACTAATTTATTACTCTTTAAAGAATTTGACGAAAAACAAAGCACATAATTTCAAATCAAAGGTAATCCGACAATTATTTTGGTAATAATATATAAAAGTGAAGTTTGAGGCTTAACATGGAAGGGTTTTGGTCACCGACCATTATCCACTATCGGCCGAATGTTGCCTCATTGTTAGGGACACAATAGGCGAATCGAGGGTGTCTTCAAGGTCCGAAGGACAGGACAGAGGAAGGATGAAGAAGAGCATGAAGGCCAAGTGGTGGATAATGAGGTTTGGGCTATCCTTGAGGATGTGGTTTACTCGAGTCTGCGGCCTTTCAGGGGCATATCTGCCTCTAGGTCAGCACTGACGGGTGTCGAAGACCTTGTTGGCGTTGTATCACAGGCAATCAAAGAAAATTTAATATTATACACAGAAGCATTATTATTCAACTATAAAGTTTGTTGAAAGAAAATAAATGGTTTCATGCTATAATTTGTCCAAAATAAGATGTCAGTCAGAGAGCGAACACTTATGGCATCAGGTTAAAACTCTTAATTCCTAAATAATAATAATAAGCCTTTTTAGAAATTCATCGTCCGGCAACTTTACAACTACGCACACCTTATTTCCGAATACCTTAAGACGTTGTTCATCCTTCAGCATTAGCGGCCACGTTTCACATCCGTAAAGATGAGTTGGAAGGATAAATAAATAAATTGTATGTATAATAATTTATTCTTAAAAACCAGTATCACTACAACCCATGGAGTTTCTTGGATTATGGTAGAGACTGCAATGTTTCTTGGACAACGGTTGTGCTGGAAGATTTGTCCTAGATCACGTTCAGCCGCCTGAAACCCACTTATTTTTGGTACCCAATTAATAATGGCTAGATGAGCCTCAGGAAGGTCCTAGATCCCATAGGATCTACCTCAGGGCACTAACAGATCAAATAAAAGTCTGTCAGCGAGCGGGATTTGAACCCAGGACCACCGGCACGGCAACTCAGTGCTCTATCATCAAGCCACTCTGCTGCCCTGTATTCTAAATAACCTAAAGTATTTATCTGCATGATTTGAAGATCTAAAGTTGGGAAAAGCTCTTATAAAATGTGGGGATTTATTGCGAGAAAACTTGAAGCAACGTGACAACGATGCAAAGTGTAATGAAACCAGTGGTAAAATAATAATAATAAAACCACAGTTTGCCAAAAAGCTTGCATGAATCCCTGAAATGTATGAGCTATGGCAGAATAATTTAAATAATTTCGTTTAGGTTTATTTGTTATTTATTTTTAAATGTTATTAAGGAGCAGTATTAAATAGCAATACATTTCTAGAATGGGAATAAATACCTTTAATTTATCCAGACTAACTTATTTTATTGTGGATATGATGTGAATATGATTTAACATAGGAAAAGTCAGGCAGTAAAATCGGCTAAGATTTAACACAGCGCTAAAAAATGTAGAAAAGAAAGAGAGACAATAAAAAATGTAGAAAGAACAGACCAACTAGGAAGCAAAGAGGTCTCCAGGAAGTTTAGGGTCGCTTCGAGCCTAAAATTACCATAGATAAGTTTCAAGGTAAGATGATGAATGGTCATTGTTGTTGACACAAAGGCGGGGACTGTTATTTTTCACTGAAAATAGTTATTTATATGTTGTTTTATGAAGTATTAATTAATTTATGAAGTATTAACAAATAAGAAAACTTAGTTGCGACTAAGCACAGCAAAGGAGTCTTCAGTTTCATCTATTTCATAAACCGTCACACTATAATCCAATATATAAAGGATGCATTAAAGAATTTTTAATAGGCATTAGATGTATGTGTAGACATTTGTAACAACTACATTATGAGAACGAGGAAGCAATAACTGCTGAATACAAAATGGCTCCTGAGGTATAGCGAGCCAAATGGACGAGAAAATTATACCGAAATAGAAGATCATTAGCAATTCGTAAGGAAACCTCACCATTGTGACTAAGAGGAGACGGGCTTGTGGTCACAATGCTCGAGGAATGGTGATCACGATCCTGCACAGGAAACGTGACCGCCGACATAATTTTATACAGAAACCAAAAAAGGCAATGGAGTTCAAGGTTAGGCTACAGTCGCAGATGGAGAACGTACATTTTGGACGATGGGAGGTCTCGAGCAAAACATACATAACAGAAAAGTGAAAAAAAATAAGTGAGCACTCATTTATTGATTGTGCCAACGTTTCGACCTACTATGCAGGTCATCTTCAGGTAATGAGGTGCGGCTAGGTGAACCCTGTAACTCATACAGTCAGTAACGCTTCGCCTAGCCGCAACTCATTGTATTTGCCCTGAAGATGACCAACATCGGCACAATCAACTTAATATAAAAGTTGATACCTAAAATAAATTTTCATTTTATGTTAGTGAAGATTATCCATGGTTTTAAAGTTGCTTTTTATTGTTTTTTGCTCCGATGCAACAACTCTGCAAGCCCATTTCAGTCATATCCAAAATACTTCGATCATGCTTACGAAGTTCAGGTCATACTGAGTAAATGTAGTCGGTAAATTAGTAAACGGCCTGCGCAGTAGGTAAGCTGCGCATAGGGAAGCCACGTCCTTTCCTCCACTACCTAGCTCGCTTCACTCATTCTCGTGTTGGTTAATTCTTGTTTTGCATACGACCCAACTCCTCATGGACTTCATTTTGTACTTTTTTTTTATTGTGTTTTAGACTCGGCTTTCTTTGGACTTTATTTCCAATAGAGGTATGAGTTGCTTTCCCGAAAGAAAAGGTGTAACATCACTTGATGTTCTACCCCGCCTAGTCCAGCTGTTTTTCTTCCATTTTCTATAAAATATAGTGTTTTTTTCAGGACTAGACTTTCTTTTCTATTTGATATAAAGTCAACCACATAAATAAGGGAATGCCTTTAACCATTTAGATACTATGGTGAACGGTGACAAACAAGCAATGAACAGCTATTTATTATTATTACAATGATAACAAGTGCGCGGATTTAGCTTATTATTATTTAGTACCACTTACAAGATTTAATGCTAGCATAATTTCTCATTTCTATAGAGTCTTTAATATTTAAATATTATTGAAGACGTAGATTACATGGCTTTAAATATACTTTTTTGATCATTTCTCCCTGATTTCTGTTCTTTTACTTATCTCGATATATTTTATGTAACCATTATTATAAAATATAATAATTATTTTATATAATCACTATTATTATTAATTTTTTCAATGCATTCAATTGACCCGTTTCTGTGACTATATTATCGAGTATTTGAAAAGAGGAACTGATTTACAAAAAATAATTTGTCCCAATTTACTAATGGTACCAATGGTAATGTAAATTGTTGTAATAATAGCTGAGGGTGATATTGTATCGTTAGTTCAAGTTGCAGGATAACATAGATCCTTCGCATTTTTTAATCGAAAGAAAATCCATTGTATGAATTTAAAAGACTGCTCTCGTTGCCCATTCTGAAAGCAGTTAAGCATCTGCATAATTTATACTCCTCCCTAAGTTCGCACAATGCCAGCTGCCTACTCCAAAACAACCAAAACAAAACCCGAAAAACCTGTTCGATTAGGGAGTGTCTTCATCTTCGTAGTTTTCTCTCAAAACTCCTAATTATATTATAGAATATGTTTATTTAAATTACCTCTCAAGGGGAGCAATAGGGCCACAATGACGAGCAATATATCTCGCACCAGAGGTGCAATGTGAATCGATAGCACAACTCTTGATCAGGTGTGCTAAGTTCATGTACGAAGGAGGAAGTTGCTATTTATCTTGTGGGGAGGCGGGACTCTAAATGAGAAAACTAATAACAGAAAACGAAGTTGTGATGGAAGGAATTGCTAAACTCGGAGAAAAAAAGATCCAAGGAAATGCTCTTGAGTTGATCACTAATAAAAAAATCTGAGGGGTATGACTCCATCATTGGAGTCGAAATGGAAAAAAACTAAGAAGGAAAAAGCAACCTGGATTCAGCTAAACTACCATTTTTTTTCAAAAGTTCAAACTAAGTTGGAAATCTTTCAGAGTTGTGCGAATCTTATAAAATCGCAATAAACGTAAAGGAGAGAAATAATTTTCCATTTCGGGGAAAATACACTTTTCAAATAAAACACCATACTCGTTTTTATAAGTGTTATGAATGGTACAGAATGCACTCTCATCCGGGGAAAATACAACAATAAAAAGGTTTGTTATTGGTTAACTTAGATATCCATATAGATAGATAACATAGCGGGTTGTAGACCAAGGCAGAGATAATATCAATACAAAAGCAAAAATATAAGTTCGACCCCAATAAAAGAAACCATCATCAAGCCGATTTACTTCACTGACCGCTGGCAAAGTACATTTATAAGATCATCCATAAAATTTATATTTATTAATGTAAGCCGTTGGGGTCCAAAGCAGATAGATCCAAAATTTTAAAAATTTACTTTTCTAGTTTAGTCAAGTGATTTTGGCCAACACGGTGCTTTTAGTCCCGTTGTAACCTGAAGTTACGAGAGTATTAAGAATTGCTTGACTTAACTAGGGGTATCAGCTCCACAGGTTGTCGCTTTGAAAATAAATAGATTTTTTACTGACTGTATATAGTAACTATTAATGACTGTATATAGTAAATATTACCGGTTGTATATAGACTAAAGAACTGACTTACGCGTACTGTTTAGGTTACACCATCACCTATAATTCGAAACGTTTGTTGGAACGTTCATTTCTTGATGAAATGATTATCGAAGCATACAGATTTCCCATAATTACACTCTTATTTTCATACTAAAATTGACAATTATTTTTATTTTCGAGAATATTAAAAAGAAACGAATGAAAAGTTGAATCTTGTTGTGGCTTAACCCAACGCGACAACCTGCGGAACTGATACCAGATTTATGAATAAAATAACTCAAATTTTTCGGATTAATATGAAATGACTTGAAGTCTCTTAAAGTTATTCCAAATTTAAAGCTACTACAATTACTTGGCCAAGACCCAGAGGAAGGTTAGTTAGAACGTCAAGGTTAGTTCTGATATTTAAACGACGAGATTGAAAAGGCAACAGCTGAGGATGAAAACTGAGTCAAGGAAGAGAAAAAAACTGGCGTAGCGGACCCGCGGGTAGGTATCACTGACCCCGTGATCTCTTGTACCAGGAGGCGTCGGGGCAAAAAGAAGATGAAGAAACCCGAAGCGGCCATTAGAGCAGTTACCGCTGCCGCAGTCCTCCTGAGGTGACCTTGTCGTCATGGTCCAGTGTCTGAGGTAACACCAAAGCTGTCTTCTAGGTCTAGGCTCAGAGCTCAGCCGAAGTATGATTATATCGACTCCACCATACATAGGTTCCTTCGATATCGCTTCAAGGTAGCACAAAAGAGACAATAGACACAAGTGGACAGCTCAAATTTCGTTCTTATAAAGGAGTACAATCGGAATTCCAGCCATTTTTTCGTCAAGGCGAAGCAAATGAAATATATTAACATTATGCGTAAGACATGGAGGAGCTGAAGATATTACAGAAGAATAAGAATTAAATAATTGATCATCTCTGATAGCATAATATCATGAATCAATGAGTTTTCTTGAAGCATCTAAAAAGAAGTCGGGGGGGGGGGGCTTGGAAAAAGAGAGGAAGGAAAAACAACGTGCAAGAATGAAAGAGATTTTGGAGCTGAGGAAACAGAAAAAAACAATGTTGAAGAAACGTATTCAATAGTGGCACGTTCGAAAAAAAAAAAAGCTAAGGTTTTTTAAGCGTTTGTAAACGCTCTCAATATTGAAAAAAAGAGAGACTGAGACTATACTGTTCCTAGGACAACGCCGGGGCGGGAAGGTAATTTCTCTGAAAACACGCTCAACCACCAGATTTTCTCCCAATTAATTGTACAGCAGGCTGGGCTGATGGTTGAGCCCACAGGGTCCAACCACGGCTATTAACAGATTAAATAATTTATCTCTCACGACCAGATTCGAATACGGAACCTTTGACATAGAAACACTACGCTCTATCCAAAAAAACGGATTTTTTTTTCTCCCTATGCCCATTACCATAACCTCGTCAACACTCCTTTCAAAAGATGCTCAGTAGTCAGTAATATATAATTCAATTGAAAATTTTTAAAAAGTATAAAATTTCGGCCAAATCTGAAGCACTCAATAATGTGACAGAATATAGAAGCAATGACTAAGGTTTGAGGATTGATAAATGACCTACGGTCCGCAAAACGATGATGTGTGGACTGCAAAATTAAACTGTCGAAAATACAATGCTGTATACAAGACACATAAAAAGCAAATTAACATTACTTTAAGGATAATCTCAATGTTACAGGAACTTCATAAGGGGCAATATTGTCCTGATAAACTATTCCGGGAAAATAAATGGCGACCAAACTCAATACCGGCAGTTTGGCAATGACATATCACGAACAGAGTCAAGATACTAATCGAAATACCTCGCGTTTCTCTTATTCCTTAAAATAAATGAATTTCCTAATACACCGTTAAATCCAATCTCGGATCCATCAACATACCATTTTCCAGGGTGTTAGGGGTTCGACTCCTCCTTGAGACAACGCTAAGTCGTGATTATAGCTTCACGATCAAGAAGTAAATTTAATAAGATACCGTCAATATAAGGAAGAGGGCGTAAATCATCGTCATTGACCCAAATATCTCATTCTCAATCTTTCCGAACAGTCAATGATCGTAGAAGTTGTTATTATTATTGTGAGTAAGGCACGCCTCTGAGCCTTATGGAGTTGAAGGAAGCCTATCATTAACGTTATACAAGTCTTATAAAAAAGCTAACAAATGCTGACAGATAGCGTGACAGGCTATAATTATAATATGAAAATTATAATACTAATCTATAATTATAATTTTCTCAACTTGGTAATTATTAAAACGCTTATTAAAAATTTACTTAGTCATTAGTATTACTATTTATTCATAATTAAAACACATTCTTCTTGGAATGCACTCTTAACCTGTGCCACTCCGTCTGGGATTCAGTACATGGTACAGACTGTACTGTTTCATGGAGAACGGTTCTGCAAGGAGGTGACTGGAATGCACTCTTCCGAATTAAAAACAATATTTTCTGGATCTAAATATATTTATGTGCTTTAATAAATTTTGGTGGCCACTTTTATTGTAAAATTACTTTATATTTTGGAATGCTAGATTATAGCACGGTCCAAAAATATTTTAACTTTTTATGTTTTTTCCAAGATTCAGTAACAATCATTTTCGATGTAAAAGTTCAATATGTGTTTCTTGCGTTAGATATGGACAATGCGTAAGGGCGTTTGTATACCTTAATTATATTTACCTAAATTACTAAGAACTGATTTTTTTTTCTGATGAAACAAAGAACATTTTTTCGGGAAAGAACTGTTTTATGCTCATTATACGTTTATTGTAATTAAAATCGAAATTTCTCAGCATTCAAATTGAAAATTTAATTGGGGAGTCTTTCCTCCCTCATTAATTTGAGATGGCCATGGTATTCCAATTTCTTTTTCTCTATGTTCAGGAAGACGTTCTGTTGGTCTAGCGATCGATGTCTGATTTCGATATTCCAACCTAGGCTGGATACCCTGCCAGCTCTCCTCCAACAGGAGTATCTTTTTCCCTACAGCAGCGCTTATCGTACATGTCTCTGCTCCATATAATAATATGCTGTCAATTATGAACTTGTAAATGAACATATTGGTACCTTTCATCGCATTACCGTTACAAAGGACCAAGTTCAGCATATAATAGCTTTGCGGGTTGTATTTGTTCTTTTTTAAATATATTTTTCGGACGGTTCCACCCTTTTTATTATATTCTCTCGAACAACGAGGTTCTCCTAATCATACATGGTCATGTATTCATTTTTTCTGAGGTTTAATTTAAAACTAGAATACGTAATTTATACATATAAAAAGCTTTGTCCTGAATGACTGACTTAGGTATCAACGCACAGCCTAAACCGCTAAATGTAGAGACCTGAAACTTTGTGGGTGTGTTCTTTGGATGACGTAGGCATCCGTTAAGAAAGGATTTTCCGAAATTCTACCCTTAAGGGTGTGAAAAAGGGGGCAAAGTTTGTATGCTTGCTCACGTAATTCTTACTCGCAAAATCTACATATTTTTGCTGAACAAAACAAATCAAGTAACATAGTTTACTTCTTAGGCGATTCTCCGTCGTACGAAGGGGAATAAAGCACCAGGCCACGACGGGATACAAACCATATTGCTGAAAAAACTGCCAAGAAGAGGAATAGCTCACTTGACCAATTTATTTAACACCTGCCTCAGGTTAAGATATTTTCCTGACAATTGGTAGAGAGCTATTCTTTTTCCTCTACTCAAGCCGGTGAAGTGAGGATCGCAGCCAGGAGACTACAGGCCCATCAGCTTGCTTCCGCATCTGGGGAAAGTCTTTGAAAAATTGTTATCAATTTTCTCAAGGCATATTGCTCAGAGATAGCCCTCATCCCACCGGAGTAAAACCTCCTACCAGGCCGGCCTTTGCCCGGATCATCACCTGGCATAGATTCATGCGGAAGTGAGCCAGTGCACCGCCAAGAACGAAGCGACCGCTATGATCTCCATAGACTGCACGGAAGCGTTCGACTCAGTGTCTCATAGCCTACTGTGCAAGACACTACAGGACAACGAATTTCCGAATCGGTCCTACGGTCGTTTAACAGCGAACGATAGCAGTCCGTATCGGCGAAACATCATCGGAACCCATCCCATTCACCTGTGGAGTACCTCAGGGGTCTGTGCCATCTCCAGTACTTTTCTCAATATACACAGCTGAAACTGCAAAAAAGCTACTGTAGCAGCCTATGCCGACGACAACTATAGCAGCTCGATCAGCGCAGAGAGAGCTCTACGGCAGGCGGAGGTCTGTGCGAGCATCACACAGAAGCTAGAAGGACTCAACATCACAGTGAATCCTAAAAAGACGGACTGCATAATTTTCTCCTTTCATGGGAAAAAGCGCCGCCCTCTCCCTAAGGTCTATAGGGTAGCGGGACGCGAAAACAGACCAGCGAGCAGCATAGTCTACTTAGGTGTCACTCTTGACCGTGTCTAACTTATCCCTCCGCCTCAAGTTGAACATCTACAAGAGCATCCTAAGACCTGCGCTCCTTTACAGACCACCACTATTAGGTAACATCACGCGTTCAACAGCGAAAAAGCTCCAACAGTTTCAGAATGTACTGTATGCGTACTGCAACGCATAGTGAGACACACAACATTAAACAAAACAAATACGGACCTCCTACACACTACCCTCGATATACCGACAGAAACAGACTTCATTAAACGTAGACACATTAAATGTTTTGACAGCCTGAAATACTCTACTAGCCCTCTTTTTCGGACTCTCGCCCCAGCAGGACGGCCACAAACGTGGCAATATCACGTACAAAGTTTCAGCCTGAACTGAGAAATTAATAAAATATACAAATAAAAGGAAAAGGACACGTGAGCCCCTTCACCGGAAAAATCTAAAGTTAATAAATATAAATAAATAAATTAGAACCTTCCACCTTCTCATCTTCCTCTTAAAATGTACATTGTACAGTACAATAGATACCTCTCTATTCTATCTTCAACTCTACTTAGAAACCTTCAAACCCCAAGGGGCTAAACAAATACAAATAAAAAAGTTCACTTCTCGCTGGTGAAATGGTTATAATAAGTAATTCTTTTCAATAAATTCAATAACCTTACATACTAATCCTTTACTGACACGAACAACAGTAAACTTCTGTCCGTCTCGTTTGTTAATCAGTGTCAACGTATGTTTCACGGTTGTGCTGATCCGTTTGTGATATCTGGGTAATTTGATATGGATAATCTCAAGCCTGGGGAAGGACATAGGCTACTTTTTATCAACACACCACACAGGCGAAGTTTATATAAAACTGTAACCTGATTGACTAACACACTCAGCGGTCAACGCACAGCTGAAACCACTGAACTTACCATCTTGAAATTCGCAGATAGGTTCTTTGTATAGCTTAAATGAGCACTAAGAAAGGAATTTGGACAATTCCGCCCCCAAGGGTTTCCCCCTTCATATATTAGGGGTTCAAAGATTGTATGGAATCCGTCAGTTTCGAAGTTAGACATCTGAAATTTCGGATGTACGAGTAACTTAATAGTTAACAAAAATTCAATTATTTATTTAAAACGATCTGTCACCAAACTTTGTGTAGCAGACCAAATTCCACGCGAGCGAAGCCGTGGGCAAAAGCTTTAATTTTTAATCTTTTAATATTAGAAGTCAGAATTACATTAAATAATACCAACAAAAACACAACAAATAACGACAAAATTAACAAATAGTAAAAAATAGAATAAAACATTTTTTTTTTAAACTACAAGGACCCGTTACTCTTTGACTTATTGACAGCCACAAAAAGAGATGGAAACCATAATGGTCATGGAGTTGCCATGTGTTGCCCTTTACGAGGTGTGAATGGTGTGAATAGCCGATAAATCTTACAATATAGCGTCCCGTTTAGATCCTATCTCCCCTCGGACTCTACGAAACTTTCCTCGCGATAGCTCACCCGCTCTCTCGAGAGCTACCTAACGACCACGGCCTAATAAATCAGCCGGTACCGATGAAGTAGCGCTGCCCGGAGTGGGCTGGTCGCCGCCATAGGTCACAACCAGGGCACGCCCACGACCTGTCTCATAAATCCGTCCTGGGGAGGTTAGCACGTCTTGTGTAATGATATTTATGTTGCCATGGAGACAAAGGACAATACATATATAAAATTTTAATAAAAGGCTTTTTAACAAGCTTTTATTAGCTTCGCCTGCATGTATTTATGTTACGGAATCTTTGAGCGCGATTTTCGTCAACTTCAAATCGTCTAATTAAATTGAAACTTTGCAAAATTCACAAGGATCGATGACAATATTTATAAATTTCCCTCATTATCCTGACCAGGATCTTTAGGATTAGCGATTTTTCATATCTGAAGACCCGGTAATATCTTGTGCCAATTACTAAAGCGCGTTCCAAGGCATTAATCTTTGAGACAAGTATATGGTAAATAGTCTGACTTGTAACTTGTAACTTCTGGTAAACTCTGAGGGGTAGGCCGAGACGTAGGTGGGAAAATTGCGTTAAGAGTGACCTGAAGGAATTGGGTTTGTGTAGTGGTCCGTGGACAGAGGTTTGTAAGCAGATATTGGTGGTATCGGCCTCGAGCCTTTGAGTTCGCTAAGCCTTTTATTTATAACATTTTTACCCATCCTTCTCGGTCTCGACACATCCTTTTCATTAGGGATTCGCCCTTCTTGTTCCTATTCTTGGTATGTGATTTGGATACAAGATCCTTGGGCGACCGTGGGGCCTTCTGACCAGTGGTCGGGATTCCATTAGTTTTCTTGGTTGGCTTTCTTTGTCCATGCGACTGACCACTTCAATTGTCTGTTTTTAATGAAGTCTTTAGTTCGGAGACTTGTAGTCTCTCTCTAATTGTCGCATTCCGAGCACGGTCCATCCTTGGTTTACTGAAGGCGAACAGCGAAGGCAGTTCATTTCTGCACTTGCAATGCGGTTTATGTGTTTGTTAAGCATGACCAAACTTTCACTCCCATATATATACTATACTGTTGTAGATCTGGTATTATGTTGCTTTTGCTTATCTAATTCTGTTTTCAGTTTCTTCATCTACTTTACCTTACCGATGGCTCATAGGTAGGAAAAGCGGTCTACTGCTTCAAGAGTCTTCCCAACATCCAAATTCTCCATAACAAAGGGAGATTTTCATGGTCATGAACGCATATTCTATCTTCCAATTAATGTTGGTGATGTTCTCCTCTTGCATATTTTATGGATCTCATCCATAAAACATATAAATATTAGAGGGCTAAGGCTATCACCTTGCCTGACTCCTTTATCCAGCTGAAATGTATGCCTCTTTCCCATAGTTCCGCACTATCACTCAACAACACCAATATCATTCAATAAAGTATTTACAACAATTAACATGAAAGACCTCACATCCATAAGTCACAATTGGTCTCACAACCGTTTTATGTAGAGGCACTTTGCCTTTCTGGACAGCCATTTACAACAAAATAGTTTCTGTATCCCGAACAGACATCTACTTCTCCCCACTATTCGGGCCTTAATGTCCTTTTATAGTTGCTCTCGTACGTTACAATACTACCGAGGTGTTTGTATTCATCACAAATCTTGAAGTGCCAGCCCCCTATTTGTATTTGTTCTCCTTTCATTTTGTCAGCTCTCGATATTCGATTGTAAACGCTTTTTTTCCATTAATTTCCAAGCCTATATCTGTAGATTCCCTGAGAAATCTTCAAGAGCGTCTGCTTCTGGTACTGTCCATGAGAACATCATCGGAATATGCTAGATGTTGTGTTAAACGGTTGTTAATCGTTAAAAGATAAAATATTAACAATTTTCTTAGGTTACAACGTGGATTTTCTCGATTTTATTATCAAGGAAGGAAACGAAGTTATGATCAATCGTGAATATTTTTTATTTATTATCTAATTTTCATTTGCGTCTACGCAAGTGCGCATCCAGCAAATTTGATCCCAGTGTTTTTCTCTTTGCTATTTTACATAATCATCTATATTATTATGGAATAAATATATCAATTTTAGAATAGGTCTCTTGGCCAATGCCTTTTTAATCTTTTCCTATCAAGTCCAGGTAACAGGGAGTAGGAAAACGGGAGAACGAGTGGGTTTGGGTGATTTTGTGTCGATGAGCTGAATGTTATGTATTTGTTATGAATATATGATTTTATAGTGGGAGTGATCATGTCGTTGTGTATGGTGTGATTCGAAATATACCATGGTGCATTAACAATTTTTCTGAGAATTTTGGACTGTATTGTTTGTATCTTCTCTATGTGACCTTTTTTTGCTGAACCCCAAAGTTCTGCTCCATATGTCCAAATGGGTTTTAGTGCACTGTTATAGATAAGTCGTTTGTTCCGTAAGTCAAGTGAAGATCTATAGTCCAGAAGATTTGATAGTTGTTTGTACCGTGTAGTCAGTTAATTTTTATATTCAATCGTGAATATAAAAATTAAATTTACACTGTTTTAATTACATAAACAGGATAAACTGTTATATAAACTAATAAAAATATTATATGGACTTATTGATATAATGTTTATATTGACATAGCCAAGAAGAGATAGGGTGGGGAGAGACAGTTAATGGAGAGAGTTACTCTACTACAGCCGCAGATCAATAGAGCCCCAACCTCGAGTGGGGAGTGAGGAGACCTCCCTATTGATCGCCTCCCTGCCTCCCGAGAGCTCAATACCTCCCTCTCAATGGCACTCCGGCATAGGTCGGGGACTGCCTCTCTCCCTCTCTTTAAATACGTACAAATCTCTTCCTCTCTCGTTGTTATAAAACATCTAATACAATATAACATACTCAAAATTGTTTATCCATTTTACGTCGGTTTATAGCTATAGTTAATCCGATGTTGCTAGAGTGGGAGTCCTAAGTTTTGCCTATCTAGGTAAAGTTAGGATTGGGATCTTTAACAAGAGCTGACAACGCACAGGCTCGGGACCCGCATTTTATGCCCCCTCCGAAGGACGGCATAACCAAGGATTTTTATTCCATTTAAAAAAGTGCTAAGGATTCCTCTCGGGCTGTGAACCTGCAATCTTGGGTATAGTAGATTTTACCTAATCCGCAGATGACCCAAAAAACAAACTGACTATAATATAAATAGTTAAATTAAATCTAAAGAAAACTGTACAACCAATGAAGGATCTGGATTATAAGAGACTGTATTGTTTATTGGAAAACGGTTGTGCATGGAGGTGGATTGTCCTAGATCCCGCTCAACCGCCAGATGTTTACTCCTTATTTTGGGTACCCACTTTATAGAGGTTGGAGTGAGCCCCAGGAGGGTCCTAGATCTCACAGGATCCATCTCCGGCCACTAAAAAATTAAGTAAAAGTCAGCAATAAAGGACTTTCGGCAGGGCAACTCAGCGTGCTCTCTTCTACCACTGAGCCATTCCGTTTCTTTTAACTAAATATGCCGGTCACTTGAAGAATCGGGAGCCCAATGCTCTTTTCGCTGATGTCGATGTGGTAAGGGAAAGAATTATTTGAAATATACCTACTAATAAATATATCTTGTTAGTAAATGCGATTCATTAGGATAGAGAGGGGAAAAACCTTGCCTCAGCATGTGAAAAATTAGTCGTCGAGATTGGCAAAACTAATTATACAATTGCCTATTTTAATAATTTAAATAAAATAAGCATTTCATACTTCTATCGTTTTATTGTTTTAGTAACAACTTTCACAACTTATATATATGGTCCAGTAGTAAAGATGCTGGACTTCTTTTAGTTTATTATGGTTTTATATTAGTTATAATTCTGTTAGAAAACTAATTACTAAATCACCTTGCCAACCTCTCCTTAAGGTGAGTAATAAGACAATAATCTATGTTCACTAAAAGACATGCATGGTTGGCGCTTAAAAGGAAAAATGCACAGAAACATTAAAAATTATGATATAAAAAATAATGAATGCTCGATTAGTATTCAAAATTAGTCACTCAAATGCTGCAGTGTTTCGATTAGTAGGAGCTAGCTGGACAAAATTATTTTTCGGCATTTTCGCATTTCTTTCGACTAATTAAGTATTGTAATTATAAAAAATGGTATTTAATTAATTACCGACTGAATTTAAGAGGATCGCTGGGATAATAATTAGAAAAAATAAAATAAAAACAATGTATAATTAATAATTAATACAATATATGATAATGAAACTGATAAAACTCCGTATTTATTCTGTAACAAGTCCCTAGAATAGTGATACGGAAAATAAAATATAAACTATAATGTAAAATATAATAAAACATTAATGAATATAAATTAGGAGTTAGCTCGCAATAACGAATTAAATTAAAAAAAATATATAAATAACATAACAATAATTATAAAATATATACAAATATAACTAAATATATACAAAATTAATGGAAAATAAAACAACAACAAAATAATTCAAGAAATTAAAGAAACAAAAAATTTTAAAAATAAGTGAGTGTGTGTACACTCCCTCACACACACACACACACACACACACACACACACACACACACATATATATATATATATCTATATATATATATATATATATATATATATATATATATATATATATACTACTGCTCATCACTCATCCATCCAAAAAAAATTATAAAACTAAGTAAAGTTGTTTCGAGGTAAATAAATGCTAAATAAGATATATAATAAATTGCTTGCCAAAATCATTTTTATTTTCCTTTCAGGGTCCTCTGTAATGTTTAAAATTAATTTTGGTCGAAAGAAACTCTAAGAAATAAGACTTTCTTTCTTCCTTTGAGGGGATCAACCATTCTTCAACAAAATATCTTCTCGAAATAAAGTACTCTAAAAAAAATGTACTCAAGTGTGCAGGCTAAAATTTGTCTTATTATTCATAGGAAAGGTGTAGCTCTTAAATATAGAAAAATTAGCCCGGACACTAATGGGTATTTTCATCACTTCAAAGTTTCAAAATGGGGAAAAATCCTTCGGCCATTAAAAAAAAAAATTAATATAGTTTGATTATCAGAAGACTTTTTATTTCTAAAAAATAGCACGTAGAGTACATATATTATTGATATTCAACAATTGATTCATATAAAATTAGTAACAATTTTGTGCCGTTGAAATGAAGCATTGAATACAACTGATTTAATCTATTTCTATGGATTCATTACTTGGGACTCTATTACTGACGAGATAAAGTGTGCCAGGTATAAACAAATATTGGAATTCTAGGTTTTGAACAATCGTTTACAATATTCCAATAAAAAGTTTTAGAATTTTTCCTCATTTTGAAACTTTCAAGATATGGGAATGACTTGCTGGGGCGAAGCTATGGGATAAGGGATGGGGTCAATGACTCATAGCGTCCGAATTTAGAGGAGATATTAAGCAAACTTTTCTTTCTTTGGTTTAATAAATAATATTTCCTTTAATCATTTTAAATGTATTAACTTCAACTCATCCCAATACTATCCTTACCACGTATGCGGATGACACATGTCTATTATCTGTCAACACTGATCCAGTTATAGCACCCCGTACTCTTCAATCCCACATCACTGACCTTGAAAATTGGTGTCAAAATTGGAGGATTAAAATAAATTCTCACAAATCTCATCAAATCACCTTTACCCTCCGTCGTAAACCTGCGACTTCCTGCCCCCCTGTATCGTTTAACAACATCCCTATAAGTCCTGTAGAACAGATCCGGTACTTAGGACTACACCTTGACAAACGCTTAACTTGGAATCCTCATACTAGACTGAAACGACAAGAAACAGCTCGCCGTTTCAGGCTACTTCAGCATTTACTAGATAAACGTTCTAAGCTCCCAATTAACTACAAGAGACTCATTTACATGACAATCATTAGACCCATCTGGACTTACGGAATAGAGCTTTGGGGCTCCACTAAGCCATCGAATTCCTCTCGTATCCAATCCCTACAATCCAAAATCCTTCGTAAAATCCTCAACGCTCCTTATTTTGTTAAGAATAAAGTCATCCATAACGACCTTAATGTCCCATTTGTTGCTGATTTAGCCCGAACCCGGTATATATCCTTTCATAACAAACTTGATTCCCACTCAAACCCTCTAGTTTCAAATCTAGCTTCCTCTTCGATTCCCGATAATCCTCCGAGGCGTCTGAAAAGAAGATGGCCTCCTGACCTTCTAAACTGAACTTTTTAATTTGAGTACTACCACTGGGTAGTTTCTCTACTTGTCTTCTCATGTCAATGTATTCACTCATTATATTTGCTAGATGTATTTTGTATACAGTTGTAAATTTCAATAAATAAATAAAAAAAAAAAAATGTATTAACTTAAAGTCAGTTAATGTAAATGTTGAGAGATGATATTATGAATTCCGGAATTTAATAATTACAATAATGATGAAGCACAATATTGATTTCGCATTCCTGAGTAAAAATACTAACTCCAAACTATGTTTAATAGTTTATAAATTAATTAATATTTTATTAATGTTGATCATAAGTTTAATGTTATTTTATAGATGTGTGTGTGTAATGATATATGCTTATGACATGACAGACATCATAAACAATTACTGATGCATTCCTGCTTCAGGCCGTGATGTTAAACCAATAACTCATTCCTATGTTAATTGAGGTCCCAGATAGTTTCATAATCAATAAATTTAACAACAGTCTCAAAACATTATTAGCATTTTTCTCTATAATTAATCATCAGCATAATTAATGTTAATACGTATTTATAAAAAATAATTATACAACTTTTAGTTTAACAAACGCTCTACTTTGACCCAAAAATATGTAGCCAGGAAACGGCACATTATAAATTCAAATGGCAAAACAAACCAGAACTTTTAGATTCCTGCATATTATTAATAAATTATGGTTTTCTTAGGCTTCGATTGCATATTATTAAATCAGCAAATTACTTGTTTAGAATTTTACTTGATTTCTCGTAACTACTTTTTGTTATCAGTAGTTCACTAGGCTTATATAAATATATAACTTTATATAAATATATACTTTGTTTAAAGTATAAATAAAAAACGTAAACAGTTTTTTTCATTCATGGCGTACCTAAACCTATAAGGACGGATATCTTCAGTAGTTTAAAAAAATAAACAGTTAATTTAAAACTTTTACATTTATTTTTCATCAATATTTTAAAATCGCTTTAGGACTAAATATTTCAGCAAAAAAACACTTCTGATGCTTTTAAGGGTTAAAAAAAGTTGAAATAGTAGAAGTATTCATTGATTAATGTACTATACATAACATATATAATTATAACTCCACATATTTTCTGATCTACTGTTCCGTGATCATAAATTAGCTTAAATTTAAAGATAATCTGAATTTATATAATAAATTAAAATTGTTAAGGTGGCAAATAACCAAATGCCCTAGTTTTACATGAAAATTAGATTAATACGGCAGAAATTAAGATAAAGAAAAATATATTATGACAGTCAATGAGTCATTATTACGTATCGAGTATTGTACAAACAAATTTACTGTGAAAATAATTAAATCAATATCAACATGTTTCAACGAGTAATGCAAATTAATCCAATAATATTTTAAATAAATAATATTCCATTTGGCAGAGAACGTATGGGGTAGAATACTGCTCCCCTGCCCCCTTCAAAGAAATATTTTATTATATAAAACATAATAAACATTATAATATTATATTAATCAAAGAATCCGGGCAAATCTATTCAAAAGTACTGGTGCGATACGATTAATAAAACAATAAAAATACAATATACAAAAAACAATACAGTTATTATACAAAAATTACAGCTAAGATACCTAACGTAATCAACAATACAAAAGAAGAAATGCGAGTGAAGAATGTAGAAGTGATTTTGCTGATCATACTGCAAGCACCCTCGGGGCTTAATCTGAGACTGTCCAAATGCATGTAGTCCAATTTAACCGAAATACCTTTCTTCTGATTTCCTTCCGTGTTAAATACTCTCTTAAATTCGTCGGTAAGGAATTTAAGGTAGTATTTAACACGGAAGAAAATCAGAAGAAAGGTATTTGCTGGGTGGGATCTATCTGGAACCCCTTGATCTTCCTTGCGATGCTTAAATGCGGAGTCGACAAACTTAAAGTATTAAGTAATTTCCGTCCTTAGATTGGAATAAATTAAACCCCTACAAAGAAAAGAAAAAACGCCGGAGATGACGTCATATGTTTGACATATTTCACATACCAGTGAAGAATACAGAGATGTCAATTAAACAAATAGAAGGCTCAGCATCTGTGCATACTAAAAACGAATTCAATTAAGAGGAATATGCTAGCTTGATCGAATTGGTTACCATTAAACAGTTAAAAAACTTGTTTTTATGGCGAAAAAACATAAAGTTGCTTTAAATGAGCCCATACAAATATCTTTGTTATAACTAACATTATTAATTAACATTAAAAAAGATTCCAAACCAACAAGGAGACAACAACAATTTATTTTATTTTAGTGTCGGGTCAACGACTGTTTCGTTCCTATTCGTATTTGAATCTACAGAACACGAAGAAGTTGGTATACCAACTTGATGATGCGAAAGAGTTATGATTAGATACGAGGCGTAGCTATTCCGCCCCCATTAATTTTGGGAGCAATACAATTTTAAAAGGGACTTAGGACTATTTCTCAAACGAGTTTTATTGTTTTTGGCGGAAGGAAATGGCTTGATAATTCATTAGAATCAATTTTTACCTAATGATGATTTTCGATTTAATTATTGACTTAGTAAGCAAAATTAAGAATCACCAGAGACAAAATTTTCTTTTAAATAAAAACGTCGTCCAACAAGCTAAAGACAGAAAAAAAATTAAATTCAGATTTTTTACATACGAACAGCCAAGAAATTCCTGAAATCTGGTCAGTTTGTACTTAATTTTTGTTGTAAACATTTTCAAGGGAAAAAATGATCATTGTTCATTCAATATATGAACATTCCTTTAATATAATCAGCAATAAAAAATTACATGGCCCATGAGGGGATCGAACCCGCGACCTTCGCGTTATTAGCACGACGCTCTAACCAACTGAGCTAATGGGCCAGCTGGAACACGCGGGTGTTCAGTAACCATCTTGAACCATTGAATGATTGAGTGAGTGAAGATTACTTTCATCTATACTACTTGTCTGTAGTATAATACTTGTATCTGTACTATAGTACTTGTCTATTTTCGACATCTGTTCGGAAGGAGTATGTACCAATATGAAACAATAATTTTGTAACGTTACGGGTACGATACTTCATAAGGGAAAAACAATTAATACCCAGTATTAATTGATCAGATCATCGTATATAACGACTACGTTTTTCGAGCAACTCATTGATGTATTTTTCTCGCTTTATCAAAGACGCAGAAAGTTAAGGACGATCATCAAATCTAAGTCATTATTGTACAACTAATAAAACTGCAAATAAATTCCTGTCTATAATCAATATTTGTAGGACGATAGTAATTTAACCCCCATTCTCTTCAAAGTAAGTTTTCCTTACGGATTCGATGAAAATTCGTAGCATAGCCTTCAATGGAACGTTCAAACAAAACCATCAGGGTCCGTAATAATAGATTAATAAATAACGCGTAATAATGACTAAAATTGATGTCAATAATTATTTAGTGTTATTCATTTAATGAGAGTGGAGAAGCTTAGGGTGTGGAGTACTGATTTGATGAACTGTAGCTACCGGATAAAGGCAGTTCAGGTTTAACATTTAGATTAACAAATAGTAGAAATATAATTTATAAAATTATAATTATCAAGAGAATGGTCGTATTTTATTACCGAAGGAGTCAATCCAAAGCAGGAAACAAAGAAATTACACCGAGGATATCCAAAAAACTGGTGCCTAGTCTGCAGATTCAAAATTCATAAGTGACAAGTTGACAAGAGGAGAAATCGAAGACTGGACCAAAGTGGTCTCAAGAAAGAAAGGACACAAAAGAATGAAAGAAGTCTGGGCACAAAGAAAGATAATGCGCGATTCTAAGTAAGTTCTGAACGTAGTCTTAATGGGCTCATTCGCAAATAATAATAATAATTATATATTTTTCTTCAATTTAGACCAAATACCTATACAACAGCCGATTCGAAACATGGTGATTGGTAACATTATGATCTGCAAGGGGTGGGCTGTGATTTTGGGACTAAATCTCGAGAAAATTGGTAGGATCATATTGGAGGAAATTTGAGGAATGGATCGACTTTATTTTTAGTCCAATATACGCATTAATGATATCTTGAAAACATTTGTGAAACCTTAAATTTTCTATGAGAAAGGTTCAAAATGAGCTGCTATTTTCGAAAGTGGTATAAGTACAATTTTCGGTCTATCGAAGCATTTAGCTATTAGCATAGACAGTTATTTTTGACACTATGGACTTTTTAAGTTTTAATATTTTATATCACAATAATCAATGAAATTATTTAAAAGAATAAAATTCAATTCTGGAAGTTTAGATTCAAATGGACTTACACCACTTTCAAAGATAACACATCAAATTATAAACCCGAAATGAATAAAAATTCATTTGAGAAAGAATATAACAATACAAAGCAATATAAACATTTGCTATTATAGAAAAAATCACTTACATGCACTTATGAGTAACGTAATCAATATCAGTTACTTAAGTACATAATTATTTAAACAATACTACCTATTTATTTAGGTTCATATAAGATGTTTTCAATCGGAAGATGGAACAGCAGAAGGGTGGATGTGTTAAAGGCCCGGTGAGGCAAGTAGCAAATGTCAAGGGCAGTTAGGCAGGATCGCCTATTTGGAAGCTTCTCCCTTCGGATGCTACGGTTTCTCAGGAAATCCAAAGTTAAAAATAATTTATATTTAATTAATTATCAATGTATATCTGCAGTCAAGGTGAAAAAACGGTTAGGTGGAATTTTGTCCAGAGAGAGTTAACTATTATGAGGGAAGCATCGTCCCCGTGGTCTTAGTCTTGAAATGGACTCGTAATATAAGCCATAATTCCTTTTCAAGGCAATGCCTAAGTTAACCCCTTGCTCTCTATGAAAATAACACGATTACACTTCCCTAAGTACAATCTTTGCCGCTTTGATTATTATTCTATATTAACTTAAAACAATCCTTTGGTTTCGAATTTATACTATGGTTGAATCGTTCCTAACGTCTCTGGGTTAACAATTTTAGGGAGGGTATGAAACTAAATATAGGAAGAAAAGGTATATTATTTCCGCTTGATAATCCATATAAATGCTTTCAACATAGCCAAAGTAAAGAACTGGACGTCTATAAATCAAGCATGTAGAAACTGATTTCAGTACACTTTCACGCTGTTCGAAGAAGACCTGGATGTGAAATTGTCATGCAGAGCTGTGATACCGATACCATTGAGCTGGACGTTTATTTCTGGAATTCATATATTACAGGAATTCAGTGTTCTGGCCGGCAAATAAACATCAAAAATAGATTTTAGCATTCTACTGAAATCAGCCTATGATTTTTTCTCGCCTCTGTTAGGATAATTTACTTTGAAGAGGATAAGGATTACATTTCTACCCTGCTGCTTGTAGCGGGTTTAAGATGGGCATTATTTCTGTTATGTACTGGCACTTCAACCACGATTGAGAAACCCTTAAATAAGTAGAAAAACCTGGTCGTTAGGTAAGATGTTCTCAATCAACTCTTCTCTGACCTTTGCCAAAAATAGCTACCCCCTTAAGAACTATTGCCTAGCAGATAGTACATTCTTTCTATAGTTACCTGTTTCAAGGAGGCTACCTAACGGTTCCTGGTTCCAACTGGCCCATTAGCTCAGTTGGTTAGAGCGTCGTGCTAATAACGCGAAGGTCGCGGGTTCGATCCCCTCATGGGCCATTTAATTTTTTATTTTATCGAATTTTCAAAATTTTAATTATATTCATTCTGTCTCCATCAAATTTATAATATGTATGTTGGTATGTAAATAAATTATATTTTAAATATGTATTAGGCCCTTGTTAAGTTCTATGGAACTCACAAAGATGTATGTAAATAAGTAAATTATGTACATATGAATATAGACATTTTTATTTAAAGTATGTTTTATATTTTTATTGTCACTGCTGTGATATAAACATTTTAATTTTTTTTTAGCATTTTTCATTTTTATTTTACTGAGAGAGTGAGAGAGAGAGAGAGAGAGAGCGAGGGGGGGGGGGGGGATGGAGGCGATAAGGGAGCATAGCGGGTGAGGCGGATCAATAAGCCATGACTCAGCCCTCGATTCCAGGGAAGCCAACTGGGTCAATGCTGCCTCTCGTGTCTGGATCGGGGTAGCATCCTCTGCTGTCGAGGGGGCTGATGGGTGGGTTAGTTCCTCTCCTTCCAGGGTAATATCGTGATGAGGAGTACTTGGAATGAGGAATCAGGACCAAGAGTTTAGGAACTAATCAGGATTAGGACTTATGACCAGGGTACGCATGAGTTGCGCGAAGTATAGCCAGCAGAAGCAACAATTTTAGTACTTCCTTATGAAGTAACGTACCCAAAATGCTAAAAAAAAGTATTACACCATAACGTACTTCTACCGAGTAAACAAAAAAGGAAATTTCTTTAGATACAAGCATTCTTTCCATTGTTGATAGATGATTATTCTTGATAATTGGACCAGCGTGTTCAGCAATAATCTACAAAGTGTCAATATCCTATTCTAAAAACTGGACATTCTAAAAGAATTCTAACTCTCAACCCCCCCCCCCCCCCGCACATTTTAATATCCTTCTTTTCAAACCCTCAAACCATTTCTAAGAAACAAGGGTCAGAACTTCATATCTCATTCTCCATAACTGAATCAATCATTTAACCATTCCTTTGTTGGTCACTCCACTAGTTTTGTATTCCCCTCCTTTTAATAACCCTCATTTAAATCCCTCCTTTCTTGCTTTCCATGCTCTCATACATCCTGAAATATTTTATACATTAGAGAAGTTTGATTTAGAAATTTCAGTTATAAACTTGAATTATATTATGTTCATATTTCCATCTGGTTTAATTATTTTAAGGTTCTAAATTAATAGAGGGATTCAAAATATTCTCTGAATATCGATATTATTTCTGCTGTCCTTATTTAATTCAAAATATGTTATTCTTTATCAGGAGCAATTACATTTCATACCCATAGGACAAATCTTGTTTATTTAGGCATGTTTATTTTACATAATCATATTTTTTATGCCGTCAAGTTACTAATAAAGATTGGCATCGTCCTGATCTCCGGTACTAGCACATTAGACCAGTTAAAAAATTGCAATTAGGATTGCAAAATTTGGACTAATAATGATTTTTAGGTACATTGTGTAACCAAAATTCAGAAGTCCAAATAATGTTAATATGATATTCAATTATTGTTGCAGGGCTATCTGGTGTACCGCTACCATAAAATTAAAGAGTATTTTTAATGTTTACCAAAAAAAAAATTTACAATATTTGTTTACATCTGTACTTTTCCAGGAATCAGCTGGCCCATTAGCTCAGTTGGTTAGAGCGTCGTGCTAATAACGCGAAGGTCGCGGGTTCGATCCCCTCATGGGCCATTACTTTTTTTAAAAACAGAATATTAGAAATTTCAATTGCCATCGTTCAACTACTCTTACAGCTATCAATATGTTGTGTACATAATTTACGGTACATGATTTAAATATTTCTGGAGTTTCTATGAAATGATATCAAAATTCGTGAGGAAGAAACGGTTCGAGTAGGGGTCAATAAATTTTTCTCAGAGGTGAAGAAATGTTTATTAATTATCCAACGTTTCGACCTACTTTGCAGGTCTTCTTCAGGACTAAATATGCAAAATACAGACAATTGAAAATTAAAAAATAGTAAAAAACTGCTAAGCATGGTAAATATAAAGGTTAAAATGTATGAGTGAATAGAATTAATAACCAAGAGACAGGAAAGTAAAAAAAAAATACAGTAAGAAATAAATATATAAATTCAGAGGTAATGGAAATAAACAATGCAGATGAATAATGAAAATGAAAAAATAGGTACAGTAATGAAAATAAAAAATAAAGTATGTAATAAATAAAGTAAGTAATAAACCAAGTAATAAAAATACGGCAGTGTAATAAAAATGAAAATGTTAATTAGAAACAATGATGATAAGTAATAGAAGTGAGAAATACCGATTACTACCAATGGGGACGATAATGTATACAAAACGTTCATGAAATAGTATAGAGGATAGATGTAGTACAATATGTGATAAGTGGTAAGACATGGTGAGAAAGGAGAACATAGTTAATATTAAAATAAACAAATAAATATTGAAAAAGGGAACGGTCAACAGAGACATCAAATAAATGTTAATACATTAGTGGAAAAATTCCAACTAAAAACCTTAAGTCTCTAAACTAAAACAGGAAATCAAAAATACCTGTCCAATATTTCGCCTATTCAGGCATCCTCAGGGTAGAAAGAGAATAATAGCAAACCAAAAGATGAATAATGCACCCAAAAACACACATCCCAACACCTCCAAGGCTCAAATGCTTGGACAGGTATTTTTGATTTCCTGTTTTAGTTTAGAGACTTAAGGTTTTTAGTTGGAATTTTTCCACTAATGTATTAACATTTATTTGATGTCTCTATTGACCGTTCCCTTTTTCAATATATATTTTGTGGAATAACCATAAGTCCACTGGTTTTTTATAAATTCTATTTTTTTCTTGCACTTTTACATTCATTTTTTCATATAGTTTTTTGTCTTCTGTTCTTGTGTTGGTTGTTACTATTATTTATTTTATTTTGTTTTCCTGTTGGGTTTTTTGGGCTTTGGTGAATGTATATTGAGGTTTCAAATCTGGTGTAATTATCAGCTGTTTTTATCTAACCTTAGCCAGCTGAGAATCTAGTAACCTTCCCTATGATTCAGTAGCTGCATTGCCTTGGGGGTGGTGGGATGTGTGTTTTTTGGGTGCATTATTCATCTTTTGGTTTGCTATTATTCTCTTTCTGCCCTGAGGACGCCTGATTAGGCGAAATATTGGACAGGTATTTTTGATTTCCTTTTTTGTTTTAGAGACTTAAGGTTTTTAGTTGGAATTTTTCCACTAATGTATTAAACAAATAAAATTATATTAAAAAATCTATAAGTAAGTTACAATTGATGGACTTTACTGGACTAGTATAAATGTAAAAAAACAATGATTTGTGGTTAAGTAAAGATATAATTAAAATATAAAAAATGAGTTAAGATGAAAGCGGATGAATGTCGTTAAAAAAAAGGAGTTAATAAAAGGAGGGAAATGAATAAACGCCTTACAGAAATAGTAAGAATAATGGCATTATCTTACTATTTCCATGCTTAGCATTTTTTTAATTTTCAATTGTCTTTATTTAGCCCTGAAGAAGACCTGCAACGTTGGCTAATTAATAAACATTTCTCCACCTCTGAGAGAAATTTATTGACCTCTACCCGGACCATTTTCTTCCGCATATATTATCAAGGTCAACTATTATCATTCAAGATATCAAAATTCTTTTGAGTAGAAGCAGAATAGGTTCGAAATTGATCCCTACAAGGACATTTTTACTTTAAATATATTTTACATTTATTTTGTTCTTGTCGGTGCTGCAATTTATTTTATCATATAGGTCACAGTCGACCAATAGAGGATCAATACTCATCCAAGCATAAAGGTTGGAAACAGTAGTTGCTAATAATCGAGAAGACTAGCGGATGGTAACATATCATGAAGTTGACCTAACCTTGTGATTATGTTGTATATTCGTATACCATGTACTATGGATAGTAAATTAAAATTGTTACGTTACCAAATGTAATGGTTCAGATATTGGATATAAGATCGAAACAACAGTAACTACTTGATCTGAATTTGGGCTATAATTCATTATTCTGGTCCCTAAAGGTCTTTAGTAACCAAAAGTGAGTTTGTATTTGCGAAATCATTCGGTGATTTGAAAATTACATCATAATAATTAATTTTCAAGACGAAAAAATAATTGACAAAAACTATGAGACTTAACTGCAGGACTGCTACAGAAGAAACACATAACGGCGCCAAGACATATAATCATATATCGATTTTATAATCTCTCCTAATCATACTATGGTCATGGTCTAACCACAGCGAGATGAGACAAGGGTTGTAAATGATTTTCAGTGAGTTATATTAATTACAAATTTTTTTTTAAATTATTTATTTATTGATATTTACAACTATATTACAGTAATATAACAAGTAAATTGGCTGAGTGGTACATAATGACATGATATAATGACAAGTAGAGAAACTACCCACTGGTAGTACTCAAATCGCACGTTCAACTAAGAAGGTCACGTGGCCATCTTCTTCTCACACGCCTCGGAGGATTATCGGGAATTGAAGAGGAAGCTAGGTTTAAAACTAGAGGGTGTGAGTGGAAATAAAGTTTGTTATGAAAGGATAGATACCGGGTTCGG
Organism: Troilus luridus; assembly: GCA_964056705.1. Lineage (NCBI taxonomy): Eukaryota > Metazoa > Arthropoda > Insecta > Hemiptera > Pentatomidae > Troilus > Troilus luridus. Next base: position 58,702,097 of record OZ057412.1, on the reverse strand, counting down.
GCCAAATCAGCAACAAATGGGACATTAAGGTCGTTATGGATGACTATAATTACAAAAATAAAAATAAAGATTATGTCGTCGAAAGTGAAAAGCACCACTTTTCAAGAGAGTGAAAAAAATGTTTCATAGTTAATTCAAAATGAGTGCATTCAACGTGTATGGTCAAACTGTTTTACCTACGTTATTATATGCGGCTTTGTACCTATATGGCTATATTATCAATCCTAAAGCAAACCCAATAGATCGAAAACATGTGTTTTTTCACATTTGTTACATTGCCTTCCTATCGACGATGTTACGAGCTGTTGATCAAGGCATATGTTTTGAATAGATCTTATTATTTTAAACAACATCGATTTTCAGTACTAGCTGAGCTTTGTGTTATTGTTATCTAAGGTATATTTATCTAGCACGATTATTATTGAGAATCAAGGATGTATTTATTCATTCATTTTTACTTTAAGAATGGGCGGAGTGTACTGAAGTGAATGCTGTACTTGTGTATTGTATGATTTTTAGCGTATAATACGACGTGTGCACAGTGTACTGATCGTGTGTTTTTTATGCTGTGTACTGAACATCAGAGTACGGGGGTTCGTTAGGCCCCGGCAGCTAAGCATATTAGCTACCCCTTGCGGGAAATCTGGATCTCCATAAGAGATCAATGGTATGGTGATGGAATTGAATACATTCGGAAATGGATAAACCATAAGGTTGGCCACAGCATCCTACTTTACTATTTAGCTTATATATCAGTAATGTCAAATAAACCTCTTTTTTACGTTATTGAATGACGGTCACCGTAGCTGTTATATTTTCTTGCGATGAAGTAATTCAAACAGACTGAAGGGAAGGTTACCAATGCAAATGCAGTGAACCGGTCGCCCACGTGGGCCCCGCCGAATTCAGGGTCGCTATCGATCGGGACAAGGCCACCTGGTTACTGGAGCCCCAGGGCGGGAAGGGAGGGGGTACCTTTAGCAACTGCACGGGTAAGCAGGGGTATACTAAATAATATTATCATCATATAGACCTTCACCTAGGTTGGTATACATAATATTATTTACCCTTATATATTATTATATACGCATATAATAAAGAAATGTGTATCATTATTAAAATTTTTTTTTTTCACTTTTAAAGTAACAAAGGGTTAATAATAAGGTAAAAGTGGAGTTTCGCCTATGTTTGTTTGTTTATATACAATATATAAATGCTAAGAAAGCAAACCTTTATTTGTTAGTGCGTACGCACCATACCTAGTGTCTATAACGCCTAATATGGTCCTACCAAAGAATCGTAAAAATTAAAAAGAGGCATAAACATAAATAAATTGTATATAATTTTAGGGAGCGGAGTGGCTCAGTGGGTAGACCACTGAGTTGCTATGTCGAAGAATCCGGCTTTAAACCCGGCAGTGGCAAACAATTATTTAGTGGTGTTATAACAGCCGTGGCTGGAACTGTAGGATGTGAGGACCCTCCTGGGTCTCATCCTTCTTATAGGGGATCTATCCTATTAATTACTATAAACTAATTAACCTTAATAGGAGGAAAACTTTGCAGATGAGCGTGATTTCGGACAAATCCCTCCCCTACACAACCGTTGTCCTAGCAGCAATATAGTCTCTTCCATACGAATATACTGATCCCAAGAACCTCCATGGATTATATTAGTACAGGGAAAACCATAATTTATAATGAACTTTACTACCTAATTCTCTGATATAATAGGCAATTTAATACCTATGATTAAATCTTATAGCTTTAAGAAGGTACTACTATATTTCATCTTCTTTTTGCCTTGAAATCGAAAAACCATATTATCCAAAATAATAAACTTTTTTGAATTCAAAGGATCTTATTAGAGCTAAATAAATCGAGAGAAATAAAAAAAAAATAGGATAATGCAGTGTTTTAGTAGACTTTGGGTGTCAACAAACGATGAATTGCGTAAAAATTTGAATGAAAACCTGTGGCCTTAGTTATGTTTCTTATTAATTGAATAATGTGCTCGAACGAATCATAACAATTATTCATAGTTATAAATTAAGATCATTCTTGTTTACTCTTTCTCTTAAACTATTTTCTGGGTATTAAGCATTAATATATTAGTAAGGAAAATGACACATGACTTTCAAGAAACCTACCTTACCATGATTGAGTGATATAGAATCAGTCATAAAAAATTATTCTATCTTTTTTTTTTTTAATAATTACAAGTATAGAATTTTACATAACACTACGGAATAATTTGAAGTAATTGTGTAAAACTAAGGAACCCCCAGTGAGATCATCCGGGTGAAGCTCCTTCTTGGAAGTTTTACATTTCTCGTTCGTTGTGTAACTTCCGGGTGTCCGGGTGTACAGGGTTACTCAGGAGGGACGACTACTTAGTCTGAAGAAAGTCCATTGTTGTACCTGTGTAGGAGGCAACTGATGTCATCCAAGTAGCCGATTAGAGCATCCTCTACTCAATATTATTCCTGCCTGCCTTATTTATTTTTTCAAGCTTATTGAGTAGGCATTGGGGTTTCCCATTCTGTTTTATTATATTCTTTTACAACTAACTTCGAAATTAAACTAAAATTTAAGAGTTATATATAGATTAATTAATAAATATAGTTCTCTAAAGTCCTCATTTATAGTGAACTGTATGTGTATCCGCTAGCAGTTGTCTAAGAAGAATTAATGGTTTAAAGTATACATTTTTATTTTTTAAATTATTCTTTAAACCATATTTTTCAAAATATATTTTTCGGAGTTTATCTCATAATATAGAGCTGGGCAGCTCACGGTGTTGTGTGGTGCGCAGCATATTTCGGGTTCAAATCCAGCTGTGGCAGATAAATTATCTATATTGAATAATATTAGTTGAGCTTATATCAATTAGGAAGAAAATAGGTCAGTAGGGTATAGGTCAGAAAAAAATCTCTTAAACAGGGAGAACTATTTTAAGGACATACTATATTGTATATTATATGCCCTGTAATGTGGGTGTTTAATTAATAGTTCTCATTATTTAAGATTATTTTATTTTATCACCACTCGGACCATTTTCTACTTCTTAAATTATTTAATTTGTTTACAGCCCAAATGAAGTCCAATAACAACCGTTTAGAATAATGATTTTAAGTACTCTACTCTATCAAATTATGGCAATAAATTAACCGAACGGTTGTGTTCTGATATATCCATTTTGTTTTTAGTTTTAGTAAAATAGAAACAAACAGTATATGTTTCTAAAATATAGTATCTAAAATAATGTATGCTAATAACGTAGATACGCCACACCTTTCTTCAGCACTAATTTTGTAGGAATCGTTTAAATGTTTTCCATCTTACATAACGTAGAATATTTCTTTTGTACTTCGGAGGATGCCAGTGTTTCTAGTTGGTTAATTCCCAGTATGATATTCACCATAGGTATCAGCTTATTCTGCTACTGATATTTCTCGAAATGATCGAATTTTTATTTAAATTAATGAGTAAATGAGTTATTAGTCCATTCAATCATTCATGGCACAGTAGACGCTTGAAACAGTCCTTGGCCAGCCCAAGCAATTTTCCCCAGTCTTCCCTTAGCACGCCTGATGTTTGCACATATCCTCTTCAGATCCTATCCGAAAGCATCCTTCCATCTTCCCTTAGGTCTTCCATGAGGTCTTACTTCATCGGGTTTTCCGTAGTACAGTCTTCTTGCTGCCCTCTCCTCATCCTTCGTGAATATGTTCCACTGCCATATGATCCGTCTTACCCATTCAAAATGTGAGGCAGTTATCATAAAGTGTGAAGAGCTCTTTGTTTTTTTGAAGTCGAAACGAGCCATTCTCCTCTCCAGGTCCATGAACTAGTCTCAATACCTTTCTTTCGGGCCTGCCAATACGCCCAGCTGACATTTACTCAGCTTCAGAAGAGTTTGTCATTACGCGTCTGACTATTGTTCTGTACATTCTGAGTTTGGTTTTGAGACAGAGATATTTATAGAGGCGAAATAACATCGGCTAGCTGTCATAGTTCGGTATTTTATTTGTTAAAGTGTGTTAATCGTGATCCCAAGAATCGTGAAGCTTTTAGACCACGCGAATATCATTACTTTTTCTTTCTCATTTTCACCCTTGTTTTCTCTCAGTAATTTCTCATCATTTCCGAGTGCCTTTGTTTCTTTTCTTCTGACCACGCAGTACCCTTTCGTTTTTCTTAATTTCCACAAGCCATTGATTTCTTTTAATTTCATTTTTCCTTTATTATTTATTATAACTAGTATTATTTATCTTTATCTGGGCAGTCTTTGTTATTTTATTATTTCTGTTTCCTCTTTTATCTCTCTTACATACCCTCCTACGCTCTTGTATTCACGGATTTTTTCAAAGAATTACTTGTTTAGTCGCAATTAACAAGTTTCTTGATCTTATATCACCCAGGTTTCTTGGTCGGGTCTTAACCTGTAGTCTGTGTTTTCTTAGGCCCATAGATTCTCTTCAGGACCTTTCTAACCTCTCTAATTTCAGTAATTTTTTCTCTAAGAGTTTCCTCAGACTGAGGAAACCTTAAACCAAAAATTTCCTTTAATTCATTTTTCCATTTTGTCCTATCTTGTATATCTTCCTCCCTCAGACCATGGTCATGCATACTTTCTTCAATTCCTTCTATCTATCTTTTTCGTGGTCTTCCTCGCCTTTTCCTCCCTTCAGTATTCCATTTGAAAATTAAATTGGGAAATCTTTATTCCTTCATTCTTCTGAGATGAAATTTAAAAAAACTGGGTTCTTCTTGTTCTTTATAAAAGTATCTTGGTCTTATCCCCGTTAATTTGGAGATCCGTTCTTTCCCTTCTATATCAAGCACCGTGCGTGTTACAACATAATTATATTGTTATTTTATTGTAATAAAAACTAGCTCCCTGGGATGATGTAAGGAAAGACAGGAAGAGAAGGGAGAAGGGGAGATGGTGGTATCGAGCGATAGAAGCAGACAGGAGGGGTTGCCATGGCGACTCACTCCATGGACCCCCCCAACGTTTACAAACACTACGTCACATTCCCTCACACTACTACCTACTCCTTCCTTATTCCTGCATTTCCTAAATAAACTTCTGTCACATCTATTAATAGATACGAAAATATAAGAAGAATATAAATAAATAAATATATATATATGCTAGCGTGCAAGACTGACGCCCTGTTCAAAGGTTTTAAATAAAAGAATTATGATTTTTTTAAAATAGATTGTAATTATTTGCACCACTTTGATGGAAATAAAGGCATCTTTTCCGCAGGTTGTCGCTTCGATTTGAATTACAAGTTTTAACATCGTGGGCTTTAGTGTAGAAAAGAGAATGTAATTATGGGAAATGTGGTACACTTCATCATGAAATGAACGTTCCGACAAACATATAACATCTATACTTCGAAATGTTCTAAGTGAAATAAAAAAATATCTTAAAAATATCGATACTGCGATCGAAGCGCTCCTAGTATAGGAGGAAGAATTATGAATATACAAAAAGAGGGGGGTAAGTTAATTAAAAATATATCTTTCGTACCGAATTGTGAATCTAAACCATTCTCGAACCTACTTGAATACAAAGAAAATATTTCATCAAAATCGATCCAACCGTTTAGGGGGATATCAGTGAATAGAAGGATAATGCATATAAACGAAGAGAAAGATAAATTAATTAAAAAATAATTATCTATCGGGTCTAATTGTGAATCTCTAGTAGTCTAGAATCCATTTGAACACACAAACAATTTCATCGAAATAACACTAACAGAAGATTTATATATAATTTTTAAAAGACCCTTTTGTTTTTGTCACAGCAATAATATGAATTTAACTCAATATAATTTTAAAGATGTGGGAGACCCGGGTTCGAATCCTGGCCCTGGGCATATCTTTGCTCTTCAAAATTAAAATATTTATAATTATAACAATTAATAAAAAAATAAATTATAATATGTAATATATAATGACGTAAGTCAACAAGATCCTAATTAAAGTAATGCTCAATAAACATTCTTCTCCTTGTATACATCCTAAATTGCGAGAACACGGGGATATGAGATCAGTGAAGAGAATGGATATGCCTGACCGAGGTACGAACCAGGATAGCTCAGTTGGTAGAGCACCACAACAACGGAAATGTGGGAGACCCGGGTTCGAATCCCGGCCCGGGCATATCTTTGCTCTTAAAAATAAAAATATTTATAAGTTTAAAGATTTTTGGTCTTTAACATAAACCTAATTACTCTACTTAAATGATGGTAACAAAAAAACAAACCCTGGAGTGTTTCGACCACTAAAGTTGTCGCTTAAGCGTTCATTTGCATCAACGTCTCTGTTGCATCAACGTCGAGTTTTGAATATGGAAAACCTCCAACCCTTAATACATACATACGGCCCAGACGAGATATATTGGAACCCATCTGACCCAATTTATAAAGATCCATTGGTGAAGGAGATCCTGTCTGGAGGCCTTCGAAGATTGCCACATCCGTATTAACAAGAACCAAATATCCGAGTCCACATAACAGCAAATTATAGTAACTCTAAGGGATCGACTTTAAAATACATTGTGTTTCATTAAAAAAAAAAGAGAGAAAGAGAGAGAAAGGAATTTCGTTTTTACATAATTCATAAGTTAGTTTAATATAAATAATCAAATTGAATGGGGAAAAGGCCAATTAAGGTGGACTCATATTAGTCCAAATTTATCTTAATCATAAACAAAGACTGTCCGGGTTTACTACAAAAAATGAGCTCCTCTTTGAAAGACACTAGATTTTCTATTTCATTTGAAAACTATTTTTTAGATATTTTTGGCATAAACAGCAAATTATCTATAAGTAAAATGCTTGAAGACATCACAACACGATAGTGAAGCCAGAACGCCTATATGCGAGCGAATGATTGGCATTAAACCATAATTTAGATAAATCAGAAATATAAGATAAATATTAGAGCCACAAAATATAGCAGAAGGCTGGTCCTCAGATGGCCTATTCGAAGGATGGGGAGGGGAGATAATAATTTGTTTTAGAAATGTAGAAATATCTTGAAATTTACAACTGCATTATATTAATACAAAGAGTAAATAGAATGAATGATATTTAATGGCATGAGATAAAGTCGAGAAGAGAAACTACCCATCCGTTGGTAGTACAGGAATAACAAATTCAACTTAGAAGGTAACTAGGCCATCTTCTTTTCATAAGCCTCGGAGGATTATCGTAAATGGAAGAGGTAGCTAGTTTTGAAACTAGTGGGTTTGAGTATATATATATATCAGAAGGATACAGGCTAAAATCCAACAAAGGAATTTACAGTGAAATCCCTTACTTGAAAACAGAATGAGGGTAAGAAAACTCAGGTTTTAGGATGAACGAAGAGAGATTAAACAAAAAAATATTCAGCAAAATTATGGGTTACAAATTCAACCACGTATACACAAGACAAAACAAACAAGAAACACGGAGGCTCGGGGTCACACAGGATTTATCTGAAAACAGAAGATAATACAAGAAATTCCTCAAAAATACGGTACTTCTGAGAGACATAAAAAGAAAATTCCTTCCAAGACCTGGACGGAAGAAAGGAGGAAAAATGGCAGTGAAATCATGAGGCAAAGATGAGCCAATAAGACAGAACTAAAATAATAATCCCAGCACCATAGTCGCGTAGGCTGTTTCGCATCAAATAAATAAATATGGGTAATATTGCAATAAGAAGCCTCTTAATATCCGACTCCATTGTCCATAAGCTAATCCTGCCCTCAGGCATAAACGGCCAGAGTCAATAAAGTAAATGCTTTCCTAAAGCGACAAGTTCTATTTTAAGGTCTGAATTGTTATCAGCAGGACCTTGAGGACAATCTAATTAGGGAAAGGTAAAAATAAACGACACACGCAGAGCTGATAACTGGATTGGCACACGGAGGTAGACCGTTAAGACTCAAAGGTCACTTCCATATTATGTTAATAATCGACTTGGCATGGCACGTTCTCTCTTTATCTGACTCCCGATCGGCGGGCTGTTCCGGTACAAGGACCGCCTTGCTATATTTGGAAGTTATTATAAAAGTAAAATTAATCTTTATCTATGTTCGATCATAAATTACTGCATGAGCTGCATAGAAATCCACTGAAACTAAAAAGTGATGGCTTCATGAGGAATGTGTATGCTGATGTTCATTTTAAATAAAACCGTCTTTAAACGGTAATGGTTTTTTTAACTATTTGTTAATTTCATTAATCAATAACTGTAGAACTTAGCTACAACATGAGCTCATGCAAAGATAACGTTCTTTTGTTTATCCATTTAACGTCACTTTATGTTGCCCTGGCTAATCGAACGATGCTCCAGTAGATCTTACAGGAGCGCCTGGAACCACACAGGCTCGGGACCCCTATTTTACGTCCCTTCCCAAAAACGGAATAAGTGCGGATTTTCTATTCCCTTAAAAAATAAAAATACCACCTGTAGGGTTACGAACCCGCGATCTAGGGCAAAGCTGGTTGTTATGCTAACCACTATATCATAGCTCATTCCGCCAAGAAACCGTACTAATCTAAATAGTGACAAAAATATCCTAATCTCAACCATATTATAATGATTTGTTTCTATTATATTGGTATGTTTAGTGACTGACGTCAACATTTTCCAAAGAGTATATTATTTCATGATAAAAGCATATCTCGAGGACAGGTTTTTTATTGTTGATAAGGATGGACATTTGGACTAATGTCGAACTAACGAAGGAGTGCCTCAGGGCAGTATGCTAGGCCCAGTTCTATACTCTAATCACACATACATCTCACAAACGCCATGTTTCGAACCACACAACAGATCTAATAAACTATTTAAGGAATTTATTTTTGTTTTTACCTCCACCCGGACCATTTTCTTCCCAATATTTGTATGGTCAACAAATAATTATTATATTATTATCTTCACTCTATATCCTTATAAAGCTAGTGCTTAAGGCTTTGATCTCTTTCCAAAAATAGTAACAACGAATCCAACTAAGGCAATTAAAAAAATAACAAATGGTATCTAGTACATCTTTAGGATGTATGAGATCACCCCAAGATATTTGGCACAAGTAAACTGGAAATGTTTTATAGCTCAGCATATTTCTCATCATAATAATGTTGACTTCTAGTTGCTCAAAGTTCGCAGTTCTGCGACACATTTAAACGAACCCATAAATAATTTCCTCCCTACATCCATGAAATATTCAAGAGTTCTTTAACTTTACCTGGCATCATTACAATTCTTCCTTTAACGGTTTTATTTAACTAGTAGGAAACGAAAATTCCAACAAATTACTCTGAGAAATGTTTACGACAACAATGTAATAATTGCGTTCTTCGATGCTAAATTTCATGAGAAACCGCTTACGAATCCAAACAGGCGTGATGACGACGAGGAAAAGTCCCTAGTAAAATAGTCCCATCACGACTGGACGAGTCGTGATGTAATATTCTTTGCGGTCAGCGACCAACCAGAAGGCCGAAGTTCTCCTACTGCATCTCTTTGCAGGGGTTGGGTATCGATCTAAGGGTGACGGTAAAGATAATACGGTTCTAAAAAAAAAGGGGAAATTCGTGAAGGGAGTAGAACGGACTTGAAAAGGTTATTAGTACCATAAATATACCAAAATAATACCACATAACTATAATTTATTTTTTCAAGTATCAATACCAGTTTGGTTGTCGCTTCGAGTCGAGCCACAAAAGATTATAAATTTTTGTTCGTTTATCTTTTAATTTTACCAAAAAATACAAATAATCGTGAGCTTTATTGTGGAAAAAAGAGTGTAATTTTGGAAAATATTTATATTCCTGCAATAATTTCATCAAAAAATGAACGTTTCAACTTAACATTTCGAAGTATAGATGATCTACACATTTCTTTTCTCCATATTAAAACTCACGATTATTCCTATTTTGGGGAAATATAAAAAAAAAAAATGAATGAAAAGTTTAAACTTGTTGTGACTTAAATCGAAGCGAGAACCAGAGGATGCCATCAATACTACAATTACACAATATTATTATGGAATTTCCAATATTCGATAGCAGAAAATTTTCCGACCAATCGTCTAAGTCAAAGCGATTGAAAGCGATGTTATGACCGTTTATTGACAACTGAGAATAAAAGAGCCTACACTTATTGAAACAAAACATTGCAATATGAAATATTTTTTACAAAAACAAAATACAAACAAAGAAACTTTATTTGCAATTTTACATATACAAACAAGTGTGAATACATGTTCCGGACTTCCTTTACATGTTTAAAGAACAGTGATTTTAATTAATTAAAGTTATCTTTTATAAATAAGTTTTACAATAGCAGGAAAAACGTAGAAAAAACCCGCTTAAAAAAAATAAATAAATAACTAAAAGTAACAATAATAAAGTAAATAAATATAATACTAATTAAATAGAAAATAAAGAAGCAATTAAAAATAACGATAAAAGAAATACAGATAACTAGATTACAATACCTGCAAATAGTGATTTGTTAAGTAAGAAGTATATGTTCTGTTCTTTTGTGCGTGTACCGTCGTAGCGAATGTTTATCATAGTTACCGATTCCTCGGATTAATCGGTTTTCGGAAGCTGGAATTTTTTCGAAGTAGGCTTTTGTTTGGGCTGAAACATATTGTTTTATAGTGGGAAGTTCAAGATCTCTAAGCATAGTCGATATTTTCGTGTAGCTAAAAACCTAAAAACCTAATATAGGGGATATTTATTGATAATCCTCATGCATAGGTTTTGTATATTTTTTACATGCATCTGTCAAAATCATAGTTAAGAGCACCCCTATACCGGTATAAGGATTATGGTATAACTTTAAGAAAATCACTATCCTGCGTTTCAAAACAACAATCCGGAATGTGATTTTATCAGTTTATATTTAAGATTCCCCATTATCCTTAATTATTTAAGACTTAATTTATTTAAATTAGTTTTGGTTTCTATCTAAGAACGTTATAAATCATAATACAAATGAAAAAAAATGTCATAAACCATAAAACATGCACTTTGTTTATATGTGAATCTTGGCGTTGTTGTGAATGTGCACTAACTAAAATTTCATTTTCTCTAATCTGTTTTGTTCTTCATCCGTTAAGTTTGTAGAAAATGTCAAGAGAAGCTACTTTGGTTAGGATTTAGTAGTCTGCGATGAAAAAACCAAAAATAATTGTGACAGCTTCAAACCTTGTTTAGCAAGGAGAAAGCCTTTGATTAAATAACCGAAAAATATCACTTTTCCACTCGAACTTAGTTTTTGATGTATTATTTTCTGTTAAATTTTCTTCATTGTGAAAGCATTAAGGGACTTAGAGGGATACTATATAAAGAAACTAGAATCCATGCCGGGAAATACTCAATAAGAGCCAATCCAAAAATAATTATGAGAAATGAATATGAAAATGCTTTGATGCTCTAGTCAAAACAAACTGAAGCCGTAAACCTTTTCCCACAGACTTTTTCTAAAGAAACCTCCTGAACACTGTAATTTTCTCAATCATTGTTTTATTAACAGATTAGTTATTTTAATATTGTATACTTTCATTAATTTTTCTTTCGTATTCGTTACACCTGAAAATGATGCCCATAATATCCATAATATTATAAGATGGCAACAGCTTTGTGGATTCGCATGTGAAAACAAGTCGGTCAATCATGGTCAAGCAGAACAACAGAGGTCTCTTTCATTAAGATTCAGCGAAACCTATCAAGTATTACATTTAGATTACTTCTTCCGAAGGACTACCGCAAAGGCATAATTATTCCAAAGTGAGATGTCAAATCAAGCAATTCGATTTGCATCAGGTTTCTTCCTGAAGAAGAAAAACTGTATATAAACAACACAATCTAAATAATTTAATAATTCAATCATAATTAATATGCATAATTATTCAACACTTTCAGGTCTTCCCAGTTTTTTCAGTTGTTTTGAGATTCAAGCATCTTCCTTTACTGTACACAATTTATTTCTAATTAGGTTTTTCCATATATAAGCGATTGTAATTTAATAGATTGCGATAGTCACAAGGCGCTATAGTCATAATAATTATATATCATATGTAATCTGTGTGATTATAAATATATATCAAACGAAAAACTTTTACTAATAAAAGCCATGAAGGGTCTTGGGCTCATTACATGGTAGAGCTGTATTTTTTCTTAGTCAGCGGCAGGGGGGTGATTTGGCCAAGATCACGCATACTGACAGAGGGTTATATTAGCTATGTGAGCTTCATGGGGGTTTTCAGATCGCGAAAGGTATACTGTCATTGCATAATAAGTAAATTATCAATCATAAACGGCCTCAAAATGGTACACTAATCCTACCCAGAGGAACTATTCAGGTTGGTATACATCTTGGATGACCTAATAAAACAGTAGTACTTGAAATTTGACCTTTAGACTGCGACTTCTAACCGTATTGTATTTATCAAGCGGTCCAATAAATTCAAATTTCCCTATGTATGTAACCGTATGGTTAATAATTACATTTTTTTTATCAATGTGAATAAAAATATACACAAAAGCACTCTTCTTGAAAAGCAAAATCTTTAGTAATATTTAAAACCTAACCTGAACCTGTCGCATTACAACCCTTGACTCATGGGCAACTTGACTGTACTGTTTCTTTTTCTAGAACGACGGCTGTGCAGGGAGCTGATTAGTCCGAGATCAACCGCCAAGTTTTTCCCTAAATACGGGTATCCACTTTATAGAGGCTATGTGACTCCAAGGATGGTCTTCACATTCCACACGGCCCATCCCCGGCTGTTAACAGTTTAAATAAATTATCTGAAACAGCCGGATTAGAACCCAGGACCTTCGGCATAGCAGCTCAGCTCTCTACCCAGCTCCCATATTAATTTTTAAAACTTTATTAATTACAGTTAATTGGACAAGGACAGCTGAGGGCAATGAGGTACCCAGGCAGCGCCCTTCACTCACGTGCGACTGGGCTTGGCCTCGCTGGGCTGTTGCCCGACAACCTTTCCTATAGGCGAAGGAAAAAAATTCAACCGCCATAGAAATGCTGGCCAACCTCGAGGAATAAAATAAAGCAAAATTATAACAAAGGGGCTTATGGGAAATTGAAACATATTTTTATATATTTTAGTGGGATAACGCAGAACGGTGGAACCTAACGTCGAGCTACACAACGAAATATATGAATTCTAAGTTCAGAAATATATGAATTATAACACCCAAGAGTGTTGTAGAGGTCACAACATGAAATTATATTTTTAAACAATAACTTGGAGGAATCATTTGAGAAGTGTCAAGAGGCGAAAAAATAAAGAAAGAGGTACCAATAGAGACAATTTAGAATTCAAAATAATTTAATTTATGTTTCGAAAAAATAACATGGAAAAGGGCCTCTTTATGAAATTATTATATACTATAGCTATAAATTTGCTCGTAAACGATATATAAATGTTTTTATTACTGTTTAAATGTTATTATTATCTAAATATAAATGCTATTTAAACATGTCACTCCTTCAAAAGAACAATTGTCATACTAATTTTTCAATAGTGGAATTTAAAAGTTCCATCTCTTGTCAAAATTAACCAAGATGAGTTTTAAAAAATTTGGTAAAGCATTGCATTTCCATTGTAACGATGGTATTAAAATTCTATATTAACCATTTGAAAATGATTTAAGCTTGAATTTTTTTTTATTGTAACTGATGCCATTATTCCCATAAGACTTCAAGCTCAAATATGATATATACAACTCAAAATATGTAATATCACATATGCCGTTTCTATATTAAAAAGCTTCGATCAATACATGAATGAAGACAAGCTAAAAAAGGCCAATTTTTTAGTTATGTCGTTGTTCATTTGAAGGTGCGATATATGTATGTTATATCTTCGCGATATATTTTCTTACTTCAAAATTGCTAAACATAGACGTTAGCGTCGTGAAGTAAGGTTAAGCAATGTTATTCTTTTCGCCCGAACAAAAAGAAGACGAGTCCTATAAGAATCAGGGAGGAGCAAACACAGGATGCAAGACAATCTGGATGGAAGTGGAGGAGACTTTAAGCCCGTTAGGGTGCTCTACTGCCCCAGCGGGCCTTCCACTTCTTCACCGATGGCATGCGGGTGACCTTTCCCAATGGCTTCCCGCTCCTTCTTCGGCGGCTCTTGTCTTCGAAAGAACCCCCTCTCATTATTCCGCTCTCGGAGGGAGGCGAGGTGGCATTCGCTTCGTCTCTTTGTACGTGTACTTTAAAGGTCATGCGAGGAGAGAGAGAGAACCGACTGTACCCCGAATGAAATGTTGTTCGCCCGCATTTCTCAATTAGCTGATTAAAGTACGGTCACGTCCAGTGGTTGAGTAGAGAGCTCTTAGAATAAAAACTAAATGGTTCCGACTGAAAGTCATAGATATTTAAAAAAATAATCAAACCGACCTAATGTGGACGTGTACGATTGTAACTGATAAACCCTTCCCCCCTAAATAACGTATCATATGAAAAAAAATTACTTTTTTATTTATAACCATACAGATGGGTTTTTAATAAATAGTAAGTTTGTAACGTTGGCCTAGTAAATGCGGAACTAGCTAAATTGTAAACAAGCAATTGAAGTTTTGTATCTGATGACCCAATATACATAAAATTTAAAACATACTAAAATATATTTTTAAAAAACTTAATCCGTTATTCCTCATACTGCAGGAAACAATTGGCTACTAATGTCTCGCTTAATTTTAACATCATTAGGACAGCAATATAATGCACAACTCTATTAAATTAATAGGCATATCAACATTATTAATCAGGTCTGAACAAGAAGAGGTCTAAGAGGAGTAAGGGGAGGGGACGAATAACAGAAAAGAAAATTTTAATTTTTGGAATCTCCCCCACATTTTTACCGAAAAAATACAAGCCTTTTCATGGCTTCAAAGAGCGCTGAGTTGAAGCGGGATTGGAGACACTCCTGGGGCTCACCCATCCTCTATAAATTGGCTTAATTACATGCAAAATCTTGGAGGTTGAGCGTGATCTTGGACAAATCACCGTCCTGCTCAACCGTTGTCATAGATACAGTACATACTCTACCGCGTACTGAATTCAAGACCCACCATGGATTATAATGGTACAAGTTTCATTTATTTATTTTTATTTTTACTTGACATAATCAAATATATTATACACATTCACATCAATTATCTAATCACTATCAAACAATCAACTAGAATTTCACTTTTCTGCATCAAAAATTATAACTTTAAAATCCCTAAAACCCAGCTCAGGAACGGGATGGAGTAAGACCTACTAATTGGGAAGTGGAACTCGATAAGATCAGATGTCTTGGGTTGGCAGCACTGTGAATGGAAGGCTGGGAGAGTTCTCACGTCTCGGCACAATTACGGGGGATCTCCCAATGCGATTAGTAAATCTTTGATTCAACTGAAGCAGTCGGCCGTTCCTTGTGTCTAGTTGTATTAAAGATGTTGGGAACACGTTTACCATTTAAACCCCGCCTGTAGGTAATTGTTAATGTATTATAATCCTTAACTAAAGCATAAAACTAAAGCTTCGAGGCCCTCCTAAACCAACCGAAGAGGGGGTAGTCCTCCGACACTAACTGATGAGGTGCTGATCGTGCGAGCGCCTCAAAGTGCGCGCCGCTACCTGGAAGTGGTTAGCGTGGTCCGCTCTCCGCTGTTCGTGACGCTATTAGCGTGACCTGGAGGTATAACCTCGTGCTCTGTCTGGGCGAGGGGGGAAGGGATGAGAGCGCCGGACCTCACGTGCCCCCCAAGAATCGTTCTCCACGTCGAAATACTTTCATATTACAGCGAGGGAATAGAACAAAGTTCAACATACGCGAGAATATGTTCACATATGGATTAATTGACCTGCTCATTACAGTGCATGTAGACTGCAAGAGGACTGCTAGATAAGGAGGCAGCAAACAGAAATCATGAATGCGATTTTTATTGATTGTTAATATCGTGCAATGGTTTGGACAGTTATGAAACAATAGAGAAAACGAAACACATGCTAACATACTCAATAGGGTAACCAACGCTTATTTCATGGTTTCAATGAAACAAGGTCAGCAAATGTGGATAAAGACATGGAAAAACATTTTCAGAATAATGTTTACTCCAGAAAAGAAATAATCGTTTGGAAAATAACCACATAATTAGGAAGAGAGTTGAATACCACTGGAAAAATCAAACAGTGGAAAGCTGATGATTTGAGTCCGTATTAATCTTCGAACATTAGTTCACAATGAAAACAAACTTGCATGAAACAATTACCCCTTGCGGCAACTGACAAAATATTAATACCAAAAATAAAATATTCACATAATTAAATCACTGATAAATAAATACGTAAATCAAACTACGCACAAAATAAACAATTTTTGTATGTTTTTTGGCTATGTAAATTGTCATATTCTTAATCAAAACTGTTTTTTTTTTTTTGTAAAGATGAAACACTAAGCGATATTCCATAATCGCTATCATTGCAAAAAACATTTAGTGTGCTGGGAATCGAATTCTTATATGCAGAACTCAAAACCAGAATTTGTGAACCTCAACAAACAGCGACAATTTATAGCATCCTGCAATAAATAACATACAATTATAATTACCAAGTTAAAAATGTCTGCCAAGTTGAGTTCCAAATTAAGGATTTTGCCAGATACCTAATGAAATTTCAGGTCGAGGCGGATGAGAGATAAAGCAGACAGGGATTGGGACTTCTCGTGTGACGCAGCCCAGACACATAAAGCCCACGGGTAGCATGCGATCCCGTGCCATCCGCCCATTAGGAAAAAATGTACTCTTATCTGGCTAGTATTAATTGTAGGAGGTTGGCGTGGCTTCTCCTTCGGCTCCTGGGAATTCGTTAATCGTCTCGTTTAATTACGATTCCATTCGTTCCGTGCTCTTATGTTAATAATAACGTAAATATTTAGACTTAACCTCTTGTCTGACCTCGGCAAGAATTTGAAAAACGCTCTCCTAGACAAAGGGGTCGACGACCCGAGTTGGTTTCGACAGAAAGGGAGCGGGTGGTTTCACTATGCAGTTTCACTACCCTGCTAGCTCAGGTCCAGGAGATATTATGCAGTCGAGGATATTAACACAAGTGGGGATAGTTAATGGAGCAACGTCTCAATCAGGGGAGGAGATTCAGAATCCGATTAACCGAAATAGAACTGAGGCTATAACGGGCAGCTTGTTTGTGACATCGAATCAGAGCTCTGGATAATTGGAACTTCTTCTTGTAATCGCTAAGATCAGGTACCTGGTATTCATTTATTGAAGTTGACTACTGAATAAATAATAATGCATCAAATAAACATAATGAAAAATATATAACGCCATGAGATAAAGTTAAGTAGAGAAACTACCTCGAATAACAAATTTAACTCAAAAAGTCATGAGGCCATCTTCTTTTCTATCACCTCGGAGGATTATCAGGAATCGAAGATATAGCTAGGAATAAACTCTGAGTGGGAATTAACTTTGTCATGAAACGATTTATATCAGATTCGGGCTAAATCAGTAACAAATAGTACATTAAGGTCATTATGGATGACTTTGTTCGTAACAAATTCAGGAGCATTGAGGATTTTAGGAAGGATTTTGGATTATAAGGATTGGAAACGAGCGAAATTCGATGGCTTAAGCCTAGTCCACACTACGCACTATACGAGACATTTCCCTGCCTACGAGACAAACCTTAGTCCGTCTAAGCAACGGCCTAATTAGAGCAGAAGGATTAGTCTCGTCTATCGTCGACACTACTATATGAGTTTCTAGACCAATCGTCGTCAATACACCATGGAAGAGCATTGGTTTGTGCGGAATGAGTTACTGCTTAATGGCTATTAAATATGAAAGAACGCGAAAACGAAAACGTTGATGGTCACGCCAACTTCTCGCTGAAGTACCCAATTTGGGTTTTACATTATTGGCCTTCCCATAGGCACGTATCCTAGACTAAAAAGGGCGGTCACCCGTACCTCACAGATACCACTTGTTTGTAAAGAACATATCTTCCTTTTTAATCGTGATATACAATATATCCATGTTCAAAAAAGCCGACATGTTTATTGGTACGGCTTACTTGAGTTTCTCAAAAAAAAAAAAATTTAAATACTATAAAAGTATATTTAAAAATAAATATACTATGTTATATAGCACGTTTTTTTCATCAGAGCTTCTCAAGGAACACAGAAAAAATACTAAATTACATTTTAAAAACGACAAATTATATGAAATTATACTTAACAATTATTTCGATATCTAGATC
This sequence comes from Troilus luridus, assembly GCA_964056705.1. Lineage (NCBI taxonomy): Eukaryota > Metazoa > Arthropoda > Insecta > Hemiptera > Pentatomidae > Troilus > Troilus luridus. The sequence goes on along the minus strand of OZ057412.1, from coordinate 58,683,765 downwards.
AACTTCATCGCCTTTAGCACACATAATATTTCCGGTCCAAAGCATTATTTAAATTAAAAATATTTTTGTCGACTATAATGATAGAAAATAAGACAGCACACTGAAATAAAATACAAATTTGCAAGAAATAGAAAATTAAAAGATGGATGCAACGAAGGTCGCTCTTATCTGACAAATCAAAAAAAAGCTAATAGTAATAGTATGGCCTGTAATAGTTTGGAGCAGGTGAATATTCAATGTATTTGCTTTTTTAAATTATCAATTAATTATAAATTTTACCTTGAATAATTAAAAGTAAGATATAAAAAACTACTTGAATTTACGTATTCCTCAGATACACAACACTTTAAACTACCTATTTATTGTAGGAATTTTCGGACAAGACTGTGATAGGTTTGGGGCGCTAGAAGAGGGAAATATTAGAACCGACAAGGATCAAAGAGAGTTAAATAAACATTTTCACTGCATATCTGACAGAAATCTGACGAGCGCCTGTCGTAATCTTAAATAAAATAAGACCAGTCATTATAACTTTATTGTAATTAACATAATTGAATTATTATAATAATTTTAAAGTATATACATGATAGTTATGATATATAATTACAATAATTATTATTAAAATGTATAATCGCAAATTATAATTACAATAATAATGTTGAATACTGGTCAGACTGGGCCGTGTCTCGCCTCGTTGTACTAAGTCTCCCATTCGGATCGGGAGACCTTAGACCAGCAGCGGCCCCGCAACCGTCTCTTCGTTCAAGCAATAAATATGTATTATAACAACAGAGACCTGAAAAAAATATAGCATAGATGCTTAAAGGGAGATAAAATTGATCTAGAAAATTAATGGGAAACAAGCAAAGGAGTGTCTTATCATACATCCGTTCAATAACAGTTTGGTTTTAGACTAAAATGTTATAGCAGAAAATGTTTTACAAAACAGTTTAAAGTGGCTTAGAAATGTTTATGTAAGCAAACCTATCCTCTTTACAGAGCATACAAGTTCGGAGATGGAAGACAAGAGGTAAAGAAACGCCTCTACAAAAGAGTAAAAAAATTCTTTGAAAGGATAGGAATGGATTGCAACAGGAACAAGCTAAAAGAAAAGAGCCTACATAAGGCATCAGAAGAACTAAGGAAGATTCATAAACATAAAACATCGATTGGCTATTTTTAAATTGAGACAAAAAACCTATTGGTCATCAACTTGCAATTGATTATAGGAAAACTGAAGAATTAAGGGAAGAACTTATAGTTTATAGTGTTAAAAGCTTGGACCACCAAATGTGAATGTGCTCAAGCGAAAACTTGACTTTATGATAGTGGAAATTTTGGTTTAAAAAAAAAACCATATTTGCTGTTTTCTGTGAATCGTTAGTAATACCAGTCTATAGGTTTAGCTCGTACATGGCGCCACTAAACAAGATTCTGTCTGAAATTTTGAATTTTAGAAAATTGTTGTATTCATTTAAACGATTGCTGCTGAGAAGACTACTTGAAGATTACACACTCCCTCCCCGGTATTGCAGGTCACTGTCGTATGCAGAAGAGGATCAGGATGCAAATATTCTTCCGCGAAAATCACCAAAGCGTTACATTTCCCACCAACAGCGTGGAAACACGAGCACTTAACTACAGCAGCAATTGCCATTAACCAAGAAAAACTTTAAAATATGTACTTTTATTTCGTAAAATAATATTGTTAATTTCTCTTACCTATTCATTATATGTACAGTAAGGAGTATTAAGGGGTTTAACACTTTACTGTGGAATATGTATCTAATACTTAAAAGCCTGTACCACCACAACTCTTGGCGTTCAGTACATAGTAGAGACTGTTTCTTGGACAACGGTTGTGCAGAGAGGTAATTTTTTGTATACTACCATAAAATACTATATATGTTTGTACTACTATACGTTTATATTACTTATTTTAAGTAAGTACAAGCATTTATCTATTGCTAGAAATGAAACATATCTTTCTTAAGTTCGGTAGTGCATCGAATCAAATGATAACTATAAATTAAACAGTATCAAGAAACAAAACAATTTATTAACAACCCTTTTCCATTTTTAAATATCATACAGAAAATAACAAATGACAATCAGACATCAGGTAATAAACCAATTTTTATAACTCACCTGGTGACTTATGTGATTTTTCTAAGCAGAAAACACACATTTAGATGACAGAGCTTAGTACTGTGAAAGATATTCGTCTCTTATAGTTTTTTTATTTATTTTTATAATAAAAATCAAAGTTATAAATGATTAATTGATGCTGAATTAATCATCTATAATTTTTCTGGAAAATATAATTGTTTTTTCAAACTATTATATTATCTAGAAAAATAATTTATATTAATTATTAGAAAGTAAAACAATTGATAAACCACCACACCTTCTATATTTTTATACTTAAGGACTCAACCTAATTTAAAATTTGTCGGGCAATCTTTTGAAATCTATCAAACTGAAAAGTGGGCCTCTGTAAATTATTCATAATTTTATTTGCATCACCATTTATTTGCTTTTTTCGATTAGTCAGACATTCTTAGTATTTTATAGTTCGAAACGAAAACAAAAGGAATTTCCGAGCAAAAGTTGATGAAGCGAAGAGCAATCTTTAGTCATTACAAAACCCATTACAATTTAGAATTGTCGACACAGTCATCGAAATGGTATGAGAATGTTGATATTAATGTTAATAAAATACTAATTGTGTTTTAATATACATTTTTAATAGCATAATTTATCTGATTGCTTAACATTTAACTCTTTTTTAATACATCATTTATTGTCAAAGAATTATTATTTTTCGTCAATATTCTAACTCAATAATTATTGATCCTATCAGGTGTTACAAGAATAGGAAGTTTTTGCATTGCTATAATTCAGACATGTTTTAATTTTAATTTTTAATATTTAAGACATTTATTAATATTAAATTTTTTTTTATTTAGTAAAATTTACTAATATTTATATCACGTCTACCAGCTGACCTTTTTTTTCTGTTGAATTTAAGACGGATACATTATACAGATCGTAATTATTTCGTCTTCATCCACACCACCAGTAAACATTTTTAAGATCTTTAATAGAGTACATTTAAGATTCAATAATTTGCTAATGTATGTTGGATACCCAAAGTTAGTATTTCATAAAATTTAGTCACCGTAGATATTATTATATATTTATAAATTTAGGAGAAAAACAAAATGAAGAAGAAGTTAACATTTTTATTAGTATTAGAGCGAAAATTAAAACAGGTGAATTTGTTTTATTTTTTTAATATTGTCTTCGTCTAAGGGCTGTTTCATTTAATAAAAATCTGCTATGACTTAAATTTTATTGTTTTTTATTGAAATATTCATTTGTTATTTTTTATCTTGAATAATATTGTAGTAATATTATATAATAGTACTATAATAGGTTGCTATTACTTAGTTAGAGGTAAAAAAATAGTCTCTTAAATAGGTATAACTGTTTAATCGAAAGGCAACGTTTCGACCCATATTGCAGGACTTTTCAACATTTCAGGACTAATGGTACAAGATATAGACAAATTAAAAGGATAAAAATAGAAAATAATAAAAATGGATAAAGACAAGGAACACTTAGGGTGGTCTGTATATTGTATACTTAGCCTTGAAGAAGACCTTCTTGGCTGTCAAATAAATAGTTCAACCCTATTTAAGAGAATTTTTTTCTGCCCGAACAACTTTCTTCCTCTTAATATTTTCTATATTACTATTATTATTTTTATTTTTTTTGGAAGCGTGAAAGTATAATGAAAATATAAATGGAGAACACGTATAAACGGACATTCAAATTTTAGAAGGCTTCAAAAAAATGTATAAATTCCGGACAGAAATCATCATGTAAGTGATATAAAATCGCGCGGGATATAATTTTATAAGAGATAAATCGATCAAAGACATATCAACCTCAGAACCACGAAGACTTTCCCAAGACGACCACGGCGAGATGAAGAGGAATGCAAGAAGAGATGATTGTGATGAGGCAGGATATGACGTTACGCAAGAGGGATGATACGTGTTGACACAACTCTCCGGAGGATGTCTTCCGCGGCCTCACGTAGGCAGGGTGCGTCAGGACCTCCAACGATTACCCAGCGCCGGTTACGACACGACCACTGTACCGCTACCCGCGAGTACGGTGGGTACTGCCGTACACATCTTGGCATTAGACACCTTCCAGGAAAATACCAAATGCAAACAGCAGTAACGGCATTTATTAAAGCAAATCTCCAGCCAACCATTTGTAGTCACAGTGCGGAGATGAAACAGAATTGTACCGATTCTGCTATCATATTCGAATTTCCTGAGTTGAAAAAAAAGAAAAGATTAATATTTTTAAAAAAGTACCCAGAATATATCAGTAGAATATAACTAAATATTTTTTTCAGAAAAAGGATAATATCGAAAATCTCTTCCTAAACCCCATATTATATTTATTTATATCATCTAGTTTAGTTTGTTGCTTTTTAATTTTAGTTGAACTGATGAACTACACATTTTAAGAAAAAAAAAAAATGAAAAAAGGTATATGATTGTCAGAAATTGTTTAAGAAGAAAATTATTGAAAACTCAACATCACATAACCTGGGCAGATAGAAATCCTTCGGACCAGACAGCGAATTGAAAACAACATATACAATTCGTAATTATTATATAATTTTATAAGTAATAATTATAATAACAATACCATTTAATATCTAAATTATTGTATTCAATTTCATTGCTAAAGAAACCTACAAAATTCCATTTAGACTAGGAAGAATTAAACCTAAACACCATTGTTTATAATATCAGTAAATGTTTTGTACCATACCAGTACGAAGTACGAATTGTAGCGAAGCCAAGTTGTACGTTTCAGGCCCACCCAAGGACTAACATGGGGAAATCCACCTGATTCTCTATATCCAATTATTTTCTATGTCAACGTGTGTCATTTAGTCAGTAACATTCAATCGGTATCCCTATTTTTTTGTTAAGAGATAAGGATAATACATAAAAGTATTTTTTTAAATCGGCTGAATCTGTACCTCTCGTAACCCCGTTTCGCTATTTATCGGAATTTAAAATAAATCGATTATTTAAAAAAATAAAAAATAAAGTGCGATGGCCGGGAATCGAACCCGGATCAACTGCTTGGAAGGCAACTATGCTCACCATTACACCACCATCGCACGGGTGAAGGGAACGGGATGGGAGTTGATCAAAACAATCACAAATGTATGTATTTAATTTGTTGTAACGTTCTTGAAGTTAAATTTATTTCTTTAAAATACTTGTGGGGATCTAATATACATATACATTTAAAATCTGTGAAGCCATTTCAATAAATATCAAGTAATCTAATAACCCTTTTTTTGTTGGCGATGGTACAATTTATTTTCATGATATAACTTATTGATTTTGATAGGTACGTAATAATTAAAATTGTAGGTAAGACTGTAAATTATTCTATGGTTAAAGGTTATTTAATTGTGCTTTCTTCTCATTGCTTTATGCTGCTATGGCTAATCGGACGATGCAACAGTGGGATGTCTAAATTTTACCTATCCAGGTAGGTATATTTAGGATAGGGATCATAAAATATGGGTAATTATTCCGCAGGTTAAAGCTTCGAGTTGAGACACAACAAGTTTTAACTTTTTATTGGTTTAATTTTTAATATTTTCCGAAAATATATGTGACGTGAGCTTAAGTACGGAAAAAAATAATGCAATTATGGGAAATGTGTATTATTCGGTTATCATTTCATCAAGAAATGAACGTTTAGCCCAAGGTACTCCTTAAAAATCCCTATCCTGATTAAACCTCGATAGGCAAAATATAGGGCTCCCACTGCAGCATCGCCCGATTAGGCAAAACAGCATAAAAGTGATGTTAAATGAACAAACAAATAAACTTGTATTTTTGGAAATAACGAATTAAAAGTTTAAACTTGTTGTAACTCAACTCGAAACGACAACCTGCGGGGTAGATAGCAATTATACTATAATTTACTCCTAATGAATACATTCTCGGTATATTACGGTTAGAGCCTGTGTGGGAGAGATGAAGACCCATGGATAAGACGATTAATGCATTGATTCATGAGAGGGAGTGGAGCTAACCGCCCTCCTTGCACTACTAGATCTTGCCACACCCACGCCTTCTAGGAACCTGCTCCTAGGAGTAGGCTTTAGCCTAGGAACCTGTAGATCCACCACAATGCAGGGCATCCTCACCCCTGACGTCAACGGCGTGGGAGACCGTGCAACAATAGCGCTAACGGAAGTACTCGTGTGAACGGGAACCGGTTCCGGTCGTCCTTGGGTGACATCCGGCGTCAAGGACCCTCCAAGGACGGCCTGTAAAAATATTTGCCTGGGGAGGGGGAGGGGGGGGGGAGGTGGAAGACAACCGCCAAACCGGGAGGATTAGCCCGACCGGTCCGGACCTTTCTTTACCTGGAAAATACCATGAGAGGAGTTTGGAACCAGGCCATCCAATCCCGAGGATCAATAGAATTAGAACCAAACATGAAGGACTGATCTAATATTAATTATAACAACACAAACAATCAACAGAGAGGTAAAAAATAATTAGTAATATAATTTAATAGTGTTCCGATTTCAGACAGTAAAATCCGACCATTGATGTTCTCCTTCATGGTGTTTTAAACTGGAGCGGAACGAAATTAATAAAAGTTATAAATTGTTTTTTCGCCGTTTCAGTAAAGAATCGTATCCAGTCCACTAAGCCATCGAATTCCTCTCGTATCCAATCCTTACAATCCATAATCCTTCGTAAAATCCTCAACGCTCCTTACTTTGTTACGAATAAAGTCATCCATAACGACCTGAATGTTTAATTTGTTGATTATTTGAAACAAACCCGATATAAATGCTTTCACTACAAATTTTATTCCAATTCAAAAGCACTAGTTTCAAATCAAGCTTCTCCTTCGATCCTCCGAGGATTCTGAAAAGAAGACGGCCTTGGTTTTCTAAGTTGGATTTGTTATTGATAAAAAATTTTTGTTGTAAAAAATAATAAAGGTGGACAAAAAAAACAACAAAGTAATCACGAATCAATGGCGTTCCAATTCCAATGACAAGGAGTCAAATCAAACCACTATCTTCTTCATCATAATCTTTTATGTATGGTATTAATCTCTTTGAATGTTTTAATTAGAAAATAATAATTAAATATGAGTTATTATTATAACAAAATAGTTTTCATTTGCATCAATGCATTTTTAAAAAGTTTTTAAGATTTTTTGAATACCTTAAAAAACTGCTACGTTTATTTAATTTTTTATTCCCTTTTCTTAATTATAGAATGATAAAACAATTAACGAACAGATTTTTTTTAACGAATTGCTGTATAAATGTAAAAAAAAAATTAATAAAAAAAAAAATTATTACATGAATACAAATGTAAGACAGTAGTATAATTGAGCTGGCTAAAATATCAGTAGATAATCTTTAGAAGCCAACATGATAGAAGATGATAACTGTAGGTTGAAAGCAAAATTCTGGAAATACTACCAAGTAATGTTTGAAATTAACTACAAACAATATAATTAAATGGAAATATTTAAAAAAAAAGAATACATACCTATGGTATTATTATTATTATGTTAGTTAATATATGGGGGTACATAATGCTTCAAAGCAATCATGATAGAAAATTATTACCTTCCTTCATGTTAGCATTGGAATTTTATGTACTAACATGCTTACTGACTTAATATACTATAGATTTATTTTTATTTATTAATTTTTTAATATTACATTATTAAAAATTTAATATAAGGTATATATTTAAAATACTATGAAGACAAAAAACAATTGGGAAAAATTTTACTGTATACGTTTCCTCTGCTGAATATTTAAAAAATATCTTTATTTCAGTAAAAAAAATGTATTGGAAAATAATTCGATGAATTATTATATAAAATTGCACTAGAGTTCAATAAGATATTATTCGTGAGAAAAAAATGTATTCTAAAAATAAAATAATAAAAAACTGTAACAACTTTTTCTCATGAAATTATGAGAAAAAGATAAATAACTGAAATATAATAAAAAATAAATTATGAAAATTAAGCTGAATAAGATGAAGACGAAAGATATGTTAAGACAGTGACGAAATACGAAGGCTGAATTGAGCTAAAGCGGAACTATAATTATTTTGCGTAGTTAACATCTGCATAACAATTATGGATAATTATCGCATGTATAATTTATTGGTGAATATATTTGGAAAGGTATTGCAAATAATAAAGTTAAATGAAAGGGGCTATGTCCTTGTTCTATATCTTTAATAAATTCATACTCATCCGCAGCAACACTCATCAGCTAGAGAGGACATTAGTTTACAGTTAGGAGTTAAATATTATAATCAATTAAAGATTAAACGAGTGCAAATATTTAGCAATAAGTCCACTAAATTCATGATTATATGTTATTATAATATATTACCTATTCATAAATGTGTTATTGAAAAAAATACGAAATCATTTTCTCTCTTGATACATCCGATATATCTCTGCATTCTGCCTGAGTCTAAATTGGTCGCCAACTCTTACAGCTCCAAACATCCTTCTTAATATTTTTTTTTCGAAGAGCAGTAAACTATTGGCATCTGCCCTGGACAGACACCAGGTTTCCGATCCGTAAGTTAAAACAGGCCTTATCATTGTCTTCTAAAGCATCACCTTGGCTCTGCTTGATATCAGATGACTTGTAAAAAATTTTGCCATTCGAAAATAACATTTATTAGCGGTCAAAAATCTTCTTTGGACTTCTGCTCCAGTTGAGTTATCCGCTTTGACCAAAGCCCCAAGGTGTACAAAACTGTCGACACTTTCAAACGTGTAGGTGCCAAACGTGATAGAGGGTGTTGATTGCCTTGAAGGGCTATAATTATTAATATTAAGGTTTATTTTAGCATCATAGTTTTTGTTTTTCATCAGAGTTCCTAATCAGTTCAATTAAAATTTACTTTTTACGTATGTAAAACCTTTGTTTTAAATGGAAATATTAACAATGTAATGAGTAATGTCATGTCAAAGTCAAAAATGTCTACATAATTTATATTTCTTTAAAGTAATTCTTAATAAAACAGTTCAAATTTATAATATACTAAACTATTTTACACTACCAATTTTAAACTTTGTCATGTTAATTTGTGAAAATAAATCTTAATTTGATTTATTTTGTTCAAAATGATTAATAATACATACATATAGAAAATAATAATAATAAAAAACTCACCAGAGGAAGGCAAAGTATCGAATCACGAATTTTAGCCATATTTTAAAATTTTTTATTTAATAACTTAACAATATTGGAGTTGAACAAATAAAATAATAATAAAACCTATTGACACTTCTTTATTTTATATCCCGATTTTGGAAAGTGATCAAAGTATTCTAACCGACATGTCATTTTTTTTTAAATATACTTTCGGAAACTTTACAACCTTTAAAATACAATTGTTTTTTGATTAAAAAAAAATAAACTTACTTTATACATCTTTCCAAAACTTTATCGCATATTTTGATTCAACTCACCCAAAAGTATCATAAAAAAAAAATTGTTTTATAGGAGGATTAACAATTAAAATAATTTTCACTTGAATATACAACATCTCTTCTTCAGTTTATCTAGTTTCGTTATCCAAACACAATTTTGGAAGAGAGAATATTTTTATTCTTATCCATATTTCAGTTAAAGAAGGGTTCATTTAGTTTGCATTATAAATAAATATTGCCCAACACTGTACTCAGTTATTCTTATTACTTCGCTTTAATTGGACATATGCTGATTCCTAAAATGTTATGCTTTTTTTTTTATTATAAAGTTTTGATAAGTAATAAAATAAAGAAGAATAAATAGGAGAATGTCATTCTATAGGCAACTTTTAAGAATGAAACCCAAAAGACTGGCGAACCGTATGTTTACATATTTAAGGGAAAAGAAGACCAAATTTTCCTGGTTCGAAGAGGTGGAACGAGATTTACTGGAGATGGGGATTACCTGCGAGGCTATCTTGGAAAGCAACCGTCTCAGGATAAAACTAGATACCCATGTGTGTTTTCAAGAAAAGCCCAAGCTGAGAACGGGTAAGAGATGGACAGAAGAAAGGAGGGAGCAGTAAAGGAGACGGATGAGTGAGTGGGCCAATGTCAAAAAGAAAAAAGGAAAAAAATACAGTTGAAATGACGTGGTCCTTAGTAGGACAATACAAAAAAAAAAAAATAAATAATAAATACATAAGAATAAGATGATACCCTCTATAAATGGTAAATAATTCAGATATAAATGACATAAACATAAAAAATAAATAAATATTGAAGGGTGAATAGTATCCTTAAAAGGGTGAATAGTGGATCATAGCAAGTTGAACAACCTTTAAAAATGTCTACAGAGCGTGATTTGACCAAATGGGGAAAGACCGTTAAGAGGTGTGGCCCCTCTGCCTCTTTAGCCGCTCCTTTTTACTTTTATTTTCTATCGCTCCTTAAACAATAGGCCCTTAGTAGGGTGCGTATCATGTTGGAAAGATGGGAGGAGAATAATGTCATAAAAAAAATCTTATTGATGGAGACGTTTCCGACAAAAAAACTATACTAATAAATAAACGAATCGAAATACTCAAAATAATTATATTTTAAAAACCTATTAAGTAATATCATACAAATCGCTATGTATCGTAAACACTTAATTCTACCTTTTATTTATTTATTTTTTTCCTTCAAGTTCATTAATATAACTTTGCATACTCACTTAAAAATACCAACAGTTGAAAAAAAAACATACTTCAAACAAGTTGAATAAAAACTACTCGGGCATCCAAACCCATTGATAGGAGAAATGGCCACGACTCTCATGCCCGAGAACACTAGAAAGCAACTAAAAAGAACGGGATCTGTTACAATAAAATAGGAAATTAAATCAAGCCACGGGAGAGCTACCGCTGGGTACTGTTCTTCTTCATGTCATGTTGTTTTATTTTACAGACAGGCAATCAGCTAATTGTCAATTGTTTGTATTTGAGAGGTGTGAGTCAAATAAAAAAGAGAGACAAAAATTTCACTAATAAAAATATTTTAAATAACTACTCATCCCTGAGTAGATAATTATTTATTTTTTCAACAATTTCAATTTTGATAGCTTTCAGAATTTAAAAATTTAGTATAAAATGGATATTTTATCTCTAATTATTTTTTTTGTATTTATACACATTTTTATATTCGGGGTTGATTCTAATACTGTAACTACACTTACAGCTCCGACGGATAAGTGTTTAAGTAGAATTTTCTCCAAAATGAGTTTCTTGCATTTAAGGAAGAGGAATCGAGTTATTTTCGTAGTGAATAAGGTTCTAAGTAAGGCATTGGGTTGAAATGGAATAATTGCTTATATTTCAACTCCATTTCAACGCAAAAACTACGATAATGACACGATCCCGTTTCTATAAATACAGTAATTCACTCTGGGCGAAATTCAACTTAAAAGATTATTCTCCGGTACTGCAGATATAATTACAATTCATGGTTTTGAAAAATCTAGATATTAATTATGCTTTATCTCCGATAATATTCAGAGAACCCTGACAAGAAGATCGACTTAGTTTCTTCTAATTCAGAATTATAATTGTAATTAAGATAGTTCATTTCCTTATATATATATATATACAAAGATTTAATAAAACGATTTAAAATCAAAGTTAAACAAACAAAGAACAACTTAATAAAATATCGCTAGAAAATAACCAATTATAGCAATATGAACGTAATTAATGATCATTAAATCAACGATTCCATCATATAATCACGCAACATCCCCTAATCTTTTTCAACTTTAAGTGCTAAAAAGATTCTGAAAGATGATGTACATTAAGATTTTAAGGGGAAAAATAATATTTAAAAAAATAACGTTTTAAAAAATGTTATGTTCAAAATGTTCAAATTCTCCTTGGAACCAAATAATAACCGAAAATGATACATACTGTGAAGATCAAGAAGAACGACCAAATCTATTAGTATAATAAGTAAATTTACACATTATCTTAAAACGACTAAAATTAATTACTTTTTTATCTAACATATTTACTTACATACATGTTATCGCTTATTAGAAACAGATAAAAATTAACAATAATTTTAATTGTTTTACAGGAAAACAATATTGATGTTCAATTGGCGATCTACTGTTGAAATCTGTTTGGAATTAGAATTAAAACTATTAACATATTTTAATTTTAACACTATTCTTATTATTAGACAGACATATAAAACATTAAATAAAAATATTTATTCGAGAAATTATACAAATGTCATTTTTCACATACTCTGTATGCGATCTTCTGTTGAAAATCACCGCATCGCTTCGCTTCGCAATCGCGTTCGCTTTGAATAGCCTACGTAGGACTTAGGGTAAGAGATTCACTTGGAAGCATGTTTGGAAAAACCTCCCATTGAAGACTCTCCAAGCGTGGTTCATCTCTTTGCAATAGATCCCTGCTCCAGAGACGTTTAAGCCTCCTTGTGTAAAATCGAAATAATCAAATTTTATATGATTTGGGTTCCGCAGGTTGTCGCTTCGAGTTGAGTCACAAATTATAACTGTTAATTCGTTTCCCTTTTAATATTTTCCTAAAACATAAGCTACCGTAAGCTTTATTAGGGAAAGGATAATGTAATTACAGGAAATGTGAATACGTCGATAATCATTTCATCAAGAAATGAACGTTTTAACAAACATATATCATATATACTTCGAAATGTTAGTAGAAACTTTTATTTCTTAATGGAATTATAATCGAAATCTACTCATTACTCATAATTGCATTCCCTTTTCCATGCTAAAGCTCCTGATAACTTATATGATAAAAAGCGACAACCTGCGGAATAATTACCATTCCCCCATTACCTTTGATTAGCCAAAATAGATATTTAGTTTTAGTCAATACTTGTTGTCGTATGTCAAAGTTTATCATATCGTATGTCTACCATAATCGGTAATACCTACTATTATATATTAGAATGATGGTATAAGTATGATAATTGTATCTATTAATAATAATAAGTATAAGTCTACTGTAATAGCTAGTGTAAGTCCGCTGGATTAGAGGTTAAGCCAGTTTAGTGAAGTAGGATCCTATAGATTGGAAAGTCGCAGGGAGCGAACGGTTCTCGGACCCGATTTGGAAACCTGCCCAACAAGTTATATCACTAGTTAGCAGTTATAGTCAGTTTTATAACATTCCTTTCGGTCATTAGGGAGAAATGTCAAGTCCGGTAGGCAGGACTATCTTCATCTCTTACCGGCAAAAATTAACGTTCAATTTTATCTATCAGGGGTAGTCATCTGTGAATACATTATTGCGTCTGTTCTGTCCTCTGTCGGACTCGGCACGTACCGGAGGCTGTTCCTGAGATAGATGCGAGTATTATACGAAACCTTGGATGCAGAATTCTCCAAAGACATGAAATACGATGTAGAGTACATTGTCGAGAATATAACATGATGGTGTGCTATTTCCTAGTTCTGGTAATAAAGGACATGTTTTATTGCAATGCTCACGAGACTCATTGCGTGCCAGAACGATATGAACAGCTGCCATATGGTCGTTGCACTCGTTCCATGCAGTGTCTGGAGGAAATCATCACTGCTGGCAATAACATGTAAAAACACTACACTACGAACCTGCTCATCCAGAACCTAGGATACTAGTCAGCTGTAAGCGTAGGCCAGGCGGTACGCTAGCACTCCCCTCATGGGAGTTTTTAGATGATATCGAATCCTGACTATTCAAAGAGAAAATAACTTAATAATCGAAAGGTTAAACTATTTCACATCATTTAAAATTAAAAAATTAAATGCGCTTTATAAAAAATAAATGCTCTTTAGGTTTTGTCAACATCTAATATAACGAGTTGAGTAGCGTACGTTAAATATTTTTACGGGATTTAAATTGATAAAAAGAGAGAAGATTATCTGTAAAGTAATGACGTGTCAATAACTGCAAAATATTTTATTAGTTGTTATTTTGTTGCTAAATTTTACATCAAATAAATAAATAAATTTGGATTTATTACATGGGGAGTATCGGATTAAAAAATACCACCATACAAATTAAACAGTTAGATCGCATTAGGAAAAATACCCTTCAGTCTCCAAATTATTGGAACTAAAACAACCAGCCGACGTTTTGTCTTCATTAAGATCCCGGCATCCTCGGAACAACACTACTCAAGGAAATCACATCAAAGAAGATAAATTTCTGAAATCTCACACCAACAGCCCAGAAAGACTCATTAAACAGGGACAGCTAGACGTTCCAAGACAAACAGACTTGCTCAAAGAAGCTCTACAAATACATTTTGGAGACAGGACTTTTTTGGGGGGATTTTCCCTATTGCAACTTAAATATAATTTATGTCTCCTGTTGAGTAGGTGCCCTTTTATTAGACAGTTACTTTTATTAGTAATTACAGTTATCCCCCGTGCAGAATTAAAGTAAGCACCAAAGTTAAGCCTTTAGTTTAATTAATCTGTAGTTTTTAGTGCTAACATGGTCACATCGTAGTGATTTTATAGATTTAAGTTTGAGTACGAGTTATTTATTATTATTATATAGGTATTCATGGTATCGGCAAACCATGAATACAGCCAATTAGTATTATTATATTATGCATGAAATGTGTAATAGATCAAATACAAAATAAATGCCTACAAATACATTTTTTATTTTATTTATTATTTCATTTTCATTTGCACCTGCGTTTATGGTTTATGATAGGTTTATATTACAACTTCAAATAAAGGAACTAACTACAGTGAAAAAGTGGTATTATGTAACACTCCTGAACGACAATCGGAACTGACACCGGAATTCTAGTAAGTTAAAACTGAAGTCAGACCGGAGTGGGTCAGTGGTAGAGCACTGAGTTGCCATGCCGGAAATCCTGGTTCAAATCCCGCCGCAGGCCAAGACATTTATTTAGTCTGTTTGCAACGGGAGATGGATAACATAAGATCTAGGACCCTCCATCAAATGTTATAAAAATAGGGTACCCAAAATAAGGTGGACAAATCTGGCGGTTGAGCGTGACCTAGGGCAAGACACCTCCTTTGCAGAACCGTTGTCCATGAAACAGTACAGTCTCTACCATGTACTGAACGCAAGCTGAACCGCTCACGGGTTGTAGTGGTACAGGTTTAAAACTGAAGTCATGGTGCGGTACAATTAAAACTGTTATCTTATAAAGATCACTTTCTCAAGGAAAAACGGCGGACATACCGTCAACCCTCCATTATACAAATTAGCACACAATCTGATCATTCACTCGCCCCCCCCCTACTACTATACGATCAGATTTAGTGAATGAACACGGCCAGTTAGGCGATCCACTAATGATGAATGGACGGAGGGGAGCGCAGGTTGACAAGGGATACATCGAAGCGGAGAGGTGGATAGTTGCTATCCCAATTGACATCCGCAATATACATCCATTCAGATCACGTCCAACCTCATCGATTATCAATCACCATGAATGGAATGAAACGAACATGAGATGGCCTTGTGAAATAAGTCCTACAGCAACTAAAATAGAATGTTATTGTTTAAATATTTCCGTTTTGTTATTTATTTATAATAAATGCTACAAACAAATGTGTATAATTTAACTCAAAAGTACATAAAACAGGGTATTCGATAAAAAAGTATTTATAATATTTGTTTTTCAAATTTATTTATTAAAATTTATAAATATGTAATAATAATACAAGCAAATATAATGAATGATAGGTAAAGGCATGAGATAAAGGCACGTACGGATTCTAGCTATTGGGAGTACTCGAATAACGAATTCAACTTAGCAGATGACCTAATCACGATTTAAATCTTAGCATTTCCCTAGAAAGGTATTCTATTCCTCACCTACATAAATAATGGTCTACTCCATACCACATATTTCCCTAACCATTGGAAATAATCCGTCGTAAAAATGATACCTAAACAGAAAAAACTCGAAATACCCTTCCTTTTACCGTCCTATCTCCCTTTTACCATGAATCCTGGAAAAACTCATCCTGAAACGATTGTACCCCACCCCAGATGCAAACCACATTATTCCAGATCACAAGTTTGAATGCCGAACAATATAATCGAAAAGGCTTTTGACCGAGTCAGGCACTCCGCATTGCTTTAAGAACTCAGTGAATTCCTTCCTCCAATTACACTAATATACTTTCTCAATATCCAATCCTATCTCTCCAACACGTCATTCAAAGTAAACCATAATAATGTCTCATCCTTCTTTTCTCAATCTACTGGTGTTCCTGAAGGGAGTAACCTATGGGTGATGAATTTTACTATCAATCATCATTGTGCGCACCATGCGATCCATCTATTGTAGTATCGTTTTTGACCAATTTATAATGCCAAAACTATATGCTACGACTGGTATTGCCCATATATTTATGGCATTGATTTTATTTCTTCCATCCAGCTGACTTTTAAGTTTTAGCTGTATTATTTTTTAAACTTGGTAGATATTTCGCTAAATACATCTTTCTTGGATATTTTTATAGCTTCCTTGATGCCTTGGTATTTGTAAGACTCTCCCAGTGATTGGTGCCTCAACATAGCTCCTGGACTAAGTTGTATAGAGGTTCTGTCTCTTTCATTTCCTTTTTTTAACGTTGACTGTAGCACACTTTTCGATACCAAAAGACATACAGATGGAGTTGCTGAATCGTGAGACACGTTTTATCATATATTGTAGCTGATTCTTATTTTTGGCATATAACTGTGGCTAATGGTCGATTCTTTACCACCTACTTTCAACTGGTAACCAATGTTTCTACTTCGGAGGATATGACTTAAATGCGCTAGGACCGAGCAAAACTACAGAGGGCTTAGTGAATCTCTTTATTTTTATTATTATTATTATTAATATTTATTTTATTTTTTTATTATTATTTTTTTTTCTATTTTTATTCTGTTTGTATGATTTTGGTATTTTCTCTTTTTATTGTATGTTTGTTTAGCGCTTAGCGTTATTACTTATTGCCTACAAGTGGCAGATTGTAATAGTATTTCAATAAATTCGTATTAAAAAAAACAAAACAATGTTCATGTCGTTGTGTATAGTGTGATTCGAAATAGACAAGGAGCATTAATTTTCCTTAGAGTTTTGGACTGTGTTGTTTGCATCTTGTTTATATTTATGTCCTACAAAAAAAAGTTAATGTTTTTAGACTTTCCCCGAGGATAACAAGTGTAGTTTGTTGTAAAATGCGAGGAGCATATCGCTGGTATTTATTAAAGAATTGTAGAGTTTATATCAATGTATAGACATGTAAATAAGCAATAATCAGTTGAAAAGAGGTTTAGGTTTGAAGTTAATTTGGCTAGAATTAAAAATTCTTCATACAAAAAATATGCGTGTGATTGTGATGACTGGTTGTATCAATTAAATTTAAATTATTACAAATGTTATCCGATGTTTACAGATCTTAAATAAGAGCAAAACAACTGCCAATAGGCCAATAGGTTAACCCCCAGGGTATAATTACACGACTGATATAGTAGCCTTAAAATACTACTGATGCAATCCCTGAGTCTATTTACTGCTGCAATGTAAATAATGTATTTAGCCTCACTAAGGATATAAATCCCTATAAAGTTCCCGTAATTCCCACTCCACGGGGTTTCCACTCTAACATTTCTCCCTATATAAGAGAATTTTTAAACTCCACCCGGACCATTTTCTTCCTCAAAAACATTGTTATATAATTTAATAATGAAGAAAAAACCATATTCCAGTCAAAAATTGTAATTAAAAACTAACAAATGATTAAAAAAATGTTTGGGCACTTATTTGACATTCTGAATTAGAGCAATTCCTCATACAACTTCCTTTAAAATTTACAAGTCCAAATCATTACTTGAGGTCAAACAATTTAAAAGTCAAAATATATATAAAATCCTGGAACATAACTTTCTTCCATGGTTAAATATAATAGGTATGGCAAATAAGTGTCAAAACGTTTTTTTAATCATTTGTTAGTTTTTAATAACAATTTTTGACTGGAATATGTTTTTTTCTTCATTATTAAATTATATAAATCAAGAAGATTGAGTCCAGTATATAAGAAATATCTTATAAAGAAAATGAAACATTGTTATTTCCAAAACCGTACACAATAATTCGTATCTAAAACATTAACGTTTTTGACGTTTTTGAGATATTAACACTATTTTTCATGTTCACTTTTAGGGTCACAAGATCTTCATTCTGGGTTGCCTGAATATATGTTTTTGTTTTCACTGTTAATGATTCATAGATCAATATTTCATTCATTTTTGAAAAATGGTAATTTTCTAGATAGGTTTTTGCGTCATTAAGACTACGACTGTAGATCTATCATTCAGGAAAAAAAGAACTATACCACTACAGCCAATGAAGGGTCTTGGGTTCAACACGTGGAAGAGACCGTACTGTTTCTTGGAATATGATTATGCAGGAAGGTGATTTGTCCTATATCATGGTCAACCGACAGATTTTCTCGCCTATTTGGGTTTCTACTTTATATAGGCTGGGCGAGCCTCAGGAGGGTGCTAGATCCCACTGGATCCATCCATGCCAAGCAGCGGGATTGAAACCCCGGATCTTTCGTTCTAACACTGAGCCACTCAGCTCCCTATCATTTAGAGAGGTGTTTAAAACAACAAGGAAACATTAAAAAATTGAACCAATTAACCTAGCGATAAGAAAAATTAAAGTGTTCTAAAGATGGATTTTCTAAGAAGACATGCAGCATCTCTATGATCCAGCACATACCAAAAATTAAAACCTGGAGCAGTCATTAGTCACGTCATTAGAGGATAAATCACAGATGACCATAAAAGACTTGCTTATCAATGATAGATAATATGAAAATGTAACAGCCTTAGAAGATATGGAGACAGGATGTAAAAGAGGAAACGGCTGCAAGAGATGTAGTAGATGACAGGAAAAATGTCTGAAAAAGGGTAATACAGTAACTGTAATAAACCGAAACAAAGACTTAAGAGAAAAATCTATTTTCAATGAAGTTCTCAATCAAGAACACAACATGACATCTGTAACATCAATCCCCCTCTACAATGATTTGGACAATCTAATTTCTTCTTCTTCTTTATCATCCTCCTTAGTGCCTCTCAGCATGGATGTGCCCCAATTCAAGACTGCCAAGCTTATCTCTCTCCAGCCGGACCTTCCCTTCCTTTCACCAATCCTTGAGATGTGGTCCATCCATTATAGTCTATACCGTCCTAGGTCTCCTCAAGGACGGTGTCCGGCAGTCCTGGTTTCAAAAAACTTCTTTAGGTCCCGGTCCTCATCCATTCTGCACAAATGACTTAACCATCCCAACTTACTCCTCTCCACTGATTCCCTCAGTTCGAGCACGCCCTAGCCTCCTCTTATCCTCTCATTCCTACCTCTGCCCCACCTTGTTTGCCTGCCATTCTCCGGAGGTAATTCATTTCTGCTGCGGTAACCCTACTCCAGTGCTTGTCCACCGGGACCCAGCCCTCACTTCCATAAATAAGGGTAGGTATATGGACTTAATTTTCCAATTCTCTTTTCCCCACCGCTGGTAGTATATGCTATTAGCTTTCTTAATCTTTTTTTGGGAGCTCTTGGTCCATTTTCCCATTTCTGCTGAGGACTAATCCTAGGTAGGTGTACTCCTGCGCCTGTAGGTAACCTCTTATTCCTCTTCTTCACGCCCGATGTGCATCACCTTGCTTTTTCCAACATTCAATGCCAAACCCTTCCTTTTCAGCCCAGCCTCTCACTCCGTAACCACCTGCTGTAGATTTTCGTGGGAATCGGCAATGAAGACAATATCATGTGCGAAAACCATTACTAGAGCTAGGATTGTCTTCATGTTCCACTTTCCCACGACCATCCGTCTAGTCCTCCGCTTGCAGATTTTCAATTTTTCGTCCAAGTGATGAAAAGAAGAGGACTAGGGATTTGAGCCTGTCTAACACCCCTTCTCACAGCGAAAGCCTCGGACATTCTTCCATTAATTCCGACTACACCTTTGGAGTCATGATGAGTGCTTTTTATGGCATTTTATAATACTCCGGGGACATTTTTGGCGGCTAGAGCTGTCCATATTTCTTCTCTAGGGACTGAATCAAATGCTGCCTTCATGTCGAGGAACGCTAGGTACAACCTCTCCCCTTTATCCCATGTCTTCTCAATAATCGCCTACAGCGAGTAGATGTTGTCCTGTGTTTGTCGGTGGGGTCTATAAGCTGCTTGTTTCTCTTCCAATTCGTCATCAACGATTGGTCGAAGTTTTCTTTCCAGTATAGATGAGTCAAGTTTATAGACTACAGGGGTGAGACATATAGCCCTGTAGTTTTGGCATTCCCCAGAACTACCCTTCTTGTGAATCGGTATGATGATGTTGCATCCGCATTCCTCAGGCATAGATTTAGAAGAGAAAATATTTTGAAACAGCTCCAGCACGGCTTTATGTAATTGTAGACCTCCAATTTTTTAAAGTTCTGGAGCAATGCCATCTTTGCCAAAAGTAATTTCAATTATACATAAGAGGATACTGGTAATTAGAATTACAACTACAATTATAATACTGTTTCAACCAATGGAAATTACAACTATTTGTAATGCAATTATAGTTATTTGTATCGGCAATTTTATCTACGCGATTCCAAGTAATTGTTATTGGTGAATGCAATTAATTATTCCCAAAATGGCACAAAAATAATTATGTCCCCTAATATGATAAGTGATAAGTAATTAAAAATGGCGATTTAAGATGAATTGGATACAAAGTTACAAAAATTGTAACAAAGTCTCAAGAATTAATTGTAATGTAACTACTTAGCGACAACGACTAATTATGATGTAAATAGTAATTGCGAGAAGTAATTTTAATTGCTTAGCAGGATTAGAGTAATTATAGTGGGATGATATTTGCAATCACAGTAATTAATCTTTAATACCATTTATTTGAATGTTTTATGTTTACTCTGCTTTTCCATAAATTCAAAATAGCGAATTTCAATGAATCTAATGTACATTTAAAAAACTTGTAGAAAAGTCTCAAGGAGTAATTGTAATGTACTTACTTAGCGACAGGGACTAATCATAATTTTAACAGTAATTGTGAGAAGAAATTTTAATTGCTTAGCAGGATTAGAGTAATTATAGTGGGATGGTATTTACAATCACAGTAATTATTCTTTATTTTCATCTATTTTAATTTTGTAAACATTATACCTAATTTTCCAAACATTTTCCTAAACCTCCTTCCGCAACTGAACAAACAAACATCATGTTGCATGCGCATTCGCTTCATCAATGATCCTTAATGATTGAAAATGGTATATTCAGGCTCAGAACCGGACTAAAACTCAAAGAAATAAGGCGGCAAAGAATCGTAGAGACAGCAAAAAATGTAATTTTTTTTTAAATTATGGAGTCACATGCTTTTGTCCCTGATTGCCCAACAATCTCAGATTAATTTTCATATTTCTCGAACTCTTCACCAAGGAAAAACACCAAAACGTTAAAAGCTAATTTATAAGATCAAGCCTTAATAATAATGTGATCCTTCTATCAGAACACAAAGGAAACTCGAAACTTGCGAATATTATGTAGCAGTCACCTTGAACATCATGCATTTCATGGTATCCATTTTCAGTAACACGACTACCGTTGTATCAATTCCTTTTCTTGACATAACCATTGTTTTCCCTTCCCTTCCGTTTCCCCTCACTTCCTGAAAGCTCTAATGTCCCCGCCGACCATCCCTGAAGGACCCAACGTACCGCGAAGATTGTGACACTGACAGAGCGTCCAACCCAGAGCACAAGTACAACACTCGGCTTAGGTTACTGGTCTCGTATTTATGAAACTCAGACGTCTATAATTATTTTAATATCTTGCTATCTAGTTTTCAGATAAGAATATTGGTTTTAGAAATGGTAAGGTAACTATCATTACTATCAAATTAGAGGTTAACAAATCCTTCCTCAAAATGGCCGATCTAACACCTTTTTGAGAAACTTAAGGTTGTTTAAAGATTCCTGTAGTATCGTAGTATTACTTCCCCTAGGCTTAATTATTGCCTATTTTAAGAACATCAATCTGTAGCAAGCAAGGCCTACACATTACCATGAGATGTGCGCGGACTTTTCTCCATCCTCTATAAGGAGAAATATTCCGCAAACTTCATATCTAGAGAATATATTTTGAAAACTAGACTTAAAGTTCAAGAAACTGTTCACATAAACCATCAAAATACTCACATACATGAATATTATAACACCCATTTGGACTTAGGGAAAGAGTGCTTTGGGGCTCCAGTAAGCCATCGAAATCTTCTCACATTCAATCCAAAATAATTCGTAAAATCCTCAATGCTCCTTATTTGTGAATAAAGTCATCCATAATGGCCTTGATGTCCCATTTGTTACTGATTTTCCCCTAACCCCAAATCAATCTTTTCATGAGAAGCTTTATTCCCACTCAAACCCACTAGGTCTAAAGCTAGCTACTTCTTAAATTCCCGATAATTATCTGAGGCGTCTGAAAAGAAGATAGTCTCGTGACCTTTTACGTCAAATATCCAGTTTCTATACCTGCCTTTAAGCATGGAGTTATGTACCATTCATTATATTTACTTGTATTGTTATTACACAGTTGTAAATTTCAATAAGTCAATAATACAAAAAAAGTACTTTTTTCTTGAGTCGTCAAACCTATTTTACCTAATATACATAATTAAACTTGAGAATTTATAACTTAACGATCAATAATTTTTAACTTTAAGGAAATTATCGTGGGCATGCCAAATTTTACCTTAGATCATTTAATGTATTATTCTGACTAGACAAAATGTTAAAAAACGTACAAAAAGATATCACGAAGTTTTTGAGACTTTTTGAAACATTCTTATTACATGTTTAAAGACCTAAGTCGATATCATTACTCCGAACTATTTAAAATCGATTGCCGTAGGCTTAGGCAAGGTAATTAATTAATTTTATTGATTCATTGATAGCGATTTATTAATCATAAGTAGACCCAAGCCCAATGTGTCCACACATAAAAAGTAATTTATTTTATTTTTCTGAAGTAGTGAGGGAGCGCCCGAGGGACCTGTAACTACTTCAGAAACTGGAGGATCGCAATAAAAAAGAAGCGGTGTCGTTTAAGAATGCACTTCTCACTAAGTCTAATCAGACAACATTTTTTGAAGTAATTTCTGTCTGTTTGTTCATAAAGTAATTTTATGCTGCAATGGCTAATCGGGCGATGCTAAAACGAGAACCTTATCCAGGTATAATTAGCACAGGCTCTGAACCTCCATTTTACGTCCTTTCTGAAGAACGGGAAGGATTGTTTACTTCCTCTAAAGCATCCAAGGCCACCTGTCAGGTTGCAAGCCCTCCATCTTGGGAATAGTAGGTTGTTATGCTAACCATAGGACTACAGGTGACACCACTCATGTCTGTCAAGAGCGGTGAGAACTATTGACATTGTTATTGATATTTTACATTAAAAAAATTACACTTAATTCTCGAGACATCACGGAAGATACAGGCGTATAATCTCAGCAAACAGGTGATATTTCGCCCCTCATAAATGCTTCTACCCATGTCCTTACCAATATAGCTTGAAATGTGGATAATGATAAAATATATTGGACGATCTAATATATCATCAGAAGGTTTGAGAGGAACATTATCCAAAGAATTTTCGGGCCATATTAACTAAGCTTTATATAGAGAACGACAAATAACGAGGTTGAGAATGGCAATGAGGAAGTTCACAAAGTGCAGCTCGTTGGATCTGTATGTTTAGGCTAGGCATATATCAGGAAGAATTTGTCAGTAATCCCACGGAAGATATTACGTGAATGGATATATGGAACCGAGTGTTGGTTATTCAAAGAAGTAAGACGGAGGATCCCATAGCTAGCGGTCTGAGGAATCTACTCTGATCTCTGCAATTCGAAGATGATAGCACTTGATTGGGAAAACTGCAAGTGGATAATGCAGTAGGCCAAGTCTCAATTCGGAGCAGAGCGTCTAAAAATGATAATAACAAATTTAAAAAATCTTTCAGTAACTCTGACTTACTCTTCTGAAAACTAATGGAAGGAAAGCTCACGCACCATTTGTTTACTATCGTTTGTTTGATAAAAGGTCCGTTTGAAATAATCATGCTATGCCAAACCCCTTTTAGTCTTATTTTTGAAATTTTACGGACCAAAAAAGAATGGAAATATGAATTTTTAACAGAATAATAAAAGAATGATTTTTCAAGGCAATTATAATATTGATAAATACATTTCATGAGCAAGTTTAATGGCCATGGGATTTAAATCATAGGGTTTTCAGTCCTATTTTCGTCCACTGGAATCACTGGATTTCTTTAAATCCTAGTTTCTTTTTTGATATAGCTTTTCGACTCAAAGTGCTCTAATATTCCGAATCTTCATATGGTCATATGAAACGGGGCTTAGCGTAGCAATGAATTATTTTCTCTTTTTTAACCTGCTATTTCAGGTTACATTACAAATCATTTCAGTTGTAGACAGAGGGTAAAAAAAAAATTTATATTTAACTCAATTCTCCACCGCTCCTTTTTGAATTTCATGAAAAACCTTTTGACCCTTGAAATTCGCCGATAGGCTAAAGGTACGAGAATAGGCTAAATGAATAGGATTACGGAATTTTTGATAAAATGTTGATATCCTGGAGTCTTCTATAAAGTAATATCTGTATTTTTTAAAATCAATATCAAAGCCTAAGGAACTCTGCTATTCCAAATGCATAAGACCAAATAAGGATTTTTTTGGGTAAACGCTATTTGACAGCTACTGTTTTCAATAAGCCACCGCCATACATATTGCATAAGGTGGTGAAGAAGGCCCTGATTAGAAAAGACTGCCACGGCCATCTGTATTCCTCCACTGCCCCGGGGCGGGTATTTACATTCCGGGAGCGGGTTCGGGCCGGCGGGAACGTTCAAAGAATTTATAGCAGCTCTCTAATTCCCCGCTCTACTTCCACGAGGGGGGGGGGGATCGAATGTCCGCCGTGAAGTCTATCCAGATCTGGAGGTCGTTAATGTTGGCATGGGAACGAGAATCGCGGATTGGATAATAATGACTTGTCTATACCTGACCAAAGGGTGATTGATTAACAGTGCTCCATCTTCAGGTCCAGTATAGAGAGAATAATGTTTTTTATTAACTCATTATTTACTTTCTATCATTTAGCGTAGTAATATAAACAGCGTAGAAATCTGTAATACACACCGCTTCATGGACAGGCTTGTGGTCACCTTCCAATATGCTTAATAAAAATATTAATATAATAAAATTGTAAATAAAACATGTCATGTTCTTCATTGTTCCAAACTAAGTACATGCTCTCATGGAGGAACAGTCAACCAGTGAATATCTTATAAGATAAGAAACTGAAACAGGAAGTAAAGGCAAGAACCGAGAAAGGTAACTAATTTTATTGATGTATCAGAAATTTGTCACCTAATAGAGTAGTATACCCCGAAGCCTCAAAATAAGGGTACATAAGATGGTACTGCCCCCTGTTGTATGGAGTGTAGGCGTACCGTAACCAAGTAGCAACAGAGATTATTGAGTACCTGGTAACGATTCTTAGCCCATGGCCCAACCATAGAAGAACATTTTTTAGAAATCAAAAAGAATGAATAACTGAATCACCTATATGGTGAAACGAAAATTGCGTATTTTAACAAAAAAGCAAGAATATGCTGGTTGGGGCACGTACATAGAATGGATAGAAAAAGGCACCCAAACCAGATCTTTTTGGGACGTCCAGATCAAGAAAGAGGAAGAGACAGGCCTAGATTGCGGGACGATGTGGTATATCGTACGGTGGTATATACCTACGTACGGCTCTTGGGGATCAGAACATGGCGAAGAGCGGTATGAGTGGAGGAAAATTATCGACGAGGCCATGGGTCACCATAGCTCCGTGTGAAGAGGAATTTCAACTAAGACAAAAAATTCAAATGACATTCATGAATATAAATATGTCGTATTGATAACGTTTTCGTAAGAAAAGGTGGAGGTTTCAATTTATGTTATGGATTCAACACCTTCTGCTAATAAAATTAAACTAATCAGTATCCTCTCCAGGAAGAATCGATATCAAAACGCGGGCTCACCATAGCATTCGTCTTAACTTCACTAGATTACCTAGTGCATTCATCTCCGACAAGCTGTATACTATCAAATGCACACTTTCTGCACATCAGTCGACCACAGCTGAAGAATAAGGGTTGCAACTTATTCTTTCGACCTCGCTTCAGGATTGCCTCTGATTAAAAAAATTGACCTTCCCTTGCGGAGGACTTTTTAAATATCCCCCCTAATCTCCTTCTTAGTGAATCGAGTTAAAAAAAATGTTGAAAAGAATTTTGTTACCAAGGTAGGGAAAAAATCCTTGTAATAAAAAGCCTTAAGGAGCTGCTTATTATCTATATGCTTAATATTTTTCATTCTGCAGATTACTACCTCTGCAGTAAACCATACGGGTTTACTATCTCCATCCCCTGAAATTTGTTGTTTAAAATATTTCACAATTTCTTCATCGTTTAAGAACCTTGAAACAATACATTCCAGAGGATAGAAACACCTGACCAACCTGTCTGGTCTTAATGCGCGTTTGAGTTCTTGGTCTGAAGAGAGTCCTTCCGCTATTTACCTTACATGCGACTTTTGATGGTGTTCTAATTGGTATTTATATCTTTCAACTTTTTCTTCCCCTGTACTCATGACTTCTTTTTATGGTATTTAATTACCTTACATTCCTCACTGGCCCTCAAGAGGCTTTCTTATCAGATTATGCATTGTTCCTTCTACATGAATACCGGATCAAATCATATCCCGATCAAGTCTTCTAGGCACTTGTTAGAAAAAACACTTTCAGCGCTCTACAACCTGCGTTAAATATTTAGATGGCTATGGTAATATCTGATCTGAGACCCTACATATAGTTAGAGTAAGCCCAATTCTGTTAGAAAGACTAAGGACCCTCCGGTCTGTATATTGTTGAATTCCAAGATCATTATCTGTCCCAGAAGCTTATTGTGAACCCAATATCCCCGAGCCAAGTTGAATGGCTGTCTCCTTAAAGCATCCTTCGCAGCTTTTTCGTCCGAAACGTATTCCTAGGAGAGGTGGCGCTAAAATGTGCACTGTCTTGTCAGTGTGGTGAATGTTGTGTGTGTGTGTTCGTGCAGTGTACTGAACTCGGGAAACCGGAGGAACGTTAATCCCCACTAGCTGTGCATGTCAGCAAGTTTTAATCACTAAAAACGAAGCCATCAAATCATCTATTATCAACTCGTGTTTCTACTTCTATCATAAATGAAGTAAACCTTAAAAAGGAGCATCCAAATCATTCAATATCCCAAGGATATCACGAAAGTAAAAGATTGAAAACGCAGCATATTTTTGAAAAACAGCTCATCGCCTTCGGGGAAAACAAAACAACTCTGATGAAAGAACATGAAAGTGTAAGGATGCTACTAAGGTGAAGGGATTAAATGACCGCTATTACCTAAGTGAACTTATATTGGAGGTAAATATAATTTGTCATTAGGTATATAATTTGTCGAGGTTTTGTGTAAATGGGTTAGAATATCGATGGGTTTCACCGAAGACGCTGCCTTATCCCGTGCAATTATCTAACGTGCAAGATAATAAATATTTTTATAATTTCTATATAATAAAGTGGATACCGAAAGGTAACAGAAGGTTTTTATTTATATAGAAGCCATTGTTTTTACTACCTATTTGTAATTGTAATTCATATAATAAAGGAGGTTCTGAAAAAAAATATATATATAATAAAGTACATTAGAAATACCTACAGAAAGTCCACTGAACGATATAAAGGTCTTCGTCCAAGTGTAGGTTATTAAAACATTATTACTGGACATTTTGAAGTAGTAAATTTGTATTATCAGCGCATTAACAAAAGAGGGAAGTTACTAAAACTATTGACATCATTTTGCCCGACGAAATAACACAATCATTTAGAAAGGAAAATGTGCTACATGATACTCAAAATCACATTCTTGATTTCTAACAAATGGCAACCTATAGAAATGTACTCAATAAAACAATTCTTATCGCGCATTCACTCCTCAAGGTACAAAAACGTTGGGCTATATATAGATCCAGCCAATAGGGAGTGAAAAGAATCAATTCAATACACGTACACTAATATGCCATGCCTGTTTAATATGACAGCAATAGAATGGCTTTTTGTCCAGCAACGATGGTTCATTATTAAATCTCCTCAGGTGTGTTGAAATCGAAATTGAGTTCCAGGATTGGGCACGGTCGAGTATTTTTATTTCATATTCACATTTCTTGCAACACATTAGTTCTGTTATCAGATATATTTACGAAATAATATCTGTATTCTGGAGGTAAAGCACACCATGTCATTGTAAAGTAAAGCAAACACATTTTTGTGTTTGTTTAAGAGATCAAATTTTCCATAACTATGATGTATTGAAATTTTTTTCTATGTCACTTATAGACACAGCATAAAGAAAATTGTTAACATTGCCATTGGCGTTGATAAGAATTAGGAAGTATTGATCATAGTCTTTGTTTATGACAATTTACCTAACATATATCCGAGTTTTTTATTATTGTTAAACGACGTAAAACTACATTGGTCATCAACGTCATTTACTCAATTGATTATTTAATTATCAAATTTGAACGAAGGACTTCAAAACAAGAAAAAATTTCCTAAGTTGTTTAGGAGATATTAAAACCTACAGATTTTCACTGTTATGAATTATTTAGGCATGGCAGATAAATAAAACATGTTATATTTGTTCCAACTACTTTATTCATTAAATGTCAACATTAGCATTGATATTAAATGTTGTTCAAAGTTATTTCCTTTAGTATTAAGACAGGCTCGGCATCTTTTTTCGACTCATTAGTCTATTATACCGATCTATGAAATACATTCCCAGAAATCCGTTTTTTATTACTTTCCTTACTTTTTTTATCACGTACCGGCCACTAAGGACCACGTTAATATCATTGGTCAGGCTTCTTTGGGAGTCTTGATTTTCTTTCTTCCCATCTCAGCTAATGTACTTTTTTTTTTTTTTTTGAGCGAGAAAAGGCCTTAAAGACCACGCGAATATCGTGTTTAGGTTTTCATCTCTCTCCATACTTCCCACATGAGCTCCGCGTGTCTGCGCTTCCTTTCCTCTGACCACGCACAACCCCTTTTTGGGCGTTCTTTGTCCACGAAGACCTTTATATCGTTCAGTGGACTTTCTATAGGTTTCTCTAATGTATATAAAATTATAAAAATATTTATTATATTGCACGTTAGAGAATTGCACGGGATAAGGCATCGTCTTCGGTAAAACGCATCGATATTCTAACCCATTTACACAAAACCTCGACAAATTATATACCTGAACCTTCCTGGTGAATCACTCTATCTATTGGTGAAAATCGCATGAAAATCCGTGCAATAGTTAATGAGGTTACCGCAAACAAACGTGGCCGAGGACTTTGTTTTTTAGTATTGTTACGGTCCGAAAGAGAAAGACGGGCTAGAAGGATTAGGTCGGGCTGAAGGGATTAAGAACGGATCAGAATGATCGAGAAGCATCTCGAAGGGTCGAGAAGGCACCGGTTCGACCTTGCCTATGTAAATGCCGGCCACTTCAGCCTAGTGAGTAATAATTGTGTATAAATATGTGTAATTTTATATATAAATATGTGTTTATATAAATACATATTTATAATATATACATATTGTAACGAGTATTCTTTTGTTGCTAAATTCGTCCGTCAGGTGTCTCTATCTATCTGAACTCACTTAACTGAGGACCGTCATTCCATACGGATGGGTAGCCTAAGTCGGTTATATGGCCAAGTAATTGCCAAATTTAATTGTTTTACCTTATCGTATCTTTGCGGCTCAGCGGTAAGCATCCTATTAATATTTGTAAATAAAAGTGTATATAATCTTTGTTTTTATTAATTATGTATCTATGATTTTTAGTTGGTGGTGTTACGATATATATATTATGGTTATGTTTTTGGAGTTGGCATAATGTTACCGTTGATGTATAATATAAGAATACAACATTTTTATTTGGACAATAGTTTCTTTAAATCAATTTGGACCTTGGACCGAAAACCCCACAACCTGGTCACAAATATTATGGCGCTCGAATACAGGGACTACAAAAGAAAAATCTACAGATAAGTTATTAGTTGAAGATTTAATTATTATATTAACATTTTTTGAAATAGTGAAGTTAACTGATAATAGCTTTATAATAATAGTAACAGAATAATTTTTCCAAACAATACTTTTATATTTTTTCTAATGTTTAAATATAATTTTCGTATTAATTGAAGGTACTAAATTTCTGTTGATTGAAGCAAAAGTTTGTCTTAGACGCAATTTTGGAAATGTAAAGATAATTATTTTTAATTTATAATTTTGTATCAACAACAAAAATCAATAAGAATTTTTACTTAAGGTCGTAGAACGACTTAGTTTTGTTTAACACATGTTTTGAAAATTAAAATCTACTAATATATCATTTTATTTTGTATTTTTACCGTAAGTTTAAATAGTTGAATTGAACATATGATAGATTAGCAAGTAAGCATTAGAGAAAACAGCTGTTGTTTGTTTCTATTTAGCATTATCTTGTGTTTCCTTTTAAAAGGAAAATATTTGTTTATCTATGGCTGACATATGAAAACAATTATATATTAAGTTTGTAAAGGACGCTTACCGATTTAATTTAATTTGTTAGTTTTAATATAATTTTATTAATTTAATTTTCAGTATTTTACGACCTTTAAAGGTTCTGTTGGTATTTTTTTCAACATTTAATTTCTTTGGCATTTTTTTGTAACTTTGGGTAACGTCTTGATTTATTGTCACGATGGGTGATCCAGTCGTTCTAGTGTCAGAGAGGGAGGATATTTTTGCCGCAGTTCAATCCATTTTCACAAAATCCAAATCTTTAAGTACCGATTCAGCATCCGCTTTTAAACCCGCTTATGACCGCTTACTCAAAAATGAAATCCGATTTGAAGAAATTCAATCAAAAATTCGGATATTTAATGCAAGTATAAAGAACAAAAGTGAAAAACTCGATACAACAGCAGTACAAAATTCATTTAACGATTTAGTCGATATTATTAAAGCGAATTATTACAAAGTGGTACAATCTACCTGCCCTCCTGAGAATAAACCTGTGGTTGTCCATTCTCATTCTATTCCTCAGGAGCTACCGAAAATTGACTTGCCGATATTCACAGGGAAATTAGAGGACTGGAATGGATTCTATTCCCTATTTGATTCTATGGTTCATAGGGAAGAATCTCTATCGACCATTAGGAAATTTTACTATCTACGAAGTAGCTTACGCGATGAAGCTCTGTCGCTTATCTCGGGCTTCGCATTAGACGAAGCTAATTATTCGCTCGCTTACAACGCATTGGTCTCTCGCTATCAAAATAAAAGGCGACTAGCCAGATTTTATATCAAGAAGGTGATGGATTTTACCCCTTTAAACAATTCTTCAGCGTCTAATTTGCAGAGATTTTTATCTGAGCATGAAAATAATTTTTCTGCGTTATCGGCTTTAGGCATTGAAGACATGGGGGATTTCATTAAACTTCATTTAGCTCTTAATAATTTAGACCCAGGGACTAGAAAAGCATTCGAAGAACGAATAAAATCAGCAGATATTCCCTCTTATAAGGATTTGATTAATTTCGTCACCGAACGAACTAGAGTATATGAGATGATGGCTCAAGAAGGCCGATCAGAAAAGCCTATTATAGAAAAATCCTGCTCTGCGTTGGCTCTAAGAAACAGGTATTCTCTCCGACTGATGTACAATCAAGAAATAGTACCGAATCGATTCTCTACGAGAAAACGTGTCTAAAAGGCTCAAAACCGGCTCTACCAGCCAAGAAATTAATTTGCTGGAATTGTGGTGGACCGCACGTATATTCCAGGTGTCCGCTACCACGAAAGCTGTTTTGTTACCGTTGTGGTAACCCAGGAGTTTCCATTCACGCATGTCCTAAATGTACTCCGGGAAATGTGCAAGGGAATCGGAATTGAGGGTCATTCCTATTCCCACGGTTTCAGCTGACCCACCAAGTACCGATTTACCTATTACCGTGCCTTATCGTTTACCTTTTTGTACCGCTAAATCTGATATCGTTTCTCCTTGTGTCGTATCGAATTCTCCCGAAAGTTCTACCGTATCTTGTTATATTTTACCGTTTCCTAAACAGCACTATATTGATTTCCGAATAGGGAAACCTGACAAAGGAGGCCTGTCCTACTTGGCCCTGTTTGACCCTGGTTCCACTACCTCATTTGTTGGACCAGAAGGGGTTGAAATTCTCCTTAAATTGGGATATGAAGTTGAGAAAATTCCCGAATTTAATATTTGTGTCGCTAATGGAAGCTCTTGTATCGTTGATGAAAGATTCTCCATTTCAATTACCGTTGGGTACCGGTCATATGACACGAAGCTTTACGTTTTAACCAAGCTTCCATTTATGTTCCTTTTAGGGTTAGATTTTATCGTTAACACAAATATGAGTACTAATCATCGTGAAGCGACATGGTGGTTTTAAGATGACCCCGACCATAAGTTCTCGTTTCGTCAAGATGTTCAATTAGTAGAAGAGGAAACATCAAAAATATGCGGCATTAGTTCACTTGATCCCTCAGAAAGGGTGGATCTGGATAGAATAGTCAGTGAAGGTTTGCGAATTCTCCAAGATTCTCCAGGATTAACGACGCGCATTAGCCATAAGGTAGATGTTCAGGATGCCCAACCTATCAAGCAGCGCTCCTACCATTACTCACCCAAAGTACTTGAGGCAATGCACCAGGAGTTAGACCGAATGTTGGATGAAGACTTAGTGGAACCTTGCCAATCTCCATGGTCTTCCCCGGTAGTCATGGTTCGTAAGGGATCAGGTTATCGTTTCTGTATAGACTTTCGTAAGGTTAATGAAGTCACTTGTAAAGATTCCTATCCTATGCCTAATATGACATCTCTCTTAGACGGACTTCGACAGGCTAGATATCTCTCCAAGTTTGACCTCAAGCAAGCATTTTTGCAAGTGCCCCTTGCCGACGAAACTAGTAAGGACATTACTGCGTTTACAGTTCCTGGCAGAGGACTATTCAGGTTTAAAGTTATGCCCTTTGGGCTGACGAATTCACCTGCTACCTTTCAGAGGTTAGCCGATGCAATATTTGGACCCGAACTTTACCCTTACGTAGTCGTTTTTCTGGATGATATTTTGGTTTGCACACCAACTTTCAAACTGCATTTGGATATGCTAATGGAAGTGTTCAGTCGACTTAAAGCCTCAGGTCTGCGTATCAACCCGGAAAAATGTGAATTTGGTTGTAATGAAGTTAGGTACTTGGGCTATCTGGTTAATAGGGATGGCTTGAGTGTAGATCCAGATAAGGTTGGTTCCGTTACTTCGATTCCTCCTCCCACCAACGCTGGGCAGCTCAGAAGATTCCTTGGAATGGCAGGATGGTATCGCCGTTTTATTAAAGACTTCTCCACAGTTGTCTCTCCGCTAACAGCTTTGCTTAAGCGTAACGCTAAATGGATCTGGTCAGAAGAGCAGGACACCTCTTTCAATGCTCTCAAGTCAGCACTGACTGAAGCACCAATATTAGCTAGGCCAGACTTTAAACACCCTTTTCAATTACAGACTGACGCCAGTGATACAGGTCTTGGAGCGGTCTTGACTCAAATACAAGACGGCGAAGAAAGAGTTATCGCTTTTTGTTCTCGTACCTTAAGTTCAGCTGAAAGGAATTATACCGTAACCGAAAAGGAATGCCTCGCAGTTCTGTTTGGTATCGAGAAGAATAGGCATTACTTGGAAGGTTATCCATTCACCGTAATAACTGACCACGCCAGTCTGAAGTGGTTACTAAACTTGAAAAACCCTTCAGGTCGTTTGGCTAGATGGGCTCTTCGCTTGCAGCCTTACAACTACAAGGTGGAATATCGAAAGGGGAAACTCAACACAGTGGCCGATGCCCTATCACGAATTGCTGCAATCACAGTATTGTCTACCAGTTCCGATCCTAATTCTTCTACCGATTCAGTTTCGACTTCAGGAACTTTCATAGCGACCGACGAATGGTATAATCAGAAATTTTATCGAGTCCAGAAGTCCCCGGAACTCCACCCTGGATGGTCGATAAAAGATGGACAGCTATTATACCATCGAAAGAATCCTTTGAAGGGAGAGCTAGAAGACCCCAGTGAGGAATGGAAAGTTGTCGTTCCTAGACATTTAAGGGGAGCAATAATATATGAAAATCATGATCTACCGCAGTCAGGCCACCTGGGGATAGATAAAACTGTTTCTAGGGTTAGTAGACTCTATTATTGGCCTGGATTATACCGAGATATAAGCCAGTATGTTAGGCACTGTGAGTTATGCCAGAAGGTCAAACCCAATAACACGCCACCTCGTGGGTTAATGTTTCCTCGCTATAACAAGCAGCCGTGGGAAATGGTGTCAGTTGACATTATGGGTCCTTATCCTAGGAGTTCTAGAGGCAATGTATATCTACTAGTGTTTGTAGATTTATTTAGTAGATGGGTGGAATTATGTCCCATCAGAAAAGCTACCTCTTCGGTTATTGTAAATAAACTGAAATCCCGCATAATATACAGATATGGCGCACCACATAAAGTAATTTCCGACAATGCGAAGAACTTCGTCAGTAATCTTGTAACTGAAGTGGCTAAGGAGTTTGGAATCAAGAGAGAAACTACTCCTCTTTACCATTCACAGGCAAATCCGACAGAACGAGCGAATCGGAATATCAAGCAACTTATCGTAGCGTACCTAGGGAAGAAACACCAACGCTGGGACGAAAAACTAGGAGAGATCCAGTTTGCCTTAAATTCCGCCGTTCAAGATTCGACTAAGTTCAGTCCTGCCTTCTTAAATTTTGGTAGAGAACTGAGGCCTCTACATCAAGCTAACGACGATGATATCCTAGTGGCTGGCACAGACGAACATGCTGCTTGGGCCGCTAAAGTGGGCAGACTGCCTGAAGTTCATCATATAGCCGAGGAAAACTCTCTGAAGGCAAGTCTAAATCAGAGCAGTCGTCATAACTTGAGACGCCGGAAAGATCGTTTCCAACCGGGGGACCAAGTCTTAAAGATGAGGTTTCAGCTATCGTCGGCAGCTGATAAACTCGCTGCTAAACTGAACCCCAAATATGAAGGCCCTTTTACGGTTGTTTCCGTTACGGGTGGTGGATCCTGTAAACTGAGAGATGAAGATGGAAAGATAATAGGCTTATGGCATCCCTCAAAACTTAAATTATTTTATCCAACCCGACGGACTTAATCGCTGGAGGGGAGTGTGTAACGAGTATTCTTTTGTTGCTAAATTCGTCCGTCAGGTGTCTCTATCTATCTGAACTCACTTAACTGAGGACCGTCATTCCATACGGATGGGTAGCCTAAGTCGGTTATATGGCCAAGTAATTGCCAAATTTAATTGTTTTACCTTATCGTATCTTTGCGGCTCAGCGGTAAGCATCCTATTAATATTTGTAAATAAAAGTGTATATAATCTTTGTTTTTATTAATTATGTATCTATGATTTTTAGTTGGTGGTGTTACGATATATATATTATGGTTATGTTTTTGGAGTTGGCATAATGTTACCGTTGATGTATAGTATAAGAATACAACATTTTTATTTGGACAATAGTTTCTTTAAATCAATTTGGACCTTGGACCGAAAACCCCACAACCTGGTCACAATATCATAAATTTTTTATATAAATATGTGTAATTAAAATTGTGTATAAATAAAGTAATAAATCAGTGATAAGTGATAATTGGGTGTAATAAACTGTTTCTGTTTATTACTGTATGCCAGTTTGTCATATTTGGAGAGTCTTACGGTCGGTGGACTTTAATTAGTGAACTGTAAGCGTTAATTTGTAGTTATAAACTCTAGTGTAATTTTATTGTATTTGTACAAATTTATGTAAATAGTTAAGTTATTTAGTATTGGCAATATCTTATATTATTTGTATATTACTTTAGTAATTAGATAACAGGTTATAATCTGTAGAATATTGTTATTGTAAATTTATATTAGTTTAATCATTTTATTGTTTTAGACAATCTCATTGTATTCTTTTTAATTTGTTAATAAATATTAGTATCTTGAATTTAGTAATACATAGTTTAATTCATTTTACACCCAGTAGCCCGTAACAGTATGTATAGATATTCTCATATAATAAACACTTTAATTTACGGGAACGTTTCCCACATATTTGGATTTTTATTTATTGGGAAAAAAACATTCTCCAGTCATCTTAACTTCTTAATTTATACAATTCCTTTTAAACGTTTCGACAACTATATGTCATTATCAATTTTTAAATTACGTTTTCTGCATCGATACAACAATTATACATAACTTTAAAAAAGTCATAAGTCTAAAAATCTGGAAAATAATAACAATTATAATAAGAAAAATTACATAATTTCAATAAAATTGTCCCAATAACTAGAAAAATTAAATTTAAAAATGAACATAAAAATATTTAAGTAAACTTCATAATTTGTTTTATCCAAATCAATAAATAGTAAATAATTTTTTTGTTTTGCAGGTAGGCATACTATATTTTTTTGGCTTTTTCCCGCCATTTATTGAATTTAAAGGTATCAAATGATTTTTTTAGATGAGATTAATTTTCATCGATACAAAATTGACTTACCGATCAAAAAGTTTATGTAATCACTTTGGTTTCATAGGTATAATTTTATCATGATAAAGAAACGTACGTTAAGTTAGACATATTTTTTGGATAATGTTTCTATCTTTCGATGGATGATCACATCAAGCAAAAAGCCTCAATAGTAAAAATACATTAGTAAAATCTCCCTAAAATACTGCCTATTTTGTGGAAATGGTCCTCTTTAACTACCTTCACTTCTTCAGTACTTTTCAAATTAACATTACAAACTTTAATAAAATATTATTATTATATTTTTATATTTATATTAACATACAAACTCCCTATAGGAAGAAAGTGCTATCTATGAAAAAATATACTGATGCCACCTTCTTATCACCAAAATTTAATAATTCGAGATTAACAAGTCAAGGAAGCTCCTTACAGTTTCCCCTCTTTTTTTTTTCTTTTATGTGATATACAAGGAAGTGGCTAATTCAGATATATTTAAATTTAAGACATTTTTTTTATGTCTTTTTATTATTATTCCTAAGTAATTCTTAAAACTACTATAATTTCGAATAATTTATTTATAAATTATTTCTACCACATGAAATATTTCATATTATAAAATCTTTGATGCGGAGCCTTAGGTCCTAAGTGACATTGAAATTGACAGCTGAGTTTTTATTTTTGGAACTGATGTGTGTTCAACTGGATGACAGAGGCACTCCACACACATGCATTTTTTATCTGAGGACCTACACATGTGGTTTTATGAGCTGGCAGTCGTGAAGACCGGAGCTCCAAAACACTTTAAGTCGAGCCAATAAATATATTTCTCTAGATGTGAAATGAGTATCCTGCCAAAGGCTATTAGAAATGCCATAACCACTACTTGAGAGGAAAAGAAAAAGTTAAAAAAGAATTTCAAATTTATTTTAATTTTATTTACGAAAGCAGTAATGGAACTTTGGCTCGTATTAATAATGGGATAATATCTAATATTATTAGAACATCTTTTTTCTATCAAGATTATTTTTTCAATTATCATTATTAATCATATGAAATCATTTGTACGAAAAAGATAATTTTATTTACTCCATTCAGGTAGATATATTAATATTAATTTTTACTTTAGACATGGTAAAATTAATATTTGTAGTACATGGATATGACTAAATATTATATTAAATTGTTTGATAAGCACATAATTTATTTACTTCATTAAGTTAATTTTAAAATTAATTTTTGCTTTAGAGGATGGTAAAACTAATACTTATAGTACATAGTTATGACTAAATACATAGCAACATAAAAAAATATTGATTTAAAAATAATTGGAATAATATGAATGACAACAATTATTAAAATAAAATTGATATCGAGAAAGATTTTATCAATAACTTTTCGGTTATATTTCTATATGGTTATATTTCTAATTGGTTATATTTCTATTACTTACTAGATGTAACATTATTCTATCAATTTACTACATTTATTATTATTCTGTATGGGAGAGGAGTGGCTAAGTGGTAGAGTACTGAGTTACCATGCCGGAAATCCTGGTTCAAATCCCGCTGCAGGCCATGACTTTTATTTAGTCTGTTTGCAACGGGAGATGGATAACATAAGATCTAGGACCCTCCATCAAATGTTATAGCCGATAGCAAGAATAGCAGATGCTATCGAGGCGGGAGGCGAGGACGGAGGTTCAAGGGCCTGCTATAAATATAGCTAGTGCTGCGCCCAGCTGTGTGCGTCTGGCCTGCAAGGGATGGGTGCATGTCTCTGCACCGTCTCTAAGGAGGGTGTGTTCAAAAGGGTAAGAAAACTCTTCAAAACTGCGCGGAGAACGTACATTCGATAATCAATTTTTTTGGTTCTGTCGGTGCACAGATTGCCCCGAACTTTTGCCCAGAATTTCATATATATAGCACACTATGCATATAGCATGTTATTGCCATGCCGGTAATCCTGGTTCAAATCCCGCTGCAGGCCATTACTGGATTTCACCAGTAGAAATATCTCATAAGTTAAACTGAAATTCCGAAAAAACAACAACATAATATTTCCTTTGTATCTTTCACTTGGGAGCGGAGTGGCTCAGTGGTAGAGCACTGAGTTGCCATGCCGGAGATCCTGGTTCAAATCCCGCTGCAGGCCATGACTTTTATTTACTCTGTTTGCAGCGGGAGATGGATCGTATAGGATCTCAGACCCTTCTGGGGCCCGCCCAGCCTCTATCCTCTATAAAATACTATAAAAATAGGGTACCCAAAATAAGGGGGAAAATCTGGCGGTTGAGAGTGACCAAGGACAAGTCACCTCCTTACAGAAACTTTGTCGATGGAACAATGCAGTCTCTACCAAGTACTGAACCCCAGACCCTTCATGGATTGTAGTGGTACCGGTTTTATTTTTTCTGTAAATGTATTTCAGGGAGCGGAGTGGACCAGTGGTAGAGCACTAAGTTGCCGTGACGAGGTTCAAATTTGTCTGTAGGAGATTTCATGTAATCTGTTAATAGTCGGGGATGGTCTTTTGAGGAGTACCTGGAATCCTCCTTGGCCTCATCCAGCCCTATAAATTGGATACCCAAGGGGGAACAGAGTGTTCAGCGTTATCAAGAACAAATCACTTTCCTCCACAACAGTTGGCCAAAAGTACAGTACAATCTCTACCTGTACCATTTATAAATTGATTATTTATGATAAATTCAAGATTTCAAGCACGATAAACCTCTGATTAATTTAAAAATATTTGAAAAAGACACAATATTCCGTTTTCCTCAATATGGGCCCAGAAGGATGGCTTTTCAATAATCACCAGTCGACCAATTATGCAACAAAATTCAATTTCTTGTATTACATAGAACAGTTTTAGATATATTATATCGGTTCATAATTTAACAATAAATTGACTTAATTCACAAAATCTAAGACCTAACAGTTCACTGAGCACCCCCTTACCTCAGCACACAGTTCGAGATATACCTAAATTTGGCAACATAAAAGTTTAACTTTATGAGGTACCTAAATTATAAAGTTTAGATGATTTCAAAACAAACAAACATCCATTTACTGATATACATATTATATTAAGTACATATAATATATATTTTGGAAAGATGGGGGATAATTTGAGACAAATATTATGTAATGTTGTATTAAGTAATACTATATGCAATAGCCCACCGGATGTATCTAAAAAATGAGGTTAGGTTACAAAAGGTTGTTTTAATTTCCAGGTATCTATTTTAAATATATAAATATATTGTATGTTCTGGTTTCTTAAAAAAAAAAAGGTTGTGTTGAAAGTTTTACCTCAATATCTTGCTTTAAGTACATTTTAGGTAATAACCTGTTTTAATAATATTAAACTTTATTAAAAATATTTGATATGTAGACAAGTAAGAAAGTAAGTATTTTCGTTTTAAGATTTATTCACTGTACTAGAGAACAAAAAGCATGATAACCAATCTTATGGAGGTTTACATTCCCTGTAAGATTCTGACAATTATTTATTGTTTAAATAATCCAGGAGGTCACACCATCTCACAGTATATCAGTATTTAAAAAAATAGTTATCTGTCCATTCCATATTTGGGACCAGCAACATCAATGATTAATAACTATAATCAGTTTTTGAAATAACCTGTTTCGGAAGTAAGCAGAAGATAATATTTTTACATATGAAACCATGTAATATTTTAAAAGAAAAAAAAATAAACTAAAAAGAATAATAATTGAATTTAACAAACGTACGTCCGCTGCATCTTAATACAAATTAACATTTTATATTTATTAAAACTTTTATAAATATTAAACTTTACATAACTAGTTATATAACAAGGGGAAATAGAAAAATTACATTGAGAATTCAACAAAGATTTAGTGTTAGTGTATTAAAAAAGAAAGTATAACTACTGGTTTCACAAATGAAGCGATCAAAATCAAATACGGAAGACCATAAATTTAAAAAATTGACTTTTTCAAATTATCGTTCATTTAGTCAAACACTGATTTATGCTCCCGAGGTTCAGGACCGGGCAAAAACCAAGAGAAATAAGGCGGAAAAGTGTAATGTTCGTCAAAATTGCTTGACTAAACTAGCGAAAAATTCGAAAAAGTCAAGTTTTGAAATTTTGTAGTTTCAAAATTTTGGTCCTGAACACCTCATATATGATTCTTTGTTTTCTATATAACAGTAAACTGTTTATATTTATCCAACATTAAAATATGAAAATTACAACAATGAAGATTTTGGCAACTGCAGGATTTAATATCATGTTTCGATATTCGTGTCGTTGTAATAAAATATGAAGGAAATAAAAAACTAATATAATTTGATATGACTCTCTTGGAATACTAAGAAAAATAAAACAGTTCAAGACTGTGGCAGACATACACGTGAATGCAGTCACGTATTCAGAGCAATCTGTTTACTAATTGCGTTCTATTTGCGCATGGGCAACAATTTGACTTGAGCCACTGCCTGGCAATGTCAAGTACATAGCATACTTGAGCATTGATCGACCAAATCAGCTTTTATGTAAAGGGTCAATTAAAAAACAAAACAAAAAAAACGCAACTGGTTGTCATATTATTGATACTAAATAGTTTAATCTACAAAATATATTTGATGTTGTTATAAAACTTCATGGTTTCATCCGTATTCACTTGAAGTGTACTTGAAATAAGGTCAATAAAAGTAGCCTTCTAAAAACATTTTACCAGTATTATAGATGTGCGCCTCCATGAAGGTGGAGTTAAATCAGATGCAGAGTAAGATTAAGTGATTAAAACAAAATCCTCTAGGGCTAACAACTCTAGTTGTACAACGTTGGACTAGGTACAACCAATAAATTGACTTGGATAACATGGATATATTATCTTATGGATACATAGCTTCTTAGAAATAACTACCCTAAGAAAAAAATTAGGCGATCGCATTCCAGGCTAATGCATGAATCGGAGCACTTCAGAGCATCAGGGTTCTTGTGGATGAGAGAACGAAGCATGGGGATGGAGGAGAGAGGAAGGCAACATTGAGAGAGATTGAAGGAATTATTGGAGTAGGAGAAAGAATGAGAAAAAAATTATATCTTAGTGGTCCAACAAAAATAAAACCAAAAAAAAAAAAAGTAACAGAAATAAGTGAATTTTGTTAAACAGGATTAAATTGAAAACATGAAATAAAATCATAGATTTCAATGAAGGTAGGTCATGATGATTTCCAGATTCATCTCGGTAGCTGTCTTCTAACTGATCTGTTGCCTCACTTCTAAGTAATAAACCTTTCTTCGGTTTTTATTCTATTGAAATACTGGTACTGTGTAAGCTGGGAGAGATGAGTGCTTTTTTCCAATCCCAAGAAGACCAATGAAACAACTAATTTTCCGATTTTTCCTGACAAAATCCATTCAATATAGGCAGCCCCGTGTTCCAGAATTATAGACCAATACTCCCTGGTCTGCATTATTGACGTATGTCGCCCCCTACAATACTACTAATCTAGTTGTCTTCAAAGCTAGACCCTCCTTGATCCATGATAACTCCGTAACTATCCATGTAACTATCAGTTGCAGTTCGTTAATAATAATAATCAGTAATCACTTAGTAATAGAAAATTCTATTAGTTGCTCATCCTTTATAATCCCAAAAAAATCGCTTAACACTTTTCTTCACTAAAGCTCTTCCCATCTATGACAGTCATGGACTTATTTTCTTTGGCGTCTTTTTGAGGTACCTAATTAAACTTCCTTTTCCTGTGGTTCCCAAAATTTCCTGTGATTCCTGTTGTACCAGGAGCCCACGCCAATTTGAAAGCAAACGAATGCCTACTCTCATTCTCTTAGCAGTCTCTACGTGGTTCCTGGGCTTTAGGAGCTGAATGATTCCTTCTGAAGAAGGTAGTAACACAATCCACTGGCACTCTTCCCTATACCTTATATGATGCGGTCCTGACAATCTGTAAATATTACTCCTGAAACACGTCATTAAGAAAGACGTTAATAACCGTTATCAAGGCCCATATGTTGCAAGTAAGAAACGTGGAAGGGGCATCAAGTCGTTTTTAAACACTCACTTATTTAAGTGGTGCAACAGCCTTATCTGCATCAGTGTCTAACAAAGCTGCTAGCCACATGTGCATCCACTTTTTATGTCAACAAGAGAGACTGCGTTTTAATTGCCTAACCGTTGAGTATTAGTCCAACAGGGTAATATTAGTGGACATTTATGGATTTGTTTTATAAAATAAGTTTCAATATTAGTTTCTGCAACATAATCTAATCTGTTCCGGCACTAGCATGTGTTCGAATAAACGGAAATAAATGTGGCGATAGCTCGCTCAAAAATTACATAGACTTGTAAAAATAATTTGAATGACATATACATTTAATGGTTTATGATATGTATTTTTAATTATTCCTCATGCCATGAATAAATAACTTGAAATGTGGCCGCCAAACCAGTTTATGAACCTAAGAAAATGGCCACCCAAAAAAAAAAATATATGAGGGTAATACGATGTATGGGGAAATCAAAAGGGGTATCCCATTGCAAAAAACGAGACAACAGAAAACTATGAGGGCTTTCTTCAAAACACGAGACATCTACACACAAAACTTAGGCACTACAACACTGTAGTGAAGCCAGAAGCATTGTATGGGAGTGAGACGATTACACGCATACAAAAGAAGAACGGAAAATCATGAGAAAACTTTTGGGCCCTAAACAAACAGAAGAAGGATACAGACTAAACTCAAGGAAAACAATAGAAAAAATATCCAACTTTGCTGCAGTCATCAGGAAAAGGAGACTCAAGTTTTCTGGACACCTCCACAGACTACCCGAAACCTGGATCACGTCCGCACATACATACAGGGAGTCCAGACGCCAACTCCATGGATAGTCCAAGTAAGGAAGAAGCACATATAAACATTACAGAAATTGAAAATAGAGAGAGATACGGACAAAGGGTTAACCAATGGGAAGTAATGTCAGAGAGTGGGAAGCCCAAGAAGGCCGGGACAAAATGGATGGAAGAAAGAAGGAGGGTCCACGAAGAAAAAATGAGGAAAGTATGGGGAGATAGAAGGAACATCAGAAAATGAAGTCTAGTTTGCTATGCGTGATCTCATAGGGTCCAAACGCTAATAATAACAATAATAAATATTTATATATATTTATTATTATTAACATATAGATTAACAGTTGTCTTTCAAATTGTACCTGAAGGTTAAGACATTTAGAACAGACGAAAATTGATTTAGTTTGTTTTGTGTGATATTATATCGTTCTGAGACTTGGACAGGTCTATTTTTTTCGCTTTTGTGGAGTATTTCACAGGAAAAGAAAGACGTGAAATATGTTTTTTAAGTTGACAACTCCCGCGACAATATGCTTTTATATATTTTATTTTTGGCGAAATACCAAAAATAACTCACAAAATCTTTCCAACAATCGTATTAAACAAAAAATCATGACATTCCTAAGCGATGATCCTTGAATGGTCACCCTTGACGAAACCAAATCTTGGCTAAGCTCTGGTTGTTGCCTTAACGTGGAATCCACGATTTTTTCTGTTCATTGCTCTCTATCTGTTTATTGATGGTCTTGTTGACAGGATGCTTGTTTTATTACACAGTTTTAGTCTTGTTCCAATGTGGACTGTAGCCATATGAAACCTTGTGTTTCAGTTCATCCAAATTTAAAATAAGTATTTCTTTAAACACCT
This sequence comes from Troilus luridus, assembly GCA_964056705.1. Lineage (NCBI taxonomy): Eukaryota > Metazoa > Arthropoda > Insecta > Hemiptera > Pentatomidae > Troilus > Troilus luridus. Next base: position 58,639,099 of record OZ057412.1, on the reverse strand, counting down.
ATCATAGAAAAGGATTTTGCTGATTCCGCCATTTACTCACTTATCTGATTAATGGATCAAAAAATTAATACAGCAAGGGTTTTTTTTATCAGAAATGTGATATTATTATTTTATCCCTACAAGAATTGTTGTACTTGGTATTAATATGAATATTTTGTAGTATTAACTTCCAAAAATGAAATAATTGTATTCTTCTATCTTAATTACAGAACCATTTGTGCTTAAGACCAGACCTTCCAAATTGTATTTGCGTACAGGCTACGAATATGATTTTACATTATTTCACTCAATTTTTTAATTAAAATTCTGTTGTACATTTTTATAGTTTTTTTTAATTTACCATTTAGGATTTAGAAACTATATTTAGATGAGTTAGAGCACCCTAAGTCTACGGCTTGTTAAAAACATTACAAACATAATTTTCTATTCAAATTTTCTCTACAATATTTATTCCATTTGAAATATTGTTAAAAGTTAATACAACTTATGTAAGTGACTATATCCTCACACAAAATTAGTTCAAAAGAGGTCAGTTGCAATTTGTGTTTTTTTATGATTATGTTTTCTTCACAGAATTTATTGAGGGAGAGTGATGGCATAGTCTGTCCAAGTCCGGCTGTGGCAGATAATTGTTTAATCTATTAACAGCAACGGGAGGACCCTAAGGGATTTGCAGACTATCCTGGGGATCGCCCAGCCTTAATTGGGGCAGTTGAGCGTGATGACGTCGAATAACTCAACTTCTTGACAACCATTTTCTTAGAAACAGTACAGTCTTTACTATGTACTGAACCCCAGACCCTTTACGGCATTAGTGGTATAGTTTTCTTTTTTTTTAACCTTTAAATTAAATGGTATTTAAAGCTTCGATAGTTCTAGAATCCACATAGCTAGTACCTCCCAACAACAATATTGAATGCATTTTCTTTCTCCCATACCCTCATGAGCATAACCTTCCTGGTCTTCCTTCCGTTGTTGTACCGTGCAGCGCTGTTAAAGACTATCAGACCGAACTCGATAGCCGCTACCGTGACGGTACAATACCGTGCTACGATAGGATCGCCCTAACCTTCACGCTATCTTGGCTCGGCCTTGAGCGCCCCCTGAATATTAAAGAGGACGGTCCGTGCTAGATGTGACCCGATTCAATTAGCGGTCTCTTCCTGCTCCAGGTGTCGTAGTACATACTGATCCTCTTGGAGTTCGTCTTGTCGGTTAGTGGGTGTCCACGTGGCGGGTATCATTTCTTCTCCTTGTATGTTTCTCCACTAAATGGTGGAAGAAATATGGGAGGATAAGCCGGAACATAGAAATAGGGAGAACTTTCTTCGCGATTTCCCTTTGACTTCATACACAACTAACATGGCCACCCCCGGAGTGTACAACGTACTCCCTAGATTCCTGAGTAACACTCGTCCTACGACCCTGGACGCAGCCTCCCCCCGGCCAAAGAGGCCGAAGGATCGTGCCAACGCGGCGGCGCGCGGACGTAAATAACACGAGGCAGGTATTTGTTGATCCTTGGCTTCGGTCCAGTTGAAACTTTTCCACGACTGGCTTCCTAGCAGCGTCACAGCTTCCCGATTATGGTCACTATGTAGCCTCTGCCTCTTCCTCTCCAAGTTCCGAATAACATCATCCCTTCCTAATGAGCATCTTTTACACCTTTAAACGAATAAATCTTCTGAAATAATTTCCCAGAAAAAGAAATACACCAGCTTAAGTTTATACAGAATGCCCCTGAGCGATAATGGTGTATATCCGCTTCAGATCACATCTACTAGTGTTAAAGTTAGGAAATCAGAGACAATGTATTTAATTTTACAAATTAAAAGTCTAGGGCTACTAGAGATGCCAGAAAGCCTCCTACAACTATGTAGGTTGGATTAAGAATATCTAAATGGGTGTAGGGGATGATAATATGGGATGTGCCAAAGGTTCTACTTATTTAACTAAAAACATCACTTGTGTTATTCGTCTTACAAACATGATGTAGGTAGCCTACCGTCAGGATTAAGGATTGCAACGTCCCATAGGAATTGATGGGAGTTGGAGTCGGAGGGGTTTTCGCCCATGGATCTTAAGGGATAGGAAGGTTCGAGTAATCGAAGGAGAAATGAGAAAACCATCAGGTCTAAAATCAAGGGCAGAATTACTCAAAACATCTGGCCTCGATCATGGGATAAACGGAAAATTGAGTGTTAGTACAGCTTTCCAACGTCATTAGAGGGTTTAGATTTTTTAAATTCGATTCAGGTTCAATTTAGGTGCCAGATGTACAAGAACATCTACATTTTGGAAAACATTTTTTTGAATAGAATTTCTATAGAAGCCAGGGGGGAAAGAGTGTCGCCTCTAATATGAATGCTAAAATAGTGTGTATAAAAAAAACAAACTCTTTTCTCTCCTAAAGAAATCAAACCCTAAAGAGATCATTCCTGTATTTCAAATATGGTCGTTGAGAGTTGTTCCAATTGATAATTATAACTAATGTCATGTGAATTTCAAATCTTAATAATCAGAAATGTAATTATGTACAAAAGTATATATATAATAATTTAATACACAAATGTTGTTAAATAATAATGTATCTTTTTTTATATATTGGCCACTTCGCGCTGCACCCTAACGCTATCTAGAAGAGGGCGCGAGAACCAACGAAAGGTTTGTTCCACACAGCCTGGCTGATGGTTGTGCAGTCCAGCAGTTATACTTATATACGAGTAGAAATTATAATAATAATAATTAAATTTCTTTTATAAAACAATAAGTAGCAACGTACGAACAACGCCGAGTCGTATAAATATGCATTTTCAAAATACGAATAGATACATCAATTCAATTCTTCGACAGGTGTATTAAAACATATGCAGAAATAAATCACTTCGTAAATAAAAAATCATATTTTCCGTTTTCGATCTATAGTGATTGCTTTAGGATAGACAATTGATATAAATTTCATCTATAAGGCACAAATACAATGTATAATGATACAGGTAAATACTATAGCACTGATTTTGAATGAACCTTGAAATATTTTTTCATTATCGTGAAATGTGGGGTCTTTCACTTTTCAGATGCTTTGTTGTATTTGTTTTGACGATATGTTCCCTTGCATGTGAGATTAGTTCTATCCAACTAATATTCTAAATGCGAAAGTTTGTGAGGATGTATGTCTGTTATTTATAATGACTTTGTGTAATTTGGTCATAATATAACGATAAATATCAAGGAGTCGGATAAAATTCTACTCTCAAAGTAGCTTGCTCACGTGTTCATTACTCGCAAAATCTACATATTTTCGCTGAACGAAACAAATCAAGTAACATAGTTTACCAGAGTGTACATCGTACAGTACAAGAGATACCTCTCCATCCTATCTTCAATTCTACTTAGAAACCTTCAAACCCAAAGGGGCTAGGGAAAAAAAAAAAAAAGTTTACCGGAGTATATTGCAGTAGGTAAACATACTCCAAAACTAAAAACACATCGATAAATTACCTACATATGTACACATGAACGACAAGTGAAACCGCTATAATAAGTAATCTTTTTCAATAAATTCAATAACATTAAACAGTAATCCTTTATAATTACTAATTCTTTACTGACACGAACATTAGTAAACTTCTGTCCGTCCCGTTTGTTAATCAGTGTCAATGTATGTTTCACGGCTGTGCTGATCCGTCTGTGATGAAATTTGGTTTGGATAATCTTAAGCCTGGGGAAGGACGTAGGCTACTTTTTATCAACACACCACACAGGCGAAGTTTACATAAAACTGTAACCTGATTGACTAACACACCGGTCAACGCACAGCAGAAACCACTGAACTTAGCATCTTGAACTTTGCAGATAGGTTCTTTGTATAGCTTAAATGAGCACTAAGAAAGGAATATGGATAATTCCACCCCCAATAGAATAGGGTTTCATAGATTGTATGGAATCCAAGTGAAGTTAGACATCTGAAATTATGGATGTACGAGTAACTTATAGTTAAAAAAAATTAAATTATTTATTTAAAATGATCAGTCACGAAACTTTATGTGGCAGACCAAATTCCACGCGAGCGAGGCCGTGGGCTAAAGCTAGTATTTAATATATAATTTAAATTCCACATTTCTTTAAACGCAAAATTTTTTTTTTTTAAATAAAATTTAAAATGTTTCCCAACACTTAACTGTAAGAGTTGATGAAGTCCACCATCCTTCTAATAGACCTGACACCTTAGAAAATCTTGGCAACTAAAAAATGCCCTAATGAATGAATTACTATTTATATAAATAATATACTGACTATTTTAATTCGAATTCTGACGTCTGCAGTTGGCAGGTGTGAAGCGATACATTTTTAGTAAAACTGACATCTAACTATCCTACAATGTTTCAAAAAATAAATTAGAAAATAACATGGTAAGAAAAAGGTCCTGGGATGGGGTCAACAAATAATGCCTTAAATAGTGATCAAACTATTTATCAGTAACCAACGTTTTTACCTACATTGCAGTTCTTTATCAGGGCTGGATAGGCAAGTCACGAAATTATTCGTTTAAGTTATTCGGCGTTAATCAGTTCTATTTTTCCACTACAGTTATTCACTTCTTCATAAGTGCTGAATTTCTTTCTAGTGAGGAATCTTTTGCGACCTACAATTATGTAATGTATATTCACACATTTGACTTCAATATATTGATTAAATATATAATAAAAAACGAACATATTTTTACGAATATTGCAAAATGTAATAATTCTTTGAGTAAGTCCTCATTTTGTGTTTGTCACAGATGTTGCTACAGAATAGTTTATAATTTTCAAAAAAATTCTAAAAATCTAATATATCTATTAATACGACATTCGTCACCTTGGTCTAGAGCTCAATTTATTACATTTTTCTAAGGACATCAAAAAATGTATGTTTTGTGTACGAACACAAAGGTGAATAGGTTCTGTAGGAATACGTACAGAATACTTTATAAAACACATCTAATAAGCTTATTAAAGAAATTAGTAAAGACATTACGCAAACCTCAAATGTAAGACTCAGCAGTCGCTCAAAGCAACGGAATTGAACTATTTAAGTCTCTCATAAGATCTTAGAACAAGAAATTGAAAAGACAAAAAAGAAGGGCTACTTACTGAATGGAAATACTAGGTAACTGATTATCTTGACGGAATTACTTTTTTTTTTTGAAAAAACAATGAGAAAACTAGTAAATTCCCTGGATTGAATGGTGTTACTACTCAAATTATTTTAAATTATAAAATAAAATAATAGCATTTTTCCTAATTTAGTATCAGAAGGGACTGGAGTAGATGTGGAATCTGAATCAAAGGTGATATTTTTATGTGTCTATCTATCGAAGAATCTACCGAAATAGAGAAAGGCTGAGGAGGGTCAGAATGCGCTGAGTCGGTGGAAGAACGTTGCTGCTGTTGAGTTGATTCTTGCTTCTTCATTTATAAATATTTTTGTTTCTTGGCTATCAAGCTCTGAAGAAGACCTGGAATTTAAGTCAAAGCGTTGGTTTCTGACCAATATTTCGTCACTATTTAAGGATATATTTTTTTACCTCAACACGGACCATTTTTATCCCCGTATTTGTACGGTCAGCTAATAATAATTCTATAAACTTAGATTTTTGAGAATGGCCTACAAGGACCGGACGTAATGGAAATGCTAACCTTAGGCGAGACAGAAGATTTCGTTCGACCCAAACCCGACAAGATCGGAGAAGGACGCGACAATGGCGGACGAGATACGGAACTCTACCCCTGTCTTCCGAAACGTCTAATTAGCATTGTTAATATTTCCTCACTCCCCTTCGTCCTAACGAGTCCCTTCTTGAAGGAGTGCGACAGAGGCGGTCTGGATTTCTGTCCCAATGGCTCAGAATTTTCTTAAGGATAGTATTCAAAATATATAGATCTTTTAAGAGGTTAATAATTAATCAAATATACAGTTCTTATCTTGAATCAGTTTTAGAAAAATAAGTTTAAAAAAAATAAAAATGCGTTAAATATAAAGAAATGCCGAACCTCATGGATCAGACAAAAAACGAATATCAGATCTGAAATTCACAATGTCACAAAAATTTACGCTTCTTTATGGAAAGTCTGTTAAAATATGTCTTATTTATAACAACAAGCATTTGGAACTTACAAAATGTGTATGTTGTATTTATATACCAAGCAACATTTATAAATATTTTTGTAAATATTGTTATAAATTAAAAATATATATATAATTGGCGAACTTGATTTTCAGAAAGGACCTTAACTAAATTAAGCCTCAGAAAAGCACAACCCCGTAATCTTCACGCCTGTAACCTATCGACGGGTAATCTCTATTTATTGGTCGCCCATTACATTACTCCAGATCTAAATTATACAAGGAAAGTAAAAAAATAAAATAAATAAAACATAAAAATGTCGATTCAATAAGGAACACTTGTGACACGATCCGAAATCGAAGTCATTCAAACAAAACTGTTTATCGATTTAAAAGATGAAAAAAGAGTGTGTCAATATTAATACGAAAACACAACTACAGGATTCTGACTAAAATTTGTAGCTCTATCCGAAATATGGAGAAAAAGAAGTAGGTGCCAATTCCGTGGCGCTACCAGAGAATAATAGAGCAAAATTAGAATTGCGAAAGGGTACGCGGCAGGCCCCAAGACCGGGAATGATAAAGTTGGAAGTAATAGTGGATCGACTAGGATATTCTTACTGTTTGGATGTTGGGAAGCGCTTGCGCACCAAATGAAGTGGAAGCGGTAAAATAACTAAAATAAAATTCAATCCAATCGAAAAATAAGAGAATCCAATCGAAATCATTTACCAAGGATTCTCGACTTACAACTATATTGATTTAATTATTCACTCCTTGTTAAGTTACACAACGGATCAGTAATAAAAAAAAATTATAAAAGAAACAACTTATTCAGATAAACAACATTACACACCAATTTGTCTGCAAGTTATAAATACACAGGAGCAGAAATGTGTATCAAGAAATTGAGAACCATGTTCCAATCATTGGCTTTAAGACCAAAACTCCCCGGACGTATCTGGTATCTGTAAGGCTGCCAACGCCTTAGGAAATACACGAAAATAAACTAACACATAAAGGGGATTGACTGTACAACAGAAATAGTCGTAGTAGGGGCTTCTCAAATAGAGATCAGGCGGGAGATAAGAATGCGTGACGCCTTAGAGCAACAGAAATAGTTTGCGAGCTCTCAATGATCTAGCCAATGCCCCCTCACGTCAACGGCTATTTATACTTTATGTCAGTTCCTCAGATTCATGCGGCAGGTGCTCCAGGAGGGGTGGCGTCCTGTAAGGTTGCAATACTGGCAGAAGAGAATCAGAAAAGAATGGGATTCGCAGCAATAGTGGACTTCTGGAGTTAGCTCGCTAGACGTCACGGCCGGATAAAACAGCAGGGAAGTTAGGACTAAAAACCCTAACCCGTAAAAAACATGTCAGATTCCTTTAAGAAAGCACTGACATCCTTACCAGGGAAAATTGGAGTATGCCCTGGTCCAACAAGAACTGTAGTGCCCATCACTGAGTGAGTGAGGAGACTAGTGTGGATGAGGAGATGTATGGAAGGTGGTATGATCAAGAACTGATTCAAAAAGATCTTATCAGAGACTGGATGATCATTCATTCCAGGAAAAATATGTGTAGCAAGAATGCTGAATCATGAAAACAAGCTGTGTGCAGTATCTGAATAGTCTTAAATTGTAAATACGTTCAATTTTAATAATAAAAAGATTAATTATAATAATTTACAACTGCATATTACTTCGTCTCATAATATCATTTATAACAAGTAATAAAGTAAAATTATAGAAAAAAAAGAAGAGTGAAATGGTTTTTCTGTGTACAACACAAGAAGAATGCTTTTAAAAAATGAAACTATTCAATTGATATTATAAGAAAATAATAAAAAAGTACCTAGTTTGATAGGCCAAGTAGTTCTAAGTGCTGGTAATCCAATAAATTGATGCATTCTGAGAAGGATTCGGCCCTTTATTAGTTTGATATAAATCTGGTATTTTATGGAAATCGTTAAAATTGTCGATAGAATATTGTATTTATACAATACATTCCCTCTTAATATTTTTTAATCTGATAATGTCATATCTCATCATTATTAACATACATATTTAAAATTGTTCAAATAATAAATATAAATTTCTTTATTGTCTAAAAAATTCAGACTTAGTAAAGTGGTCCTTACTCTAGCCTGCACTTTCTGAATATTTAAAATATTTTTCCAGATAATTATTTCATTTAGAAAATTCTTAGGGAAGGCATAAGGAACAATAATCACAGTAAAATAGTCCGAGGAAATTTGTGAAATGGAAAGGGCATACAAATTATTCTGGCGTTGGTAACTAATACATTTGATTAAATTTGTATCTATCTTTTTAGGTTTCATCTTAAAATCAAAGAAGAAAAGGCCGAACAAAAATTTCATGGATGAACCAAGTTCAGGAAGACATGACAGGATACAGTCTCAATGAAGAAGATCCACTTGACAAGAAGACTTGGAGAAAATGTTGTACTAAAATTTGGTTGGAGAAAACCTCAACTTTGGGGAAACTCTCGATAAATAAATAAAAATCTCGAATGTAATTAAACCTCATATCGGTGATGCGGCAGTTTATCTTAGTAATACATGCCATGATTAGAAAAAAATATTCATTCCATTATCAGTAATGCCAAACGTAAAGGCTAAAACGTGATTTGGAAACACGTGAAGCGAATACAATTAGAGTTAACGGATGTATTAGATAGGAGTATATTATCATAGATTTCTCACTTTCCAACTTGGAAAACTACTCAAAACATTCGTGATCGATCAAAACCAAGTTTGAAATAAGTATGTCTGTTGAAGTCAGTAAGCCATATTATTATTATTTACAACTGTATTATAATAATACATTTATCTTTAAACATTAAGGAATTATTTAAACTATTTAATTTCATCTATCCACGGGCCATTTTCTTCTCCTTATTGGTTATGGTTAGTAGGGCCGCAGATTCGATAATAAGACAATAATTGAATTAACCGTAATTTTAGCTTATTCCAAGGATAGCGAGAAATGACCGTTACAAATCCTGAAACTAGGACGACAACGATTATCAAATAACCGCCATGGCCTAAACATTGAGGATTCAGGAGGCTGTGTCAACTGTCACGTAGGTAGCGCTTGTGCAACCTGTGACGTCACCTAACGGTTAGCGCGATGCCGCTAATTGAACCACGAACAGATCCTTCCTCCAGGCTGCTGGTTCTTGAACAGCGTCCTCTTCGACTCTAGAGTTCGTAGCGAGGGTCTTCTTGAGGCAGAGAAATGGCCACTTACATCAAGATCTAGAAGCCAAAATAGCTTCGAAGGAACACGTTGGCCATAAAAAAGTCAATCGAGGAGTTCTTATGGTGTATTAGAAAGGAATAGAGTCAACAAAAGTGAAATAAATGATTAAAATCTACACATCATTAATTTCATGTAATTGAGTCCCATACACTTAATGTTTGGTAAAATAAATTTTTGTCATAATTATTAATAAACCTGATTCCAAATACCACGAAAACGTGGACTAAAGAACTAAAGAAAGATTTTGAAAAATTAGACATTACAGAGTCTCACATACAAGAAGGAAGTAATTTTGGAAGAAGAGGGAAAAATCTGCAAAAGTTTCAGGATGAAGAAAGGCTGTACAGAGGATCAAAAGAAGCGTGCTAGTGCACGCATGAAAGAATATTGGAGCCAAAGAAAACTCAAGCAGAAGAAAGGAGAATAAAGTTGTAACGTGATCCGAAATCTCAATACGAGAAAAAGCTTGTTCCAAGTTATGTAATCGTATAACCTTAACTTCACGGTATTTAAAATATCTTTTTATACCAATACTGCATAACTATTTAAATAGCTGAGTGGAAAAACGGAGTACATATATCAATAATTTCACACAGAAAAGTCGAGGTCACTTCATTGATAATACGAATAATGTTACAATAATTTTGTTGAAAGAAAAGGTATGTTGTTCTATGGACACATTTTCAGAACGTCCGATGATCGACTGACCAATGTAAAGAATTTTATAAAATATTGGCATGGTTCCAGGAATGATATAAGGATCTTAAAGAAAAATCTGGTAATCTGGAGGACAAAACCGTGAACAGGGGTGAACTACCATGAAGAAAACTGGAGCTGTTATGACAAGAACTATTAAAATATAAAAAAATAAAAAAACTGTACCGTTACAACCCATGAAGGGTTCATGAGTTCAGTAAATGGAAGAGACTGTGCTGTTTCTAGGACAACGGCTGAGCAGGAGATGCAATTTGTTAGAAATCACGCTTAACCGCTAGGCTCCCCCAATTAACAGTATATTGACGCTAGGTGAGCCCCTGGAGGGTCTACAGATCCCCCAAGGTTTATCGATGTTAACTAGTTTAATAATTTGTCTGCCACAGTAGGATTTGGACCAGGAAGGAACCCTCAGCACAGCAGCTATGCTCTCTACCACTGTATTTATATTACTTTTAAATTAATAAATTAAGGAAATCAAATCCATATGAAATTAAATTCAACTTAACAATAAACAGAATCCGCAGAAGGATTCTGTGATAGCTCTTTTTTCATTATTTGAGTTTTGGCTCGCATTACTCGCATAACTAAGTACGACCACTCGATCTATCCGCCATGGCTCAACAGAAGGACCGTGAGATCGGAAGAGCAAGATGAACAGATAGGTAAACCTTAGCCAGCGAACCGTAGTCACCTACTAGGAGGATAATTTCTCGGTCCAGGGGAACGCAAAGCGTGAAGGCAACCTCTGCCTGGAAGATCTCTTCATTAATATGCATCTTTCCACTCTATTGAAGGAAAACATTTGCTTGGGAATAAATAAAGTAGACTCGGTCATTACATCTCCACCAATCTGGGGTAGGAATAGAAATAAAATTTAAGTTAGAAGTTGTGGTTTTAAAATATAACAAACGTGCTAAAAATCGATGACCTTGACATCACTTTTCGCTACCGCAAATCTCTATATTTTAGGATTTTACGGATAAAATAGAGCAGTAATCTTATCTAAAGCTTTTAAGTTATCCTGAATTAAAGATTATTAAATTCTGCATCGAGCAAGCACAACAACACAGTAATTCGATTAAGTAAAGTAGTAAAAAACCGTGATAGACTTAAAACGGTTACATATCCGTACATATGTAGTAGGAAAGGTATATTAAGAACAATCCTTAAGCTGAAATTGTAAGAACGCCTAGTTCTCCCCCATCTCTTAAATGCAAGTGTATCCTCGAAATCGGCAATCTCCCGATCCTGTAAAACATAGACAAATTCGCTAAACATTAGCAAACCTCCGATCGCCAGCAACCGGTAGAGTTTTCCTTATGAATACCAAATGAGTAGTAATTTGGATTTTCAAGTAAATTTTACCTATTGTTCTTGACATGAAAAATCCAAGTGTAGGAAGACCTCCATCTTAAAAAAAAAGTCTTGTAATTCCTCATTACCTCACCTACTATGTAATTTTCGTAAATATGTATAATTAGCAAATTAACGTTCAATTAATTGCTATTGGTATGTGTAATAGTTTTTTTAGCTCAGAATATCTGCTGATACCTAGTGCTGCGATTATCATTAAAAATATTTAAATTTAAAAAAAGTTTATTTCAATGTTTTTTTTTGTTTTTTTTTAGTGAAAAATGCAAGATAACCAATCTTGTTGTTGAGGATCAAACTTACTACATGATACTCTCAGTCGTTCCCAGCGTATATTGAAATAATAATTTAGATAAAATGGAATGGAAAATTACTTACTTTTACTTAGCTGATTGTAATCGGCTAATCTATTTATTATAATCTATTTATCGTCGTTAATCTATTTTGTTTAATATGAACCATACACAAATTATCCTATTCATTGTGCAGCAATGAAGCTGATACATATTCAAATATATATATTTACTTGTTTGCGCTCATTAAACGAATAAAAAAAACCCTACCTTTTCCTTGCATCATACAAACCCCTTCATGAAACTTTCATTTAAGCAGGCATATAAAAGGGAATCATATACGTACTTTTGCAGACCCTTTCTTTGTTGTCCTCGCAATTGAACGAAATACCTTGAAAACAAAAACAAATCATCTGACCAGAAAATCTGAAAGATCTCCAAGATATTAAAATTAGTGATGAAAAATTCAACTTTTTGAAAAATAAGAATAACATCAATTCAAGAGAATGCTGTTTAATATTTATGATGAAAATTGAAAATCATTATATTTCTGAGATGACGTCAGATTTTTTAATAATTAAGGTATAGATTACGTACTGTCGGTGTTATTTATATAAAACCATATTCAATGGTCTCGAAATATAACTGCCCCTTTATTGATGAATCAGTCCTGGATACAGATAGAGAAATTACTCGATGACATATTGGATATGGCGAGAGCCTTGACGGTTCGTTACATCCTTTTCATTCATATACTAAACATCGAGTTTCATTCATGAAAGAGGTCGAATGTTTTATTTTTGGAAATGTCAAACGTCGTCCCTCATTTCCAAGGACTTGTGATTTCAACCAGCTTTAGCCCGCGACTTCGTCCGCGTTGATTTTGGATACAAACTTAAGTTGAGTTCAAACGGAGAGTGAATTGACTAACTACCTACTCCAACTTAAGTTAGGTTTGTGCTCCTTATTATTCACAATGACTTAAAGTCTTTGTGAATTCAGCCAGCCTACCAATTCTTATCCCTTTGTTGATCGATTTTAATGAAATGTCCTATTAAATTACAGAGCATTCGAAGTGTTTTCGTTTGAAATCCAATATGTAATCTTTTTTTTTTTTTTTTTTTATTATTTATTTATTGATATTTACAACTATATTACAATAATATAACAAGTAAATTGGCTGAGTGATACATAATGCCATGATATAATGACAAGTAGAGAAACTACCCACTGGTAGTACTCAAATCGCATGTTCAACTAAGAAGGTCACGTGGCCATCTTCTTCTCAGACGCCTCGGAGGATTATCGGGAATCGAAGAGGAAGCTAATTTTGAAACTAGAGGGTTTGAGTATATGTAATCTTGAATACAAAACTGTAATATCTCGAATTGAAATGTATACTCGGATGGTAGTAGAGCAACAAAGCTCTACTCCTTAAGATGAAAATATAAAAAATTATTAGTAACTTAGAAAGATGTACGGAAAAATTCTACATAGTATGGGGAAGAATAAATCCTGGACTTTTTAAGAAAATAAAAATATAATGTAGTGAACATGGAGTTAGAACTATTGAACCAAGTGTATAAATATTAATGATGCGGTCTGAGGAATGGGTTGTATTATTATTCTGTAAGGTTCCCCCGTTCAGCAATTGAGGGAAGCTATGCGTTCCACGGGACGGCAGAACAAGAGCCTCAATTATGGGACGCCCGCTAAGGCCAGTCGGTTCACAGGAATACTGATGCTGGCGGAGTATCGATTGTCCTGGACCTCTTCGCGGAGGTCAGGGGTTCGCTACCCACTTTCTAGGGGATGATGGAGAGACCTAAATAGTCTGGATATGTTATATCAATAAATAAATAAATTAAACGCTCAAAAAGAAAAGTAAAATAATTGCTAGAATGGAAACACATAATGCCTTAAGTCTAAAATACCTGAAAAATATAAAACTGGCTAACTTTCTGCCAATTCAAGTACATACAACGAAAAATTCACATCGTAGAACCCCAAATACAGTACATCTGAATACTTAAACAATCCAAAAATGGAATCTTGGATATCATATTGCAATAATGCTAAACCATCCGACTTGACTTATAAATGAACTGCAGGAAGACTCACAAACATCGCAAAACAAACATTATACAAGTAACCTACCAGAGAAATTGAACCAGATAATGAATGAATTAATAAATGTATACACTTCTGAATCAGTGGGTTGGAAAACTGCAATTATATCAGGTGTTTTTATAGCTCCGCATACATCTGAGGACATACCAATAGAGGATCATGAAATTTTGTTAACAATAAAATCATTAAAAACAAATTAGCATTTCATTAGGATTACTCGAATTATCTTTTGAAATATCTTAGATTTTGTTCGGAACATAATATTGCATTGATACAAATTGCTTTTCAGAAGAGCTTCCAAACAGGGAAAATGGTCGAATAGTCTTAGAGCCAAAATCCTCCAACTACTATACACTAACTCTAGCAACTACTATAGACCAATTACTATTATTCCAATGATGAGCAAAATCGTATAAAATATGATTAAAAAAAGGCTGCTTCATTTTCTTGTTACAAAATTACATTTTAAGAAAAAAACAAATTTGGATTTTTACCTAACACACAGTCCTTTGAGTCTCTAAAATACTGAAAAATATCAAGCTGGTATGCGTTAAATAGTTGATCCAATTCGGGGACACAGACAAAAATAAGATTTTATTTTAATCTTAAATTCTTTTACTTGTCAATGAAGAAAAGATGGAATTTTTTCAACAATTTTGAAATAATTATAATTTGAAATAATGAGATTTTTAATCACGTTTTCCTAGTTTGGTACAGGTTTGCTTTCTTTCACACTACTAAAAGATGTGCATCTGAAAATGCAGACCTACGAGCCAGAAATTATCTATCTTATCTATCAACTTTTTTTTTTAAACTTACGATTTCTTTTTTTTTTTTTTAAATTCAAAATCTTAAGTAAATTATAAACGTAATCCTATCATTTGACATTTTTAGATTTAGTCAGCTCAAGAAATAAAGAGATAAGAACATTTCAAATCAGTTTTAGTTAGAGATAAGCCCAGTTATCAGCCTTATCTAAACAATCTAACAACTAATATTTACGAAACAGAAGACGTGGCATAACTAAAAAAATAAAATAAATAAATAAAAGAAAAAAATTAGTTATGGCTAAGATCTTACGTTCAATAGCCATCCAAATAGAGAGATAATTCCAAATTTCGATAAAATATTCTTATCATACGATTTTATTTAATAACATCCCAACGCATGAAGATAATTTTTCTTTTTTTTTTATCAGATAAAGATCAAAATAATCTTCAAACAAAGAAAATATTAGGCATGAGTGACGTTTTAAGAATGAATTTTGGATCATAGGAAGAAATTCATAATGACCATTTATAAGAGAACTCTCTTGAACTTCACTTATTTAAAAAAATATTGTAATAAAAATTTATATAAAAAAAAATATATTTTTGCAATGCAAAGTGAAAAAAATTATAGAAAGAAAAAAAAGATATGAATAAAAAATATGTTTGAAGGTATCTGTTCCGCAGGTTGTCGCTTCGAGTTGAGTTACAACTTGTTTAATCTGCTAATCCGTTTTATTTTTAATATTTACAAGTTATCGTGAGCTTTAGTTTGAGAATTCTCTTTACATAAGAGAATGTAATTATGGATAATGAGTAGATTTCGTTATCATTACAGCTAGAAATAAAAGTTTCAACAAACATTTCGAAGTATAGATGATATAGGTTTATTGAAAGGTTAATTTCTAGATGAAATGATAACTGAAATAGATACATTTCCCATAATGACATTCTCTTTTCCATACTAAAGTTCATGATAACTTGTATTCATAGAAAATATTAAAAAGGATGAATGAAAAGTTAAAACTTGTGGCTCAACTTAAAGCGACAATTGCGGATTAATTACCAACTTAAAATGTATATAACCAAAATGAATAAATTACTAGGTAAACTGAAATATAACAAAATTTATAAAAAATTAAGAATAAAGTAAAAATCATACTCAACTGTTTACAATCCAATATTACACTGTACATTTTTTTTTCTCACAGGTAACTCTGAACCAACGACATGAGAATGGCATAGCAGGACTATATTAAAATTTAGTTTTAATAATATAAATTGAATATGTATTAATGTTGGATCTTAAAAAGCATACCGTAGAATCTAATTAAAAAAGAAATTAAAGATAAAGGGATATCTTAATTGTATTCCTTTTATAAATTTAGTTTACAACTTTTAACAAAAATTATGAAATTAAATGAACTTGGCTCATTATTTTATATTATCATTATATTATAGAATGTATAGCAATTATTTTATCAAAATAAATTAATAACTCAAAAATTCATGTTTTTTTAACAATTTACTAATCTGTGATCTAAAATATTAATTTTTTTAAAAATAAATCCATAAATTTGAAACTGGTGTTTGATGTCCAAAGATAGTTTTTATGACGCGTTTTTCTACGAGGTTTTGAATAGCTTTTTAATCGAAACATTTAAGGCTTTAAGTTAGGTATTAAATGGGTTGGAGTTTTACAATTGAAGAATCTTTAAACATAAAAATGTATTTTATAATTAATAACTAATTCCGAATCCGCGGAGAGAAAGCCATTTAAGGGACTATGCCAACTACAGCCAGCCATTCTGCAGCTTTCGACATGCGTCACGATGGACTATTTTTGAACCTTTGGATCCAAGCCATTTTGGCTTCCATTTTAAGTTTTAAAGTTCAACAGTCAATTGGGAAACAAACTCTTTCTAAAAAAGGCTTCTGCCGCCTCTTTTAAGAAAAATGGAATAGTAAATGCATTTAAATGAAAAATAAATTATAACGTTTCGACCTACTTTGCAAAAAAAAAAATAGCTAAGATGATGTATGTTATTAGTACATAAGTAAAACTTAGGGATTGAAACAGTTTTTTTTTTTTATAAAATAGTTTAACCGTTGAAAAAAAGTTATCAATAATTAGTTAGTTATAAGTGTTTATTAATAAATGATCTAAAATAAAAACGTTTTAACTTTTTTTAAATCTATTTAATAAATAAACAAAAAATAAATTTAAAGATACACTAATATCAAATTTAGAATTTAACTGTAGAACCATAGATGGTTTCCCAGCAACTCAAGTTTCTGTAGAAAGGGCATTTTTATCTTTAAAATATATTTATGAGAAGCGAGGGGATGGTTGACTGGAAAGTAGACATAAGGAAGAAAATAGGTGATTTGTCCTAGATCACGCTCAACCGCCAGATTTTCTCCCTTATTTTGGGTACTGACTTTATAGAGTCTGGGTGAGCCCCAGGAGGGTCCCAGATCCCACTTGATCCATCTCCACCCAATAACAGACTTTAAATATATAAGTTAACTGTTTAATTAGGTCTCAAGTGAAAGTTGTACACCAAGTATGAGAAGAGTACTTTGAACATCAACTAAAACATCACTTCAGTTTATCCTATTTAAACCAAATTCGAAATTGTGTAATTGTTTTCTATTTTTCAACATACGCCATGAATCATTCCTCACTTTGATTCCGAAACGAGTTGGTGATTTTAACTGCGGACATCCGGCGTTTTACCTCAGAAAGATCCATGACTATTAATGGCTATAATTTTTTTAAATTAAAAAATAATGCTTTCAAGACTACGCCACATCCAATAAGCTGGAAGGGTCGCTCTCATAGATGGCACTGTTCTGCACGAAAATCCTCCTTCAAACCAAAACATGCTTTCTTACTGTTATCAGATGTGCTGAACACGAATTTGAAGTCAGATTTTGTCTATCACGCACAGTTTCCTGAGAAATTCTAGTTTTTTTATCCAAAAAGGTTAGTTTTTTGTGGATTTGACGAATTTTTTTTCGGCAACAAAACATAGTGAAAAAAATTCAAAAGCCCGATGATTTTGAGCGCAATGAAGTATATTTGAACGAAAAAAATTTGATGGGAATATTACAAGTGGTTAAAGAAATATGGCTAAAAGTGTTTTTTCAGTTTTTGAGCTTGAGGCAGCGATTTGGTCTCTACCTGGATCTTTAGGGGAATGACCCTCCTTTATCTTTTATGGTGGTACCCTTTTCATTCAAATCCTTACCTGCCCCCCTTTCACCCTCAATACCCCAACTCCCCCCCCCTCCCACTCAGCCCCTATCTTGTCACTATTTTCTTCTAGGATTTGATCAGTACTCTCGAGGCTTTCACTAAACTCACTTAGTTGGATATTCAGTTGTGCTATCATTGTTTTTGGAACAGTTCACTTTTTCTCTGTAATGTCACGACAGTGTATAAATAAGCCTGATTCCTTTTGCTATGTTTGTGGTGAAGTCACATTCAAGTCCACTCAGAAACCTCTGACTCCGCTGGTGAAGAAGAGATACGAGTTATACTTTGGATGTAAAGTAAGTGATCAGGACAAATCATGGGCTCCTAAAATATGCTGTAGTTCATGCTCACGTTCTCTGAGTGGTTGGCTAAATGGGACACATAAGTCAATGCCATTTGCAGTTCCCATGATATGGCGAGAACCTACAAATCACGTGACCGATTGCTATTTTTGCATGACCACAATCAAAGGTTTCTCGTTCAAGAGCAAAAAGAAAATTGTTTATCCCAACATCCCCTCTGCCATGAGACCAGCTCCACATGATGCCTCCATGCCCATCCCACCAAATCCGAGTAAGTTCCGTCTTAGTTCTGAGGAGTGCAGCGATTCTGAAAGCGTTTCACCTCAACCTGGAACCAGTCAACAAGAAGAAATTTCAAGTTCGTCCAGCCCCTCTGAAACTCAGCACAAGCTCATAAATCAGAGCCGATTGAATGATCTTGTTCGTGATTTAGATCTCCCAAAATCAAAAGCTCAGCTGCTTGGGTCAAGGTTGCAACAATGGAATCTCTTGGAAGGAGGCGTGAATATATCTTTCTTCAGAAAACGGGAATCAGGAGTTCTATGCTTTTTCTCGATGGAAGAAAATCTTGTATTTTGCAATGATGTATTTCATTTGCTCCAGAAACTTGATCTGCCAACCAATCCAGAGGAATGGAGACTATTCATTGACAGCTCTAAGTTTAGTTTAAAAGGAGTACTCCTTCATAATGGAAACAAACATCCATCTATCCCAGTAGCTTATTCGGTCCACATGAAAGAAACCTGTGACAAAATGAAGATACTTCTACAAAAAATCAAGTACCATGAGTACAAATGGCGCATTTGTGCAGATCTTAAAGTGGTAGCCATGCTTACAGTACTCCAAGGAGGTTACACTAAATTTTGTTGTTTTTTGTGCGAGTGGGACAGCAGAAAAAGAGGAGACCATTATGTCGTAAAAAAGTGGCCAGACCGTAAGGAAAAAGTAGATGAAAAAAACATTGCCAATCCTCCATTAGTGGACAAAAACCATATAATTTTACCCCCACTCCACATAAAATTGGGGCTAATGAAAAACTTCGTAAAAGCAATGGACAAGGAAGGAGAAGGTTTCATGTACTTAAAACAAAAATTTCCGCATCTCAGCGATGCTAAGATAAAGGAGGGAATTTTTGTAGGACCCCAAATTCGACATCTAGTCAAGGACCTCACTTTTGAAGCAAAGTTAAATACTACTGAGAAAAAGGCTTGGATTGCTTTTCGAGAGGTATGTGCTAAGTTTTTGGAAAGCAAAAAATCTAGAGACTACCGAAAATAGTCTAAGAACTGCTTACTTGATATAAAATATTGGGATGCAATATGTCCTTAAAAATACATTTCCTGCATAGTCACCTAGACTTTTTCGCCCCAAATTTGGGTGCAGTTTCGGACGAACATGGAGAGATATTCTGGCAAATTGAATGAGAAGATGCTGGCGGATTACTGCTGGACACTGCAGCGGGAGACAGAGGAGGAAGAGTACAAAAGAAAAAAAACTACTCATTGACGATGTGTGTATATTTTTTGAGTTGTGTCATATCTAGTATTATACCTAATAGCATGCAGGATTCAATTAATTATATTTTATCGTTGAAAAAGAAAAAAATCTGTTATAATAAAGACAATAGTTTTCAAATACAATTTTTCATTTTTTCTAAGTTTCACCTCTTTTCTCTCAAAATCAGAGGGTGATAGAATTTTTCTGAGTTCGGATTCGGACTCAGCACACCTGAAAACATGAGAAACAGGCAAAATTGTTCAAGGGAGGGGATAAAAGTTTTTTTTTGCAGAACAGTGTGGTCAGGGAGTAGATCGGACTTTACTAGAACGAACCCGCAAACAATTTCCAACGACCATTCCCACATCCACAACAAAGTTATTAATAAAAAAATTAATAAAATATAAAAATATTTTTTTACCAAAGCCTATTATGGTCTCCAGGCAAGATACCACAGCCCTTCTATCCATATGAATTATATACTAAATTAAAAGAAATTTCATTCTATTAAATATTTTGAAGAAAATATTTTATCATCTTCAAGTAAAGGTGGTCGTGTTGACCAAACGGGAACGAGCAAAACTAATTATCATAAATTACCAAAAAATCTAAATACTAATTTTCAACTTTCAAAGCCTAAAGGTTTTTTGAGTTTCACAAAGGCAAAATGGAAATATTATAGTTATTTTCCTTGAAATATAAAAACCGAAAATTACGATAGAATACATAGAAGGAAGTAAAAGACGCTGACTCATACGAGGAATATTAACCATTGTTTTAACAGATAAAGGTATGTGTGAGTGTGTTTTATCAGGCCGAAGTGCTATGTTCTATCTGTTATATAAGGAAAAATAAAAGGGTATAAAAATAAAATAGAATGGCAGAGATTAAAATAGCAATGTTCAAACTTAGTGCTAAATCTGGACCAAGTCGTGCTTCTGGCGCGATGCCACAGATATTTTTTGTAGGAGTCACATTAAATATCCCAACTTGTAAGCTGAGCTAATTATAGCAGATAACAAACAAACATCCCCATCCTTGATTCGGGCGGTGGAAAAGTATTTGTAGAACACTAGCTTTTGCCCACGGCTTTGCTCGCGTAGAATTTGGTAAGCCACATAAAGTTTCGTGACAGATCATTTTAAATAAATAATTTAATTTTTGTAGAATCTTTGAACCCCTATTCTATTAAGGAGGAAAACATTGGTGGTGTAATTGTCCAAATTCCTTTCTTAGTGCTCATTAAGTGCCACGAAATAGTAAGGGGATGCAGCAGTCAATCATTACACAAAATAAGAATGACTTATTTTGTGTGCCTACGTTTCGGTCATAATGTAGGTCATCTTCAGGGCACCGAGGAAAAGAGGTGAAGATTCAAACTTCAACTTCTAAATTAATTAATCCTGCCCACAGAAACCTTGCATCCCACTATCCCTCCACTATTTATGGACTTCCCAAAATCCACAAACCCAACAACCACCTTCGCCCTATTACATCTAAGATTAATTCCCCAGCAAAAAAACTTAGCAAATGTTTACTCCCTTCCTTACAAGTACTTAGCCACAACAATCCATATGATACACAAAGTTCTTTTCACCGAGTCGAAGTTTGACCCTTCACCTCGCTACCCTTAAGATGACCTAATCTTTGGCCGAAACGTAGGCACAATAAAATAAGTCATTCTTATTTTATGTAATCATTGACTGCACCCCCTGACCTATTCATACCACTCTTAGAATTGCCCAGTCAACTACTTTCCACTTAAACAAGTAATTATTTTAGGCCCGTCTTTGAATTTACCCTCATTTTTATCAACTGATTTATATGTTTCAGGATTATTTAGGATGTTCTTGATCCGACTACGATACGCCCGATACCCAAGGAGAAGTAACATCGGAAGACCCCTCCGCCACTGGCTGCGAACAAAGGCAGCCAAGACAAACAGCTGCCCGCCTATGCTAATGACACCGAATGGATTAGCCTCATTTAAATAGAAATATTTACATGACACTATGATAATAACCATGTAGTAGAACGGTTCAACGGTTAAAGAAAATCTTCAAGGTTGATGGATACGGACGGCATCGAATTAGTTGCGGTTTAAGCCAAAAGTATCAAGTTACGTGGAATGGGCCCCGACAGTCTTGAGAGAACTTATCCGAAAGAAGTTAAAGAAATGTCCAAAACAACAAACATACGAAATATCTGATTGACCAAAGAGGGGTGTGGTTTAAAACCTTTATACTTCCCACTGAAACTATTTATTTTATCATGAATAGTCGGGTTACGGAAAACGAATTAATCCTTGCTACAGAAAGTGCTCATATTGAAGATATCTATACAAGTGGATCCAATCCATTTGGATCTTCATACAATCCAAATACCAGCTCAATCAGTTTAATTAAATAATCAATCCTCAAACGCTAGAAATGTAAACAAATTTACTCCTTTAAAAAAAAATTGTTAATGCATACAAACATAAAAAAAACATACATTTTAATGGGCAGAGATGAATTTAGACGAATGGTGAAAAACAATAAGGGTTTTGAATTAGGAGGAGAAATCAAAATACGAAAAGGGCATTTGTCGGATGAACGGAAGAGAGCTCTAGAGATACCGGCAGGGCATCAAAACTGGTAGAGGAAAAATATCAAGACATAGAAAATGGTATCGAGTGCAAATCCGCAGTCAATATAAATAATAAAAATTTATTCTCTTTCAATTAAAGTGTAATGTTGAACTAAACTACCGTTCTCGGCTCCAGGCTGCAGCACTAGCTCACACAAAATATTTTTAGGCCAAACATCACACTATTAGTTAATTTTATACCCAACTCGTTGCGCGTCAAGATCAGAAACGAAAAGTTAAAAAAACTGACTGAAACTCAAGAATCAAAACATTATATATATATATATATATATATATATATACATATATATATATATATATATATATATATAATTATTTTTTATTTTTGAGAAAAAATGGCATGGGTGAAGTTAATAAATAGAATAATTATTAACAGTGGACAGTCTGGAAGTGTTTCAGGATGAAGAAAGACCAGAGAAGGT
Organism: Troilus luridus; assembly: GCA_964056705.1. Classification (NCBI taxonomy): domain Eukaryota; kingdom Metazoa; phylum Arthropoda; class Insecta; order Hemiptera; family Pentatomidae; genus Troilus; species Troilus luridus. The sequence goes on along the minus strand of OZ057412.1, from coordinate 58,616,295 downwards.
TGGACGAAGCAGGACAGAGGATCAGAAGAAACGTGCCAGTGAACCCATCAAAAAAGTAATTTTTTCAAATTTTAGAGTTATCCGCATTTGATTCTGAATGTCTGCACCATGGCGGTTTATGTATCTTTTCTATAAAAATTACATAGATTATTGTGTTTCATTGCATTGACTGAGAAATACCAGAAGGACTTTCATCATTCATATGACTGTCAACACCCTCGGATGTGGGGTGGATTCAAAACAATTTAGATTTTCAGTAAAATACAAAACGGATGGCGGTCCAGAGGTGGAGAGTCGAGCAATAAATAAAATGAAGAGCTATGGGAGGCCTAGGGCAGCACATGAACCTATTTATCTCCGACCTAGGACCCAGAATCCAACTAACCAAGTCCCACCCTCGCCCGTTCCGACCCAATTCCTGTTATTTATAGGATCAAGGGGGTTTATGCATGAAACAAAACTCCATCAGTAGTCTATCACCAAAGTTAGAATAATGTTTCTATCACGATAGTAGAATTTAAATGTTCTAAATGTCTTATTTAAAATCAGGTTAAAAAACAACATTTCACTTGAGTCATAACTTAACGTTTCATTAGTTTCCTTTTAATATTTTCCAAAAATAAGTTATCGTGAGCTTTACTATGGAAAGGAGGTTGTAATTATGGGAAGTGTTTATATGTCGGTAGTTATTTCGTCAAAAATGAAGGTGCCAGTACATCTGCAGCTGGGGCGGTTGAAATTATAATAAAATCGCTTCTATATCGACAACGGACTGTGTCGGCATCAATTGTGTACGATCGTCGATGATGACTAAACATTAAGCAGCAGCTAGTGCACGCTTTAGAATGACGTTTGTCAACAATCCACTCGGACACCAGTGTGATCTGTGTGGTCGTCACATCAGGACTCGGACAAAGTTCCCGCGTTGTCCCGTTCGAATTGATTTACGTATCAACCTAAGCAACACAGGTTGCCCACATTCGATCGGATCAGTGCACGTCCAGTATCACCGTGACTGCAATTAATGCAGATAAGTAGGTTGTACGTAGGCAGCTAGGGTATCATCGGACTAGTCATTAATGTACCCGTAGATGTGTACACAATGTAAACAGGCGTTCCTAGTTAACATGAAGATAATGCATAAATCTACGTATCTGAGCGGCGGGCGCGGAGTAGTCCAAAATTCAGTGGTAATGTCATGCTAACACAAAAGCCAGTTTTTTGCCGGTCAACGCCACCGATGATGATCCGGAGATTCTGCTTGCAAGGCAGCGCACTATGCTTTGGGATGAAGAACATTGCTCCGGGCCAGCATTCAACACCGGTAAACATTATTTACGACGTGTAGATAGAGTGAAGAACTATCGTTTCCTTTGATATAATACATAAATAATAATATTTTATGTTAACAATATTAGCCGTTACGTAAACGTATTCACGTACAACATGACACAGCCGCACCCAATTTGGACACTCCATAGCTCAAAAAAATTACCACCGCGTTTGGGGAAGAGAGATTATTTCAGCTGGTGACACAAATTAATTCATCAATAAATAGTGTTTTTTTCTGCGGCTTTAGCTTTTTTTATTGTTATTGAAATTCTATGTTATATTACGTTTAACGAGATAAGATCGGTTTGCCACCTAGATGAAGTAATACAACTTGGTTTCAGTGGACTTTTGTATTTTTTTTTGCTTTATCTGTACCTTTGGACCTAAATCATACAATCTTGGTCACATCTAGTTCGTGAGAAATAGTTTTTAATAAGTTTAAAATGAGAATAGAGTGGTGAAAAAAAATCCATTTTATCGTACAAATAAGCGTGGGTGCTTTTTAAGTATAATATAAGCATGTAATATAAGGATATAATATAAGTATATAACATAAGTATGGTGCTTTTTAAGATACAATGACTCTACTTTTACCAATATCAGTCAATACAACATTTACAATATTTAATATCAACCACCCCACACTTTTTTAAGATAAACGTTATTCTTTGTTCTCTTCACTGATCCCATATCACAGTGTTCTCGCAATTTGCGATGAATACAAGGGGAAGAATGTTCATTGAACATTACTTTAATTAGGATCTTGTTGACTTACGTCATTATATATTAATATAATTTTTTTTTTAATTTTTATAATTTCTATTTTGATGGGAACAGATATAAATCCCGGCCCTGGACATATTTTTTCTCTTCAAAATAAAAATTATAACAATTAATAAAAAAATAAAATAAATAAGTTATTTTTTGTTCATCACTCTATTATTTTTTCGAACTTATTGAAAATTATTATTTTATTTATTTGTTTGCAAAATATACGAAAGTTCTCAATTAATCCAGCAAGTAGAGATATTATTATCTCAAAGATTAACCCATATATGCCTTATTACTTGGCAAAGACACTAACGTGTCTTCGAGTATGAAAAATCGCTAATCCCGAAGGTCCTGGTCAGGATAATGAGACAAACTTATTAAATTACTGTATTGTCATCGGTCCTTGAGAAGTGTGCAAAGTTTCAATTTAAATCGATGTTTTGAAGTATACGAAACATCGAAAATGCAGTTTAAAGATGCCATTACATTCAAGCGGAGCTAACAAAAGCGTGTAAAAGTTTCTAAAAATACTCGTTTAATTTCAATATTTACAATATAAAACAATAAATGATCTACATTTTAGTGGATTAGTTAGTTGGTAAATAAAATGAATCACTTATCGTACATAAAGGAGTATTCGTGTACTTCGGTCGATAAATAAATTCATTCAACAAATGAAAATCTAATAAGTAAACATAATGTAATGAAAGTAAATCTATCATTCTCTTTATTATGTGTATTATGTTAGTGATAAATTTCAATAAATAAACACACACACATATATATATATATATATTTTATTAATAAATAATCAAAATGGTGTCTTTATGTTTAGAAAAAAAACTTACAACAAATTAAATCAGTTAGGATGAAAAGCATTTTTATCTCACAGATTATGCAAAACAGCTATGTAATGTTGATTATTAAGTTTATTATGATTTGGTTGATTGTGTCGATTAGTAATGATGTAACCAATTTAGATTTAGTTGTATAAGACTATCATAGCCACCTATCCAAATTGATCATTCCATAACTACCACCTATTGTAACACTCTAAGGTCCCTGAATCCCAACTGGCCCATTAGCTCAGTTGGTTAGAGCGTCGTGCTAATAACGCGAAGGTCGCGGGTTCGATCCCCTCATGGGCCATTAATTTTTTTTTTTAACAGTTTTACGATTTCCGAATTACTTATAAATAATAATTTATGCAATGAAATTTAGATACATTAAAATATAGAAAATCAAAGAAATGTGAAAAGAATGGTAAATGAATTATTTTCCATAAAAAATAGATACATAAGTTTTTAAAACATACTAAAATGGCAATACACAATTCTATACAATTATTCTAAATTAATGGTTGTTTTTATAGGAAATTTTATATTATTGAGATTTCTAATAAAAAATGTAAACCTATTTGTTAAATGTTAAATCAAATATCTGTGCATAAAACCGAAACACGAACCGAAAAACAAATGTCTTACTGATAAATATTTATAAATCTATACAAAAGAAAAGAGGAAATATTATTTTACAAGCAGAAGTGAAAACAGATTTTCAAATCTACATATTAAAATGTAAATTATTATTACAATTAAAATTTAGTGTATTTTTTTTAATGCAATATATATTTTTTCTGATTTTCGTGTCGCTTATGAACTCTGTCCTAAAATAAAAATAAATTAATAAAAAAAAAGACAGTGTATTAAACAATTAAATTTAGAGGGGAACTATGCATTGTAACGTCTGTAATATAATTTTCAAAAAATAAAAATAAATTTACACGGTTCCATGAAGCACTTTTCAAAATATTCAATACATATATTCAGCTTTTAAAAATTATTACGATTAAAAAATTAGTGGACCTTTACCAATTTATACTATGAGTGAAACGCTGGCTAGCGAATCCTAATAATGAAGATCCTGTTTAGGAAAATAGAATACAAATCGCAGTGTAATATTTGTTTACTACTTTGAGAAGAGAAAATTTAAAGAAATAAATATTATTAAATTATTAAATGATTTACTGAACTTGTAAACAGGATTCACGTAGGTCAAAATAGGTGTAAAATGGACATTTACTAAAATATATGCAATGGAGTAATGCTGCATAGTTGATAAGTATATAATGCGGCAAAAGTATTTCAAAAGTGACACAACTCGAAAATCGGTGTTTTTTTCGGCGGATAGTTTTGACCACGAAAAAAATCGGGTAAATACTGCTTTACCACTCATCAAAACTATATCAACGAAGCTTCAGAGCTTGACTGCCAGAAGGGACTTATGTCACTCTTAGTGTCCTAATGTTATTCCATCACTAATAGTTCTTCAAGTTTTTCCAAAAATATAGGTTATGTTCCTAAAGAAACACTTTTACCATATGCCTGGTAAGTAAGTGAAACAAACCCAATCGGCTGAGTTTATTTTATAGTTTATCGGCTGAGTAAGCGTGTTAAATAAATAAAATATTAAGAAATAATTTTTTCAACATCGAGGGTAGCAAGTAATTGTCAGACTTCAAAACAGACTTTCAGAATATATGCATATAAATAAGTTGTACCGTGTGACGTCTCACATACTTACCGAATGCTCAAAGAAATAACCAACAACAATCGGGACATAATTGAACATATCAAGGTCCACTTTAATACTATAAAGATAAACTCGGATTAAAAACTGGCCAAACACCAAATTTAGTCGCCATTCATTCTGACACAGACGTTTACATGCTTACTATGGGAGAGAATATTGCGATAAACAAAGATATTTATAGACATATGTTGAATATATACGTAGGAACACCCACATATAGAATAAAATTGCCGTTCCAGATCTATATACGAGAACCTCCATGGTTGAGAGTCCTAGCCTATGCTGAATACACAGTATCTCCTTTAGCAATACGGTACCTACTCCACTTATAGCGTTTTCCCATCCTTCGGAAAGTTATTTCCCATCGGAGAGTGTCCTGAATTCCTGAGAAGGACAATGAGTTAGAGCTTCCAGTATACAAAGAAACGAAGTTGGCACCTATCTTATCAGGAAGACAGTAACACTCCATTTTTCCACACGATGTATTATGTATTATACACAAAGAAAACAAAGAATTTTAATTTAATTTCTTTTATTGCCTTCTCAATTTAATTTTAATGGCATGTTAATTATCACTCCTCCACTGTCTTCATAATAACTTGAGGGGTCTCATTCCAAACCCCGGTAAATCTAATTTTTTTCAAAACTTGATTTTTTCCAAATAATGAAAATATTCAAAATACTTCAGTGGTATCTTCTGGTATAGACCGTGCCGCTAAATTTTTCGCCAACGTTTCGCCAAACATGCTGCTGACTTCTTCAGGGGAGAAAAGAGTTATGGTATGTTTGGGAGCCAAAGCTTACTTAATATAAAAGATTTGTTAATCTGTTTTACTAAATTGATATTTAGTAAAACAGATTAACCAAGCAGAGTCGAAATACAATCAACCAGAACAATCAGAAACAAGCCAATCGCGTTCATGGAAAAGTAGACTCCGTCCCAGTACACGAAGGGACCCGATCGACTAACGATGGGACCCGATGATTTACGACCGAGGCCCAGTGGAACGTCTTCATTCTTTTTTCTGCCCTGAAGAAGTCAGCAGCATGTCTGGCGAAACGTTGGCGAACAATTTAGCGACACGGTCTAAACCAGAAGATACCACTGAAGTCCTTTGTATAAATAATGGCCGTGGAAACCTAAAATGAAAATATTGGCTGAAATCTATCAAATAATGTAAATATATTGACAACTTTACCATTGAACTGTGTATTAAAGATGCTAATTAGGTTTGTCTCTTATTATATACTTGGAAGAAATTAAATTTTTTGGCCTCGTGAAAAATTTATAAAAATGGATGGTACGGAGTTTGGAATGAGACGTCTCACTTTCTCCCCTACTTGAGACTATTAAAAGTAAGATAGATGTTCTGTGTATTTTTATTTTTTCCTGGTGTTATTGTAAATAGTGTTGTCGTTCTCTTTTATTGCAACTACTAAGTACTCTGTTTTTCTATCTATTTTTTTCACAAAAGGTCCTTTTAAGACCATGGGAATATTATTGCTTTTCTTTTCTCTCAGTATCATTTCTACGTGCCTTTGCTTCCTTTCTTTCAACCACGCAGTACCTTTTCGTTTTTCTTTATTTTCCACCAGAATCTTGATTTCTTTTAATTTTTTTTCCGTATTGTTATGTTTCCCCTCTCATTTATTTTACACACCCTCCTACGCTCTTTTATTCGCGGATTTTGTCAAAGACTTTCTTGTTAAGTCACCCTTGCCCCATTCTTTCCTCTACTTTTATTATTTTATAAATATTACTAAATATCGTTGGCTTACAAGTGAAAGATACTAAGGAAAAATTATGTTGTTGTTTTTTCGGAATTTCATTTTAACTTAACTACAAAAATGAGATATTTCTACTGGTGAAATGCACAAAGTTCTTTATTTATTTTTCAACTTTCGTAATCACAATAAGTATTCTAGTCTTTACATAAGGTTTTTCTCAAAATCGTGTATTTCACTTGTAACCCCAAGATATATCTAATTTTTATTATTAGGAAGAAAATGGTCCGGGTAGAGGTTAAGAAAATTCTTTTATATAGGGAGAACTTTTTATTGGTAGGCCAATGTTTCGTCCCAAATTGCAGGTCTCCTTCAGCGTTAGTTTGATCGGCAGTTCTCCCTAAATAAGAGAATTTTCTTGACCTCTATCCGGACCATTTTCTTCCTCATATACATATTAACTAATAATATTCAACATATTTTTATAACTATTGTTATAAATATATATCCTATTGTTTTATTGTGTACTTTTAACTTCTATAACATATATTATTTTTATATATATTTTTATTCAGCTCTGATAAAGTCCTTCAATGATGGTCGAAACGTTGGTTTCTAATACATAAATTAAAGGACCACGATTAAATCACCTGGTCTTTGTTAAAGGTCTCGTTATTTTAGATAAAAATATAGAAGTCCAGGAACTACTAAGATGTAGAAAAATACGAAAACACATTAACCCAGAGAAATGCAATGCTAGATGAGAAAAAATAAACTCCAAATCTCTTATCTAAGAGTTATATGAATCGTGCTAAAAACATGTATAGAGATTTTTTGTGATAGTAATCATACCTGTTATTCATTATATACATTGCTGTATTGTCCCAAATGCAATAGTTTTTATTTCAAGTATATAAGCATATATAAGTCTATAAGTACTTGATGCCAGTAAAGCCAAATTTCAATTGTAATTTAATATTCAATATTACTTTTAGAACCACCGGTTTAAATTTTAGAATGTGTCAACCTCATATCCGTTCAACTTTTACTATAAAAATAATAATACAATAACATAAAAACTTATCAAATTACAAGGATGACATAATAACCTTTAAATTCAGACAAACCTGAACACATGACATTGCCCTACAATACTACAATACGTTATCATCAAGTCCAAAATAATTCGGTTACCGCTCTAAATGTTGAAGTGGTTCCTACTCATCAGTCTTGACGCAGAAGACATATATGTCAGTTTCTAGCATAAAACATTTGGACGCTTCTAAAATTAAATTGAAAGGCATAAAATAAAATTAAAATCTATATATGAGTATTATTTTTTAGGTTCTCTTTGTAAAATGTAAAATATTATGTAAAACGCAATTTATATAGTTTATTAAAATTTTCAAAAAGGAATTAAACGTCTATTCTAAAAACTTATGATTTAAGTATAAATTTATTCAATGATTAAGAATAATTTAAGTTTATCCAAATCGTTGCTACCGGTACGATTTATAGAAACTTTGACAAATTTTTAAAAAAAGGGAAGATATTTTCATTTTTTATGAAGAAAAAAAAATTCCAAGGAAATTCTTAAGCAGGAAAAATTAACATATTTAAATCAAATAAAATCAGAAACTGGTTATACAATATTACAATAACTTGCTGGCAGTTATAGTATCAAGTGACTCCACGTTACGTCATTTCTATGTCACGATATTATCCGTAATACAAAAAACTCTTATGTGTGTCTCACCATTCTCAAATTAGCTGTCACTTTATTTGATTGAGGTAAAGTTTCAAACCAATTTTTTCTAACCATTCCAATCTTACGGATTGCAAAATATCAAACATTTTGATGTAGCGTGATGTCACTTGACGAGGCTTTGAACTACCCGTACCACCAAGCTGGTAACCCTAGGAATTAGTACATTAGATTTATTGAAATAGAATATAGAGAGAATGGAATTAATGTTTTTTCTTAAACAATAATCTTTTTAAAACAATTGTAGACTACTTATTTAATCTAATATATTTACGAATTACGATAAAAAATAATTATATGGTTGATGTAGCATGAGATATTGGCAGTGACGTGTATCACCACAGATGGTCACAAGGTATGGTCCTTGATACACATTTAGAACCCTCCAAACCTTGAACAGATAAACTTCGCAATAACAAATAAAATATTTATTTAATAATTTTGCCAAAGGTAATAAACTGCCCTGCATCAGAGGGAACGAAAATAGACGAGGAGCAACAAGACGTGGGTGGGACCCGTGGCTATTTGTGGGGTATCCCTTAGGGCACGGGGCTCCTAGCCAAGGGCACAGAAACGTATCACAGCTTGTCGGCTAGTTGTCGATAGTAAACAATATTTATAATTTACGTAGGACCATGATCAATTTAAATCACATTGATGGGAGTTGGAAAATCAAAATCTAAATTGAGAATAATTTCAACCAAGACGGCATAATTTCTCTTAACGCGGAAATGCTATTGCCATTGTTATAAAAAGTACTAAAATAGACTAAAAATCATCAATATCCTATTTTTTTTCTTATATATTTTTTTTTTTAATATTTTAAATTTTGTTTTAAAATCAGTTGTTGCAGTATGAAAAACTTTGACGCTAGTACAATCCAGATTCAGTCGAATAACGTCTTAATTTTATATCAGAAAAGCATTCAAAGACCAGGAATTCAACCCAAGGCTAAAAACATTAGTTTTTACTTTGTAGTAATTTTGTGGTTATTTACTTTTTTTTTTCTTTTATTATTTTATTTTGTTTCTTATTTCTTGTGTGTATTTGTTTAATATTTTAAGTTTAAGTTTAGTTTTAATATTGTATTTTCAATTTAGCGTTAAGTTATATTTATAAATAATAATAAAAAAATGTAAACAATAGAAAAATAACAACATGAAAGTACAATTGTATGTAATGTACTATGAATGTACGGAACGTGCAGAACAATAAACGTCCTTCACGTAGGGGTATTGCGTGAAGGGAAAAAAAAATGTATATATATATATATATATATATATATATATATATATATATATATACATAATAATAGAACAGGGGGTCAAGGAAGTTACATTGCGGACAACACAGTTAAGGGTTAGGAGCCCTCAAGTATAAACAATAACCTTAGGTCATCAACCTCATCCTTTAGTAACGAAACTTGAAATAATATATTAGGTTCCTTTGATTAGTGAATGGTAAAAAAACATGAATCAAAAGGTATACGGCATTCAATCGACATCGACACAACACTATAACATTACCGCAGCCCTGAGCAGAAGAGCTGACGATTGGACATGTCAGCGCTACACAGTACTGCTAATGTCAGCACAATAGAGCCAATAATAGAGGAGCGGGTAGTCTCTTGTAAATGGCCAAGTTCATTGATTCCTTCTTCCAAGACTTGTTCAATATTGTGCAGCGTACCTATTAAGCATAAATTGCATAAAAAGCTACAAGAAATAAGCAGAATGGCAATTGGGGTTCTTTACTGTTGGGTCCTGGTGCTCTTTAAATTACTTACAAATTTTATATTACAATTTTGAATAGTGTTTATAGAATAGAATAGAAAAGTAACTTTATTCTGGGACAAAGTCCCATTAGAATAACAGATACGAACAGGAATAAAAAACATAATATTTATCTGGACAGAAGGCTAAATGTTACAAATCATAAAGCGTGAAAACATGACAGAAAACAATTTAAAAAGAAATATATAAACAAAAATAATAGTAAGTAAATAAATAGTACAGATCTTGACAGATTATTATGCAATTACAGATAATAGATAAATCCACAGCTTTTGTTAGATGCATGAGCTAGCATTCAATAATTTGTTTACATGATGTACAGCTTTTCAAAGAGCAAAATTAAAAGAACTAGATAACACAATGAGTTATTATATACATTGTATTCTAAGCAAATGACTAACCTGCTTAGAGACTATCTAGGGAAGCTAAGAGATGTTGATACAGCAAGGATTTGAATAATGATAGAGAGGGCTATTAGGAGGGATTGAGTTCCACACTGTGGTGGAGCGGGCGAGAAAGGAACGTTCGAATGCTTTAGTTCTGTGTGAACGTATATAGAGTTCAGAAAGGCGGGATCTTGTTTTATGGTGTTGAACTGAGGATTTGAATCGGAGGAGACTGTAGATATATGAAGGGTGTTGAGAGTAATGGATTGGTATAAGAATGAACAGAGGAAATATTGTCTTCGGAAGGGGAGGGAAGAGCCACTTTAACTGTGGGAGACGCTCGACCGCTTCGGAGTACCAAGCACAAATCTTAGAGAGCAGTTCATTATTCTCTTTAATCTGACTTCAAGCATTTTAGAGAGATACATCGTTTTCAGAAATTATTTTAACCCGCTTGGTTTCAGAGAGAATTTATCAAAGTTTGTTGGCTTATTCCCTTGTTGACTTGTTCACCACATTTGGTCTACCTTCGTATGTGTACACTGACCGAGGTACCTCATTCGCATCCAGGGAGCTACAAGAATTTCTTCACAGTAAGGGAGTAGCCACTTCCATGTCATCGCCTTATAACCCTACAGGATATGGCCAATTGGGAACGAGAATGTGGCACAATTTGGCGCACTGTATCTCTTGTTTTTGAACACAGGAAGTTGGATTCAAAGTATTCATATGACCATTGTAATGAGTGTAACATTTATTGTGAATAATAAAGCCTAGTTTTGTAAAAGGTTTATTTTCATTACATAAATATACTGGAGAGTGCCAAATATGAACAGTCAAACAGCTCATATTTACTAATCTTTCACAATACTGAGCCTTATATCGCCACAAAATTTTATCAGAAAAAAATAAAATGTATATAGATTTTTATAAGCATATTCATTGCTTACGATGCGGTAAATTTAAACATAGACAAGAGGAAGACTGCCCGGCGATAGGAAAATCATGTTATTTATCCCGGGGTAAAAATCATTTGTCTAAATTATGTTTAAAGCGTGGGAAAGCTATTATTAAAGGTACTCGAAGGACTAATAGAGTTAAAGGTACTTCTTGTAGTACCAGTGACTCGGAATACAGCTCGTCTACAAAAGGAGCAGTCAACAGCCGGTCCGATGCTTTCGACCATGCTCTAAAGCAATTGTACAAATCACTATTAACGGTCAATAGTTACATATGTTGTATGACTCAGGAGCTACAATAAGGGTCATCAATAAACACAAGTATGAAATAATTGGACAGCCTCCTCTTAAATCAACAGAATCCTTGGTGGCTTATTCAGGGTTTAAAATAGTAACACTCGCGTCATGCAAAGTTACTATCAGTGCTTTCGTTAAAACTCTGCTCCTTCCTCTAGCGGTTATAGATTCGAACGGTGGACCTCTCTTCGGTCTGGACTATTGCATTTCAATTAGTCCTTCACCGGAGGCTAAAATAACAACCCGACAAGTGAAACAACCCGATTCCTCTCAGGCAAATATTGATTTGAAAATCAAAGAACTTTTAAATAGACATTCAAAGTTATTCTCAGATGGTATGGGGACAAACAAAGGAGAAGACGCCACGATTAATCTTAAAGAAGACGCTCAACCTGAGGTGTTCAAGCCGCAGAGGGTATGTTTCGCTAACCAAGCAACCGTTGAAGCAGAATTAGAAAGTATAGTGAAGTCGGATGTTCTTGAAAAGGTAGACCCAGCTGTTACTTGAACTTCACCCATAGTAGTAGCTTTCGATGACGATGGAAAAATCAGGATCTGCGCTGACTTTAAAGTAACTCTTAATATTTATACATACATCCTGAATTCCATCCTCTATCAACATTTCAAGAGTTAACGGCCAAATTCACGAGGGGTAACATTTTTAAGCTATCGAACTAAAGGATGCTTATTTGCAGATGGTAGTAACAGAAAAATCTCGGCAGTATTTAGTCATTTCTACACATAAGGGATATTTTCTTTACAAACGGATGTCCATCTGAGAAGACGAAGGTATATCCTTCTTGTATATATTCCTGGGATCACAAGCATGAAAACCGTTGCTCGTAATCTGGTGGCCTAGACTTGACAAATATATAGAAAAACATGTAAACATATGAAAAACTTAGCAGACTATACGACAAAATGACCCACGAACACATCTGTATTCATGGACAGTAGAGGACATTCTATAGACTCGCTTACACATGGATTACTGTGGCCCGTTTTAAGGAAAATTTTGGTTAGTAGTGATTGACGCAACTAGCAAATGGCTTGAGGTGTATCAAACAGTCAAGATCACTACATCAGCGACTATCCGGGTATTAGAAGACTTTTAGAAGACTTCTCTAGGTTCGGTCTGCCTCGTAATGTCGTTTTTGGAAGGCGACTACGTACCTTTCTAAATCCTCCGAAGAATCTTCAGTGGAGTTTATCTCGATGGAAACTGGCGAAGGAGAATAAACAACGAAGCAGATGTTGTTTAATCCTTAAAGATTAGAAGACTGCAATGGGCTGGTCATGTGACTAGAATGGAAGATGAGGCCATTACTAAAAAGGTTTTGAGAGGACCTCTCTACTGGACAAGATTAATGGGGAGAGCGAAGCTGAGGTGGTCGGATGGTGTGGTCAGAGACAATAGGGATAACCTGAGAGTCTGAAGCTGGGCGACGGCTACAAAAAGCAGAGAAGACTGTAAGAAGCTGGTGGAAGGACTCGTTACCGAGTTGTAGCGCCGTAGAGTAGTAGTAGTAATATGATAGATAACTTCGTTGTTAGAATTTAAACTTATCACAAAATAGGAGTTAATTGTAAAATATTACATAAAAACGAAGTACTTCTGTTTATGGGGCAAAACTCAAAAACGTTGATGTTTAATATTTAAAATTATGAGAAGGGAAAAATAACGAGGTGTGTTCAATAAAAACTCTCAAAAATGCTTTTTCTCACGTAAGTTAGTAATTCAAATCTTTAGACGATTTTGAGAGTTTTATCAAAAACACTTACTTTATTCAGTACATTTCATATTTTCAATCGTTAAATATGATGATACATAATTGATATAAATGATAATTGCAATTAATTAATCAGGGTATTTTAAATCAACATGGGCAATTGCAGTGCAAATATGTTTATTTAATTAAAATCAGCTGACATCCCAACTCATCCTAATACTATCCTTACCACGTATGCGGATGACACATGTCTATTATCTGTCAACACTGATCCAGTAATAGCATCCGGTACTCTTCAATCCCACATCACTGACCTTGAAAATTGGTGTCAAAACTGGAGGATTAAAATAAATTCTCACAAATCTCATCAAATCACCTTTACCCTCCGTCGTAAACCAGCGACTTCCTGCCCCCCTGTATCGTTTAATAACATCCCTCTAAGTCCTGTAGAACAGATCCGGACTACTTAGGACTACACCTTGACAAACGCTTAACTTGGAATCCTCATACTAGACTGAAACAAGAAACAGATCGCCGTTTCAGGCTACTTCAACATTTACTAGATAGACGCTCTAAGCTCCCAATTAACTACAAGAGACTCATATACATGACAATCATTAGACCCATCTGGACTTACGGAATAGAGCTTTGGGGCTCCACTAAGCCATCGAATTCCTCTCGTATTCAATCCTTACAATCCAAAATCCTTCGGAAAATCCTTAATGCTCCTTACTTTGTTACGAACAATGTAATCCATAATGACCTTAACGTCCCGTTTATTGCTGATTTGGCCCGAATCCGATATCAATCTTTTCATGACAAACTTCATTTCCACTCAAACCCACTAGTTTCAAACCTCGCAACCTCTTCAATTCCCGATAATCCTCCGAGGCGTCTGAAAAGAAGATGGCCTCGTGACCTTCTAAGCTGAACTTTTTATTTGAGTACTAACCACTGGGTAATTTCTCAACTTGTCTTTTCATGTCAATTTATTCACTCATTTTATTTACTTGATGTATTTTGTATACAGTTGTAACTTTCAATAAATAAATTTAAAAAAAAAAAAATTAAAATCATATTTTCATCATCATTATTATTGTTTCATTAGTCTATTGAATTATAGTATAAATCTTCCCTATGATTCACACCTAGCTGAAAATAGTAAATGAAATTCCCGGGGTGGGTCGTAGGGGCTTCCCCGTTAGACTTGTTGAATTGGCCAAAAGGTGAAGACCATTCTAAATCGACAGTTTTACACACACACGCACATATATTTTAATAAATTTTAATTTCAATAGCAGAGTGCGCTTGGAGCAACTAACTACTAATGGGATAAGTAAATATTATCACATTCGTTTACTTAGTTAATAATTTTTTTTAAATCGCAAAAAAACATCTTTATTACTTCATTAGGAACCAGTGCCTATATGCTGCCTCTTTTACCTAACTCAAGAATCACGTATTCTCCACTGAATAGTGATGTTATTTTTTTTAGATTTCCTATTTAATTTAAATAGAGTACTGAGTTCCCATGCCAGAAATCCTGGTTCCATTCCCACTGCAGGCCATGAATTTTATTTAGTCTGTTTCCAGCGGGAGATGGATCATATAGGATCTAGGACCCTCCTGGGGCCCACCCAGCCTCTATAAAATATTATAAAAATAGGGTACCCAAAATAAGGGGGACAAATCTGGCGGTTGAGCGTGACCTAGGTCACGCTTAGTGACAAGTCATCTCCTTGCAGAACCGTTGTCCATGAAACAGTACAGTCTCTACCATGTACTGAACCCCAGACCGTTCATGGGTTGTAGTGGTACAGGTTGTTTTTTTTTTTAATTTAAAATATATAGAGGATACAAGTGCAATGATTGATGACTGAAAAAGTAAGATCTAGTTGTTGTTAGTGAGACTTGCTCTTGTAAAAACCAAACAAACGGTGAATTTCAGTATAACAAACATATTTTTTTCCTATAATATTTCCATAATTTTTTAGCTTAAATACGACAATATTTAAGGACACATTTTAATAAGGGTACTGTTATTAATTTTTTTATTAGTGTTAAAGGGTTTAAAGTGTTTGATTTATTTGTTTAATTAACTTAAAATAGTTATAAACGTTACAAATTCCGATTTTGCGTTTTTTCGAAAGTAATTATAGCCACTTAATTATAGAATTATATTATGATCCATAAGAACTGTAATCATAAAATAAAAATACTCGTTTGCAAGCCTATAATTTCTTGAACGACTAAAGCAGACGTCTATCCCAATTAGTAAACCTCACGTTCTCTTCCTTCGTGAGCAGACGATCAACAGTGGCAGGTGTAGAAGGGTTGTTACTATTTAACGACATATCTTTGATAGATCGGGAGATAATAATGTTTATGTGCCCATGTTATAAATGGCTCTATAAAACTGACCTAATAAATAGCTCTGTATAAAGAACCAATTTTTTAAAATAAAAAATATCCATTAACTTAAAATGTGGGGATCTCCACTCTCCTTCACCAAGCATTTCAATTCAGTATATTTTTTCATGTATTATCGTTATTTAATAAATTAAATATTCTAATGTCCCTTATAGTTTAACCGACTTAATAACATATCACATTTCTATCGACTATTATTTCAAGTAAAAATAATTGAGGCGTGGACATGAAAAAGTTAGTAAGTCATAAAAATGTAACCTTACGGGATAACCAAACAACTATTAGCTTCAAAAATGAAAGTTTGAATTGGAAAATATTAACTACCTCTATACATAGAAACTAAATCACTCCCAGCCCGGTTTTGAGTTACTCCTCTTTCTATCCTATTGTTATCATTAATTACTACCTTCTATATGAAAAAAATGATTTTTGTACAAACTACTTTTTTCATGTTAACTGCCTCAATTTTACTATGCAAAAACTTTGGAGTGAGCTTTGGAGAGAAGTAAAATGATGTAATGATTTTTATGTTATTTCATTTCTTAAAAAAGAATAAGGAATAATTGGAGTTGGCAGGTAGGCCATATCTTCTGCTTACAAATTTTTTTTGTACTTTAAAGGTTTGATTGTTTTAACTTCCCTTTCTCTGCTAATGTACCAACAAGTTTGAGTTATTACGTTTTTATATATTACCAACTTATTCATACTACGCAAAGTTCCATATTTATTAAATTTATTTTAATTTTTTAATCTGTAAACGAAATTTCAAAGATTAAAAGTATATTTTAATCACCCGGGATGCAGATACAATTGAACAGTCTATAAGCTTTTAGGAAAATATGTATATCATATTAATTAATTTATAACATTATATTTATATTATCCAAAAAGTTTATTTTACACAAACATTAGGTGAAGCTACTATACATTGTTTCGGCTGCTCAATTATAAAATCTATCTCGCAAACGGTAAGTTTTTGTACTGAAAAATGAGGGCCAGTTCGCTTCTAAGGAAATAACTCTCAAAGGAAAAATAACAGCCTTGATACCCCAGATATAATGTACAAAAAAAAACGACTGGTGAATCGTGTAGTTTCTAATTTGTTTTAGTCCTCTTGAGCATATGGATTCGTCACGTCTCCCTGAAATTCCCTGCTTTATGATCACACATTGTCATTCTTATCGATGTAATATCATCAGTCTAATCGATACTATTTATCAATTAAAATCGAAAACTCCTGGGAGCTTATCCTATCGTATCCTAAACTATACCATCTATCATACCGTATTAATATATCTTAGTGAAAGGGATTCTATATGTCAGGGGTAGCAACGGACTCCACCCCTGCCATCTTTAAGACATCGTTAGCGGATGACACGGAGAGGGTTTCCTGGGGGGGGGGGGTTGTAAATATAATTGAGGAAGTGCCACCGCCCCGTTGCAAAAAAATAACAAAAAAGGCCTGAAGAATATAATGGCGACTCTGCCGCATCTGCTCGCTTTTTTGTCTGGGCCAGCATCTGCTCTCTCGGATCAGCTGATCGCACGTACCCATCCCCCTTCTATTCACCTCTCTCCCTCATCCTATCTATTATCCTCCTGTATCTCATTATTACTTCGCATTATAATTATTATTATTACAAAGTATTGTGTTAGGTACGGGATTTACTTGTGATAATAACTCAAGTCTAGAGCGTGTGTTGGGTGTGAGAGCCAATAAAGAGCCGATGACAAAAGAAATAGTTCGAAAGGCCTAGTTTAGTTTTGGCAACTTGAGAATTTTCTAACTCGATTTCATCCCCAAAATTAGTATCAGCGGTTTCTTATTCATGCGAAGTCACGATGATGTGGTCAAAAGTTGTTAAAAACCAGTTCAAACGCTGAAAACTGCTGAAGTAGTAACAGCGGGGGATAAAATAGTTTATCCGAACGGTTTTACGGAAGAACTAAGTAACGTGGGTTCCTCGAGTTGGGGTTCGATCATCTCAAAAATCGTTCATTGTCAGATTGACGGGACGAGCTTAGATTTTGAGGTTAGATTTTCTCTTGAATACCTAAGGAAAAAATTGAGTTACCTTGTTTTTCCATATAGTCTTAAACTATAAGTTAGAGCAGCGGTTCCCAAGCAATGGGCCACGAGCTTCATAAGACTGGGCAGAGTGGATACAAAAAAATGAGTTAAAAGTAAGCAGTTGCTAGTAACTACTAATTGTATAGCTTAATCCAGGAGTGGATCGAGGCAGCAACTTTGATCCAAAATATAAGATTATAAGGCATGATTAGAGTCCACCCTCCACTGCAATCTATTGGCGTTGTGTATATTTAGTTAGTGGGTCTCAAAGAATTTCTTTTAAAATTGGTGATACGCACAACTAAGTAGGCTGGGAACCGCTGAGGTAGAGAGCAGCCTACTAATACGAGAACTCGGATTACATATCTACCTTTTTTGCACAATAAGTTCCAAGTATTAGATCAATTTTAGGTAGCCTGTTTATTTGTATCACTATAAACAATATAATACTCAACTGATCACTGATGTAAATCCTGAAAAATGTGAGAAACGTAACTTGGACTTGACAATGGCCCATATCTTTGAAGGTTATGCTTTTTGTGACGACTACATTATATAAAATACTGCCAGCTAATGTGTCAACAGTTTTCGGAATGGAGAAAAAATATGATAATGAGATCATCGTCTTTTTATCAAAATATGGTTTAATTAAAAATATATAATGAAGGATACAATTAGTCTGGGGGTGCAGTCGATAATAACACTACATAAGAAAAACTTATTTATTATAAGTGCCGACGTTTCGGCCAACAATATAAGCCATCTTCAGGGCTAAGAAGGAAAAACAGAAAAATAACTATAAGAACAGTACTAAGAATTATAGAATAATCTATAGAGTATAGAAAAGTGTAGAAATATAGCAAGGATAGTTTATAAAAGATATATAAGGATAACAAAAAGACAAAATGTGTAAGGTCCTTGGCTTGCTTCAACATTTGCTCCGAAGGGCTCTCCTCCACCAAACGGTTAGCCGCTTGTCTCGTACCCTCTTCCACGGCGCTGATGGTCGATCCTTTGCTCTAGTACCTCTTCCAATCCAAAATATTTCGGCCTTCACTTCAGCCTTAGCCATATTCCATTCTCAAACATTTCTTGCAATAGTCTTCTTTTGCACTGGTCAAGACTGCCCCAAGTTTCTTTCATAGCCCAGCATTCACCGCTGTTGGTTCATTAGTTTTGTTTATAGGAATTTTCTTATAGTAAAGTACTTCTAATATTCTTATTTTCTTCCAAAATCATTCTGGTACTCTGTTCTGTTTAATTTGCTTCATTGGTCATTGTTCTTTGGTGATCCCAGGTACGGAAATGCTGGCAGGTCGATTTTTTCAACGCTCAAGTTGAAATAAGGCTTCTCTTCCCTCGTTCTGTCTAAGGTTATGTTTGGTTTTGCTGTAAATTATTTTTCTCCTTCCCTCACTTGTACAGTAATGTAATTTCTCCAATTTTTAGCTGTTCTGTATTCTAATTTTTTTCTTAGAATTTATAATGAGACTATTCTTGTTCTTGTTTTAGTTTACATTTCATTACACTTGGGTGATGATCTGAATCAATGCAAGATCCCTCGTATCTTCTGACATCAGATTCAATGCCTATTATCAATCGGGAAGTGATATATTTGATTTGGACTAAGCCCATCGGTTTATAAATATTCTTATGTTGGAATACAGTGCTCATTAATCAGTAGATATCATGGTGGTTGCGAACTGGATCAATCTTTCTTTCATCTTTAATTTAAATTCGTGCCGATCGTGAATATATCGTTGAATTTCAACAACTTATTTTTGGTTTTATATCCTTTTATTTAATAGCAATAAGTACGATCTACAATACTTGAGGGCAAGAAGTAATTGATATTTAACATGTTAGCAAATGATCTGTCTTTTATTAGTCATTGATGTTTTTGTGCGAAAATACAGCAAGAACAAAAACAAAAGAGAGAAACCTCTTCCCTTACTATGAGGAGGCCTAATGAAATATTTCTTCCGTTTTTTTTTGCTTTCTGCCGAGGGGCTCTTGGAGGCTGGAAGGTTGACGTAAGACCCTTCGTGCGTTTCTTCCAGATAGGTTTTAGAGCTTTAAATACTGGGTCAGCTACGTATCCGCTGAATTTTCCTTTAAATCTGGAGAATCATCAGATTAGGTTTTTAAATATCTTATTTATTTACAATAGTCTTTATTAATATATTCTTAATATTTTAGTAATCAATATTGTGATCCTTTACTTGTCAAATCTCTAATAAGATCCGGAAATGTTTGACTAAGTTGTGAAGATAATCCTTTTTTCTTTTACAACTTACTGCCCTGGTTTTACCAAGTTTTATGAAACACATAAATGAAAATGAGAAAAACAATTTGAGCAACTGATTATTTAGGTGTTGAAATATTATTTAGTTTTATTTCAATTCTATCAAATTATATTAAACAGCAGAAAAAGTATCCCAAAAAAACTTTAAATCAAAAGAAAAAGAATGATAATATTTATTGAAAAACTAAAATGACATAAAACTTAGTTACTCCATAAGGAGAACAATAATTATGGCAGCGTAACAAACAACCCTTACGTGGCTTTAACATAATGTTCACTTTCTCTTCGAATCTTCAAATATTTTTTTTTTTAAATTTATTTATTGATATTTACAACTGTATAAAAAAAAAAATACATCTAGTAAATGGGCTATGCGATACAAAATGACATGTGAAAATGACATGTAGAGAAACTACCCACTGGTAGTACTCAAATCACAAGTTCAACTAAGAAGTCACGGGGCCATCTTCTTTTCAGACGCCTCGGAGGATTATCGGGAATTGAAGTGGAAGCTAGGTTTAAAACCAGAGGGTTTGAGTGGAAATGAAGTTTGTTATGAAAGGATAGATAGCGGTTTCGGGCCAAATCAGCAACAAATGGGACATTAAGGTCGTTATGGATGATTTTATTCTTAACAAAATAAGGAGCATTAAGGATTTTACGAAGGATTTTGGATTGTAGGGATTGGATACGAGAGGAATTCGATGGCTTAGTGGAGCCCCAAAGCTCTACTCCGTAGGTCCAAATAGGTCGTATGATGGTCATGTAGATGAGTCTTTTGTAATAAATTGGGAGCTTAGAGCGTTTGTCTAGTAAGTGTTGAAGTAGCCTGAAACGTCGAGCGGTTTCTTGTCTTTTCAGTCTCGTATGAGGATTCCAGGTTAATCGTTTGTCAAGATGCAACCCTAAGTATCGGATCTGTTCTACAGGCACCAGTGGGATATTATTAAAGGATACTGAAGGGCAGGAAGTCATTGGTTTACGACGTAAGGTAAAAGTGATTTGATGCGATTTTTGAGAGTTTATTTTAATTCTCCAGTTTTGACACCATTCTTCAAGATCAGTGATATGGGATTGGAGGCTTTGGGATGCAATAATTGGATTGGTGTTGACAGATAATACACATGTATCATCAGCATACGTGGTAAGGATAGTATTAGGATGAGTTGGGATGTCAGCTGTATAAACTGTATAAAGGATTGGGCCAAGGATGCTACCTTGAGCTTCAAATATTTAGGAGAAAATTCATCCTTCACACCGCTGGAAGAAAGTTCTTTAAGTATTACAATATACTCTGATTCATTAACTATAATGAAATATCAAGAAACGCTAACAATAAAATCTTAATAGGTTCTATTGCGAGACTTACTGAAGCGAAACAGTTAGAAACAAAGTAATTAAATGTAAAATGAACACAAATACCTTAGACTAAACAATAGCCTCCAATATTGACCTTTGCTTAAAGCATTTGTTATTTGTAATGGAACCTTAAAAAGTATTATACGAGCTATTATTTTTGAAAGTGACGTTAGTCCATTTTTTCATATTCCCTATATCCACAGGAGTCCATTTGAATAACTCTAAAAATATGGGCAAAAAGGCAATTGTTTCTATCACTTAGAACATAGAAAATAGCGATGTTGTAAACCCTATGCACCTTTTAAATTTTATTATGAAATAATAATCATTAAAACCATTTAAAAAAATAAACGATATTTTGAAAGCGGGGCAGAAATTGGTATATTTCAATCAAAATAAACAGTTTCACTTTACATCTATACAAAATAAAAAGGTTTAACAAAAAGAGACCATGTATAAACTATTAAAGGAAATTGCACTTCTGATACTGCATGTTAATTGTATTTTTTGTATACTGTAAGAGATTGTTAGATTTTATGTATTATATTGAGCTTATAACGATTGAATCCATATTATGAATAACTGTAATCTTGAAGATGTCATCTAATGCAAGCGGATGCATCTCATCACCTCTCCCCTCCCCGCTCTGTATACACACGTGCTCACAAAAGCACACATAAATGATAATGTTTATTTATTTTCTCGTTTTGGTTGATTTAAGAAATGTGTATCCTGTATGATGCGGGTGGTGAGGGCCCCACAGCCCGCCTAGTGTGTTTTATGACCTCTTATCACAGCCTCATTAAAGAATAATGGTTGCTTATTTTTTTTTTTTGCAAGTGGGAATGCATTTAAGATCCGATGTAAAAAAAAATGTTATGAATACAGCCATAAACAATACTACTTCCACCCTTTTTACCTATTTAATTATTTCTCTTAAGTATTATTAAAGAATGTCTGCGAGTACGATAGTAGGCGGCAATATTTATCTTTATAATTGAGATAAACAATGCCAATTATATTTGGCGTTGTAAACAATGCCAAAACAAAATATATGCTAACGACGACAAGCTGGGCATATAGGGATGGACCAGTAAAGATCGGAGACCGGGAATTCCCTGGATGTGAGTCCTTCAGATACCTGGGAGGGATGTCAAGAAACAACGACATGACAATGGAAATCAAGGCTAGAATTACAGCGGGCAACAAGTGTTCTTATGCTCTATGGGAGGTCTTGAATTTTGAAATCTCTCGCGTAAAAATAAAATCTTAATCTACAAGACAATCTTACGCGCCGTTGTTACATATTGCAGCGAGACATGGGTCCTATCAAAAGCAGCCAAAGAATTCCCTCAGAATTTAAGAACAATATATGGCCCTATTAAGGAAGGCGAGCAATGCAGAATGGGAAGTAATGCAGAACTGATGGAATTGCTAGCGGAGCCAGACTTAGTCACGGTCATTAGAAAGGCTTGGCTGGTTAGGGCATATTGAACGCATGGACCCGAAGAGACTTCCTCGAAAAATGGTGTTTGATAATCCGGAGGAAGGAGAAAACGCGGGAGAGTAATATTTGAGTAATCTGAGTATCTATTTATATATTCGGTTGTACGGAGTATAATGCAGGATTTTTTTTTTAAATTTATTTATTGATATTTACAACTGTATAAAAAAAAAACACATCAAGTAAATGGGCTAAGCGATACATAATGACATGTGAAAATGACAAGTAGAGGAACTACCCACTGGTAGTACTCAAATCACAAGTTCAACTAAGAAGTCACGGGGCCATCTTCTTTTCAGACGCCTCGGAGGATTATCGGGAATTGAAGAGGAAGCTAGGTTTAAAACTAGAGTGTTTGAGTGGAAATGAAGTTTGTTATGAAAGGATAGATAGCGGGTTCGAGCCAAATCAGCAACAAATGGGACATTAAGGTCGTTATGGATGATTTTATTCTTAACAAAATAAGGAGCATCAAGGATTTTGGATTGTAGGGATTGGATACGAGAGGAATTCGATGGCTTAGTGGAGCCCCAAAGCTCTACTCCGTAGGTCCAAATAGGTCGTATGATGGTCATGTAGATGAGTCTTTTGTAATTAATTGGGAGTTTAGAGCATTTGTCTAGTAAGTGTTGAAGTAGCCTGAAACGTTGAGCGGTTTCTTGTCTTTTCAGTCTCGTATGAGGATTCCAGGTTAATCGTTTGTCAAGATGCAACCCTATGTATCGGATCAGTTCTACAGGCACCAGTGGGATATTATTAAAGGATACTGAAGAGCAGGAAGTCATTGGTTTATGACCTAAGGTAAAAGTGATTTGATGCGATTTTTGAGAGTTTATTTTAATTCTCCAGTTTTGACACCATTCTTCAAGATCAGTGATATGGGATTGGAGGCTTTGGGATGCAATAATTGGATTGGTGTTGACTGATAATACACATGTATCATCAGCATACGTGGTAAGGATAGTATTAGGATGAGTTGGGATGTCAGCTGTATAAACTGTATAAAGGATTGGGCCAAGGATACTACCTTGAGGATGCAGGATTTTAACGTGAATACGTCTTTAAAATTGCTTCAATTGAGGGAGACAATTAAAAAAAAACGAATGATAACAAAATCGGGGGATGCAGTTTGGTGTTGCAGCAAGATATCGATTATCTCCATCCGAAATTCACATCCTTCGTCCATGTCTCCAATCTATCATATACTAGAGCAAATTATATTTATTTCAAATGATGGATTGAATTATCCAGTCAACTATTTTCCACTCAAATATATTATTTATTCTAGAAGAGCATTCACAACTATAATTTTTATTATACATACCACAAGTAATCCAATAATACAGGAATTTTATTTAAAAGAAACATTTATTTTTTATACGTCACCTCTTACGATAACCCCAGCCGGCGACTAAGACGAGGCGAGTTGGTGTCGCCTCAAGGACAAAATAGGAGTACGACCATTCCCCCATACCATCCACAGAGTCCTAGACTGCCAGCCGCCAGGAAAGCATAGACGAGGACGATTCAGAACCACCCGGATGGAAGGAGTACAAGAGGAGGTGGCCGGCCAGGGTCAAGAGGATGGAGGCTGGCCGATGACCACATAGGAACATCGAATGAAGTAGGTTAATTTCCTTAATAAAAAAAAGTACCACTAAAACCCGTGACGGGTCTTAGGTTAAGGGCCAGTTTTCCTCCCTATTAAGGATATCCATTTTATAGAGTTAAGTTAATTTAAATAGAGCTGGGTCTCTAGCTCGCACAGGGCCCATCCGCGCCTGTTAATAGATTAAATGAATTACAGCCGGATTTGAATCCGGGACCTAAGGTACGATAACTCAGAACTCTACCACAGAGCTACACCGGAACCCAATTTCCTTAATAGCTTCTATTTATTATATAAATATTTTCACTCACAACATTTGTATACTGCAGACGACTTAATTCAAAAACTTTAAACATTGTGATACCTCTTGTTTCGCCCCAAAATAGATTTCCTATCTTCTTATAGAAAAAAATTCAAATGAAAAAAACATCACCAATGTAATATCAATGACATGCAATGACAACGGAAATGAAAAATAGAATCCTAAATGATGTCTTTTAATTTTTTTTGGAAACACACTTACCGTAAAATATGATCGCACCTGCTATTAATTACACATTTTATGAAAAATATTTAATTTTTTATTGATCTTGAAGAATGGAGGCAAAATTGGAGGATGAGAATAAAACCTTAGTTGTAAACTAAAAACCTCCTCTTATCCTTTAATATATTCAGTATATATACAGTATCATATACCGTATATATGGTATCATACATCAGTTAATATACATTATCCTTTAATAGGAAAATAGTTGACTGGATAATTCAATCCATCATTTAAAATAAATATAATTTGCTCTAGTATATGATAGATTGGAGACATGGACGAAGGATGTGAATTTCGGATGGAGATAATCGATATCTTGCTGCAACACCAAACTGCATCCCCCGATTTTGTTATCATTCGTTTTTTTTTTAATTGTCTCCCTCAACTGAAGCAATTTTAAAGACGTATTCACGTTAAAATCCTGCATCCTCAAGGTAGTATCCTTGGCCCAATCCTTTATACAGTTTATACAGCTGACATCCCAACTCATCCTAATACTATCCTTACCACGTATGCTGATGATACATGTGTATTATCAGTCAACACCAATCCAATTATTGCATCCCAAAGCCTCCAATCCCATATCACTGATCTTGAAGAATGGTGTCAAAACTGGAGAATTAAAATAAACTCTCAAAAATCGCATCAAATCACTTTTACCTTAGGTCGTAAACCAATGACTTCCTGCCCTTCAGTATCCTTTAATAATATTCCACTGGTTTATGTAGTACAGATCCGATACTTAGTAATACATCTTATTGTACAAACGTTTAACTTGGAATATCCATACTAGATTGAAAAGACAAGAAAACTGCTCGCCGTTTAGGGCTACTTCAACATTTACTAGACGAAAGCTCTAAGCACCCAATTATTTACAAAAGGATCATATACATGCCAATCATTAGACCCACCTGGACTAACGGAGTAGAGCTCCATTAAGCCATCGAATTCTTCTCGTATCCAATCCTTACTACCCAAAAATCCTTAATGCTCCTTACATTCTAACGAATAAAATCATCCATGATGACCTCAATGTCCCATTTGTTGCTGATTTTACCAAAACACGATATCAGTCCTTTCATGACTTTAAACCACTATAACTCACTAGTTTCAAGCCTAGCCATCTCTTATATTTCCGATAATCCTCTGAGGGGTCTGAAAAGAAGATGGCCTCGTTGAATAGTTATAATACAGTTGTAAATTTCAATTAATACATTTTTTTAAATCCTATATCAACCTATATATTTAAATATTCTTAGACATATTTAAGTACGAATGATTTAATTTAATGAATAAAAAATAACATAAAAAATCCAGAGACAAGGGGTGAATGAGTTGACCTTGCTTAAAAGCGATGAATAGATTCCAGCCCTGGAGAAAGTAGACAGGATAACGGTCCGGAACAGGTGTAACCTGTTACCTGTTACATAGATTAACATAAGTGGCATCATTACTGTTAGCGGAGCAATTACATCTCTAGTAACCGGCATAGGAATAAGGTTACAAAGCACCTGCTCGCCAGCCGCCGTGGAAGTTTGGGGTTTTTTAGGTGTTTTATTTATCAAATTGTCAAATCTACGCTGATTTTGGTAATATATATGGTTACCTTTTAATTAAATTATCTACATTCATTTAATTTTATTCCATTTTTGTATCCAGGTTTTCGCCATGGGATTAGCTACTGACTTAGACCCCCGGGAAATTCCTGAAATAAAAAGTTTATTAATTATTAACAATTACTCTAATATACATATTGCCTTACTAATACAAGAAGGACGTAAGAAGCAAAGCTCGATGATACTAAGACATGATATAAGCTAACGAAAATAATAAAAGCTCAACTGCGGACGAGAAACTCTGAAAATATCAGAAACTGACGGTTTAATTAATTAAGTTGTGCCGGGGAGAGTAAATTTGGCTGTAGGTGCGAGATAGGTCGGGGCTCAAGATAGTAATTAACCAATTAATCAGGCCACATAAAATTCCCCTCCCCCAATTTAAGGAAACCGTTCGAAATTATTATAATATTTTACACCATATATTTTAAATGAGTATCTTAGGAGTTATCGCAAAAAATTAACGCGCGTGAAAATAAACTCGTATATAAAGAAATATTTTATTTTGGTTTTATGTTTATAGTATCTATATGATAAAATTCATTAAAATACTTCATGTAGAGTAGGCATTATGTTACATTTAAATCTAATTCACATATTCAATGCATCAAATGGATGCGATCCTACGACAGACAAAACATGTAGGCATAATGTGCCCAAAGTGCAGAGCTGGGGCGGGTCCCTAATACAATTTAAAAAAAAAATAATAAATTCCACTTATCGGTATGATCTTCATAGACCACAACCCCTGACCGCATTCTCATTAAATTGCCTCTAGATGAACAGAGAGTTGGCGAAAATATTACAGGAGGGTTTAAACGCCTGAAAATATTAATATCTGTTTAATGTTGGTTCGGAATAGTCAATCGCGAGAAAAAACAGATGATAATAAGAAAATCCGAAGGCTCGAACCCAACCTCTTCACATTACATTGGAACAAATTCACAAAGCTTCACATTCGACGAAATTTTGTCATTTGGACTAGACAAACACAGCTCATGTTGGTTTCGATATTGATTTCGTATTTTTATATTTTTCTAAAGAATCAATAATCAAGAATCAAGAAACAGAAGAGACAAAAATAAATTATGAGTATAACAAATGGGTTACATAACGTCAGAAAGAAACCTACCAATATTTCGGCTACGAATAGAGCAATGTAAGTTCACATATAGCTACGTTCTCTGTCAGTAATAACAGAGAACGTACTTCTCTTATTACATATAAAGCAAATAAATATAATAGTTAAGATCGAGTGTAAATAAATGTAAGTAAACAAAAAATTAATTTTATATTCATATATAATAACGGCAGAAGAACATAAAATAAAATCAAGACTTGAGTGAATTTTCGGTTAGATAATTGAATTTTTCATAATTATTTTCATACTGTTCATTATTCATTATTTTGTTGACTAGGGAAACCCTCGGAAAATGACGACATGAACAATGGATGACCAAGGTGTGAACAATTGTTAAAAACTCGTGTTCGTCCCACGATTATTCAATTAAGACTACAGCAAAAATAAGCATAACTTTTCATTGACTAATTTACATAAATTAAATTACAATGATATAAAAGGAACAAAGGAAGTTGATTTTTCGTCCACCAGCGAAGTATAAAAATAAGTGTTATTTCATAAGACAATTGAATTCAGACATACCAACTCATATGCTATTTATTTTAATTTTTTTAAATATATGTATACATAGGTCCAATAATACAAATATATCATAAGAAATTGATAAGAATAAAATAAACGGTTATACAATATTTATGTATTTATTTATCAAGCCTCTATAAAAGGATATATATATATATATTAGGAATCCTACAAATTATTCATTCAAAACTAAATAAGGAAAAAGAATTAATTCATGAATTTAAATGAGCTTCATCACACATAGTTTTTAAATAAAGGAAGTGGATATATAACCTGTATGATTAAACAATTTAATGATATAAAATTTATATTATCAAATGAAAATGGTAATAAAAAAGACACCTTTGAGATAAAATATCCGTTTAAGAATAAAAAGAGCCTTTTCGGTTTAAATTAAGGCAATAAACTAGAATTATAGATGACGTCTCGTTTATCAACTTAACCTTGGAGATTCCATATATATAGAGAACTATTAATTGATTAATTATTGAAACAAATAATTATTTATTATAACAAGCAGATTTTATTGTCATTTCTTTTAATGATAAAAACGCTTAAGAATGTTTCGCCTAAGAGGTAGCAGTGATTAATACTGTTTGTGGGGAACAACGTAGTTCGCCATCGCGTGGTGTACCCTGGATGATCCCAAGTGAACTACAATTCTTCTTCTTTTACCGTACCACAACCCAGAAGGGGAAGAATCGGCCCATTTCAGGGCCCAGCAGACGGTGCACGCCCTCATCAGGCTGAGATCGCGTAGTTTAAATATTATTTTTTAACGCAGGCGAGCTGAGGACAATTTTGATTGACTGCCAAATGGAAGTTTTCATAGTGGCAGAGACACTAGCCGTAACCGACGCAACTAAATTATATCAGATGGACAACTACACGATACACTCATTACCAAGAAGAAGACAATTGGCATCATGAATGATTGATGGTATAATCAAGGACTTACCAAAGAAGTTCAAAATCTTGGACTTTGACGAATAAGACAAGCTTGAGGCTATACAAATTGACTACTGGATTGATAAAAATCACATCCGAGTTATAGGAGCCTGTAACCCACCGAACAACTCTTTTAATGACGACAGGCTATTGATAGCAATACCATCGTTATAGAGGACTTTAACGCCCCGTCAACCAGATGGGGATACCAGAGAACATCAGTAGTGGGGAGAATCATGGAAAACTTTATTGACAACTCACCACTCAGCCCCTTAGTGATAGAACTCTGGCCACCTGGGAAAGACTGACCTAGTCTTATCACACGCTCACATTGTTGACCGTGTCAAAAACTGGTAGGGGACCCTTCCGGCTGCGGACACAGAATTCTCTCTCTGAGAGTGAGCCCAAAGCACCACCCTGAACACAGACAGAAATTGAGGACCTTTAAAAAGTGCAACTGGGAAGCCTACGCTGAAGACACTAACGAAAGGCTTAATGAAGAACTCATAGGGAACCCTTACAGGGGGGCCTCCGATAACACAAAGAAAAAACTGAGCACACTGCAAAACAATGCAAAACAACTCACTCGCGAGGCTGCAAAATCAACCCCCATCACAGCCTTACAAAGCCAAACCGGCATAGAGCCACTAGACACTCGCAGGGACAAGGCAACAGTGAAATTCTTTGAAAGAGCATTGAGGTCCAGTGATAACTTTTGGTAGAAATACAAAAATGCGAATCAAAGACTCAAGACCCAAACTACACCACTGCACAAAGTAGCAGAAATAAGAGCAAAATACGGCCTAGAAGAGCAAGAGCGAGAGCCTTTCAGAAGGACCGCATACATAAAAGAGAAGCCGGAAATAGCATCGTCCACCACAATACCGGGAATCAACCTAAGAAAGGCGGAAGTTCCCTCTTTCTAACTAAAGGCGCACATTGTCCCCATGATAACGACAGATATCCATCCGAAGAATGGATACACCTGTTCACAGACGGGTCAGCCATGTCCAAGGCAAGCGGAGCAGGATATTACTCGAAAGTAGTGCAAGCAGCCCTAGCGGTTGGGAGAAACGGCACCAATTTCGAAGGAGAAGTATGTTCCATCAGTGAAGCTGCTAAAGGGCCGCTCCCACTAGAAGTCTTGAAGAAAGTGGTCTTCTTGTCGGACTCAATATCCGCGATACAGGCAATCTGCTCACCAGAGCCACAAGAAGGAAAGGAAATAAACGTCTGCATTGAAAGACTATAGCAGCTACAACAAAGGACAGACATGGTACTGCAATAGGTGCCAGGACACTGCGATCTCTTGGGTAACGAAACGGCCGACAGTCGGGCCAGACAAGGATGTATCATGGAGCAGCCGACCCACCCGATCTCCTACCACAGTGCTTGTCGCAGCATTAACAGCACTTTCAGAGAATCGGCCAAAAGACCAAGAAGAAGAGCTGCAGAGGGAAAGCCCTGGGAGGGCATTGCAAAATCAAACATACCACGGGACCTTCCGAGAGGCCTAGAAATGGCAACTTTCCGAATGACAACTGGATATGACTTCCTTCAGAAGCACTTGCATCGAATTGGGGAGGTGGGCTCACCATTATGCCCCTTATGTTCTAATGCTGAAGGAACTGCAGAACACCTTACGACCTGCAGTTACGTCACTTGTGAGACAACGATGGAGGGACGAGCTTGTTTGTACTGGGCGGCACGGTGTCGGATGGCCGAAAGGCCTGTATTCACACTTATGTTGTATATGTAAAATTGCAAATAAAGTTGTTGTTGTATTGTTCAATGTGCAAGGCTTCTCTTCACTAACAGTGTTTAACTGAACTTATATCAAGACTAACAACATGTGTATACTCAGTTCTTATATCTTTGAAGCGAGGTCATAAGGGCTTAAGTCAAAAAAAGTGAATAATACAGAACCAGGAATGATCAGACAAGAAATCAATGTATGCTTCAAATAGAATTACTACTATATTGTTTTATAAAAATAAAATTACAAATAATATCAATAATTAGATTTTACATAATGTTTTGAAGTTAGCTGTTGCTCTCCTGAAAAATTCAAAATTTTGACTTAAGCTCTTATGACCGTGCATCAAAGATATAATGTAAAGGTGTTTATTTTATTTTTTTTAATAGGAAAAAAGAACAATTTTCATTTAAAATATATATCATTTTGAAACATTTTTCAATTAAGGCAGATAAAAATAAATTGTAAGTTCTGTTATATTTTTTCTTAATCATTCATATTTATAAAGTTGTAATTATTCTTTACATGCATCTCTTACTAACTACTCTTCATCACTTTTTCAGATTATTTGTGATCTTATGAAAATACCATAACACTGGTCCTCTAAGAAGAGGAAAGAAAATTAGAATAGATTTATAAAGGCTGTGAGAAATTAGTTGGGTTTCTACGTATCCGAGAAGGTATGGATAATTAGGGAATATAATGAATGCTGATTAGTATATATGTATATCTTTGCATTCTTCTATAAGCTTTATAGAAGGCTAAATTAATATAATAGAAAATGATTCACCATCTTACTTAATTGCTAAGTAACTAAGTGAAAAGCCGAAAAAAATATTTATTTATATATAAATATTTGAGTAATGTTCATAATGTTTTATTCAACAATTCGGTTGAAACAAATTTTGGTTTTATGTATTTTTGTAACATTCTTATTTGTTATAATCTTATTTTAGAAATAATTGTTATCAATATAAATATATATATATGTGCATAGGCAAAGGTATAAATTGCATTTCTATTTTTACATAGCGTTTTTGTATGATCCAGTAATTTTAGATATTTCATTATCATATGGTATACAAAGATGCTAAAATATTGATTAAAATTATTTTGAATGCCTTTATTACTAGAGTAATAAATCTATTTTCAGTAAACAACCATTAAGATAGGATGATTAAAAAAAAAAAATTAAACAAAGAGGCTTTCATAAATATTTACTTAGATAATCATAAGTAGGCTAACTGGAGTTGATATTGCCTTTAAATTCAGCCTCTAATTGTTGGATGAAAGAAATAAAGAAGACTAATACTGTTTGTAGCACAATCAAAGATTGAAAATAAATAGAGTGGTGCACCGAACACATATTTACATTACCAATCTATACGAATAATAATAATAATAATAATATTAATTTTATATATATATATATATATATATATTAATAATATTCGTGATGTATGTAGCTAATTACTGAGTCTTATGCTTCGGTTATCATGTTATGTCTGGACATGCTAGGTATTGTTCACTATATTAGTTTACTTCAATCTCTACAATTTTTTGTGGGGAGCAGGGAGTGAATAAAGGGTAAATGTAGGTATTAAAGCACCTTATATGTAGTTATTTTGCCTAACAAGGAAATAGCAAAATGTGTCCACTTCCGATTTTTACAAAACTAATTTGATTCTTCGTTGATAACAGTCGAAATTATTCTTATCAAACTGTTTCGTACAATATTTAGCTGTTTTGTACAGTAGCCCTAGGTGCTGAGGGGAAAAAAACATGATGAAACTGCTTTGTATATTTTACATAAAACCGTTGTTTTCGTTAGAGCCAATGCAAGGAAAAATATAAGCATAAAAACAAGAAATATTTCTTATAAAAAAGTTAGCAAAGAGTTTAATTTATTGTTCCTAAGAAATTGACAGCAGATTTCGGTTCTTCAAAACCAAATAATTAAGTTTGAGAACCCCCATCATAATCACAAGGGCAACCTCGGGAGAAAAACGAGAGAAAACAAACGGTGGGTTCAATCGAAAACAATATCTACAGCCCCGGCGAAGAAGTGGTTAAGTCGGATTCGGTCAAGAGAGTACTCCTTTCAGATAACCGGAATCGGACCATTCTCCCAGTTGTTGGATTGAAATTGAGTTGTAATATAAACAGTAACGCCTTTTCAATCCAATGCCTTACTTAGGCCCCTTATTCACCACGAAAATAACTCGACTCCGCTTACTTAAGTACAAGAAACTCATTTTAAAGAAAATTAGACTCAACGACTTATTCACCGGGGCTGCAGATATAATCAGTAATGAGGATTGGTCGAAAACCCCAATAATAAAATGAAAAATTTTGTGAAAACTGGGAAAAAGAATTGTTCACCAGAATGGAACTGGAGAAGGTTAGGTTTGCAGGTTGAATAAAAGCCGGAGTGGTTTTTAGGAGACACTCTAAGTTACACCCCTTTAACTTTAATTAAAATTATATTATAGAAACTGCATTAATAAATAAAAATGTACCAAAACTTAAAAAAGACACATAAAATAATATTTAGAATGCAATTGGAAAAATGCAAAAAAGCTATTTATCAAATATCTTAGAGAGAGGTTGCTGTATCTTATTGATCAGTTTAAACTTTTGATGTAAGAAATGTTGCATTTGATCTTCGTTGATGTGTTTTTATTTCGGTGTATATTTTAATTATCCCTGAATCGGCGAAACGTTGACTGATTAATTATTTTCCAGTATGTTAGAAAACACAAGGCTTTTTTTTTCTTTCTTTTTTTGAGTTTTCTAATTGGATTCTAGAGACTATATTAAGTTAACCCGGACTTAATATAGTCTATAGTCCATGCGGACGACTCTCGGGTGATGCAGCCCAGAAGGACTGGTTGCCACCGCTGTGGGCTGAATACTTATCTTGGGTGGGCTCAATACCTAGATTCATAGTTTAAGTCGTGACTAATATATTATATTATTTTTTTTATTGTAAATTGTATCGATTGTAAAATAACAGAACGTTATTTTCAAGCATCAATTATCTACTAAAATGAGTAAAATTTATGTTATTACGACATAAAAATAAGAAAAAAAATCTAGAGTGCCATCGCAAATAATTACAGTCTCGCGCGATTACGAAAAATATATCAATAATACATACCATAAAATTTATCAGAAATATCAGGACCTTTAGGCTAATTTGAAATATTCAATATTTTGATTTACTTTTTTTTTTTTTCTATAAACTTAAATGTTTCACAATATCTTTCTTTACATCGTAGCTAATGTTATACGTATATATATCTGTCTCACATAAAGTCAGACATAATATTTTAATCATAATTAGATGTAATTTATACATGAAAAATGCATTAGTCACTGTTGGTTTCAAGAGACGCAAATACTTAGTTTCGACCATTGCTTTCGGGGATATCCTTCCTACTCGACTTCTTCATTCACTAGATGGTTATTTCTCAGTTTCTCCCATAAGAACTGACTCATCAAAGGAAGCCGATGGTTCCTTCTTCAGAATCGGAAGGACGATCCCATCTAAATTAGCAGATAGCGCAAGATAGGAGCGGTATTAGGTTAAATGACTCGGACCACAGGTGAGGGAACACCTTGCGGGCAGCTGGGGAGGACCAGGAAGAACTCGACCGCAGCACCAGCTGACTAAGACAAAGGGTCAGGTGCTCCGCAGGTGCTTCGCCACATCATCCTCCACCTGCCCACATCATCCACTTTCCCCACTCGGTCGTAACTTGACGCAATAACTGGCCGTCTTATTCTTGTTATGTCCGTCGGACCAAGTTAAGATATGAGCTAATATCATTTGCATCCAAATTTATGTGTTAAGACTCCTCTTCGTCGGCTACGAATATATCTTCTCAATAGGACGGATAAAACGTCCTCTACTTAGTATAAATGGATGAACGACTAATCTCTGCAGATGGTCCGAACATTAAAGGAAAGAAAAAGCTGAAATGCCACCTGTTCGAGAGTCAATCTGAATGAACCCACAGACTATCTACCAATTAATACAAGTTTTTCGTTAGCCAACTCCAATACAAATTTTAACACAACTGGAAAGAAAATATTTTATTTTCCAAAAAATAACTACTACATATTTCATTAGCTAATTAAAATACATCTCATCAGGTGTGGTGAAAAAAAGAAGAGCTTGTTTCTCTAATAAGGCTAACAAAAGCAGTTACTGTCGTTTGGTTCAGTTTATTTTTTATTCCATAACTTTTTTATAAAATAACACCTGCATTTATGGCGTCTAATGTGGTACAAAATGTGGGCACAAACTAGGGCTTGAAAGCTATAACGTTACAAATTCTTATGGATACGAAAGCGTGATTGTGAAAATAAAGAAAGAGAGAGAGAGAAAGGAGAGAAAAAGGAACTAAGGAAAGGAGAAAAAGTAGGATATGTCTCTTTTACATGTTCTTTCGAGTCCTCATTGAATTCATTTGCCATAAAAATAAATTGTAATGCGTAGTTGTAAAATTACTGGTATAAAATATTATTCGTTGTTATCATGAATTATAAAAGTGGTTCCACGAACACAAAATCAAAATAAACGCCACAAAATCCAGCCATCAAAATTTACAACGATTATGTACCTTTTAAGAAGTATAAACGCTATCTTGGACCATACTTGGACCAAATACTTACAAAGAACATTCATAGAAATTTAAAAATACAAGGCCTGACAAGAAGGTACAAACAACTACCATCTGGAACACAGAGCTTCACTTGACTTGCCAAAATCTTGACAAATCTTTCTCGTTAAAATATCAATTTTCAATCAACTCGAATACATTTTATTTAAATATGCTACACGTTCACTAAAGAGGTGACCCCGACAAGGAACACAACAAATTAATCGGAAGTCTGTGAGTTCGGATCGAATATAAGTATTCCAAACTTTTGGAAAGCAGACCCAGAACTTTGGTTCTGCCAGGCTGAAGATAATTTCTCAATGTACAAGGTAACCGGCTCACCAATTAAATTTAAATTAATTCAAGCTAACCTCGACACTGAAACACTAAAAGATGTGGCAAACCGACTAATGTACACAGACGCAGAATCTGATAACCTTCGTATTTGGCGAATCCTAGTTGAGGAGCATCTGTCTCTTGGAGGGCGACCTCCTCAACTTCTGAACCAGTTAAAGAGACTCGTTCAATCTGTTGCGTACTATATGGTTGATGGTTGCGAAACACCGTTGGATGAATGGCAGAGGACGCCGAAGTTAATGAGCATAGCATTAACGAAGTTCGCACACAGAAAACTCATTCATCGCCGATTCGATCTTCACAAATATCGCAGCTTGAGAATATGGTTTAGCAGTCGAGTCTGGAAATCAAAGAAATGAAAAAACAAATGGCACAATGGCGACGAGACCAATCACCCTCACGACAACTTGAACGGAGCCGATCCAATAACGAAAACCAGATTGGGTGCCTATTTGGACAGTTGCATATTTGTTATAGAACTTTGGGATTCAGCAAAACACGTCCATATAAACAAGACACAAATATCACTATCAAAAATTATAATAAAAGTATAAAATGCCCCCTGGTTTTATTTTGAATCACACAACACTGAACCACAAGAATATCCCACAGGAAAATCGTATATTGGCAGTAAATGCATTTACTCGTCAACACATCACCTAATCCCTCTGGTTTCTTCTCTTACCCCTCTCCTTTGCCTGGACTTCCTATAAATGAACCCCAAATTGAAAAAAAAATAAGCCCATGCCTCAATATCCAATCACAACAATGAGAAGTAAAGAGTAAAGAAACCTACAAATTACGCGGGACCTAATGGTATCTGTCCCAACAAAATTATTTTTGTGACAAACAATCACAAGTTATCCGATGTATGATTTCCTGGGGAATAATGGTGGATTTATTTACTACTTTCATTACTGTAATGAATGCTCATTGGGATCATATTAAAGAAACTATAACTGAGACCGCGAGCGAATACTGCAAGATGGACAAGAAACCATCACGAAATATATGGTTTGATGAAGAATGTAAAGAGGCGATTCGAAAACGAAATGAGAAAAGATTAAAATACTTAAGTATGGGCACAAGAAATAACAAGAAAGAATACCAGGAAGCAAGAAGAGTAGCAAAGAAGATCTTGAAAGGGAAGAAAAGGAAAGCTTTATACAATAAGGTAAAAGATATCGAAAACTCAAGAAGAAGCAATGATACCAAACAATTTTTTAAAGAGGTGGAGTCGTGTAAAACCAGTTACTGCTCTAGAAGGAGCATGGTGAAAAATGAGGAGGCGCAACTACTGGTGCTGGAGACGGACGTCCATGTGAGGTGGAGGAATTATTTCAAAGGACTACTAAGCCAGACAGAGCAACAAATAAGTGATTTGGAATGTGACTCGTATGACAGCCAAGACGAAGCAGTACCACCGGATGGAGAGGATATAGAAGATATTGTTATGAAGCTGAGAAATAATAAGTCACCAGGATCCAGATGGTATCCCTGATGAGTTCCTGAAGGCAGCTGGCAATGCTCTAACTAAAGAGCTGCAGGAACTAATTGCTCAAATATGGGAAGAGGAACAGATCCCGAAAGACTGGAAAGAGTCTATTATAGTGCCTGTCTACAAGAAGAAAGGAGACTCTACAGAATGTAAAAATTGCAGAGGGATAAGCCTACTGAATACTGCCTATAAGATATTCCCGATAACTCTGTATAATCGCCTACTGCCCTATGTTGAGAGAAATATTGGGTTTTAGACCTAACAGATCTACTGTAGATCAGATTTTTTCCCCCAAACAGATGTGTGAAAAAATGAAGGAGTTCAACAATACATTGCGGATGCTATTCATAGATTTCAGGACGGCTTATGATACAATATCCAGGAATGAGCTTTTCAGAGCTATGAGCGAAATGCGTATTCCATCTAAGTTTGTGCGTTTGGTAATGAGCATGATGGAAACACAGTTTGCAGCGTAAGGGTAAATGGCTTAATCACAGAAAAAATTAAGATTAGTACAGGACTTAGGCAGGGAGACTTGCTGACTCCTCTACTATTCAATATTGTAATGCAAAGTGTCATAAAAAGGGCAGGATTACTGATGGAGGGAACCATATTTAACCGTAGTCTGGGTATTCTTGCATACGCTGATGACCCTATATTAGTAGGAAGATAGCAGATTATCTTAAAAGAAGCTTTTGAGAGGCTGGAAGTGGAAGCTGGAAAAATGGGGTTACAGGTGAATGAGGAGAAAACCAAGGTCACGGTGATAAAGAATAGTAAAGAAAACCGATTACCTCATAGCTACACGTTTGGAAGACACACTTTCCAACGAGTGTCAAGTTTCCAGTATTTAGGAAGCCGTATAAATGAGAATTTGGATGAGGAGGAGGAAATCAGAGCCAGGATAGTATTACGTAATAATCCATGTTTTGGGGTATCAAACCTCCTGAGAAGTAAGCTCCTTAGCCTAAAGTCCAAGCTGATGATATATAAAACCGTCATAAGGCCAGTAGCGACATACGCTGGTGAAACCCTCAGATTGAATAAAACCAGCGTGGAAAAGCTGAATAGATTCGAAAGGAGAGTTCTTCGGCAAATATTCGGCCCAGTTCGAGAAAACGACCAACTCTGGATCAGAAGGAACAAGGAGCTAAGTGAGTTATATGGAGACCTAATGATATCGAGCTTCATCAGGATTTAACGCATCAAGCGGCTAGATGGAAGGATGCCGTCTGTGAAGATCTGAGGCTGACCAAGGTCTCCATCACTCGAGCAGGCGATCGGGACGATTGGGGTAGAGCGGTTGAGCAGGCCAAGGACTTCTTTCTGTCGCGCCAATAATGTAATGTAAGTGCTGTGATGAACCCGGCCCTGAGACTAGGAAAAGAACTATTTATACGACCGAGTCAGAAATGAAACAGATGCAACGCCTTCTATGAAAACAAAAAATAATCTACTTTGTCAAAAGGTAAGCAGCCATTCGAGACATAAATAAACAGACCGTCAGCGATAAATTCCAAGGCATTTTGTGTAGTCAGAAGGTGTTTCTGATATAATTGTTGTGAAGAAGTACAGCTTTCAAACTCCTTTTTGATGAATCGATGAAAAGTCTCAATTCCTCTCGCTCATACATGATTTTGAACATTTCCAGGATTACAGGTACCTTATTTCAGAAAACTAAGTCACCCACTTGTGTAAAAAAAGGACAAAATTCTTTTCTTTAAATCGGTACTATGAAAATGAAACACCGGAGGCTAACAGATGTATTTCTTCAAGTCTAGACCCGAAAACTTCCGCTGAAATTTGTGACTTATCTAGGGGTGATGAAATATGTTCACTATTTTTTCCGTAATCTGCACAAAAAATACTGTTAAACCCACTAGTTAAATATGCTACAATGTTTTCATCGCAGACGTGTGTTATCGAATACGGCCAACGCCTCCCACACCGACTTCTTAGCCCTGGTAGTGTGCTGTGTTTACGCTTTCTAACTAAATGCCTTGTAATTTATCGCTGACGGTCTGTTTATTTATGTCTCCAATGGTTGGTTAGCTCTTTACCTTTTGGCAAAGTAGATTATTTTTTGTTTTCATAGAAAACTGTGTGCGTTGCATCTGTTTCATTTCTGACTCAGTCGTATAAATAGTTCTTTTCCTAGTCTCAGGGTTGGGTTCATCACAGCACTTCAATGAATGTAGTAAATAAATCCACCATTATTCCCCAGGAAATCATACATCGGATAACTTGTGATTGTTTGTGAGAAAAATAATTTTGTTGGGATAGATACCGTTAGGTCCCGCGTAATTTGTAGGTTTCTTTACTCTTTACTTCTCATTGTTGTGATTGCATATTGAGGCATGGGCTTATTTTTTTTCAAGTTGGGGTTCATTTATAGGAAGTCCAGGCAAAGGAGAAGGGTAAGAGAAGAAACCAGAGGGATTAGGTGATGTGTTGACGAGTAAAATGCATTTACTGCCAATATACGGTTTTACTGTGGGATTATTCTTGTGGTTCAGTGGTGTGTGATTCAAAATAAAACCAAGGGGCATTTTCTACATTCCTTATAATTTTGGATAGTGTTGTTTGTGTCTTGTTTATATGGACGTGTGTGTCTTTAATAAGAAGAAATGGAGGAGCAAATTCTATGAATTCATCACTATCTATTTCCATTTTTTATTTTGTTTGTGGCCTGATCACTGTTTTAATGCTAGATCTCCAAATTTCTGATGTTCGAAGGTTCTAATAGATTTAAGGCTATATTATATATTTCTATAAAATCGCTTCAAAATAAATAAAATCTATCTTGAATTAAATTTAAAAATTTTTATTTTAACATTTTAGGAATAAAAAATGAATAATATTTAATACCGCCATTTAACATTTAAAATAACAGAGTGCTGATTGTCAAATTCGATCTTGGTGGCTGTTACTTTCTACACCAGTTTTAGTTGAGTAATGGATAGCATTACTCAATGGTTCCAGGAAAACTTTATTGACTGCATCCCCCGACCATTTTCAACTTTTTTTTTTTTGCTAGTAGGTACTCCGTGTTAGAAAAATAAGATAGCATAGGTAATCAGGTATTGAAAATTTTAAGGCTTCTTTTTTAACGAAGCACGGATGAAAATTCTGTTTTAGTGACCGAAAATAACTTTACAACAGGTGATAATGCCGTCCTTCGGAACGGGTGTAAAATGGGAGCCACTGGCATGTACAGTGTTAGCTACTCGTTAAAGATCCTTGCCCGAGTTATACTCGGAGAGGCAAAATTTAGATCACTGTAGGAAAAATTAGATCAATTAGTCTTATATAGTATAATAAAGTTATGTTAAATGAAACAAACAAACAATCGTATTTAAAATGCATTTACTCCCTCATCTAATGATATGATTTGTTTAAAACATTTATCTTATCATGGTAAAGACCTCTATCCTAATTATACCGGGATAGGCAAAATTTAGGATAGGACTCCCAAAGTAGCATCATCCGATCAGCCATAGCAGCATAAAGAGACGTTAATATGAGCTGTGATACCGCTTAAGGACCACTGTTAATTTGATACAGTAAACATTCATCAAGGCAAAATGGGACATCGATTTGAATTAAAAATACTCAGAGATTAATATAGGCCTAATTGAATTACATGTTCACGAATATGACTCGCAAAGGAGGGATATGAACTGCACCTCCCCTATGCCTAGGACTCCTAGGGGAGAAGGAATCAATGCGATAACATGAAATATTCACGAGCTAACGATCCACCAACTTTCGACAAAAGAAAATAATGTATGATATGGTGATGGTAGCAATATCGGTTCTTAGCTTTCATTTTCCGGGCAAGCAGAACTCCATTCTTACGATAAGAGGCATGCACAATTCTTCGTTGCGAAATATAGTTGATTTTAATACTAAACACAACTATAAGAGCTGTTAACGCTCATTAAACGAGTTTCATTACTTTGTTTCCCTCTATATATCGTTATTATTAAAATTAAATAAATTAGTTCCATTAGTTTTTTATTCATCCTTAATTCTTTATTTTAGAATTAGTTTTGTTAATAATGAACGAGAGAAAATGTTAAAAATAATTGTAAATACAACTTATCATTATCATCAGCATTTATTATTACAGTTTATAGATAAATCAAAGTATAGCATTAATTCATATGTTGAAAAAACATGACCGCCGATTGTTTTTGTGACGACGGCCAGTCGCTTACAGTAATTGTTGATTTGGACTTCATTCAGTGAAGATCACTCATTACGAGTTCCTTTAGTGTAGACTTGGGCTTCACTCAGTGAACATTACTCATTACGAGTATTTTTGAAAGTTGCAATCACAGTGCCGAATTGAACTTCAGTCAATGTGGACCACTCTTTACAAGTTCTTTTGTGGCCAATTGTATAACAGTACTGTACATACTGTTCCCCCTTTATGAGCTCTGGAATTCTTCCAGTCATCATCATCTTTCTACTCATTGGGAGTATTCACGATCGCCGATCATATTGAGTTTATGCCGTCGGCCGCTCTGACGTAGTGCTTCTAATCTGGTATCTCTAATTAATACTAATAATTCTTGAAGAAAAGACGTCGGAGAGATTTTTTTTTAGCTGTCACTTATGGACCTATAAATCTATTATTGTTTTGTATTAAATTTAAATTAAGAGTTAATTAATTTCTTCATTTTTGAGTTATACATTTAAATTCTAATTAGTAAATATCAGGCATGTGTAGTAATTGTTCATTAGTAATAGTTTATTCATTGTTCTATATATTCATTAACCATATTTTTTTTGTTTTATCTATCTCCCGTTCATTAAAATTAATTTGTCGTTCATTTCAATATTTGTTGCTTTAATCTCTTTTTTTTTTACTAACAGCTTATAAATCTTTTTTTTTTTCATCCATAATTTTATTTACATCGTAAGTGCTCAAAATAGCCGGCATTTATTGACATGGGGTCAGAGATTTACACCTGTTGGTTTTATTTCCTTTATGGTGTCGCTCTCCCCAACAAGAGCAATGAATTCGCAACTTATATATCTAGAGCCACGGTTGATAAGTGATTAAGTAGATATCAGTAGAAAGCGGAATCGTGTTATTTTCTTAGTGAATAATACTGAGACAGGCATTGTCTTGAAAACGAGTTCTTGCTTATATCAACACTCCATTCCAAGCAAAAAAGTACGAGAATGACACGATTCCACTTTTCTCAATACGGTTAACTCCCTCTTGACAAATATCTTCTAACTTAACCGCTTATTCACCGGAACCACAGATATAATGTGCAGTAGATCTTTAAGAAATACAGACCCTCGAACTTAAAAGAAACACTTTATTAAGTGCATTTGCCCGTTTTCCCATATAATTAAACTAATTCAAATTGAAAACCTTAGATATCGCAAATATGAAGAAGCAGACTTATAACACTTTTAAAAATGGTATAATTTAATTATAAGTTCACAGCTCATATAATATAGTTCGAAATATACATCGAAACAATGCATGATTAAGACCGTACTGTTTTCAAACCAAGTTGGGCAAGGAGGTGATTTGGTCGAGATCAGACTCATTCATCAGGTTTATCTAGTTAGATCTAACCAAGTAAGAAAATAATGAAATTATTAAACTATCCCCTCACCCTTAATTAAATAGAATTAAATTATTAATTGCCTAATGATAGGTACTACTATGCAATTAATTCAACTCGGCCACAACTAACACCGTTAGCTAGAGCCGATCTGTGCGAGCTAAGGGCCCAGTAGGGGACACACAGACCGGGCTCTAGGCGACATGTGGCCTAGGCGACGAAGCCACATGGAAAGACATGTGGCACAACAGGTGCACTCCACTCCACTTCACTCCATTGACCACCTGACTTCGTATGACACGCTCTAAAAGCACTTCATTAGAATTCGCTAGAGAAGATATACGTGGGCATCTTGAAACAGCAAATATTTTATCAATTAACCATCCGTTCCTGCTTTATCAAAAATATATTTAACAAATAGTGGGGAAGACTCTTACAAAAGATGTCGAAAAATATAGATATATGGATATTTTTTGAATAATGTTATCGATACTAAAATTTGGGCACCTAACAATATGCATCTTCGCGAACACTCGACCATCAACTGTTCACGAAAATTCAAAATAAATTGGTCCAGAAACATTCACCAATAACAAACACAAAAAGAAGCACTCATTCCCTTAGTAAAGTCGTCCCAATGTTTTGGCTTTAAACATTATCTTGATTTAACGGTAGCTCTCCTATCGTATTATGTACCTCTCC
Organism: Troilus luridus; assembly: GCA_964056705.1. Classification (NCBI taxonomy): domain Eukaryota; kingdom Metazoa; phylum Arthropoda; class Insecta; order Hemiptera; family Pentatomidae; genus Troilus; species Troilus luridus. The sequence continues at coordinate 58,572,322 of OZ057412.1, read as the reverse complement.
TTCTTGACGGGCCTGTCATTTTTACTTGAACTATCCCGTGATCTTGGAACATCATAATATAATAATGTGTTCACGAATAGACCAAACGCATCAGATTTTTTACACAATGTGAAGAAAGCAATCGTACTTGGTGGCTCAAGTGCTCCATAGAGAATGTTTTTTTCTGTGAAAACACGTTGACCGTTTTCAAGATGTACTGCAAGATCATTGACGGAAGGTTCTCTTATTTATATGAGAAAACTAGGAAGAATATCTTCTTCGTTGCAGCTGATATATCTACCTATTTCAATGTGTGATATTTCAGGATTTTTATTTATATTTTGTACTTAAAAGATGGCCAAATCCCTCAATATCCATATAGTAACCTATATTTGCAAATGCATAATGGATTTTGCCGGAATGCAAAGTTCGATATAATTATAAGCTTTATAAGTTTCCGAAAGTGTGTTTCCAATTGTCAATTTCTTGAATTTGAAATTGGCATTGAGAATTTCACCACCATCAGCATTTCGGCGGCATTGAATATAAATTACTGAAAAATCTTAAGAAAAGTAATCGTAAACAAATCGAGTAATACTTAAATATTTTAATTCTCATTAATAAATGTTAAATAAAGGAAAGAATTATTTCTTTAGCTGTACATAATTTTTTGTGAATTATCACTACTCTATAGAAAGAGTAATCAGCACATGAAATGATAACAAAATTATAATGAAATGAAATTATTAGACATATTAATAAATAAGAAAAGCAACGGTTGTCAAATTTTAATCTTAGAACCACATTCGAAAATTTTAGTATCAAGCGAAATATGGTGCCATCTATTGGATGATTGTCTAACTGGGTAACAAAAGTTATGAAGTGTGTCGAAGCGCTGACTTACACTGCCCTCTATTCGAAAATTATGGAACTTACAAATACTTCCGGTAACAATGCTAAATTTGGAATAAACAAAATATTTACGTTAATTATTTAGATGAAATCTACATATACAAAATATGGAACATTAAATAAAAATCGGTAAAGTAGTTTTGGAGCTCATTGCAAATATATATAAATATATTTCACGTCCCATTTCAAGTGGATCAAACGTTTTTAACTTTTAAACGAAACAAAATTCAGAAAAACGATTCAGAAAAAAGTTGTAGTTATTCAGGCCTAGTTTGAAGAAATAAAAAAAAACATTTTTTGTTTTTTCACTTTAAATGGTCAATATCGACCTCCAAAAAATGTAGTTTCCTCTTGACCCCCATTTATTTTTATTTTTCAGTAATGTACAATACAATACATGGAAAAAATGTTCGTAACATTTTTCTCTATCTTTTACAGGTTAAGTAGAAAAAGCATTCAAAGTTCACTACTTTAGTATACCTCCTTTACGAGGAAACGTAATGTAGTATTAAGTTATTTTATTTAAGAGTTTTTAGTCGTAATAACTTACTAATCAAGGTATTTTGAATCTTTCAGAAAATGTCTGTATATTTAAAAACCTTAATTTTAATTTTAAAAAATTTCTGTAAAAACGTCGAAACAGATTTTCGAAAAATTAATTCAAGAAAAAAAATTGTAATTTTAAATCAAATAAATATAGATAACACGAATTAACAACTTTAGGACCTTAATCGTAAGAGCAAAAACTAATTATTTATAAGTTGGTTACCACAAGCAACTTATTAAATGTTGTAAAAACAAAATACTAACAACGAGCTATAAAAAAATTAAATTGCTTGAAACTAATATACATATATAGGACTGGTAAAATGTTAGATATATTAAGAAGTCAAATTTTAATAATGTTATGAAAACAACTTTTAAAAACTTACAATATCCTTACAACCATTTCAAGGAGAGGTTTTAAAAATTTCTACTGTATTAAAATAGAGCAATATAATCTTCTCTGTATCGTTCCAATTTTAGTATATGTACCGCCAAAGCGAGTACAAAAATTTCCATTGTATTAAATGGAAGGTGGCCATTTAAGTCCACCTACTAGATAATAGTATATTTTCATAATAGATAATAGTTTTTTTGTTTTATTTCACAGTTTATGTTATCTTTTCAAATGAACTTTTTTTTTAACATTAACTAGTTTTACGAATAAGATCATGAATTCAGATACAACTTTAACAGTGGTTCTCAAGGAATAAATAACTTTCTTTAACTCAACAATTAATGCAAAAGTGGTTAAATTATGAAAAATGTTCCTGTATATGTCATGTATCTAACTAACATTATAAAAACGAATCGGAAATTGCAGACATTCGTGAAGGCATTAACATAAATATTTGCTAAATATAGTATAATAAATTTCAATAAAATACTTTTTATTAAACTCTATATTTTAATATGATTTAGATTTACGGTAAAAACGTATAATTTTTCCGCGAATTTCTTTTTTGTCCACTCTCGTAGTAGCATGTAAGTCAGTGACACCTCATACCAGTTTTTGTAATAAAATAATAAAATAAAATAAATCCAAAATGGACGCATGACTGGAAAACCCAAGGGAACATAAAAAAATTAGCATGAAGGATTAAGCAATAAAAAAATATTAAAGGTATAGCCAATTAAATTCAAACTCGGGTTTCATTATTGAGTATTTTCATACTCGCTAATGAAACCGCTAGTTTCACTAATATATATAAATCCGAATTAGGAAATTTGAAAAAAAAAAAAACATTATTTTTCAAGCCTTACAACCTTCTCTTCTAGAACGATAGTAAGTGTAAAACAAAAGAATAATTTTCCACCAATGTCGAAATTTCTTGTTTTGTTTTAATTTAAATTCAGACTTTCTCTAAGAATTTCAAGTCTCGTAAGTAATCAGTGTCTTCATCCAAGTATGTCCGAGTGATTTCCAATACAAAATGTGAATGTAAGCAATACGAAAATCATACAATATTTAATAGCACAGACTCGTAAGGTTGATTTCCTCTACGTGTATTATTTTAAGGCATTTTGTTTATGGTATTACTGTGTGTTTGCGAACCAAATTAATTAAGACAGTTTGTACAATTAAATTTTGTTTAGTTAAAATTACCGAATAAACCTGTATTTGTTTGTGTGTCGAATGGAATGTTGATTATATATACAAAGTTTATACAAATATACAATGTTATACAAACAAATCGTCGCCACCTGATGAGCCCCATCACTAGACCCCAGATTCCGTAGTAACCAACAATATTCATCCATTTTAGATCATCTACCCTCTCTTAAAATGCGCCCGGGGCCGTAAAATAGATGTATATTATTATTATTGTCAATTATTCCCCATTAGGAGAGCGCTAGAACTTGAATCAATCACAGCTTCACTGCTTTTCCTCTCTTCCTTTCTTCCTAACGCTTTCCTTCCTCTGTCCACTTTTTCTATGCTGTTTCTTTACTTGAGTCATGTTCAATTTTCTTGTCCCTGGTCTTATTCCTGAATTGTTTTCTATTCTGAATTTCATCTTTGGAGATTTTAAATAATTCCATATCTTCTTATGTTTCTTTCATCCAATTAGGCTTTAATTTACTAGCATTGGCATTATTGAAAATTTTCTTAGTGAGTCTGCTCTTATCCATCCGACATAGATAATAGATGTATATATTTATATAAACCTTAAATAATCGCTTGCAGCTTTTCTGTTTTAGTTTACTCGTTATATCCAAGGGGATTGGGGAAAAAAAATGGTCCGGCTTAAAATCCATAAGACCAATTAAGATTTCTAATGACTTCGGACATAACGAGTAAGCAAATATGTCAGTAATTTGGGTAATTCCTTCTGCATTTGTTCAGAATTTAACAAAAAGAGATTTTGAATACATCCACAAATAATTCGGTAAAATGAATATAGATCAATGTATAAACTACTAAATGCCGACAATCTCATGGATGATTTGCTACTAACCTCTGGAATGATTAAAAAATGGGTATCTGCTCCGCAGGTTTCGAGTTGAGTTACAAGTTTTAACTGTTTATTCGTTCCATTTTTTATATTTTCCCAAAATACAAGTTGGGTATCGTGAGCTTTAGTATGGTAAAGAGGATCTAAGTATTGATGGAGTAGATTTCGGTACTCATTTCATCAGGAAATAATATTTTCAACTAAAATTTCGAAGTATAGATGATATATGTTCAGTAGCGCCCATATAATTATATTCAAACCTCCCGCTAGCCACGGCCGTTGTGGGGAGGCGATTATATATTCTAGTGGGCCTTGATAAGTTTTGGAGCTCCGGTAACAGCGCCGCTAAGCCACTCTTGTGCCGAATCCAGATAAATAAGGATGTCACTTCTGCCTTAGGATTCCTGCACTACCTTCCCGTCATCCCATGCCGCTGGCTCCGAAAGGAATCGCCCATGCCTCAGCGACGTTCACCATCGGACGACAACTCCTTTTCTGATCGCCGAACAACCAGAGAGTGTAAGAACTTCAAAAACTGTAAGAGGTCTTTCATTATCATTAACGTGCTGAGCAGCGGCTTTGATAAGACTTTGATTCCATGTGGTTTTATCGCTAATGTATAAACAGAATAATCCACTATTTCACCTGTGGAGAGGAAAGACTCTAGAAGTGTCAGTGAATGCGCCTAGTACGATTATCTCAGTTCGAGAGTAAGATTATAATAAATAATAACTCTTTTTTTCTCTTTCTGTATTCTTTAAGTATACCATTTATTTTCGATTAATGTTTATAGTAGTCATTAATAAACCATGTTTCCACATCTGGCCTTATCTATTAAATTCCCGACTCCCTTATAATACTATTTCTATTCAGTTTATATTTCAAATTTAAATCCAGTCGAATACCCGCCTGAACAATATATGTTTGTCGAAACGTTCATTTCCAGATGAAGTGATTACCGAAGTATGCAGATTTCCCATAATTAATTAGCAGATTTCATATTTTCAAGCTCGTAACTTGAATTTTTGAAAAATATTAAAAGGGAAACGAATGAAAAGTTAAAACTTGCAGAATAATTAGCAATCTATTCGGTTTTGAGGCACAACTTCAACTTTGAAGCAATTTTTAGGAAGTGACAAATTCTTCGATGAGAAAAGCTAAAATTTCCAATAAAATAGTTCGCTAATGCTGAGTTATTTCCTTCCATCTTGGGGCTCCAAACCCAATAAACTAATTTTGCTATAACACGGACCAAAGGCTAGGCAGGCCTCTTTAATAAATCAGCTGGATCAATGGACCGGCCTTCTCCATGTTCCTTCGGAATTTAATTATCGGATAGGTTCATTAGAACAGGTCGGAGGGGAAGTGTCTACTGGAGATAAAGGATTCCTAGCCTCATCTTATTTCATTATCCTGGACAAGGCTTCCACAACATGGCGTAATCAGACAATGATAACGTTCAATCCACGACCAGGTACTTATTTAATCAAAAAGGAAATGGTAGATGAGGCCTATCTTCGGAAAGTGGAATTGTTGAGGTGAGTTTAGTTTAGGACTGGGGGGTGAGAACGATCCGTCAGTTTACTCAAAATTGTTTAGGGGGAGAAAACTTTATGGGTAGAGTTGAAAGAATTAATTCCTCAAATAGTAAAAAACTTACAATATTTAAAAAAAACAACTAATTATTGTGGACAAGTTTTATAAATCCATCCTGGGACGACCTGTTGTCTAGTGGTTAGCATAACAAACTACTAAGCCAAAGATCGCGCTTTCGTAGCCCGGCAGGTGGCCCTTGGATTTTTAAAGGGAGCAAAAAATCGTGGGTTATACCATCCTTTAAACGGGGGTCCCGAGCCCGAACTTTGTCAAGTAATCCCCATCCTAATAAAATCTGGATAGGCAAAATTAAGAGCCCCCACTGTAGCATCGTCCGATTAGCCATAGCAGCATAAAGTGACGTTAAGTGAACCAACATACATAAATCCATTCTTCAACGGTTTCTCCGGGTTTCTTTGTCAACGTTTCGCTAAATATGCTCCTATCTTCCTCAGGATTTCGATCTACGTTGTAGGCCATCTTCAGGGCTGACAGAAGGCTGGAGCTACTGTGACACTTCTGTCAGCCCTGAAGATGGCCTACAACGTAGATCGAAACGTCGGTACATATAAATAAGTTTGTCTTCTTTAGTGATTTTTTTACTGGACCCCCAGACTATCTATATCCCACATTAGATCTTCCAGTCAACAATTTTCCTCTCAATCGCTACCAATAGGTAGTATCTTTACAGATGGTTGTCATTTACTTATTAATCGAATTAAATATTTTTCCCGGGTGTAAATATTTTTTTGTTAATGATCACAGAAAGTAGGCTTAAGTACGTAAACTAATGCAAATTACATCCCTGCTAAAAGGTTTTTGACTTAAGTTGTATTTGGATGCTGTATGGGTGAATTCAATATATCCCTAAGGGGTTTATTTGCCTTCTTGGAAGAAAAAAGTAATTGATGCAATAAATTTTAAGTAAGCCCGACAGCACTAGGGTACCAATCCTAGGACGGTAAGGTCATAAACGAAGGTAAAGCATTATCCAGTTTAGAAGAGCAGGTAAAAGCGGAAGACTTGCAAAAAAATGTAAAACCATTCAATCTATGCCTTCTTCCTAGAAACCCCCGTGAGAAGCACTAAACTTAACCATCTTAAACTAAACTGAAAAAATATTTTCTAACCGCTTATATTTAAATTTTAGAGTGTTTTTGATGTATATTATATTTGTTAATGAGATAAAAAAAAATTATATTATTTAAAACTGTGGTCATATCCCTGTGCTTACTAACTGATTGATCGAATATTTGCAAATTTTATAAATGTACTACATTTAATATTCAGTAAAATATTTGTTTACTTAAATTTAAAAAACTATAAAACTACAAAAACTTATTACATAATTACCATAAAATTACTATCGTTCAGATATTTACTAGTATTAAAAAATAGCATTATATTAGGGTGCAGTGGAAGATTCTTTGGATTTTGCATATAGAACGATGATTTTTAAATTATTTAATATAATTTTTGTTATACTTATTTCTGAGCATATTACATGTTTTATAGTCACCTAATATTGTATATTCTATCATTTTTCAAAAAAGTTAGTAATAAAAAAATTATTTTTTCAACAGAATATTTAATTTCTTTCAGGGCACATCTCAAAAAATCTCTTAATATTGCAGTCAGGCCTCTTGCCTTTGCTTAACATGGGAATGGGTTTTTTTTTAAGTTAACAAATAGTATGATTAATAATTATTCATAGTGAAAAATCTGAAAGGGTTTCAGAATGAAGAAAGGCCATAGAATGTTGGTGGAAGTTGGACAGAAGAAAGGTGCCAATAAACGTATGAAAGAATATTGGAGACATAAAAAACTCTAGCAGAGTGCAATAAAGTTGAAATGTGATCCGAAAATGATCAATACGAACAAAATATAATATATTAATAATTATTAATTGTACTATCTATTTGCAATTATAAAAGACGTCTAATAACATCCAGTAAACTGTAATGTAAATATATTCCAATCACATTTAAATTTAAAAAGCATTGCAAAATTAATTAAAAAAATTTAAAATGAAATATGCAAAAACCTTAATTGCAAAATAATATAAAAATATACTATCAGTATTGTAAATACATAAATTAATTATGTATCGTTCAACATTTTCCTCATAATGGTCAATATCTATCTATACATATTATAAAACAAAGTCCTCGGCACCATTTGTTCGCGGTAAACTCAATAACTACTACACGGATTTTCATGCGTTTTTCATCAATAGATAGAGTGATGCACCAGGAAGGTTTAGGTATATAATTAGTCGAGGTTTTGTGTAAATGTGTTGGAATATCGATGGGTTTCATCGAAGACGCTGCTTGCCTAATCCCGTGCAATTATCTAACGTCCAAAATAATAAATTGGTATGTAAAGAAATATTTGGTTTTGCTTGTATTTTTATAATTTCTATATAATAAAGTACATTAGCTGAGATGGGAAGAAAGAAAATCAAGACTCCCAAAGAAGCCTAACCAATGATATTAACGTAGTCCTTAGTGGCCGGTACGTGATAAAAAAAAAAAAAAATCATTAGACAGACAAATTATGTAGGCATAATATGCCTTATTACCCAAACAAAACTGGGGTGGATCGCTAGTTTACTATATATCTATAGTGAGACATGATTACACTACAAGAACAATTTAAAAAAATATATATATTTAGAACAATAATAATAGTTGACCTTATGAACTTGAGATAAAAATAAAATTGAGGTAGAAAAAAAGGATTTTGATATTTCGATTTTAAAAAAAAATTTTAAGAATGCACACAATAATTATAAAAATATAGATAATGGATTTATGTTTCATTCTTAGCCCTCATGATGGTCTAAAAACTAGGGAGTACAAATAAATAAGATTTACTAATTCCTTATTTTCATAAATTTATTTGTTGCACCCCCCTCCAACAAGGATAGGTCAAACATTTCCTCATAAATTCTTATTTATTTTCTTTCATCTCAATTAAAAATTTAAATTAAAAAATTTATTTTGAAAAAAAAAAATATAGAATACTATTCAAGCTAAATGTTGAAAAATTAAAAAAATAAATAAAATTGGAGATTAGAATTGCTATCGGAACAAACACTAGTACAAACATTACGTAGGTTATTACGATCACATGCACAATGACGCACGTAGGATACTCGGAAAGATTAATCGCATGCCAATTACACACACCTGCGACTTTATATTCGTAAAAGGTAATTGGACAAACCAAGAGTCAAGTTGCAGCAGTTAATTACCAGAGCTTGCCAACTAGGAGGAACAAAGCTGACACGGTCGCTTGTTGTTCCCGAAGCCGGAGAAACAAAGTTAGTGCTGCTGTTTCCACATTCTGCATACGCCCCAGCTAGCTCGAGGATATATTATGCAACGAAGCACTAAAACTTCTTAAAGGGAAGTTTATCCTCTCATTATTGACGAAGTAGCTCTTCCAGAGGAATTACGATGGTTTCACAGGATTAAACTTGTGAGCTAAGCTTTGTAACGCTCGAAATAGAAAGTCGATACGAACCAAAACCTTAATTATTACAATACAAATAAATAATTCCCAGTTACAACCAAACAATTTTCATGATATAAATAATAGTTTTAAAATAATAAAAACGTGTTACAATGAGAAGCAGAGCTAAAAGGTAGGGAATGATTTTCAATTTGTTTAAAAGAGGAATAAACTAATAAACAAATAAATTAATTTTGTTGTAAAAAGGCGTAGGGTGCTTGTGCATATCAAAATTCTCTATAACCCAAACCTAAAAATAAGGCTTTTTCCATTTGCTATAGAAGGACTTCTTAAATCACATTCAAGAAATAATAAATAAGAGCTGGATAAAATTCGAAATCGGGAGAGCTAGTGTAGATAGTACAAGTGATGAAAGAAGAAACAAAAATCCCCGTAAGGACGCAAAAGTTATTCGAGAACTAAATAATGAGAATTAAGATAGATATCCACTTCACTCTGAAGCAATTAAAGTGATCCATGATGAAGGAAAAAGATCTGGAGAAAACGGAGTATCACTAACTACTGTTTTCTGGAAGTTTTTCTGAGGAGGAAGATACGAGTATACCTGGATATAACTAGCAGGACAACTTTTCTCCAAAGTTGGATTTCTTTTACTCATCCTTTAAATCAGGATGAAGACTATCATCTTATAACAGAGTAAGTTTCTTTTTCTTTAAATTGGGAATTGAATGAATCAATGATCTTTGTTATCTTTTTAAACTATTTTCTTTACCATATTCCTTCATTCCCTTCTTCCTTTTTCTATATATGAGATAGTTCTTGGTAGTCCATTTTCTCCAGTTCTTCTTCCTTGATCATGGATCTCGTCCTCAATTGCTGCAGAGTATAACGGCTTTCTATCTCCATAGTCATTTCTTAGCTATCGGATCAATTATTGGTCTTTACTGCGATTAATTGTTTTAATTCGGCTGACTATGAACGCGTTTTCTTTTGTCGTTTTTAACCAATATTCGTTTACTACTTTTTAATTTTACTAGCTGCAAAAGCACGTTTTTTAGTTTTTGAAACTGTACTTTTTATGGAACTCTACCCCTTAACATGCGGCGCTACTTAAGCAGAATCTGTGTACTGCAAGGTAGAAGAATTGTTTGAATAAGAAAGAGAAAGAAAGAAAGACTATATAATTTTGCAAATTATTTTAAACTTCCCAGTTGATTCTACCAGCAGTCATAAGCTTGTTTCAAAGATTAAGTGACGTATGCCTTAGTACGGGGCACAGATTTAACATTTAGCATATGTTAAAATTGTTATAATTCCAATCGTTAATCTGGACCTGAATTTATAATGTTAGATTCATATCCAATGATGTGTCCTTTGAGGTTATGCAACAAATCTTTTAAAGATAAAAGCCGCAAGGTTGTCAATTTTCTGGTTTGTATCTCATCTAGCTTGGTCATCATTCCTCGGGATAAGAGAATGAATGAGAATATATGATTCATTCATTTTAAATGAGAGATAAGACTTATAGTGTGCGTTGCTTTGAGATAGGATATAAGCAAAGGTACTCTCTAAACACAAGATTAGAAGTACAACAATTTTTTTATTTATTTAGAATAGTATTTCCAAGATAACATTCAGTTGGTACTTCATTACTCAGTTGTTAACATTGATTTCAGGCAGTATATAAAGGCCATTTTCCTCAGCTCAATTTTATTCGATAATATACGAAGATAGAACATCTGAAGGGGATATAGCCCGAAGATCAAGGAAAGGAAGAGAGCTATTGGCATACTCAATTCTGTATGCTACAGATATATATAATAACCTCCTATATATAAAATATATTAAATAAAATATTTAACAGCACACTATGGGAACTGGAGGTAACCGTTATCATTTTTAGCGGTTTCTTCATAAAGATGTTATATACGTACATACATAAAAATAAAACATGTCTTTTTGCGTCCCCTTCCCATTCTTAAATTAATAGGGTGTAAAAAAAAATTACCGTTTTATCAAATTCCAGAGTTCAAAAGTCTGTACATATTTTAATGCTATTTATTATTTACCAACACTTAATAATCCCTATAGAGCATTCTCTAAGCTTGTTTACTAACACTGGACTTCTTCAAAAAAAGCCTTGGTTTAGTTATTTATTTCAAAGAAGAAACATGACTGTGTCCTACGAAATTCTAGTAATTTTAAGACATCACTGGAAAAATAATTTCACAGCCGCTGAAGCAACTCGTGAAATTATTAAATATGATAGGGAAGGTGTCCTTGATCAGCGCACTGCGCGGCGTTGGATTAAAAATTTTGCAGTGGAGATCTGACCTTGATGAGGTTCTGAAGGAAGCTGTTGAGTCAAATCCGTCCACAAATACTCGCGAACTTCCCAGAGATTGTGGTGTAACGAAATATACTGTTAGTTGACATCTTCTCTTCATGGGGAAGGTAAAACGGTCAATTTTTTTTATACACCCCATTATATAAAATGGGGTGTATAAAAATGGGAACTGGAGATAACCGTAATCATTTTTAGCGGTTTCTTCATATAGATGTTATATACGTAAATACATAAAAACAAAAACATGTCTTTTTGCGTTCCTTTCCTTTTCTTAAATTATTTTCTAAACATGCGAAAAGTGCTATGAGAGTTAACGTTACCAATAAACTATGGTTGATACGATAATTGAAATCTTGAAAACAAAAGAATATATATCATCAAATACGTCTCTATATGGTATTAGTTTTCAAATTTTCAGATTCATAGATTCAGTAACTGTTCTCATTATGTAGTTCCAATTATTGTATTTTATCACATAAGCTTTCTTATGTAAAATGAAAAAAAAAAATTGTGTTAATTCCTCATAAGTACAATAGCACTTACAATATACTTCGTATAGTAAATATTTTTCAATGTTATGGAGGATCTTTGAATGATTCCAGATATTTAGAAAACATGAAAATAGATTAATGATAACATAACCACTTGTTGGTTTAAGTTTGTTAAGTTTTGCAATTACGTTTTGTTCTCAAAAATATCTACATGCACTGGTAAACGATATTAGTGTTAATTTTGGCTGTAAATTTATGTACAATATCCAATAAATATTATATACATAAACGTCAGCTCTATTAAATATGCTGCAGATAAATAAATTTCCTATTAATAAAACTTATTTTATGGTTCCTTAATAACTTAGATTTACTTTTTTTAAATTATTAATTAATTATAATAATTGTTTTAGAATTAAAAGTATGAATTCGGAATCCAATAACTTTCATGAACACAAAAAAGGGAGCGACGGTAATTCGGTTTGGCATTATTATTTAGTTGCTAATCAAGGGCAATTAGCAAAATGTAAGAAATGCACAAACGAAATCAAATGTCAGGTTGGATCCACAAATGGCCTTTAAACCCGTTTGAAAACTCGACATAACATAAATTAAAAAACTAAAAGCGACGTAGCAGCAGATAATGAAAATGATGCGTCTTGTTCTAGTCAAAAGCTACCAAAAACATTAAATTATTATTTTCAAAATCAAAAGAAGGAACAGTTATGTGAAATCCTGGCTCGTATGGTTGCGCAAGATGGCCTACCATTTAGAATTTTCTCCTCTTCGGAGGATATAAGAACAGGGCCACATCCAAGAGGATTTAATGATCTACCAAAATCAGCTGCAACAATAAACAATAATTCATCTGCACTGAATATAGCAAGAAGATAAGAATAGAAGTTATTACAGAAATGTCTGATTTAAAATCGAAAGACAACCGATTTAGCTTAAAATTCGACGAATGGACTTCGGTTCGCAATCGGAGGAATTTAAACCTAAACGTACATTCTACTGGAGGATATATCCGGAAAATTGGACTAGCCCGTTTATATAGAAAAGTGCCAACGGAAAAATGTGTGGAGATTTTGAAAATAAAATTACAAGAATTTGATCTCAACTTAACAAATGACATTGTTTGTAAATCGACAGATGGTGCATCAGTTATGGTAAAACTCGGACATTTGATTGAAGTCGAACATCAGTTATTTTTTGCACATGGCATCCACCTAGCTGTTAGAGATGTCCTTTACAAAAGCAACTCCAGTTTAGTGACTGTTGATGCTGAAATTGAACCAATTGAATCCCAATCTAGCGATTGTGATAGTGATGTATATGATGACAATAACATAGAAACTGACAATGAAGAAGATAAAAAGATTACAGATGATGGTGTTGTCCTAGAGTTTGGATCTGTTGACACTGAAATAAATTTGAATTATGCTAATTTATCCCCGCCGGTTTAGTTGTGTTTGACATATATCTGTACTACCCCTAAATAATAACATAACCTATAGTAAGTAAATTTTAATTTTGTTTACATTTTTTTAAATAATACTAATACCGGTATTTTACCGGTATTCCCGGTTCTAAAAGCGAAAATACCGAAATACCGGTATCGAAATTTTTAACGGTATTGGATTCCCTAATTGCTGCGTTTGTGATTAAAAAAAAAAATATAGGTAACCTAGTTTTAGACAAATGCTAAGGATAATTTGGTTAAATATTTTATATTATTCCGAAAATGTTATTTACTATATTTACAATACATACCCAATATACTCTTTGAGCGGTTAAATTTATTCATTGGAGAATACCACAATGTGTAAGTTGATTTTGACCATGTACATATTTGTACATTTGACCATGGAAGAAGGGTGACTTCCAGGACTTTATTGTAAAATTGATTTTAAATCCTTTTTGACCTCAAGTGATGTTTTTACTTATGAATTTTAAATGATGTTACGAAGACACAAGAATTGAAAATGACAAATGAATTTGTCGACACGTATTTTTAATCCTTCGTTAATGTTTTAACAAGATTTATCTGACTGGAATAAAGGTTTTTTGATCATTAGTGAATTATATGATTTCAAAAGAAAGTCCAGTATATAAGAAAAAAGCTTATAAAGAAAATGTGTAAGTTGAATAAATTGAGTGTAAAACTTGGATAGCAGTTCTAATTTCTCAAAATGTTAGAAAATATAACCTTCATACAAGAATATTTCAATACCGGCATTACTTTTATAATAAAATAACAAATTAGACCTTGAAATTTGTTTTTGTAGTAAAAAACATGATTCACGGACCATGCGGGACAATAAACCCCAATTCGCTATCTATGAGTGATGGAGAATGTACAAAAAATACCCTAAACCATACTTGGACTACTTTCCAAAATGTTCCGAGCACACAAAAACGTAGAATACTTCAAATCAGTGAAATCCATTAAATATGTTTGTTAATATGTGAACAAAGGCAGTGAAATGGCTGTATTTACACAAATTACGGGAACCAAAAAATTTCACAGGCCTTAAGACTTGCGAGGAAACTCTGAAGTGATGGGAGGAGCTCTGCTCATACTCTCAGGAGATTTTCGACCAACAAGTGTCTCGTATCTCGTATCTCCGAGTGAACACCAGCAGACGAAATCAATGGATGCTTAAAAAAATCATATCTAAAAAATATATTCATTCAAAGGTTTATCCATCCATTTGATGGCTATTGTTTGACAAGCAGATAGTTTTTACATTTTTTTATAAATGGCAATGGGATTATTTTGTTTCATTTGCACATAACGAACTTGGTCTTAGATTATTAATTTTTTTTAATCGATAAAAATAACTGAGACTGTCGTAATTATTACTATTATGAATAATTGTTTGTTGACCGATTAAATCATATTTTCCTTATAGTAATTAATACTTAAAAAATGATAATTGTTAAACTTCTACAGGTAAACTTAAAAAGTTTATAAATGTAAATTTTTACAGATAAAAATATGTTAATAAAAACTTATTGAATGTTATCATACTTATTTCCATTATAAATGTCAACAGTAAAAGATATGAATGTTAGTTTTTCGATTTCTAATTTTCAATATCAATCACCACTTTTTAATTGTTTTTCAATTTCTCTTTTTTAAAATTATATATGCCCAAAACATAAGATTTCCAAAGAATGCAATGAAGAACTTCGTTGATGAGAAACTGATGTTTAAGAAAGGTTTCTTGTCAATATCACCTATATTAAAAATCTATATAACCTTTGATACTCAAATTCACAACTTATAGGTGATATATAATTTAATAAAAGAGAAATTGAAAAACAATTACAAAATGGAGATTGATATTGAAAATTAGAAATTGAAAAACTAACATTCATATATTTTACTGTTCACAATAATAAGGGAAATAAGTCTGCTAACATTCAATAAATTTTTATAAACATATTTTTATCTGTAAAAATTTAAATTTATAAACTTTTTAAGTTTACTTGCGTACGCCCATATACACATATATATAACTTCTCTTTTATGATCTTCTGGGTATTATTGGCGAGGAGGGATATCAATTTCACATCATATTCATATAGTTTATTATTCTACTCAGGGTGTTCCACTATTCTAACCATTTTTCTACATGTTCCCGAGGTAATGTTTGATGAAAAAAAAAAAAAAAAGACATCCTCCTTTTTACAGCAAGAAATGGTTCATTTGTAATACTGGTTTCTTTAGATCGCCATGAGAATGTTGGAGTGTTGGGGAAGCTGTTTGTAATTACAAAAAAATAGTATGTTCATTGTTGATATTTTGTTTTCAATTATTTTTTATTTTATTAGCAAATAAAGATTTGTAAATGACGCAATGAATTGTAAGTGAAGTAGCTGTAAACACCAGAAGGGATTTCTATTGTTCATATTAGTCAAAGTCGCTAATACCAGTGTTGGCTTCGATAGCGACCCGAAAGACTATTCAACAACACCACTGTTATGTTATCTTGGCCAGCGTACCGTAAGGACCTACCTTACAGCAGTCAATCACTATTGCTTTGATTTCCTTGGTGTCGATCTTTTAAATTACTCTGAAACTACAGATAGTTTACAAACCGGCATCGAATTCTTCGTCTACCGAAGGCAGCAGGGAACTTCTAATCGAGAAGCCCGCCTGAAGAGAAATAAATATTGACCCAGGGTATTATAGACATTTTTTATTCTTAATTACGCAATTAAATAATCACATTATGAGCACATTCAAAAATTATTATTTATTTACTTTCATATACAAATAATTTGGTTATTAGATCCATTGATTGCAGTCAACTGATATGTTAATATATTTTTCATTTCATGTATATTTTGATTTAATCTGCATATTTACTCTTTTTTTATACTGTACCAATTGAAATTTAATTACATTTGTACGAAACCAAAACGGTTTAAATTTTGTTTATTTTTAATTATCCATTTTAGCATGAAGGATGAAGGACCTTGGGTTCAGTATGCGATAGAGACTGTACATTTTATAAGCCAACAGTTCTTCAGGAAGGTGATTTGACCGAGAACGAGTCTTAAGAGTACCCGCTTTAAAAATACTAAATAAGATACAGATCTCAAGGTGTGATGAGGAAATCGCAATCACACACTATTGAGAAAGTCTCTGAATTTGTACATCTCGGACCCATGGGAACAGAATAGAGGATGGAATAAAACAAAGAGTCCTAGCGGCAAACCGTTGGTATTAAAGAATCAGAAGTGGTTCAGTTTATGAAACTCGTTAGGTTGACATGCGTCGGGCACGTTGCTCGGATGGCCGAGCATAGCCTCCCAACGAAAATAATTACAGAGGCGGTATTCGGAACACGACGCAGAGGAAGACCTCGGCTTCGATGGAGTGATGGTGTGGCTGGTGATGCTAGGTCCATGTTGGGCGTAGGACTTGGATGGCGGCGCCACAGGATCGAGACAATTGGTGGAAGCTGGTACAGGAGGCCAAGAAATCGAAATCGAAGGTGTAGAGCCGAATGAATGAATGAAAATAAGATACAAAAGGGTCTACAGTTCCCGTAGATTCCAGATATGTCTGTTAAGAAATTTAATAATTCATTCATACAGCGTCCTACATACTGATCAACACCGCTCTCAGAATACTTTGAAAGCGATTGGTCATGAGTGAGGACAGGAGCCTTCCATAATATAGAAGACAGTAAAAATAAAGACCTAACGCGGACCTGATAAAGTCCTGGAGATCTCTTTCTCGATAAAAGTATTGACTTGTGGATCTAAACAAATTCTTATGATAAATCTAAATTCTCTAATATCCAAACCTAAAAAATTAGGCTTTTTCCATTTGCTATAGCCGGACTTCTTAAATCACATTCAAGAAATAATAAATAGGAGGAATAATAAATAAGAGCTGGATAAAATTCGAAATTGGGAGAGATAGTGTATATAGTACAAGTGACTCAAAGAAGAAACAAAAATCCCCGTAAGGACGCAAAAGTTATTCGAGAACTAAATAATGAGAATTAAGATAGATATCCACTGCACTCTGAAGCAATTTAAGTGATCCATGATGAAGGAAAAAGATCTGGAGAAAACGGATTACCAAGAACTATCATATTTTTAATAGAAAGAAAGAAGGGATTGAAGTAATGTGGAAATATGCACTAAATATAAAACAGAAATGGAGTATTACCTTTCTTCCGTTTAGTATCTGTAAATTGAAGAAATCTATTTGACATATTTGTTTTCTGGAAGTTTTTCTGAGGAGGAAGATATAACTGGATATAATTTGCAGGTCAACTTTTCTCCAAAGTTAGATTTCTTTTACTCATCCTTTAAATCAGGATGAAGACTATTATCTTATAACAGAGAAAGTTTCTTTATTTTCTCAATGAATTGGGAATCGAATGAATCAATGACCTTTGTTTTGTTTTTTAAACTATTTTCTTTACCACATTCCTTAATTCTCATGGGACCATTCCCTTGTATCTTTTTCTAAATATGTGATAGTTCTTGGTTGTCCATTTTCTCTAGTTCTTCTTCCTTGATCATGGATCTTGTCCTCAATTCCTGCAGAGAATAGCGGCTTTCTATCTTCATAGTCATTTCTTAGCTCTCGGATCAATTATGGATCAATACTGGGTTTAATTGTTTTGGTTCTGCTGACTATGAGTGCGCTTTCTGTAATTGTTTCAAACTAATATTCGTCTTCTACTTTTTAATTTAAAAGCAGCTAAAGCACTTTTTTTAGGTGTTGAAACTGTACTTCTTTATGGAACTCTACTACTTAACAGGCTCCTTATGCAAAATCTCTATAATTTTACACATAGGATATGCGACTCTATGATTGTTTTGGGGTGAAATAAAAATATTGAAAAATCGGTAATCGGTAATATCAAGATCCTTATGATCCGAAGAGGCTGAGGCCTTCATTGATAGCCAGGTTTGATTCATAACCTCACGAGATGTTATAACATTCATGCAAGGCCACGTGGATTCGCGGCACTTCCTGCCTCATCCACTAATATTTCTATTAAAGATTAGCTATTTCGAGCTCGCAGTCGTGGTAAAACATGATGCATGACACTGAATAACAAGTAACTTCAACTAACTTTTGATTAACTCATTTAACTCTCCTCCGAACTTGAGGGCCCGATATTCACAATAAAACTGACCCTGTAGGTGAATATTTTCAAGTTTAATAAGACAATTTAACTTTAAAAATCTAAGTTTCGTTTATAGATTCTGTTTACTTACAATTAAAAATAATTTTTCTATAAACATGTACTAATGATATTTATAATAATAATAATGTAGCCTATAGTTAACCTTATTCTTATAAGACGTACGCCTCAATAGTTTATAAACAATTTGCTATTGTTTAAATTTTAAGATTTACTTCCGAAATTATGACTTGAGCCTAGAATTAGCAATGTTGAGAAGGGAAGGACAAAACGCCAAACCCTCCTTAAGGGCTGCCAGGGTACCGTTGGGCCTTCACAATAAGGCTACCTGCCTGAGAGTCGGCGCAATAAATATCTCATTGTTCCACTTCAATCAGGCTTAAGGGAGTTATTGTTTCACCATTACACCATACTCTGTGTTGATATAAAAAATAAGGAATTGAATGAGCAGGTGGGCGTAACAGCGGTATGAGGCTAATTTCTTTATTATTTATTTAATTGCTTAAAAATGATACATACTATTTGAACAAAGCATCCCCTTATCGCGATAGAGGAAAATTGACTGGGTTAACTATCATTTTCATCAATTGATATAAATCAAGTTACAGGGGAATTACTAACTGTTGTTACAGGGGAATTACTAACTGTTGTCAAACTTAAATATATTGTTTTATTTCTCTGAGGTTGCCAATCGTAATCTCAAATACAAAAAACGATTTCATTCCAATATTATTATTATTCATAATTCCTTCACAGCTCAAAGTTCATGTTGGAATTGAAATTTTGTCAAGGATTGAAACTTTGTAACGCCATGCCGCTATCGAATTCCCAACAGAATACAGCAATAAACATTATTGTTAATGCAGTCTTCATATTTTTTTATTTTCAGAAATAATAATCTAATTTATACAAGATGTCTAGATGAAATATATATATATTATTCCTTCAGTCAAAATGTATTTTTTTGTTTCCAGTTGATCGTTGCAAAAATAAGTGGAAGAACCTGCGGGATACCTTCGTGAAATCAATGAATAGGAAATTATTAAAACTATATTTTTTATTGTTTTAATTAAGTTCCATTTCCCAACGAGGCAAGGAAGTCGTTAAATATTTTAATCGAAGATTCACTTAACGAAACTTCGTGGGTAAGATCGTTTATTTCGTAAAATATATATTGTTATTCTGACTGAATAATATTTCAAATCATTCATCAGTCGAGATTCTACTAAACACTTGTTGCTTACTTTCAACAGAACGAACAGGACCCGATGGACCTGACCAAAAGGGAGAGGTTAGAAGATGACTTAAGTAATAACCTCCTTCAGCGTGTAGAGACTGCCATGGAGGACACACCCCCTTCAAGGCAACCTAACAAGAAGAGGAAGCGTAAGGATTCGATGAGAAACATGGTTCCGCAAAGCTTACACTTCTTGGACAATGGCGAAGCATCTTACGAACCAGTAATTACATAAAATTCACTAGTCTTAAGATTTCAGTTTAAATATAGCTGTATGGAATATAGCAGTGCCCCCCCTATGGGAAAAAATAAAAACAAATTTAGTTATGTTAGCAAAGTAATCATAAAAGTTAATTTTTCACCAATGAAAAAAAAAATAAACAAATAAAATTACAAAAGGAAAAATCACGCTGTTTAATTTTGAAGAAAGATCCTTAATTATCATTATTTATGAAAATTCGGAAAAAAATATAATTGTATAAATAAATATCACAGTAATAAATTCTATAAACAACATAAAAATATTAATAAGTACAGTGGAGGGACAGTTGAAATGACATGTTACTTAGTAGGCCAATATAAAAACTGGAAATTGAAATTGAAAATGAACATAAAATGGTAAAAATATATAATTTTTAACAAACATAAGTATGGCTTCAGAAAAAGGAATAAAAAGTATTACATAGAACAAATTTGATTGAAATACGTTATAACCATTTAGTTCATTTTCTCGCTGAAAGTTTGGAATTAAGGATTTTTAAATACTTCAGAATTATTGATTGGGATACTATACCATTAAAATTTTTATCTCTAATATAAAAATCAGCAATGACTATCATTTGACTATATAGCTAAGCTATTCAATAATTTCTGGTCAATTTATACTTTTTTTTATGATGGATTGAATTGGTCAGGGGTGCAGTCAATGATAACGCAAAAATAAGAAGAACTTATTTTTTAATAGTGCCAAAGTTTCGCCCTAGGTCATCTTCAGGGCTAAGAAAGAAACAGAAAATAACTATTACAAAAACGTTGGCACTATAAAGTTCTTATTTTTGTGTTATCATTGGCTGCACCACCCGACCAATTCAATCCATCGTTAGAATTATCCAGTCAACTATTTTCCACTCAAATATATATTTTTTTTCGATTGGATAATGATCCTAATGTACTCGTATGTACATCAAAATTTTATTTAAATTTAATTTTTTTTAAATCTTTCAAATTTTCAAATTCTTCATTCGATCAGTATCACAATGGAGGAGTAGATTTTAATCATCTAATAAAATAACAAATAATAAACTACTTTTTAGTTTAAATCTACTCAGTGAGATAGTTTCTTAATATTTCTCTAGTAACATTCATTATTAATTTGGGGGAAATAATACGATTTTCATTGATCTATATTTTAATGGTTCTATCTTCCAATCTATATATATATTTAAATTACTTGCTAACTTATTTTCTTCCATCTTTATCGAAGCAACAACACTGTTTTAACCATAATATATCTAGAATTAAATTGTTTGTCATGTAATGAATTAACTTGAAATAAAACTGTACCACAATTATGAATTATATTTCAGGTTGAAAGCAATACGACAGCGTGGACTTTTATTTCTTAGGACGAGCCTCCTCAGTCAAGGGAATGCAACCTTTAAACCAAATATTTCTTAAATGGGCCATATCTAATTTAGTATTCGATATGGATAACACAGAATTGGAGGCTAATGCTTCATCGTCCTCAAAAGAGGGTTGATTAATTTTTAATTTATGTTTTAATTAACTTTAACATGAATATATTTTATTATTTGTTATGTTTTGTAGCAGCAATTCATTCAAAAACAACAAAGATATAGTTAGTATGCTTTAATACCATGACCTAACTTGTTAAGCACAAATATTTAAAATGCAGGGTTAAAATCAAATATTTGTAATGCAATGCCATAATAGTTATATACAGTCTTTAAGAGTAAATAAGGAATTATAGATCTCCTTTTATTTTGTTTTCTACCTTATACAATTATGTGTTATGATTATTTTTAAGCATTGTTCCTAAATTTATATATTATTATTATAGAGCCATGTGATATAAAACAATATTTACATTTTATTTTAAAAAGTCTGACTTCTTTTATAGTTCTTACAATACACTACTATATTTACAATACATAGCCTATATACTCTTTGTGGGGTTAAATTTATTTATTGGAAGACACCATAATGTCTAAGAATAAATTGAGGGGTAAAACTTGGATAACAGTTTTAAAAGTGTCAAAATGTTAGAAAATATAATCTTCATCTAAGATTATTTCAATAACGACATTATTTTTATAATAAAATAACAAATTAGACCTTCAAATTTGTTTTTTGTAGTAAAAAATATGATTCGCGGGCCATTAAACCCCAATTCGCCAATTTATGAGTAATGGAAAACTTACAAAAAAATACCCTAAACCATACTTGACGACATACAAACCGGAGATGATGGTTATCCCAAATAAAGAAGACGATCACCCAAAAGAGGTGGCTTCACAGCAAACATAATAGTATTATAATAATACAGCAAAAATACGAATACGCGACAAACGGGAAATAGATAATCAATGGGTAGTACCATATAACTAGAGACGCTGATTTATAGCATTAACGATATTTTCGCGAATTAAAGCGATAAATGGTGTTGTTAACAATACGTTAAAACGCGAAATAGCACCGATTTTTACGACAAAACCTAACAACTTGCGAACATTTCAATAATGCGAGCAAAAGTACAAATTTCTGACTTCTTTTATAGTTCTTTTTATATATTTATATTGTTTTTATGTATTTTTTTCATAGTCTTGTTTACTTCTGATACAATCGAGGACAAGTAAACTGGAAAATTAAATAATTTTAAGAAAATATCTCATTTTACTAACAAATTGGTGTATTTAAAAAAACAACTAAGATATAGTTAGTATGATGATTAAATACCATGACCTAACTTGTTAAGCACAAATATTTAAAATGCAGGGTTAAAATCAAATATTTGTAATGCAATGCCATAATAGTTATATACAGTCTTTAAGAGTAAATAAGGAATTATAGATCTCCTTTTATTTTGTTTTCTACCTTATACAATTATGTGTTATGATTATTTTTAAGCATTGTTCCTAAATTTATATATTATTATTATAGAGCCATGTGATATAAAACAATATTTACATTTTATTTTAAAAAGTCTGACTTCTTTTATAGTTCTTACAATACACTACTATATTTACAATACATAGCCTATATACTCTTTGTGGGGTTAAATTTATTTATTGGAAGACACCATAATGTCTAAGAATAAATTGAGGGGTAAAACTTGGATAACAGTTTTAAAAGTGTCAAAATGTTAGAAAATATAATCTTCATCTAAGATTATTTCAATAACGACATTATTTTTATAATAAAATAACAAATTAGACCTTCAAATTTGTTTTTTGTAGTAAAAAATATGATTCGCGGGCCATTAAACCCCAATTCGCCAATTTATGAGTAATGGAAAACTTACAAAAAAATACCCTAAACCATACTTGACGACATACAAACCGGAGATGATGGTTATCCCAAATAAAGAAGACGATCACCCAAAAGAGGTGGCTTCACAGCAAACATAATAGTATTATAATAATACAGCAAAAATACGAATACGCGACAAACGGGAAATAGATAATCAATGGGTAGTACCATATAACTAGAGACGCTGATTTATAGCATTAACGATATTTTCGCGAATTAAAGCGATAAATGGTGTTGTTAACAATACGTTAAAACGCGAAATAGCACCGATTTTTACGACAAAACCTAACAACTTGCGAACATTTCAATAATGCGAGCAAAAGTACAAATTTCTGACTTCTTTTATAGTTCTTTTTATATATTTATATTGTTTTTATGTATTTTTTTCATAGTCTTGTTTACTTCTGATACAATCGAGGACAAGTAAACTGGAAAATTAAATAATTTTAAGAAAATATCTCATTTTACTAACAAATTGGTGTATTTAAAAAAACAACTAAGATATAGTTAGTATGATGATTAAATACCATGACCTAACTTGTTAAGCACAAATATTTAAAATGCAGGGTTAAAATCAAATATTTGTAATGCAATGCCATAATAGTTATATACAGTCTTTAAGAGTAAATAAGGAATTATAGATCTCCTTTTATTTTGTTTTCTACCTTATACAATTATGTGTTATGATTATTTTTAAGCATTGTTCCTAAATTTATATATTATTATTATAGAGCCATGTGATATAAAACAATATTTACATTTTATTTTAAAAAGTCTGACTTCTTTTATAGTTCTTACAATACACTACTATATTTACAATACATAGCCTATATACTCTTTGTGGGGTTAAATTTATTTATTGGAAGACACCATAATGTCTAAGAATAAATTGAGGGGTAAAACTTGGATAACAGTTTTAAAAGTGTCAAAATGTTAGAAAATATAATCTTCATCTAAGATTATTTCAATAACGACATTATTTTTATAATAAAATAACAAATTAGACCTTCAAATTTGTTTTTTGTAGTAAAAAATATGATTCGCGGGCCATTAAACCCCAATTCGCCAATTTATGAGTAATGGAAAACTTACAAAAAAATACCCTAAACCATACTTGACGACATACAAACCGGAGATGATGGTTATCCCAAATAAAGAAGACGATCACCCAAAAGAGGTGGCTTCACAGCAAACATAATAGTATTATAATAATACAGCAAAAATACGAATACGCGACAAACGGGAAATAGATAATCAATGGGTAGTACCATATAACTAGAGACGCTGATTTATAGCATTAACGATATTTTCGCGAATTAAAGCGATAAATGGTGTTGTTAACAATACGTTAAAACGCGAAATAGCACCGATTTTTACGACAAAACCTAACAACTTGCGAACATTTCAATAATGCGAGCAAAAGTACAAATTTCTGACTTCTTTTATAGTTCTTTTTATATATTTATATTGTTTTTATGTATTTTTTTCATAGTCTTGTTTACTTCTGATACAATCGAGGACAAGTAAACTGGAAAATTAAATAATTTTAAGAAAATATCTCATTTTACTAACAAATTGGTGTATTTAAAAAAACAACTAAGATATAGTTAGTATGATGATTAAATACCATGACCTAACTTGTTAAGCACAAATATTTAAAATGCAGGGTTAAAATCAAATATTTGTAATGCAATGCCATAATAGTTATATACAGTCTTTAAGAGTAAATAAGGAATTATAGATCTCCTTTTATTTTGTTTTCTACCTTATACAATTATGTGTTATGATTATTTTTAAGCATTGTTCCTAAATTTATATATTATTATTATAGAGCCATGTGATATAAAACAATATTTACATTTTATTTTAAAAAGTCTGACTTCTTTTATAGTTCTTACAATACACTACTATATTTACAATACATAGCCTATATACTCTTTGTGGGGTTAAATTTATTTATTGGAAGACACCATAATGTCTAAGAATAAATTGAGGGGTAAAACTTGGATAACAGTTTTAAAAGTGTCAAAATGTTAGAAAATATAATCTTCATCTAAGATTATTTCAATAACGACATTATTTTTATAATAAAATAACAAATTAGACCTTCAAATTTGTTTTTTGTAGTAAAAAATATGATTCGCGGGCCATTAAACCCCAATTCGCCAATTTATGAGTAATGGAAAACTTACAAAAAAATACCCTAAACCATACTTGACGACATACAAACCGGAGATGATGGTTATCCCAAATAAAGAAGACGATCACCCAAAAGAGGTGGCTTCACAGCAAACATAATAGTATTATAATAATACAGCAAAAATACGAATACGCGACAAACGGGAAATAGATAATCAATGGGTAGTACCATATAACTAGAGACGCTGATTTATAGCATTAACGATATTTTCGCGAATTAAAGCGATAAATGGTGTTGTTAACAATACGTTAAAACGCGAAATAGCACCGATTTTTACGACAAAACCTAACAACTTGCGAACATTTCAATAATGCGAGCAAAAGTACAAATTTCTGACTTCTTTTATAGTTCTTTTTATATATTTATATTGTTTTTATGTATTTTTTTCATAGTCTTGTTTACTTCTGATACAATCGAGGACAAGTAAACTGGAAAATTAAATAATTTTAAGAAAATATCTCATTTTACTAACAAATTGGTGTATTTAAAAAAACAACTAAGATATAGTTAGTATGATGATTAAATACCATGACCTAACTTGTTAAGCACAAATATTTAAAATGCAGGGTTAAAATCAAATATTTGTAATGCAATGCCATAATAGTTATATACAGTCTTTAAGAGTAAATAAGGAATTATAGATCTCCTTTTATTTTGTTTTCTACCTTATACAATTATGTGTTATGATTATTTTTAAGCATTGTTCCTAAATTTATATATTATTATTATAGAGCCATGTGATATAAAACAATATTTACATTTTATTTTAAAAAGTCTGACTTCTTTTATAGTTCTTACAATACACTACTATATTTACAATACATAGCCTATATACTCTTTGTGGGGTTAAATTTATTTATTGGAAGACACCATAATGTCTAAGAATAAATTGAGGGGTAAAACTTGGATAACAGTTTTAAAAGTGTCAAAATGTTAGAAAATATAATCTTCATCTAAGATTATTTCAATAACGACATTATTTTTATAATAAAATAACAAATTAGACCTTCAAATTTGTTTTTTGTAGTAAAAAATATGATTCGCGGGCCATTAAACCCCAATTCGCCAATTTATGAGTAATGGAAAACTTACAAAAAAATACCCTAAACCATACTTGACGACATACAAACCGGAGATGATGGTTATCCCAAATAAAGAAGACGATCACCCAAAAGAGGTGGCTTCACAGCAAACATAATAGTATTATAATAATACAGCAAAAATACGAATACGCGACAAACGGGAAATAGATAATCAATGGGTAGTACCATATAACTAGAGACGCTGATTTATAGCATTAACGATATTTTCGCGAATTAAAGCGATAAATGGTGTTGTTAACAATACGTTAAAACGCGAAATAGCACCGATTTTTACGACAAAACCTAACAACTTGCGAACATTTCAATAATGCGAGCAAAAGTACAAATTTCTGACTTCTTTTATAGTTCTTTTTATATATTTATATTGTTTTTATGTATTTTTTTCATAGTCTTGTTTACTTCTGATACAATCGAGGACAAGTAAACTGGAAAATTAAATAATTTTAAGAAAATATCTCATTTTACTAACAAATTGGTGTATTTAAAAAAACAACTAAGATATAGTTAGTATGATGATTAAATACCATGACCTAACTTGTTAAGCACAAATATTTAAAATGCAGGGTTAAAATCAAATATTTGTAATGCAATGCCATAATAGTTATATACAGTCTTTAAGAGTAAATAAGGAATTATAGATCTCCTTTTATTTTGTTTTCTACCTTATACAATTATGTGTTATGATTATTTTTAAGCATTGTTCCTAAATTTATATATTATTATTATAGAGCCATGTGATATAAAACAATATTTACATTTTATTTTAAAAAGTCTGACTTCTTTTATAGTTCTTACAATACACTACTATATTTACAATACATAGCCTATATACTCTTTGTGGGGTTAAATTTATTTATTGGAAGACACCATAATGTCTAAGAATAAATTGAGGGGTAAAACTTGGATAACAGTTTTAAAAGTGTCAAAATGTTAGAAAATATAATCTTCATCTAAGATTATTTCAATAACGACATTATTTTTATAATAAAATAACAAATTAGACCTTCAAATTTGTTTTTTGTAGTAAAAAATATGATTCGCGGGCCATTAAACCCCAATTCGCCAATTTATGAGTAATGGAAAACTTACAAAAAAATACCCTAAACCATACTTGACGACATACAAACCGGAGATGATGGTTATCCCAAATAAAGAAGACGATCACCCAAAAGAGGTGGCTTCACAGCAAACATAATAGTATTATAATAATACAGCAAAAATACGAATACGCGACAAACGGGAAATAGATAATCAATGGGTAGTACCATATAACTAGAGACGCTGATTTATAGCATTAACGATATTTTCGCGAATTAAAGCGATAAATGGTGTTGTTAACAATACGTTAAAACGCGAAATAGCACCGATTTTTACGACAAAACCTAACAACTTGCGAACATTTCAATAATGCGAGCAAAAGTACAAATTTCTGACTTCTTTTATAGTTCTTTTTATATATTTATATTGTTTTTATGTATTTTTTTCATAGTCTTGTTTACTTCTGATACAATCGAGGACAAGTAAACTGGAAAATTAAATAATTTTAAGAAAATATCTCATTTTACTAACAAATTGGTGTATTTAAAAAAACAACTAAGATATAGTTAGTATGATGATTAAATACCATGACCTAACTTGTTAAGCACAAATATTTAAAATGCAGGGTTAAAATCAAATATTTGTAATGCAATGCCATAATAGTTATATACAGTCTTTAAGAGTAAATAAGGAATTATAGATCTCCTTTTATTTTGTTTTCTACCTTATACAATTATGTGTTATGATTATTTTTAAGCATTGTTCCTAAATTTATATATTATTATTATAGAGCCATGTGATATAAAACAATATTTACATTTTATTTTAAAAAGTCTGACTTCTTTTATAGTTCTTACAATACACTACTATATTTACAATACATAGCCTATATACTCTTTGTGGGGTTAAATTTATTTATTGGAAGACACCATAATGTCTAAGAATAAATTGAGGGGTAAAACTTGGATAACAGTTTTAAAAGTGTCAAAATGTTAGAAAATATAATCTTCATCTAAGATTATTTCAATAACGACATTATTTTTATAATAAAATAACAAATTAGACCTTCAAATTTGTTTTTTGTAGTAAAAAATATGATTCGCGGGCCATTAAACCCCAATTCGCCAATTTATGAGTAATGGAAAACTTACAAAAAAATACCCTAAACCATACTTGACGACATACAAACCGGAGATGATGGTTATCCCAAATAAAGAAGACGATCACCCAAAAGAGGTGGCTTCACAGCAAACATAATAGTATTATAATAATACAGCAAAAATACGAATACGCGACAAACGGGAAATAGATAATCAATGGGTAGTACCATATAACTAGAGACGCTGATTTATAGCATTAACGATATTTTCGCGAATTAAAGCGATAAATGGTGTTGTTAACAATACGTTAAAACGCGAAATAGCACCGATTTTTACGACAAAACCTAACAACTTGCGAACATTTCAATAATGCGAGCAAAAGTACAAATTTCTGACTTCTTTTATAGTTCTTTTTATATATTTATATTGTTTTTATGTATTTTTTTCATAGTCTTGTTTACTTCTGATACAATCGAGGACAAGTAAACTGGAAAATTAAATAATTTTAAGAAAATATCTCATTTTACTAACAAATTGGTGTATTTAAAAAAACAACTAAGATATAGTTAGTATGATGATTAAATACCATGACCTAACTTGTTAAGCACAAATATTTAAAATGCAGGGTTAAAATCAAATATTTGTAATGCAATGCCATAATAGTTATATACAGTCTTTAAGAGTAAATAAGGAATTATAGATCTCCTTTTATTTTGTTTTCTACCTTATACAATTATGTGTTATGATTATTTTTAAGCATTGTTCCTAAATTTATATATTATTATTATAGAGCCATGTGATATAAAACAATGATATATTTACAATACATAGCCTATATATTCTTTGTGGGGTTAAATTTATTTATTGCAAGACACCATAATGTCTAAGAATAAATTGAGGGGTAAAACTTGGATAACAGTTTTAAAAGTGTCAAAATGTTAGAAAATATAATCTTCATCTAAGATTATTTCAATAACGACATTATTTTTATAATAAAATAACAAATTAGACCTTCAAATTTGTTTTTTGTAGTAAAAAATATGATTCGCGGGCCATTAAACCCCAATTCGCCAATTTATGAGTAATGGAAAGCTTACAAAAAAATACCCTAAACCATACTTGACGACATACAAACCGGAGATGATGGTTATCCCAAATAAAGAAGACGATCACCCAAAAGAGGTGGCTTCACAGCAAATATAATACTATTATAATAATACAGCAAAAATACGAATACGCGACAAACGGGAAATAGATAATCAATGGGTAGTACCATATAACTAGAGACACTGATTTATAGCATTAACGATATTTTCGCGAATTAAAGCGATAAATGGTGTTGTTAACAATACGTTAAAACGCGAAATAGCACCGATTTTTACGACAAAACCTAACAACTTGCGAACATTTCAATAATGCGAGCAAAAGTACAAATTTCTGACTTCTTTTATAGTTCTTTTTATATATTTATATTGTTTTTATGTATTTTTTTCATAGTCTTGTTTACTTCTGATACAATCGAGGACAAGTAAACTGGAAAATTAAATAATTTTAAGAAAATATCTCATTTTACTAACAAATTGGTGTATTTAAAAAAACAACTAAGATATAGTTAGTATGATGATTAAATACCATGACCTAACTTGTTAAGCACAAATATTTAAAATGCAGGGTTAAAATCAAATATTTGTAATGCAATGCCATAATAGTTATATACAGTCTTTAAGAGTAAATAAGGAATTATAGATCTCCTTTTATTTTGTTTTCTACCTTATACAATTATGTGTTATGATTATTTTTAAGCATTGTTCCTAAATTTATATATTATTATTATAGAGCCATGTGATATAAAACAATGATATATTTACAATACATAGCCTATATATTCTTTGTGGGGTTAAATTTATTTATTGCAAGACACCATAATGTCTAAGAATAAATTGAGGGGTAAAACTTGGATAACAGTTTTAAAAGTGTCAAAATGTTAGAAAATATAATCTTCATCTAAGATTATTTCAATAACGACATTATTTTTATAATAAAATAACAAATTAGACCTTCAAATTTGTTTTTTGTAGTAAAAAATATGATTCGCGGGCCATTAAACCCCAATTCGCCAATTTATGAGTAATGGAAAACTTACAAAAAAATACCCTAAACCATACTTGACGACATACAAACCGGAGATGATGGTTATCCCAAATAAAGAAGACGATCACCCAAAAGAGGTGGCTTCACAGCAAACATAATAGTATTATAATAATACAGCAAAAATACGAATACGCGACAAACGGGAAATAGATAATCAATGGGTAGTACCATATAACTAGAGACGCTGATTTATAGCATTAACGATATTTTCGCGAATTAAAGCGATAAATGGTGTTGTTAACAATACGTTAAAACGCGAAATAGCACCGATTTTTACGACAAAACCTAACAACTTGCGAACATTTCAATAATGCGAGCAAAAGTACAAATTTCTGACTTCTTTTATAGTTCTTTTTATATATTTATATTGTTTTTATGTATTTTTTTCATAGTCTTGTTTACTTCTGATACAATCGAGGACAAGTAAACTGGAAAATTAAATAATTTTAAGAAAATATCTCATTTTACTAACAAATTGGTGTATTTAAAAAAACAACTAAGATATAGTTAGTATGATGATTAAATACCATGACCTAACTTGTTAAGCACAAATATTTAAAATGCAGGGTTAAAATCAAATATTTGTAATGCAATGCCATAATAGTTATATACAGTCTTTAAGAGTAAATAAGGAATTATAGATCTCCTTTTATTTTGTTTTCTACCTTATACAATTATGTGTTATGATTATTTTTAAGCATTGTTCCTAAATTTATATATTATTATTATAGAGCCATGTGATATAAAACAATATTTACATTTTATTTTAAAAAGTCTGACTTCTTTTATAGTTCTTACAATACACTACTATATTTACAATACATAGCCTATAT
The DNA here is from genome assembly GCA_964056705.1 of Troilus luridus. Classification (NCBI taxonomy): domain Eukaryota; kingdom Metazoa; phylum Arthropoda; class Insecta; order Hemiptera; family Pentatomidae; genus Troilus; species Troilus luridus. The sequence continues at coordinate 58,540,624 of OZ057412.1, read as the reverse complement.
ACTCTTTGTGGGGTTAAATTTATTTATTGGAAGACACCATAATGTCTAAGAATAAATTGAGGGGTAAAACTTGGATAACAGTTTTAAAAGTGTCAAAATGTTAGAAAATATAATCTTCATCTAAGATTATTTCAATAACGACATTATTTTTATAATAAAATAACAAATTAGACCTTCAAATTTGTTTTTTGTAGTAAAAAATATGATTCGCGGGCCATTAAACCCCAATTCGCCAATTTATGAGTAATGGAAAACTTACAAAAAAATACCCTAAACCATACTTGACGACATACAAACCGGAGATGATGGTTATCCCAAATAAAGAAGACGATCACCCAAAAGAGGTGGCTTCACAGCAAACATAATAGTATTATAATAATACAGCAAAAATACGAATACGCGACAAACGGGAAATAGATAATCAATGGGTAGTACCATATAACTAGAGACGCTGATTTATAGCATTAACGATATTTTCGCGAATTAAAGCGATAAATGGTGTTGTTAACAATACGTTAAAACGCGAAATAGCACCGATTTTTACGACAAAACCTAACAACTTGCGAACATTTCAATAATGCGAGCAAAAGTACAAATTTCTGACTTCTTTTATAGTTCTTTTTATATATTTATATTGTTTTTATGTATTTTTTTCATAGTCTTGTTTACTTCTGATACAATCGAGGACAAGTAAACTGGAAAATTAAATAATTTTAAGAAAATATCTCATTTTACTAACAAATTGGTGTATTTAAAAAAACAACTAAGATATAGTTAGTATGATGATTAAATACCATGACCTAACTTGTTAAGCACAAATATTTAAAATGCAGGGTTAAAATCAAATATTTGTAATGCAATGCCATAATAGTTATATACAGTCTTTAAGAGTAAATAAGGAATTATAGATCTCCTTTTATTTTGTTTTCTACCTTATACAATTATGTGTTATGATTATTTTTAAGCATTGTTCCTAAATTTATATATTATTATTATAGAGCCATGTGATATAAAACAATATTTACATTTTATTTTAAAAAGTCTGACTTCTTTTATAGTTCTTACAATACACTACTATATTTACAATACATAGCCTATATACTCTTTGTGGGGTTAAATTTATTTATTGGAAGACACCATAATGTCTAAGAATAAATTGAGGGGTAAAACTTGGATAACAGTTTTAAAAGTGTCAAAATGTTAGAAAATATAATCTTCATCTAAGATTATTTCAATAACGACATTATTTTTATAATAAAATAACAAATTAGACCTTCAAATTTGTTTTTTGTAGTAAAAAATATGATTCGCGGGCCATTAAACCCCAATTCGCCAATTTATGAGTAATGGAAAACTTACAAAAAAATACCCTAAACCATACTTGACGACATACAAACCGGAGATGATGGTTATCCCAAATAAAGAAGACGATCACCCAAAAGAGGTGGCTTCACAGCAAACATAATAGTATTATAATAATACAGCAAAAATACGAATACGCGACAAACGGGAAATAGATAATCAATGGGTAGTACCATATAACTAGAGACGCTGATTTATAGCATTAACGATATTTTCGCGAATTAAAGCGATAAATGGTGTTGTTAACAATACGTTAAAACGCGAAATAGCACCGATTTTTACGACAAAACCTAACAACTTGCGAACATTTCAATAATGCGAGCAAAAGTACAAATTTCTGACTTCTTTTATAGTTCTTTTTATATATTTATATTGTTTTTATGTATTTTTTTCATAGTCTTGTTTACTTCTGATACAATCGAGGACAAGTAAACTGGAAAATTAAATAATTTTAAGAAAATATCTCATTTTACTAACAAATTGGTGTATTTAAAAAAACAACTAAGATATAGTTAGTATGATGATTAAATACCATGACCTAACTTGTTAAGCACAAATATTTAAAATGCAGGGTTAAAATCAAATATTTGTAATGCAATGCCATAATAGTTATATACAGTCTTTAAGAGTAAATAAGGAATTATAGATCTCCTTTTATTTTGTTTTCTACCTTATACAATTATGTGTTATGATTATTTTTAAGCATTGTTCCTAAATTTATATATTATTATTATAGAGCCATGTGATATAAAACAATATTTACATTTTATTTTAAAAAGTCTGACTTCTTTTATAGTTCTTACAATACACTACTATATTTACAATACATAGCCTATATACTCTTTGTGGGGTTAAATTTATTTATTGGAAGACACCATAATGTCTAAGAATAAATTGAGGGGTAAAACTTGGATAACAGTTTTAAAAGTGTCAAAATGTTAGAAAATATAATCTTCATCTAAGATTATTTCAATAACGACATTATTTTTATAATAAAATAACAAATTAGACCTTCAAATTTGTTTTTTGTAGTAAAAAATATGATTCGCGGGCCATTAAACCCCAATTCGCCAATTTATGAGTAATGGAAAACTTACAAAAAAATACCCTAAACCATACTTGACGACATACAAACCGGAGATGATGGTTATCCCAAATAAAGAAGACGATCACCCAAAAGAGGTGGCTTCACAGCAAACATAATAGTATTATAATAATACAGCAAAAATACGAATACGCGACAAACGGGAAATAGATAATCAATGGGTAGTACCATATAACTAGAGACGCTGATTTATAGCATTAACGATATTTTCGCGAATTAAAGCGATAAATGGTGTTGTTAACAATACGTTAAAACGCGAAATAGCACCGATTTTTACGACAAAACCTAACAACTTGCGAACATTTCAATAATGCGAGCAAAAGTACAAATTTCTGACTTCTTTTATAGTTCTTTTTATATATTTATATTGTTTTTATGTATTTTTTTCATAGTCTTGTTTACTTCTGATACAATCGAGGACAAGTAAACTGGAAAATTAAATAATTTTAAGAAAATATCTCATTTTACTAACAAATTGGTGTATTTAAAAAAACAACTAAGATATAGTTAGTATGATGATTAAATACCATGACCTAACTTGTTAAGCACAAATATTTAAAATGCAGGGTTAAAATCAAATATTTGTAATGCAATGCCATAATAGTTATATACAGTCTTTAAGAGTAAATAAGGAATTATAGATCTCCTTTTATTTTGTTTTCTACCTTATACAATTATGTGTTATGATTATTTTTAAGCATTGTTCCTAAATTTATATATTATTATTATAGAGCCATGTGATATAAAACAATGATATATTTACAATACATAGCCTATATATTCTTTGTGGGGTTAAATTTATTTATTGCAAGACACCATAATGTCTAAGAATAAATTGAGGGGTAAAACTTGGATAACAGTTTTAAAAGTGTCAAAATGTTAGAAAATATAATCTTCATCTAAGATTATTTCAATAACGACATTATTTTTATAATAAAATAACAAATTAGACCTTCAAATTTGTTTTTTGTAGTAAAAAATATGATTCGCGGGCCATTAAACCCCAATTCGCCAATTTATGAGTAATGGAAAGCTTACAAAAAAATACCCTAAACCATACTTGACGACATACAAACCGGAGATGATGGTTATCCCAAATAAAGAAGACGATCACCCAAAAGAGGTGGCTTCACAGCAAATATAATACTATTATAATAATACAGCAAAAATACGAATACGCGACAAACGGGAAATAGATAATCAATGGGTAGTACCATATAACTAGAGACACTGATTTATAGCATTAACGATATTTTCGCGAATTAAAGCGATAAATGGTGTTGTTAACAATACGTTAAAACGCGAAATAGCACCGATTTTTACGACAAAACCTAACAACTTGCGAACATTTCAATAATGCGAGCAAAAGTACAAATTTCTGACTTCTTTTATAGTTCTTTTTATATATTTATATTGTTTTTATGTATTTTTTTCATAGTCTTGTTTACTTCTGATACAATCGAGGACAAGTAAACTGGAAAATTAAATAATTTTAAGAAAATATCTCATTTTACTAACAAATTGGTGTATTTAAAAAAACAACTAAGATATAGTTAGTATGATGATTAAATACCATGACCTAACTTGTTAAGCACAAATATTTAAAATGCAGGGTTAAAATCAAATATTTGTAATGCAATGCCATAATAGTTATATACAGTCTTTAAGAGTAAATAAGGAATTATAGATCTCCTTTTATTTTGTTTTCTACCTTATACAATTATGTGTTATGATTATTTTTAAGCATTGTTCCTAAATTTATATATTATTATTATAGAGCCATGTGATATAAAACAATGATATATTTACAATACATAGCCTATATATTCTTTGTGGGGTTAAATTTATTTATTGCAAGACACCATAATGTCTAAGAATAAATTGAGGGGTAAAACTTGGATAACAGTTTTAAAAGTGTCAAAATGTTAGAAAATATAATCTTCATCTAAGATTATTTCAATAACGACATTATTTTTATAATAAAATAACAAATTAGACCTTCAAATTTGTTTTTTGTAGTAAAAAATATGATTCGCGGGCCATTAAACCCCAATTCGCCAATTTATGAGTAATGGAAAACTTACAAAAAAATACCCTAAACCATACTTGACGACATACAAACCGGAGATGATGGTTATCCCAAATAAAGAAGACGATCACCCAAAAGAGGTGGCTTCACAGCAAACATAATAGTATTATAATAATACAGCAAAAATACGAATACGCGACAAACGGGAAATAGATAATCAATGGGTAGTACCATATAACTAGAGACGCTGATTTATAGCATTAACGATATTTTCGCGAATTAAAGCGATAAATGGTGTTGTTAACAATACGTTAAAACGCGAAATAGCACCGATTTTTACGACAAAACCTAACAACTTGCGAACATTTCAATAATGCGAGCAAAAGTACAAATTTCTGACTTCTTTTATAGTTCTTTTTATATATTTATATTGTTTTTATGTATTTTTTTCATAGTCTTGTTTACTTCTGATACAATCGAGGACAAGTAAACTGGAAAATTAAATAATTTTAAGAAAATATCTCATTTTACTAACAAATTGGTGTATTTAAAAAAACAACTAAGATATAGTTAGTATGATGATTAAATACCATGACCTAACTTGTTAAGCACAAATATTTAAAATGCAGGGTTAAAATCAAATATTTGTAATGCAATGCCATAATAGTTATATACAGTCTTTAAGAGTAAATAAGGAATTATAGATCTCCTTTTATTTTGTTTTCTACCTTATACAATTATGTGTTATGATTATTTTTAAGCATTGTTCCTAAATTTATATATTATTATTATAGAGCCATGTGATATAAAACAATATTTACATTTTATTTTAAAAAGTCTGACTTCTTTTATAGTTCTTACAATACACTACTATATTTACAATACATAGCCTATATACTCTTTGTGGGGTTAAATTTATTTATTGGAAGACACCATAATGTCTAAGAATAAATTGAGGGGTAAAACTTGGATAACAGTTTTAAAAGTGTCAAAATGTTAGAAAATATAATCTTCATCTAAGATTATTTCAATAACGACATTATTTTTATAATAAAATAACAAATTAGACCTTCAAATTTGTTTTTTGTAGTAAAAAATATGATTCGCGGGCCATTAAACCCCAATTCGCCAATTTATGAGTAATGGAAAACTTACAAAAAAATACCCTAAACCATACTTGACGACATACAAACCGGAGATGATGGTTATCCCAAATAAAGAAGACGATCACCCAAAAGAGGTGGCTTCACAGCAAACATAATAGTATTATAATAATACAGCAAAAATACGAATACGCGACAAACGGGAAATAGATAATCAATGGGTAGTACCATATAACTAGAGACGCTGATTTATAGCATTAACGATATTTTCGCGAATTAAAGCGATAAATGGTGTTGTTAACAATACGTTAAAACGCGAAATAGCACCGATTTTTACGACAAAACCTAACAACTTGCGAACATTTCAATAATGCGAGCAAAAGTACAAATTTCTGACTTCTTTTATAGTTCTTTTTATATATTTATATTGTTTTTATGTATTTTTTTCATAGTCTTGTTTACTTCTGATACAATCGAGGACAAGTAAACTGGAAAATTAAATAATTTTAAGAAAATATCTCATTTTACTAACAAATTGGTGTATTTAAAAAAACAACTAAGATATAGTTAGTATGATGATTAAATACCATGACCTAACTTGTTAAGCACAAATATTTAAAATGCAGGGTTAAAATCAAATATTTGTAATGCAATGCCATAATAGTTATATACAGTCTTTAAGAGTAAATAAGGAATTATAGATCTCCTTTTATTTTGTTTTCTACCTTATACAATTATGTGTTATGATTATTTTTAAGCATTGTTCCTAAATTTATATATTATTATTATAGAGCCATGTGATATAAAACAATATTTACATTTTATTTTAAAAAGTCTGACTTCTTTTATAGTTCTTACAATACACTACTATATTTACAATACATAGCCTATATACTCTTTGTGGGGTTAAATTTATTTATTGGAAGACACCATAATGTCTAAGAATAAATTGAGGGGTAAAACTTGGATAACAGTTTTAAAAGTGTCAAAATGTTAGAAAATATAATCTTCATCTAAGATTATTTCAATAACGACATTATTTTTATAATAAAATAACAAATTAGACCTTCAAATTTGTTTTTTGTAGTAAAAAATATGATTCGCGGGCCATTAAACCCCAATTCGCCAATTTATGAGTAATGGAAAACTTACAAAAAAATACCCTAAACCATACTTGACGACATACAAACCGGAGATGATGGTTATCCCAAATAAAGAAGACGATCACCCAAAAGAGGTGGCTTCACAGCAAACATAATAGTATTATAATAATACAGCAAAAATACGAATACGCGACAAACGGGAAATAGATAATCAATGGGTAGTACCATATAACTAGAGACGCTGATTTATAGCATTAACGATATTTTCGCGAATTAAAGCGATAAATGGTGTTGTTAACAATACGTTAAAACGCGAAATAGCACCGATTTTTACGACAAAACCTAACAACTTGCGAACATTTCAATAATGCGAGCAAAAGTACAAATTTCTGACTTCTTTTATAGTTCTTTTTATATATTTATATTGTTTTTATGTATTTTTTTCATAGTCTTGTTTACTTCTGATACAATCGAGGACAAGTAAACTGGAAAATTAAATAATTTTAAGAAAATATCTCATTTTACTAACAAATTGGTGTATTTAAAAAAACAACTAAGATATAGTTAGTATGATGATTAAATACCATGACCTAACTTGTTAAGCACAAATATTTAAAATGCAGGGTTAAAATCAAATATTTGTAATGCAATGCCATAATAGTTATATACAGTCTTTAAGAGTAAATAAGGAATTATAGATCTCCTTTTATTTTGTTTTCTACCTTATACAATTATGTGTTATGATTATTTTTAAGCATTGTTCCTAAATTTATATATTATTATTATAGAGCCATGTGATATAAAACAATGATATATTTACAATACATAGCCTATATATTCTTTGTGGGGTTAAATTTATTTATTGCAAGACACCATAATGTCTAAGAATAAATTGAGGGGTAAAACTTGGATAACAGTTTTAAAAGTGTCAAAATGTTAGAAAATATAATCTTCATCTAAGATTATTTCAATAACGACATTATTTTTATAATAAAATAACAAATTAGACCTTCAAATTTGTTTTTTGTAGTAAAAAATATGATTCGCGGGCCATTAAACCCCAATTCGCCAATTTATGAGTAATGGAAAACTTACAAAAAAATACCCTAAACCATACTTGACGACATACAAACCGGAGATGATGGTTATCCCAAATAAAGAAGACGATCACCCAAAAGAGGTGGCTTCACAGCAAACATAATAGTATTATAATAATACAGCAAAAATACGAATACGCGACAAACGGGAAATAGATAATCAATGGGTAGTACCATATAACTAGAGACGCTGATTTATAGCATTAACGATATTTTCGCGAATTAAAGCGATAAATGGTGTTGTTAACAATACGTTAAAACGCGAAATAGCACCGATTTTTACGACAAAACCTAACAACTTGCGAACATTTCAATAATGCGAGCAAAAGTACAAATTTCTGACTTCTTTTATAGTTCTTTTTATATATTTATATTGTTTTTATGTATTTTTTTTTCATAGTCTTGTTTACTTCTGATACAATCGAGGACAAGTAAACTGGAAAATTAAATAATTTTAAGAAAATATCTCATTTTACTAACAAATTGGTGTATTTAAAAAAACAACTAAGATATAGTTAGTATGATGATTAAATACCATGACCTAACTTGTTAAGCACAAATATTTAAAATGCAGGGTTAAAATCAAATATTTGTAATGCAATGCCATAATAGTTATATATAGTCTTTAAGAGTAAATAAGGAATTATAGATCTCCTTTTATTTTGTTTTCTACCTTATACAATTATGTGTTATGATTATTTTTAAGCATTGTTCCTAAATTTATATATTATTATTATAGAGCCATGTGATATAAAACAATGATATATTTACAATACATAGCCTATATATTCTTTGTGGGGTTAAATTTATTTATTGCAAGACACCATAATGTCTAAGAATAAATTGAGGGGTAAAACTTGGATAACAGTTTTAAAAGTGTCAAAATGTTAGAAAATATAATCTTCATCTAAGATTATTTCAATAACGACATTATTTTTATAATAAAATAACAAATTAGACCTTCAAATTTGTTTTTTGTAGTAAAAAATATGATTCGCGGGCCATTAAACCCCAATTCGCCAATTTATGAGTAATGGAAAACTTACAAAAAAATACCCTAAACCATACTTGACGACATACAAACCGGAGATGATGGTTATCCCAAATAAAGAAGACGATCACCCAAAAGAGGTGGCTTCACAGCAAACATAATAGTATTATAATAATACAGCAAAAATACGAATACGCGACAAACGGGAAATAGATAATCAATGGGTAGTACCATATAACTAGAGACGCTGATTTATAGCATTAACGATATTTTCGCGAATTAAAGCGATAAATGGTGTTGTTAACAATACGTTAAAACGCGAAATAGCACCGATTTTTACGACAAAACCTAACAACTTGCGAACATTTCAATAATGCGAGCAAAAGTACAAATTTCTGACTTCTTTTATAGTTCTTTTTATATATTTATATTGTTTTTATGTATTTTTTTCATAGTCTTGTTTACTTCTGATACAATCGAGGACAAGTAAACTGGAAAATTAAATAATTTTAAGAAAATATCTCATTTTACTAACAAATTGGTGTATTTAAAAAAACAACTAAGATATAGTTAGTATGATGATTAAATACCATGACCTAACTTGTTAAGCACAAATATTTAAAATGCAGGGTTAAAATCAAATATTTGTAATGCAATGCCATAATAGTTATATATAGTCTTTAAGAGTAAATAAGGAATTATAGATCTCCTTTTATTTTGTTTTCTACCTTATACAATTATGTGTTATGATTATTTTTAAGCATTGTTCCTAAATTTATATATTATTATTATAGAGCCATGTGATATAAAACAATGATATATTTACAATACATAGCCTATATATTCTTTGTGGGGTTAAATTTATTTATTGCAAGACACCATAATGTCTAAGAATAAATTGAGGGGTAAAACTTGGATAACAGTTTTAAAAGTGTCAAAATGTTAGAAAATATAATCTTCATCTAAGATTATTTCAATAACGACATTATTTTTATAATAAAATAACAAATTAGACCTTCAAATTTGTTTTTTGTAGTAAAAAATATGATTCGCGGGCCATTAAACCCCAATTCGCCAATTTATGAGTAATGGAAAACTTACAAAAAAATACCCTAAACCATACTTGACGACATACAAACCGGAGATGATGGTTATCCCAAATAAAGAAGACGATCACCCAAAAGAGGTGGCTTCACAGCAAACATAATAGTATTATAATAATACAGCAAAAATACGAATACGCGACAAACGGGAAATAGATAATCAATGGGTAGTACCATATAACTAGAGACGCTGATTTATAGCATTAACGATATTTTCGCGAATTAAAGCGATAAATGGTGTTGTTAACAATACGTTAAAACGCGAAATAGCACCGATTTTTACGACAAAACCTAACAACTTGCGAACATTTCAATAATGCGAGCAAAAGTACAAATTTCTGACTTCTTTTATAGTTCTTTTTATATATTTATATTGTTTTTATGTATTTTTTTCATAGTCTTGTTTACTTCTGATACAATCGAGGACAAGTAAACTGGAAAATTAAATAATTTTAAGAAAATATCTCATTTTACTAACAAATTGGTGTATTTAAAAAAACAACTAAGATATAGTTAGTATGATGATTAAATACCATGACCTAACTTGTTAAGCACAAATATTTAAAATGCAGGGTTAAAATCAAATATTTGTAATGCAATGCCATAATAGTTATATACAGTCTTTAAGAGTAAATAAGGAATTATAGATCTCCTTTTATTTTGTTTTCTACCTTATACAATTATGTGTTATGATTATTTTTAAGCATTGTTCCTAAATTTATATATTATTATTATAGAGCCATGTGATATAAAACAATGATATATTTACAATACATAGCCTATATATTCTTTGTGGGGTTAAATTTATTTATTGGAAGACACCATAATGTCTAAGAATAAATTGAGGGGTAAAACTTGGATAACAGTTTTAAAAGTGTCAAAATGTTAGAAAATATAATCTTCATCTAAGATTATTTAAATAACGACATTATTTTTATAATAAAACAACAAATTAGTCCTTCAAATTTGTTTTTTGTAGTAAAAAATATGATTCGCGGGCCATTAAACCCCAATTCGCCAATTTATGAGTAATGGAAAACTTACAAAAAAATACCCTAAACCATACTTGACGACATACAAACCGGAGATGATGGTTATCCCAAATAAAGAAGACGATCACCCAAAAGAGGTGGCTTCACAGCAAACATAATAGTATTATAATAATACAGCAAAAATACGAATACGCGACAAACGGGAAATAGATAATCAATGGGTAGTACCATATAACTAGAGACGCTGATTTATAGCATTAACGATATTTTCGCGAATTAAAGCGATAAATGGTGTTGTTAACAATACGTTAAAACGCGAAATAGCACCGATTTTTACGACAAAACCTAACAACTTGCGAACATTTCAATAATGCGAGCAAAAGTACAAATTTCTGACTTCTTTTATAGTTCTTTTTATATATTTATATTGTTTTTATGTATTTTTTTCATAGTCTTGTTTACTTCTGATACAATCGAGGACAAGTAAACTGGAAAATTAAATAATTTTAAGAAAATATCTCATTTTACTAACAAATTGGTGTATTTAAAAAAACAACTAAGATATAGTTAGTATGATGATTAAATACCATGACCTAACTTGTTAAGCACAAATATTTAAAATGCAGGGTTAAAATCAAATATTTGTAATGCAATGCCATAATAGTTATATACAGTCTTTAAGAGTAAATAAGGAATTATAGATCTCCTTTTATTTTGTTTTCTACCTTATACAATTATGTGTTATGATTATTTTTAAGCATTGTTCCTAAATTTATATATTATTATTATAGAGCCATGTGATATAAAACAATGATATATTTACAATACATAGCCTATATATTCTTTGTGGGGTTAAATTTATTTATTGGAAGACACCATAATGTCTAAGAATAAATTGAGGGGTAAAACTTGGATAACAGTTTTAAAAGTGTCAAAATGTTAGAAAATATAATCTTCATCTAAGATTATTTCAATAACGACATTATTTTTATAATAAAATAACAAATTAGACCTTCAAATTTGTTTTTTGTAGTAAAAAATATGATTCGCGGGCCATTAAACCCCAATTCGCCAATTTATGAGTAATGGAAAGCTTACAAAAAAATACCCTAAACCATACTTGACGACATACAAACCGGAGATGATGGTTATCCCAAATAAAGAAGACGATCACCCAAAAGAGGTGGCTTCACAGCAAATATAATACTATTATAATAATACAGCAAAAATACGAATACGCGACAAACGGGAAATAGATAATCAATGGGTAGTACCATATAACTAGAGACACTGATTTATAGCATTAACGATATTTTCGCGAATTAAAGCGATAAATGGTGTTGTTAACAATACGTTAAAACGCGAAATAGCACCGATTTTTACGACAAAACCTAACAACTTGCGAACATTTCAATAATGCGAGCAAAAGTACAAATTTCTGACTTCTTTTATAGTTCTTTTTATATATTTATATTGTTTTTATGTATTTTTTTCATAGTCTTGTTTACTTCTGATACAATCGAGGACAAGTAAACTGGAAAATTAAATAATTTTAAGAAAATATCTCATTTTACTAACAAATTGGTGTATTTAAAAAAACAACTAAGATATAGTTAGTATGATGATTAAATACCATGACCTAACTTGTTAAGCACAAATATTTAAAATGCAGGGTTAAAATCAAATATTTGTAATGCAATGCCATAATAGTTATATATAGTCTTTAAGAGTAAATAAGGAATTATAGATCTCCTTTTATTTTGTTTTCTACCTTATACAATTATGTGTTATGATTATTTTTAAGCATTGTTCCTAAATTTATATATTATTATTATAGAGCCATGTGATATAAAACAATGATATATTTACAATACATAGCCTATATATTCTTTGTGGGGTTAAATTTATTTATTGCAAGACACCATAATGTCTAAGAATAAATTGAGGGGTAAAACTTGGATAACAGTTTTAAAAGTGTCAAAATGTTAGAAAATATAATCTTCATCTAAGATTATTTCAATAACGACATTATTTTTATAATAAAATAACAAATTAGACCTTCAAATTTGTTTTTTGTAGTAAAAAATATGATTCGCGGGCCATTAAACCCCAATTCGCCAATTTATGAGTAATGGAAAACTTACAAAAAAATACCCTAAACCATACTTGACGACATACAAACCGGAGATGATGGTTATCCCAAATAAAGAAGACGATCACCCAAAAGAGGTGGCTTCACAGCAAACATAATACTATTATAATAATACAGCAAAAATACGAATACGCGACAAACGGGAAATAGATAATCAATGGGTAGTACCATATAACTAGAGACGCTGATTTATAGCATTAACGATATTTTCGCGAATTAAAGCGATAAATGGTGTTGTTAACAATACGTTAAAACGCGAAATAGCACCGATTTTTACGACAAAACCTAACAACTTGCGAACATTTCAATAATGCGAGCAAAAGTACAAATTTCTGACTTCTTTTATAGTTCTTTTTATATATTTATATTGTTTTTATGTATTTTTTTCATAGTCTTGTTTACTTCTGATACAATCGAGGACAAGTAAACTGGAAAATTAAATAATTTTAAGAAAATATCTCATTTTACTAACAAATTGGTGTATTTAAAAAAACAACTAAGATATAGTTAGCATGATGATTAAATACCATGACCTAACTTGTTAAGCACAAATATTTAAAATGCAGGGTTAAAATCAAATATTTGTAATGCAATGCCATAATAGTTATATACAGTCTTTAAGAGTAAATAAGGAATTATAGATCTCCTTTTATTTTGTTTTCTACCTTATACAATTATGTGTTATGATTATTTTTAAGCATTGTTCCTAAATTTATATATTATTATTATAGAGCCATGTGATATAAAACAATGATATATTTACAATACATAGCCTATATATTCTTTGTGGGGTTAAATTTATTTATTGGAAGACACCATAATGTCTAAGAATAAATTGAGGGGTAAAACTTGGATAACAGTTTTAAAAGTGTCAAAATGTTAGAAAATATAATCTTCATCTAAGATTATTTCAATAACGACATTATTTTTATAATAAAATAACAAATTAGACCTTCAAATTTGTTTTTTGTAGTAAAAAATATGATTCGCGGGCCATTAAACCCCAATTCGCCAATTTATGAGTAATGGAAAACTTACAAAAAAATACCCTAAACCATACTTGACGACATACAAACCGGAGATGATGGTTATCCCAAATAAAGAAGACGATCACCCAAAAGAGGTGGCTTCACAGCAAACATAATACTATTATAATAATACAGCAAAAATACGAATACGCGACAAACGGGAAATAGATAATCAATGGGTAGTACCATATAACTAGAGACACTGATTTATAGCATTAACGATATTTTCGCGAATTAAAGCGATAAATGGTGTTGTTAACAATACGTTAAAACGCGAAATAGCACCGATTTTTACGACAAAACCTAACAACTTGCGAACATTTCAATAATGCGAGCAAAAGTACAAATTTCTGACTTCTTTTATAGTTCTTTTTATATATTTATATTGTTTTTATGTATTTTTTTCATAGTCTTGTTTACTTCTGATACAATCGAGGACAAGTAAACTGGAAAATCAAATAATTTTAAGAAAATATCTCATTTTACTAACAAATTGGTGTATTTAAAAAAACAACTAAGATATAGTTAGTATGATGATTAAATACCATGACCTAACTTGTTAAGCACAAATATTTAAAATGCAGGGTTAAAATCAAATATTTGTAATGCAATGCCATAATAGTTATATATAGTCTTTAAGAGTAAATAAGGAATTATAGATCTCCTTTTATTTTGTTTTCTACCTTATACAATTATGTGTTATGATTATTTTTAAGCATTGTTCCTAAATTTATATATTATTATTATAGAGCCATGTGATATAAAACAATGATATATTTACAATACATAGCCTATATATTCTTTGTGGGGTTAAATTTATTTATTGGAAGACACCATAATGTCTAAGAATAAATTGAGGGGTAAAACTTGGATAACAGTTTTAAAAGTGTCAAAATGTTAGAAAATATAATCTTCATCTAAGATTATTTCAATAACGACATTATTTTTATAATAAAATAACAAATTAGACCTTCAAATTTGTTTTTTGTAGTAAAAAATATGATTCGAGGGCCATTAAACCCCAATTCGCCAATTTATGAGTAATGGAAAACTTACAAAAAAATACCCTAAACCATACTTGACGACATACAAACCGGAGATGATGGTTATCCCAAATAAAGAAGACGATCACCCAAAAGAGGTGGCTTCACAGCAAACATAATACTATTATAATAATACAGCAAAAATACGAATACGCGACAAACGGGAAATAGATAATCAATGGGTAGTACCATATAACTAGAGACGCTGATTTATAGCATTAACGATATTTTCGCGAATTAAAGCGATAAATGGTGTTGTTAACAATACGTTAAAACGCGAAATAGCACCGATTTTTACGACAAAACCTAACAACTTGCGAACATTTCAATAATGCGAGCAAAAGTACAAATTTCTGACTTCTTTTATAGTTCTTTTTATATATTTATATTGTTTTTATGTATTTTTTTCATAGTCTTGTTTACTTCTGATACAATCGAGGACAAGTAAACTGGAAAATTAAATAATTTTAAGAAAATATCTCATTTTACTAACAAATTGGTGTATTTAAAAAAACAACTAAGATATAGTTAGTATGATGATTAAATACCATGACCTAACTTGTTAAGCACAAATATTTAAAATGCAGGGTTAAAATCAAATATTTGTAATGCAATGCCATAATAGTTATATACAGTCTTTAAGAGTAAATAAGGAATTATAGATCTCCTTTTATTTTGTTTTCTACCTTATACAATTATGTGTTATGATTATTTTTAAGCATTGTTCCTAAATTTATATATTATTATTATAGAGCCATGTGATATAAAACAATGATATATTTACAATACATAGCCTATATATTCTTTGTGGGGTTAAATTTATTTATTGGAAGACACCATAATGTCTAAGAATAAATTGAGGGGTAAAACTTGGATAACAGTTTTAAAAGTGTCAAAATGTTAGAAAATATAATCTTCATCTAAGATTATTTCAATAACGACATTATTTTTATAATAAAATAACAAATTAGACCTTCAAATTTGTTTTTTGTAGTAAAAAATATGATTCGAGGGCCATTAAACCCCAATTCGCCAATTTATGAGTAATGGAAAACTTACAAAAAAATACCCTAAACCATACTTGACGACATACAAACCGGAGATGATGGTTATCCCAAATAAAGAAGACGATCACCCAAAAGAGGTGGCTTCACAGCAAACATAATACTATTATAATAATACAGCAAAAATACGAATACGCGACAAACGGGAAATAGATAATCAATGGGTAGTACCATATAACTAGAGACGCTGATTTATAGCATTAACGATATTTTCGCGAATTAAAGCGATAAATGGTGTTGTTAACAATACGTTAAAACGCGAAATAGCACCGATTTTTACGACAAAACCTAACAACTTGCGAACATTTCAATAATGCGAGCAAAAGTACAAATTTCTGACTTCTTTTATAGTTCTTTTTATATATTTATATTGTTTTTATGTATTTTTTTCATAGTCTTGTTTACTTCTGATACAATCGAGGACAAGTAAACTGGAAAATTAAATAATTTTAAGAAAATATCTCATTTTACTAACAAATTGGTGTATTTAAAAAAACAACTAAGATATAGTTAGTATGATGATTAAATACCATGACCTAACTTGTTAAGCACAAATATTTAAAATGCAGGGTTAAAATCAAATATTTGTAATGCAATGCCATAATAGTTATATACAGTCTTTAAGAGTAAATAAGGAATTATAGATCTCCTTTTATTTTGTTTTCTACCTTATACAATTATGTGTTATGATTATTTTTAAGCATTGTTCCTAAATTTATATATTATTATTATAGAGCCATGTGATATAAAACAATGATATATTTACAATACATAGCCTATATATTCTTTGTGGGGTTAAATTTATTTATTGGAAGACACCATAATGTCTAAGAATAAATTGAGGGGTAAAACTTGGATAACAGTTTTAAAAGTGTCAAAATGTTAGAAAATATAATCTTCATCTAAGATTATTTCAATAACGACATTATTTTTATAATAAAATAACAAATTAGACCTTCAAATTTGTTTTTTGTAGTAAAAAATATGATTCGCGGGCCATTAAACCCCAATTCGCCAATTTATGAGTAATGGAAAGCTTACAAAAAAATACCCTAAACCATACTTGACGACATACAAACCGGAGATGATGGTTATCCCAAATAAAGAAGACGATCACCCAAAAGAGGTGGCTTCACAGCAAACATAATACTATTATAATAATACAGCAAAAATACGAATACGCGACAAACGGGAAATAGATAATCAATGGGTAGTACCATATAACTAGAGACACTGATTTATAGCATTAACGATATTTTCGCGAATTAAAGCGATAAATGGTGTTGTTAACAATACGTTAAAACGCGAAATAGCACCGATTTTTACGACAAAACCTAACAACTTGCGAACATTTCAATAATGCGAGCAAAAGTACAAATTTCTGACTTCTTTTATAGTTCTTTTTATATATTTATATTGTTTTTATGTATTTTTTTCATAGTCTTGTTTACTTCTGATACAATCGAGGACAAGTAAACTGGAAAATTAAATAATTTTAAGAAAATATCTCATTTTACTAACAAATTGGTGTATTTAAAAAAACAACTAAGATATAGTTAGTATGATGATTAAATACCATGACCTAACTTGTTAAGCACAAATATTTAAAATGCAGGGTTAAAATCAAATATTTGTAATGCAATGCCATAATAGTTATATACAGTCTTTAAGAGTAAATAAGGAATTATAGATCTCCCATATTTTGTTTTCTACCTTATACAATTATGTGTTATGATTATTTTTAAGCATTGTTCCTAAATTTATATATTATTATTATAGAGCCATGTGATATAAAACAATGATATATTTACAATACATAGCCTATATATTCTTTGTGGGGTTAAATTTATTTATTGGAAGACACCATAATGTCTAAGAATAAATTGAGGGGTAAAACTTGGATAACAGTTTTAAAAGTGTCAAAATGTTAGAAAATATAATCTTCATCTAAGATTATTTCAATAACGACATTATTTTTATAATAAAATAACAAATTAGACCTTCAAATTTGTTTTTTGTAGTAAAAAATATGATTCGAGGGCCATTAAACCCCAATTCGCCAATTTATGAGTAATGGAAAACTTACAAAAAAATACCCTAAACCATACTTGACGACATACAAACCGGAGATGATGGTTATCCCAAATAAAGAAGACGATCACCCAAAAGAGGTGGCTTCACAGCAAACATAATACTATTATAATAATACAGCAAAAATACGAATACGCGACAAACGGGAAATAGATAATCAATGGGTAGTACCATATAACTAGAGACGCTGATTTATAGCATTAACGATATTTTCGCGAATTAAAGCGATAAATGGTGTTGTTAACAATACGTTAAAACGCGAAATAGCACCGATTTTTACGACAAAACCTAACAACTTGCGAACATTTCAATAATGCGAGCAAAAGTACAAATTTCTGACTTCTTTTATAGTTCTTTTTATATATTTATATTGTTTTTATGTATTTTTTTCATAGTCTTGTTTACTTCTGATACAATCGAGGACAAGTAAACTGGAAAATTAAATAATTTTAAGAAAATATCTCATTTTACTAACAAATTGGTGTATTTAAAAAAACAACTAAGATATAGTTAGTATGATGATTAAATACCATGACCTAACTTGTTAAGCACAAATATTTAAAATGCAGGGTTAAAATCAAATATTTGTAATGCAATGCCATAATAGTTATATACAGTCTTTAAGAGTAAATAAGGAATTATAGATCTCCTTTTATTTTGTTTTCTACCTTATACAATTATGTGTTATGATTATTTTTAAGCATTGTTCCTAAATTTATATATTATTATTATAGAGCCATGTGATATAAAACAATGATATATTTACAATACATAGCCTATATATTCTTTGTGGGGTTAAATTTATTTATTGGAAGACACCATAATGTCTAAGAATAAATTGAGGGGTAAAACTTGGATAACAGTTTTAAAAGTGTCAAAATGTTAGAAAATATAATCTTCATCTAAGATTATTTCAATAACGACATTATTTTTATAATAAAATAACAAATTAGACCTTCAAATTTGTTTTTTGTAGTAAAAAATATGATTCGCGGGCCATTAAACCCCAATTCGCCAATTTATGAGTAATGGAAAGCTTACAAAAAAATACCCTAAACCATACTTGACGACAAACAAACCGGAGATGATGGTTATCCCAAATAAAGAAGACGATCACCCAAAAGAGGTGGCTTCACAGCAAACATAATACTATTATAATAATACAGCAAAAATACGAATACGCGACAAACGGGAAATAGATAATCAATGGGTAGTACCATATAACTAGAGACACTGATTTATAGCATTAACGATATTTTCGCGAATTAAAGCGATAAATGGTGTTGTTAACAATACGTTAAAACGCGAAATAGCACCGATTTTTACGACAAAACCTAACAACTTGCGAACATTTCAATAATGCGAGCAAAAGTACAAATTTCTGACTTCTTTTATAGTTCTTTTTATATATTTATATTGTTTTTATGTATTTTTTTCATAGTCTTGTTTACTTCTGATACAATCGAGGACAAGTAAACTGGAAAATTAAATAATTTTAAGAAAATATCTCATTTTACTAACAAATTGGTGTATTTAAAAAAACAACTAAGATATAGTTAGTATGATGATTAAATACCATGACCTAACTTGTTAAGCACAAATATTTAAAATGCAGGGTTAAAATCAAATATTTGTAATGCAATGCCATAATAGTTATATACAGTCTTTAAGAGTAAATAAGGAATTATAGATCTCCCATATTTTGTTTTCTACCTTATACAATTATGTGTTATGATTATTTTTAAGCATTGTTCCTAAATTTATATATTATTATTATAGAGCCATGTGATATAAAACAATATTTACATTTTATTTTAAAAAGTCTGACTTCTTTTATAGTTCTTACAATACACTACTATATTTACAATACATAGCCTATATACTCTTTGTGGGGTTAAATTTATTTATTGGAAGACACCATAATGTCTAAGAATAAATTGAGGGGTAAAACTTGGATAACAGTTTTAAAAGTGTCAAAATGTTAGAAAATATAATCTTCATCTAAGATTATTTCAATAACGACATTATTTTTATAATAAAATAACAAATTAGACCTTCAAATTTGTTTTTTGTAGTAAAAAATATGATTCGCGGGCCATTAAACCCCAATTCGCCAATTTATGAGTAATGGAAAACTTACAAAAAAATACCCTAAACCATACTTGACGACATACAAACCGGAGATGATGGTTATCCCAAATAAAGAAGACGATCACCCAAAAGAGGTGGCTTCACAGCAAACATAATACTATTATAATAATACAGCAAAAATACGAATACGCGACAAACGGGAAATAGATAATCAATGGGTAGTACCATATAACTAGAGACACTGATTTATAGCATTAACGATATTTTCGCGAATTAAAGCGATAAATGGTGTTGTTAACAATACGTTAAAACGCGAAATAGCACCGATTTTTACGACAAAACCTAACAACTTGCGAACATTTCAATAATGCGAGCAAAAGTACAAATTTCTGACTTCTTTTATAGTTCTTTTTATATATTTATATTGTTTTTATGTATTTTTTTCATAGTCTTGTTTACTTCTGATACAATCGAGGACAAGTAAACTGGAAAATTAAATAATTTTAAGAAAATATCTCATTTTACTAACAAATTGGTGTATTTAAAAAAACAACTAAGATATAGTTAGTATGATGATTAAATACCATGACCTAACTTGTTAAGCACAAATATTTAAAATGCAGGGTTAAAATCAAATATTTGTAATGCAATGCCATAATAGTTATATATAGTCTTTAAGAGTAAATAAGGAATTATAGATCTCCTTTTATTTTGTTTTCTACCTTATACAATTATGTGTTATGATTATTTTTAAGCATTGTTCCTAAATTTATATATTATTATTATAGAGCCATGTGATATAAAACAATGATATATTTACAATACATAGCCTATATATTCTTTGTGGGGTTAAATTTATTTATTGGAAGACACCATAATGTCTAAGAATAAATTGAGGGGTAAAACTTGGATAACAGTTTTAAAAGTGTCAAAATGTTAGAAAATATAATCTTCATCTAAGATTATTTCAATAACGACATTATTTTTATAATAAAATAACAAATTAGACCTTCAAATTTGTTTTTTGTAGTAAAAAATATGATTCGCGGGCCATTAAACCCCAATTCGCCAATTTATGAGTAATGGAAAGCTTACAAAAAAATACCCTAAACCATACTTGACGACATACAAACCGGAGATGATGGTTATCCCAAATAAAGAAGACGATCACCCAAAAGAGGTGGCTTCACAGCAAACATAATACTATTATAATAATACAGCAAAAATACGAATACGCGACAAACGGGAAATAGATAATCAATGGGTAGTACCATATAACTAGAGACACTGATTTATAGCATTAACGATATTTTCGCGAATTAAAGCGATAAATGGTGTTGTTAACAATACGTTAAAACGCGAAATAGCACCGATTTTTACGACAAAACCTAACAACTTGCGAACATTTCAATAATGCGAGCAAAAGTACAAATTTCTGACTTCTTTTATAGTTCTTTTTATATATTTATATTGTTTTTATGTATTTTTTTCATAGTCTTGTTTACTTCTGATACAATCGAGGACAAGTAAACTGGAAAATTAAATAATTTTAAGAAAATATCTCATTTTACTAACAAATTGGTGTATTTAAAAAAACAACTAAGATATAGTTAGTATGATGATTAAATACCATGACCTAACTTGTTAAGCACAAATATTTAAAATGCAGGGTTAAAATCAAATATTTGTAATGCAATGCCATAATAGTTATATACAGTCTTTAAGAGTAAATAAAGAATTATAGATCTCCCATATTTTGTTTTCTACCTTATACAATTATGTGTTATGATTATTTTTAAGCATTGTTCCTAAATTTATATATTATTATTATAGAGCCATGTGATATAAAACAATATTTACATTTTATTTTAAAAAGTCTGACTTCTTTTATAGTTCTTACAATACATTACTATATTTACAATACATAGCCTATATACTCTTTGTGGGGTTAAATTTATTTATTGGAAGACACCATAATGTCTAAGAATAAATTGAGGGGTAAAACTTGGATAACAGTTTTAAAAGTGTCAAAATGTTAGAAAATATAATCTTCATCTAAGATTATTTCAATAACGACATTATTTTTATAATAAAATAACAAATTAGACCTTCAAATTTGTTTTTTGTAGTAAAAAATATGATTCGCGGGCCATTAAACCCCAATTCGCCAATTTATGAGTAATGGAAAACTTACAAAAAAATACCCTAAACCATACTTGACGACATACAAACCGGAGATGATGGTTATCCCAAATAAAGAAGACGATCACCCAAAAGAGGTGGCTTCACAGCAAACATAATACTATTATAATAATACAGCAAAAATACGAATACGCGACAAACGGGAAATAGATAATCAATGGGTAGTACCATATAACTAGAGACACTGATTTATAGCATTAACGATATTTTCGCGAATTAAAGCGATAAATGGTGTTGTTAACAATACGTTAAAACGCGAAATAGCACCGATTTTTACGACAAAACCTAACAACTTGCGAACATTTCAATAATGCGAGCAAAAGTACAAATTTCTGACTTCTTTTATAGTCCTTTTTATATATTTATATTGTTTTTATGTATTTTTTTCATAGTCTTGTTTACTTCTGATACAATCGAGGACAAGTAAACTGGAAAATTAAATAATTTTAAGAAAATATCTCATTTTACTAACAAATTGGTGTATTTAAAAAAACAACTAAGATATAGTTAGTATGATGATTAAATACCATGACCTAACTTGTTAAGCACAAATATTTAAAATGCAGGGTTAAAATCAAATATTTGTAATGCAATGCCATAATAGTTATATACAGTCTTTAAGAGTAAATAAGGAATTATAGATCTCCCATATTTTGTTTTCTACCTTATACAATTATGTGTTATGATTATTTTTAAGCATTGTTCCTAAATTTATATATTATTATTATAGAGCCATGTGATATAAAACAATATTTACATTTTATTTTAAAAAGTCTGACTTCTTTTATAGTTCTTACAATACACTACTATATTTACAATACATAGCCTATATACTCTTTGTGGGGTTAAATTTATTTATTGGAAGACACCATAATGTCTAAGAATAAATTGAGGGGTAAACCTTGGATAACAGTTTTAAAAGTGTCAAAATGTTAGAAAATATAATCTTCATCTAAGATTATTTCAATAACGACATTATTTTTATAATAAAATAACAAATTAGACCTTCAAATTTGTTTTTTGTAGTAAAAAATATGATTCGCGGGCCATTAAACCCCAATTCGCCAATTTATGAGTAATGGAAAACTTACAAAAAAATACCCTAAACCATACTTGACGACATACAAACCGGAGATGATGGTTATCCCAAATAAAGAAGACGATCACCCAAAAGAGGTGGCTTCACAGCAAACATAATACTATTATAATAATACAGCAAAAATACGAATACGCGACAAACGGGAAATAGATAATCAATGGGTAGTACCATATAACTAGAGACGCTGATTTATAGCATTAACGATATTTTCGCGAATTAAAGCGATAAATGGTGTTGTTAACAATACGTTAAAACGCGAAATAGCACCGATTTTTACGACAAAACCTAACAACTTGCGAACATTTCAATAATGCGAGCAAAAGTACAAATTTCTGACTTCTTTTATAGTTCTTTTTATATATTTATATTGTTTTTATGTATTTTTTTCATAGTCTTGTTTACTTCTGATACAATCGAGGACAAGTAAACTGGAAAATTAAATAATTTTAAGAAAATATCTCATTTTACTAACAAATTGGTGTATTTAAAAAAACAACTAAGATATAGTTAGCATGATGATTAAATACCATGACCTAACTTGTTAAGCACAAATATTTAAAATGCAGGGTTAAAATCAAATATTTGTAATGCAATGCCATAATAGTTATATACAGTCTTTAAGAGTAAATAAGGAATTATAGATCTCCTTTTATTTTGTTTTCTACCTTATACAATTATGTGTTATGATTATTTTTAAGCATTGTTCCTAAATTTATATATTATTATTATAGAGCCATGTGATATAAAACAATATTTACATTTTATTTTAAAAAGTCTGACTTCTTTTATAGTTCTTACAATACACTACTATATTTACAATACATAGCCTATATACTCTTTGTGGGGTTAAATTTATTTATTGGAAGACACCATAATGTCTAAGAATAAATTGAGGGGTAAAACTTGGATAACAGTTTTAAAAGTGTCAAAATGTTAGAAAATATAATCTTCATCTAAGATTATTTCAATAACGACATTATTTTTATAATAAAATAACAAATTAGACCTTCAAATTTGTTTTTTGTAGTAAAAAATATGATTCGCGGGCCATTAAACCCCAATTCGCCAATTTATGAGTAATGGAAAACTTACAAAAAAATACCCTAAACCATACTTGACGACATACAAACCGGAGATGATGGTTATCCCAAATAAAGAAGACGATCACCCAAAAGAGGTGGCTTCACAGCAAACATAATAGTATTATAATAATACAGCAAAAATACGAATACGCGACAAACGGGAAATAGATAATCAATGGGTAGTACCATATAACTAGAGACGCTGATTTATAGCATTAACGATATTTTCGCGAATTAAAGCGATAAATGGTGTTGTTAACAATACGTTAAAACGCGAAATAGCACCGATTTTTACGACAAAACCTAACAACTTGCGAACATTTCAATAATGCGAGCAAAAGTACAAATTTCTGACTTCTTTTATAGTTCTTTTTATATATTTATATTGTTTTTATGTATTTTTTTCATAGTCTTGTTTACTTCTGATACAATCGAGGACAAGTAAACTGGAAAATTAAATAATTTTAAGAAAATATCTCATTTTACTAACAAATTGGTGTATTTAAAAAAACAACTAAGATATAGTTAGTATGATGATTAAATACCATGACCTAACTTGTTAAGCACAAATATTTAAAATGCAGGGTTAAAATCAAATATTTGTAATGCAATGCCATAATAGTTATATACAGTCTTTAAGAGTAAATAAGGAATTATAGATCTCCTTTTATTTTGTTTTCTACCTTATACAATTATGTGTTATGATTATTTTTAAGCATTGTTCCTAAATTTATATATTATTATTATAGAGCCATGTGATATAAAACAATATTTACATTTTATTTTAAAAAGTCTGACTTCTTTTATAGTTCTTACAATACACTACTATATTTACAATACATAGCCTATATACTCTTTGTGGGGTTAAATTTATTTATTGGAAGACACCATAATGTCTAAGAATAAATTGAGGGGTAAAACTTGGATAACAGTTTTAAAAGTGTCAAAATGTTAGAAAATATAATCTTCATCTAAGATTATTTCAATAACGACATTATTTTTATAATAAAATAACAAATTAGACCTTCAAATTTGTTTTTTGTAGTAAAAAATATGATTCGCGGGCCATTAAACCCCAATTCGCCAATTTATGAGTAATGGAAAACTTACAAAAAAATACCCTAAACCATACTTGACGACATACAAACCGGAGATGATGGTTATCCCAAATAAAGAAGACGATCACCCAAAAGAGGTGGCTTCACAGCAAACATAATAGTATTATAATAATACAGCAAAAATACGAATACGCGACAAACGGGAAATAGATAATCAATGGGTAGTACCATATAACTAGAGACACTGATTTATAGCATTAACGATATTTTCGCGAATTAAAGCGATAAATGGTGTTGTTAACAATACGTTAAAACGCGAAATAGCACCGATTTTTACGACAAAACCTAACAACTTGCGAACATTTCAATAATGCGAGCAAAAGTACAAATTTCTGACTTCTTTTATAGTTCTTTTTATATATTTATATTGTTTTTATGTATTTTTTTTTCATAGTCTTGTTTACTTCTGATACAATCGAGGACAAGTAAACTGGAAAATTAAATAATTTTAAGAAAATATCTCATTTTACTAACAAATTGGTGTATTTAAAAAAACAACTAAGATATAGTTAGTATGATGATTAAATACCATGACCTAACTTGTTAAGCACAAATATTTAAAATGCAGGGTTAAAATCAAATATTTGTAATGCAATGCCATAATAGTTATATATAGTCTTTAAGAGTAAATAAGGAATTATAGATCTCCTTTTATTTTGTTTTCTACCTTATACAATTATGTGTTATGATTATTTTTAAGCATTGTTCCTAAATTTATATATTATTATTATAGAGCCATGTGATATAAAACAATGATATATTTACAATACATAGCCTATATATTCTTTGTGGGGTTAAATTTATTTATTGCAAGACACCATAATGTCTAAGAATAAATTGAGGGGTAAAACTTGGATAACAGTTTTAAAAGTGTCAAAATGTTAGAAAATATAATCTTCATCTAAGATTATTTCAATAACGACATTATTTTTATAATAAAATAACAAATTAGACCTTCAAATTTGTTTTTTGTAGTAAAAAATATGATTCGCGGGCCATTAAACCCCAATTCGCCAATTTATGAGTAATGGAAAACTTACAAAAAAATACCCTAAACCATACTTGACGACATACAAACCGGAGATGATGGTTATCCCAAATAAAGAAGACGATCACCCAAAAGAGGTGGCTTCACAGCAAACATAATAGTATTATAATAATACAGCAAAAATACGAATACGCGACAAACGGGAAATAGATAATCAATGGGTAGTACCATATAACTAGAGACGCTGATTTATAGCATTAACGATATTTTCGCGAATTAAAGCGATAAATGGTGTTGTTAACAATACGTTAAAACGCGAAATAGCACCGATTTTTACGACAAAACCTAACAACTTGCGAACATTTCAATAATGCGAGCAAAAGTACAAATTTCTGACTTCTTTTATAGTTCTTTTTATATATTTATATTGTTTTTATGTATTTTTTTCATAGTCTTGTTTACTTCTGATACAATCGAGGACAAGTAAACTGGAAAATTAAATAATTTTAAGAAAATATCTCATTTTACTAACAAATTGGTGTATTTAAAAAAACAACTAAGATATAGTTAGTATGATGATTAAATACCATGACCTAACTTGTTAAGCACAAATATTTAAAATGCAGGGTTAAAATCAAATATTTGTAATGCAATGCCATAATAGTTATATATAGTCTTTAAGAGTAAATAAGGAATTATAGATCTCCTTTTATTTTGTTTTCTACCTTATACAATTATGTGTTATGATTATTTTTAAGCATTGTTCCTAAATTTATATATTATTATTATAGAGCCATGTGATATAAAACAATGATATATTTACAATACATAGCCTATATATTCTTTGTGGGGTTAAATTTATTTATTGCAAGACACCATAATGTCTAAGAATAAATTGAGGGGTAAAACTTGGATAACAGTTTTAAAAGTGTCAAAATGTTAGAAAATATAATCTTCATCTAAGATTATTTCAATAACGACATTATTTTTATAATAAAATAACAAATTAGACCTTCAAATTTGTTTTTTGTAGTAAAAAATATGATTCGCGGGCCATTAAACCCCAATTCGCCAATTTATGAGTAATGGAAAACTTACAAAAAAATACCCTAAACCATACTTGACGACATACAAACCGGAGATGATGGTTATCCCAAATAAAGAAGACGATCACCCAAAAGAGGTGGCTTCACAGCAAACATAATAGTATTATAATAATACAGCAAAAATACGAATACGCGACAAACGGGAAATAGATAATCAATGGGTAGTACCATATAACTAGAGACGCTGATTTATAGCATTAACGATATTTTCGCGAATTAAAGCGATAAATGGTGTTGTTAACAATACGTTAAAACGCGAAATAGCACCGATTTTTACGACAAAACCTAACAACTTGCGAACATTTCAATAATGCGAGCAAAAGTACAAATTTCTGACTTCTTTTATAGTTCTTTTTATATATTTATATTGTTTTTATGTATTTTTTTCATAGTCTTGTTTACTTCTGATACAATCGAGGACAAGTAAACTGGAAAATTAAATAATTTTAAGAAAATATCTCATTTTACTAACAAATTGGTGTATTTAAAAAAACAACTAAGATATAGTTAGTATGATGATTAAATACCATGACCTAACTTGTTAAGCACAAATATTTAAAATGCAGGGTTAAAATCAAATATTTGTAATGCAATGCCATAATAGTTATATACAGTCTTTAAGAGTAAATAAGGAATTATAGATCTCCTTTTATTTTGTTTTCTACCTTATACAATTATGTGTTATGATTATTTTTAAGCATTGTTCCTAAATTTATATATTATTATTATAGAGCCATGTGATATAAAACAATGATATATTTACAATACATAGCCTATATATTCTTTGTGGGGTTAAATTTATTTATTGCAAGACACCATAATGTCTAAGAATAAATTGAGGGGTAAAACTTGGATAACAGTTTTAAAAGTGTCAAAATGTTAGAAAATATAATCTTCATCTAAGATTATTTCAATAACGACATTATTTTTATAATAAAATAACAAATTAGACCTTCAAATTTGTTTTTTGTAGTAAAAAATATGATTCGCGGGCCATTAAACCCCAATTCGCCAATTTATGAGTAATGGAAAACTTACAAAAAAATACCCTAAACCATACTTGACGACATACAAACCGGAGATGATGGTTATCCCAAATAAAGAAGACGATCACCCAAAAGAGGTGGCTTCACAGCAAACATAATAGTATTATAATAATACAGCAAAAATACGAATACGCGACAAACGGGAAATAGATAATCAATGGGTAGTACCATATAACTAGAGACGCTGATTTATAGCATTAACGATATTTTCGCGAATTAAAGCGATAAATGGTGTTGTTAACAATACGTTAAAACGCGAAATAGCACCGATTTTTACGACAAAACCTAACAACTTGCGAACATTTCAATAATGCGAGCAAAAGTACAAATTTCTGACTTCTTTTATAGTTCTTTTTATATATTTATATTGTTTTTATGTATTTTTTTCATAGTCTTGTTTACTTCTGATACAATCGAGGACAAGTAAACTGGAAAATTAAATAATTTTAAGAAAATATCTCATTTTACTAACAAATTGGTGTATTTAAAAAAACAACTAAGATATAGTTAGTATGATGATTAAATACCATGACCTAACTTGTTAAGCACAAATATTTAAAATGCAGGGTTAAAATCAAATATTTGTAATGCAATGCCATAATAGTTATATACAGTCTTTAAGAGTAAATAAGGAATTATAGATCTCCTTTTATTTTGTTTTCTACCTTATACAATTATGTGTTATGATTATTTTTAAGCATTGTTCCTAAATTTATATATTATTATTATAGAGCCATGTGATATAAAACAATATTTACATTTTATTTTAAAAAGTCTGACTTCTTTTATAGTTCTTACAATACACTACTATATTTACAATACATAGCCTATATACTCTTTGTGGGGTTAAATTTATTTATTGGAAGACACCATAATGTCTAAGAATAAATTGAGGGGTAAAACTTGGATAACAGTTTTAAAAGTGTCAAAATGTTAGAAAATATAATCTTCATCTAAGATTATTTCAATAACGACATTATTTTTATAATAAAATAACAAATTAGACCTTCAAATTTGTTTTTTGTAGTAAAAAATATGATTCGCGGGCCATTAAACCCCAATTCGCCAATTTATGAGTAATGGAAAACTTACAAAAAAATACCCTAAACCATACTTGACGACATACAAACCGGAGATGATGGTTATCCCAAATAAAGAAGACGATCACCCAAAAGAGGTGGCTTCACAGCAAACATAATAGTATTATAATAATACAGCAAAAATACGAATACGCGACAAACGGGAAATAGATAATCAATGGGTAGTACCATATAACTAGAGACACTGATTTATAGCATTAACGATATTTTCGCGAATTAAAGCGATAAATGGTGTTGTTAACAATACGTTAAAACGCGAAATAGCACCGATTTTTACGACAAAACCTAACAACTTGCGAACATTTCAATAATGCGAGCAAAAGTACAAATTTCTGACTTCTTTTATAGTTCTTTTTATATATTTATATTGTTTTTATGTATTTTTTTTTCATAGTCTTGTTTACTTCTGATACAATCGAGGACAAGTAAACTGGAAAATTAAATAATTTTAAGAAAATATCTCATTTTACTAACAAATTGGTGTATTTAAAAAAACAACTAAGATATAGTTAGTATGATGATTAAATACCATGACCTAACTTGTTAAGCACAAATATTTAAAATGCAGGGTTAAAATCAAATATTTGTAATGCAATGCCATAATAGTTATATATAGTCTTTAAGAGTAAATAAGGAATTATAGATCTCCTTTTATTTTGTTTTCTACCTTATACAATTATGTGTTATGATTATTTTTAAGCATTGTTCCTAAATTTATATATTATTATTATAGAGCCATGTGATATAAAACAATGATATATTTACAATACATAGCCTATATATTCTTTGTGGGGTTAAATTTATTTATTGCAAGACACCATAATGTCTAAGAATAAATTGAGGGGTAAAACTTGGATAACAGTTTTAAAAGTGTCAAAATGTTAGAAAATATAATCTTCATCTAAGATTATTTCAATAACGACATTATTTTTATAATAAAATAACAAATTAGACCTTCAAATTTGTTTTTTGTAGTAAAAAATATGATTCGCGGGCCATTAAACCCCAATTCGCCAATTTATGAGTAATGGAAAACTTACAAAAAAATACCCTAAACCATACTTGACGACATACAAACCGGAGATGATGGTTATCCCAAATAAAGAAGACGATCACCCAAAAGAGGTGGCTTCACAGCAAACATAATAGTATTATAATAATACAGCAAAAATACGAATACGCGACAAACGGGAAATAGATAATCAATGGGTAGTACCATATAACTAGAGACGCTGATTTATAGCATTAACGATATTTTCGCGAATTAAAGCGATAAATGGTGTTGTTAACAATACGTTAAAACGCGAAATAGCACCGATTTTTACGACAAAACCTAACAACTTGCGAACATTTCAATAATGCGAGCAAAAGTACAAATTTCTGACTTCTTTTATAGTTCTTTTTATATATTTATATTGTTTTTATGTATTTTTTTCATAGTCTTGTTTACTTCTGATACAATCGAGGACAAGTAAACTGGAAAATTAAATAATTTTAAGAAAATATCTCATTTTACTAACAAATTGGTGTATTTAAAAAAACAACTAAGATATAGTTAGTATGATGATTAAATACCATGACCTAACTTGTTAAGCACAAATATTTAAAATGCAGGGTTAAAATCAAATATTTGTAATGCAATGCCATAATAGTTATATACAGTCTTTAAGAGTAAATAAGGAATTATAGATCTCCTTTTATTTTGTTTTCTACCTTATACAATTATGTGTTATGATTATTTTTAAGCATTGTTCCTAAATTTATATATTATTATTATAGAGCCATGTGATATAAAACAATATTTACATTTTATTTTAAAAAGTCTGACTTCTTTTATAGTTCTTACAATACACTACTATATTTACAATACATAGCCTATATACTCTTTGTGGGGTTAAATTTATTTATTGGAAGACACCATAATGTCTAAGAATAAATTGAGGGGTAAAACTTGGATAACAGTTTTAAAAGTGTCAAAATGTTAGAAAATATAATCTTCATCTAAGATTATTTCAATAACGACATTATTTTTATAATAAAATAACAAATTAGACCTTCAAATTTGTTTTTTGTAGTAAAAAATATGATTCGCGGGCCATTAAACCCCAATTCGCCAATTTATGAGTAATGGAAAACTTACAAAAAAATACCCTAAACCATACTTGACGACATACAAACCGGAGATGATGGTTATCCCAAATAAAGAAGACGATCACCCAAAAGAGGTGGCTTCACAGCAAACATAATAGTATTATAATAATACAGCAAAAATACGAATACGCGACAAACGGGAAATAGATAATCAATGGGTAGTACCATATAACTAGAGACACTGATTTATAGCATTAACGATATTTTCGCGAATTAAAGCGATAAATGGTGTTGTTAACAATACGTTAAAACGCGAAATAGCACCGATTTTTACGACAAAACCTAACAACTTGCGAACATTTCAATAATGCGAGCAAAAGTACAAATTTCTGACTTCTTTTATAGTTCTTTTTATATATTTATATTGTTTTTATGTATTTTTTTCATAGTCTTGTTTACTTCTGATACAATCGAGGACAAGTAAACTGGAAAATTAAATAATTTTAAGAAAATATCTCATTTTACTAACAAATTGGTGTATTTAAAAAAACAACTAAGATATAGTTAGTATGATGATTAAATACCATGACCTAACTTGTTAAGCACAAATATTTAAAATGCAGGGTTAAAATCAAATATTTGTAATGCAATGCCATAATAGTTATATACAGTCTTTAAGAGTAAATAAGGAATTATAGATCTCCTTTTATTTTGTTTTCTACCTTATACAATTATGTGTTATGATTATTTTTAAGCATTGTTCCTAAATTTATATATTATTATTATAGAGCCATGTGATATAAAACAATGATATATTTACAATACATAGCCTATATATTCTTTGTGGGGTTAAATTTATTTATTGCAAGACACCATAATGTCTAAGAATAAATTGAGGGGTAAAACTTGGATAACAGTTTTAAAAGTGTCAAAATGTTAGAAAATATAATCTTCATCTAAGATTATTTCAATAACGACATTATTTTTATAATAAAATAACAAATTAGACCTTCAAATTTGTTTTTTGTAGTAAAAAATATGATTCGCGGGCCATTAAACCCCAATTCGCCAATTTATGAGTAATGGAAAACTTACAAAAAAATACCCTAAACCATACTTGACGACATACAAACCGGAGATGATGGTTATCCCAAATAAAGAAGACGATCACCCAAAAGAGGTGGCTTCACAGCAAACATAATAGTATTATAATAATACAGCAAAAATACGAATACGCGACAAACGGGAAATAGATAATCAATGGGTAGTACCATATAACTAGAGACGCTGATTTATAGCATTAACGATATTTTCGCGAATTAAAGCGATAAATGGTGTTGTTAACAATACGTTAAAACGCGAAATAGCACCGATTTTTACGACAAAACCTAACAACTTGCGAACATTTCAATAATGCGAGCAAAAGTACAAATTTCTGACTTCTTTTATAGTTCTTTTTATATATTTATATTGTTTTTATGTATTTTTTTCATAGTCTTGTTTACTTCTGATACAATCGAGGACAAGTAAACTGGAAAATTAAATAATTTTAAGAAAATATCTCATTTTACTAACAAATTGGTGTATTTAAAAAAACAACTAAGATATAGTTAGTATGATGATTAAATACCATGACCTAACTTGTTAAGCACAAATATTTAAAATGCAGGGTTAAAATCAAATATTTGTAATGCAATGCCATAATAGTTATATACAGTCTTTAAGAGTAAATAAGGAATTATAGATCTCCTTTTATTTTGTTTTCTACCTTATACAATTATGTGTTATGATTATTTTTAAGCATTGTTCCTAAATTTATATATTATTATTATAGAGCCATGTGATATAAAACAATATTTACATTTTATTTTAAAAAGTCTGACTTCTTTTATAGTTCTTACAATACACTACTATATTTACAATACATAGCCTATATACTCTTTGTGGGGTTAAATTTATTTATTGGAAGACACCATAATGTCTAAGAATAAATTGAGGGGTAAAACTTGGATAACAGTTTTAAAAGTGTCAAAATGTTAGAAAATATAATCTTCATCTAAGATTATTTCAATAACGACATTATTTTTATAATAAAATAACAAATTAGACCTTCAAATTTGTTTTTTGTAGTAAAAAATATGATTCGCGGGCCATTAAACCCCAATTCGCCAATTTATGAGTAATGGAAAACTTACAAAAAAATACCCTAAACCATACTTGACGACATACAAACCGGAGATGATGGTTATCCCAAATAAAGAAGACGATCACCCAAAAGAGGTGGCTTCACAGCAAACATAATAGTATTATAATAATACAGCAAAAATACGAATACGCGACAAACGGGAAATAGATAATCAATGGGTAGTACCATATAACTAGAGACGCTGATTTATAGCATTAACGATATTTTCGCGAATTAAAGCGATAAATGGTGTTGTTAACAATACGTTAAAACGCGAAATAGCACCGATTTTTACGACAAAACCTAACAACTTGCGAACATTTCAATAATGCGAGCAAAAGTACAAATTTCTGACTTCTTTTATAGTTCTTTTTATATATTTATATTGTTTTTATGTATTTTTTTCATAGTCTTGTTTACTTCTGATACAATCGAGGACAAGTAAACTGGAAAATTAAATAATTTTAAGAAAATATCTCATTTTACTAACAAATTGGTGTATTTAAAAAAACAACTAAGATATAGTTAGTATGATGATTAAATACCATGACCTAACTTGTTAAGCACAAATATTTAAAATGCAGGGTTAAAATCAAATATTTGTAATGCAATGCCATAATAGTTATATACAGTCTTTAAGAGTAAATAAGGAATTATAGATCTCCTTTTATTTTGTTTTCTACCTTATACAATTATGTGTTATGATTATTTTTAAGCATTGTTCCTAAATTTATATATTATTATTATAGAGCCATGTGATATAAAACAATATTTACATTTTATTTTAAAAAGTCTGACTTCTTTTATAGTTCTTACAATACACTACTATATTTACAATACATAGCCTATATACTCTTTGTGGGGTTAAATTTATTTATTGGAAGACACCATAATGTCTAAGAATAAATTGAGGGGTAAAACTTGGATAACAGTTTTAAAAGTGTCAAAATGTTAGAAAATATAATCTTCATCTAAGATTATTTCAATAACGACATTATTTTTATAATAAAATAACAAATTAGACCTTCAAATTTGTTTTTTGTAGTAAAAAATATGATTCGCGGGCCATTAAACCCCAATTCGCCAATTTATGAGTAATGGAAAACTTACAAAAAAATACCCTAAACCATACTTGACGACATACAAACCGGAGATGATGGTTATCCCAAATAAAGAAGACGATCACCCAAAAGAGGTGGCTTCACAGCAAACATAATAGTATTATAATAATACAGCAAAAATACGAATACGCGACAAACGGGAAATAGATAATCAATGGGTAGTACCATATAACTAGAGACGCTGATTTATAGCATTAACGATATTTTCGCGAATTAAAGCGATAAATGGTGTTGTTAACAATACGTTAAAACGCGAAATAGCACCGATTTTTACGACAAAACCTAACAACTTGCGAACATTTCAATAATGCGAGCAAAAGTACAAATTTCTGACTTCTTTTATAGTTCTTTTTATATATTTATATTGTTTTTATGTATTTTTTTCATAGTCTTGTTTACTTCTGATACAATCGAGGACAAGTAAACTGGAAAATTAAATAATTTTAAGAAAATATCTCATTTTACTAACAAATTGGTGTATTTAAAAAAACAACTAAGATATAGTTAGTATGATGATTAAATACCATGACCTAACTTGTTAAGCACAAATATTTAAAATGCAGGGTTAAAATCAAATATTTGTAATGCAATGCCATAATAGTTATATACAGTCTTTAAGAGTAAATAAGGAATTATAGATCTCCTTTTATTTTGTTTTCTACCTTATACAATTATGTGTTATGATTATTTTTAAGCATTGTTCCTAAATTTATATATTATTATTATAGAGCCATGTGATATAAAACAATATTTACATTTTATTTTAAAAAGTCTGACTTCTTTTATAGTTCTTACAATACACTACTATATTTACAATACATAGCCTATATACTCTTTGTGGGGTTAAATTTATTTATTGGAAGACACCATAATGTCTAAGAATAAATTGAGGGGTAAAACTTGGATAACAGTTTTAAAAGTGTCAAAATGTTAGAAAATATAATCTTCATCTAAGATTATTTCAATAACGACATTATTTTTATAATAAAATAACAAATTAGACCTTCAAATTTGTTTTTTGTAGTAAAAAATATGATTCGCGGGCCATTAAACCCCAATTCGCCAATTTATGAGTAATGGAAAACTTACAAAAAAATACCCTAAACCATACTTGACGACATACAAACCGGAGATGATGGTTATCCCAAATAAAGAAGACGATCACCCAAAAGAGGTGGCTTCACAGCAAACATAATAGTATTATAATAATACA
Source organism: Troilus luridus (assembly GCA_964056705.1). Taxonomy (NCBI): domain Eukaryota; kingdom Metazoa; phylum Arthropoda; class Insecta; order Hemiptera; family Pentatomidae; genus Troilus; species Troilus luridus. Next base: position 58,503,919 of record OZ057412.1, on the reverse strand, counting down.
GCAAAAATACGAATACGCGACAAACGGGAAATAGATAATCAATGGGTAGTACCATATAACTAGAGACACTGATTTATAGCATTAACGATATTTTCGCGAATTAAAGCGATAAATGGTGTTGTTAACAATACGTTAAAACGCGAAATAGCACCGATTTTTACGACAAAACCTAACAACTTGCGAACATTTCAATAATGCGAGCAAAAGTACAAATTTCTGACTTCTTTTATAGTTCTTTTTATATATTTATATTGTTTTTATGTATTTTTTTTTCATAGTCTTGTTTACTTCTGATACAATCGAGGACAAGTAAACTGGAAAATTAAATAATTTTAAGAAAATATCTCATTTTACTAACAAATTGGTGTATTTAAAAAAACAACTAAGATATAGTTAGTATGATGATTAAATACCATGACCTAACTTGTTAAGCACAAATATTTAAAATGCAGGGTTAAAATCAAATATTTGTAATGCAATGCCATAATAGTTATATATAGTCTTTAAGAGTAAATAAGGAATTATAGATCTCCTTTTATTTTGTTTTCTACCTTATACAATTATGTGTTATGATTATTTTTAAGCATTGTTCCTAAATTTATATATTATTATTATAGAGCCATGTGATATAAAACAATGATATATTTACAATACATAGCCTATATATTCTTTGTGGGGTTAAATTTATTTATTGCAAGACACCATAATGTCTAAGAATAAATTGAGGGGTAAAACTTGGATAACAGTTTTAAAAGTGTCAAAATGTTAGAAAATATAATCTTCATCTAAGATTATTTCAATAACGACATTATTTTTATAATAAAATAACAAATTAGACCTTCAAATTTGTTTTTTGTAGTAAAAAATATGATTCGCGGGCCATTAAACCCCAATTCGCCAATTTATGAGTAATGGAAAACTTACAAAAAAATACCCTAAACCATACTTGACGACATACAAACCGGAGATGATGGTTATCCCAAATAAAGAAGACGATCACCCAAAAGAGGTGGCTTCACAGCAAACATAATAGTATTATAATAATACAGCAAAAATACGAATACGCGACAAACGGGAAATAGATAATCAATGGGTAGTACCATATAACTAGAGACGCTGATTTATAGCATTAACGATATTTTCGCGAATTAAAGCGATAAATGGTGTTGTTAACAATACGTTAAAACGCGAAATAGCACCGATTTTTACGACAAAACCTAACAACTTGCGAACATTTCAATAATGCGAGCAAAAGTACAAATTTCTGACTTCTTTTATAGTTCTTTTTATATATTTATATTGTTTTTATGTATTTTTTTCATAGTCTTGTTTACTTCTGATACAATCGAGGACAAGTAAACTGGAAAATTAAATAATTTTAAGAAAATATCTCATTTTACTAACAAATTGGTGTATTTAAAAAAACAACTAAGATATAGTTAGTATGATGATTAAATACCATGACCTAACTTGTTAAGCACAAATATTTAAAATGCAGGGTTAAAATCAAATATTTGTAATGCAATGCCATAATAGTTATATACAGTCTTTAAGAGTAAATAAGGAATTATAGATCTCCTTTTATTTTGTTTTCTACCTTATACAATTATGTGTTATGATTATTTTTAAGCATTGTTCCTAAATTTATATATTATTATTATAGAGCCATGTGATATAAAACAATGATATATTTACAATACATAGCCTATATATTCTTTGTGGGGTTAAATTTATTTATTGCAAGACACCATAATGTCTAAGAATAAATTGAGGGGTAAAACTTGGATAACAGTTTTAAAAGTGTCAAAATGTTAGAAAATATAATCTTCATCTAAGATTATTTCAATAACGACATTATTTTTATAATAAAATAACAAATTAGACCTTCAAATTTGTTTTTTGTAGTAAAAAATATGATTCGCGGGCCATTAAACCCCAATTCGCCAATTTATGAGTAATGGAAAACTTACAAAAAAATACCCTAAACCATACTTGACGACATACAAACCGGAGATGATGGTTATCCCAAATAAAGAAGACGATCACCCAAAAGAGGTGGCTTCACAGCAAACATAATAGTATTATAATAATACAGCAAAAATACGAATACGCGACAAACGGGAAATAGATAATCAATGGGTAGTACCATATAACTAGAGACGCTGATTTATAGCATTAACGATATTTTCGCGAATTAAAGCGATAAATGGTGTTGTTAACAATACGTTAAAACGCGAAATAGCACCGATTTTTACGACAAAACCTAACAACTTGCGAACATTTCAATAATGCGAGCAAAAGTACAAATTTCTGACTTCTTTTATAGTTCTTTTTATATATTTATATTGTTTTTATGTATTTTTTTCATAGTCTTGTTTACTTCTGATACAATCGAGGACAAGTAAACTGGAAAATTAAATAATTTTAAGAAAATATCTCATTTTACTAACAAATTGGTGTATTTAAAAAAACAACTAAGATATAGTTAGTATGATGATTAAATACCATGACCTAACTTGTTAAGCACAAATATTTAAAATGCAGGGTTAAAATCAAATATTTGTAATGCAATGCCATAATAGTTATATATAGTCTTTAAGAGTAAATAAGGAATTATAGATCTCCTTTTATTTTGTTTTCTACCTTATACAATTATGTGTTATGATTATTTTTAAGCATTGTTCCTAAATTTATATATTATTATTATAGAGCCATGTGATATAAAACAATGATATATTTACAATACATAGCCTATATATTCTTTGTGGGGTTAAATTTATTTATTGGAAGACACCATAATGTCTAAGAATAAATTGAGGGGTAAAACTTGGATAACAGTTTTAAAAGTGTCAAAATGTTAGAAAATATAATCTTCATCTAAGATTATTTCAATAACGACATTATTTTTATAATAAAATAACAAATTAGACCTTCAAATTTGTTTTTTGTAGTAAAAAATATGATTCGAGGGCCATTAAACCCCAATTCGCCAATTTATGAGTAATGGAAAACTTACAAAAAAATACCCTAAACCATACTTGACGACATACAAACCGGAGATGATGGTTATCCCAAATAAAGAAGACGATCACCCAAAAGAGGTGGCTTCACAGCAAACATAATACTATTATAATAATACAGCAAAAATACGAATACGCGACAAACGGGAAATAGATAATCAATGGGTAGTACCATATAACTAGAGACGCTGATTTATAGCATTAACGATATTTTCGCGAATTAAAGCGATAAATGGTGTTGTTAACAATACGTTAAAACGCGAAATAGCACCGATTTTTACGACAAAACCTAACAACTTGCGAACATTTCAATAATGCGAGCAAAAGTACAAATTTCTGACTTCTTTTATAGTTCTTTTTATATATTTATATTGTTTTTATGTATTTTTTTCATAGTCTTGTTTACTTCTGATACAATCGAGGACAAGTAAACTGGAAAATTAAATAATTTTAAGAAAATATCTCATTTTACTAACAAATTGGTGTATTTAAAAAAACAACTAAGATATAGTTAGTATGATGATTAAATACCATGACCTAACTTGTTAAGCACAAATATTTAAAATGCAGGGTTAAAATCAAATATTTGTAATGCAATGCCATAATAGTTATATACAGTCTTTAAGAGTAAATAAGGAATTATAGATCTCCTTTTATTTTGTTTTCTACCTTATACAATTATGTGTTATGATTATTTTTAAGCATTGTTCCTAAATTTATATATTATTATTATAGAGCCATGTGATATAAAACAATGATATATTTACAATACATAGCCTATATATTCTTTGTGGGGTTAAATTTATTTATTGGAAGACACCATAATGTCTAAGAATAAATTGAGGGGTAAAACTTGGATAACAGTTTTAAAAGTGTCAAAATGTTAGAAAATATAATCTTCATCTAAGATTATTTCAATAACGACATTATTTTTATAATAAAATAACAAATTAGACCTTCAAATTTGTTTTTTGTAGTAAAAAATATGATTCGAGGGCCATTAAACCCCAATTCGCCAATTTATGAGTAATGGAAAACTTACAAAAAAATACCCTAAACCATACTTGACGACATACAAACCGGAGATGATGGTTATCCCAAATAAAGAAGACGATCACCCAAAAGAGGTGGCTTCACAGCAAACATAATACTATTATAATAATACAGCAAAAATACGAATACGCGACAAACGGGAAATAGATAATCAATGGGTAGTACCATATAACTAGAGACGCTGATTTATAGCATTAACGATATTTTCGCGAATTAAAGCGATAAATGGTGTTGTTAACAATACGTTAAAACGCGAAATAGCACCGATTTTTACGACAAAACCTAACAACTTGCGAACATTTCAATAATGCGAGCAAAAGTACAAATTTCTGACTTCTTTTATAGTTCTTTTTATATATTTATATTGTTTTTATGTATTTTTTTCATAGTCTTGTTTACTTCTGATACAATCGAGGACAAGTAAACTGGAAAATTAAATAATTTTAAGAAAATATCTCATTTTACTAACAAATTGGTGTATTTAAAAAAACAACTAAGATATAGTTAGTATGATGATTAAATACCATGACCTAACTTGTTAAGCACAAATATTTAAAATGCAGGGTTAAAATCAAATATTTGTAATGCAATGCCATAATAGTTATATACAGTCTTTAAGAGTAAATAAGGAATTATAGATCTCCTTTTATTTTGTTTTCTACCTTATACAATTATGTGTTATGATTATTTTTAAGCATTGTTCCTAAATTTATATATTATTATTATAGAGCCATGTGATATAAAACAATGATATATTTACAATACATAGCCTATATATTCTTTGTGGGGTTAAATTTATTTATTGGAAGACACCATAATGTCTAAGAATAAATTGAGGGGTAAAACTTGGATAACAGTTTTAAAAGTGTCAAAATGTTAGAAAATATAATCTTCATCTAAGATTATTTCAATAACGACATTATTTTTATAATAAAATAACAAATTAGACCTTCAAATTTGTTTTTTGTAGTAAAAAATATGATTCGCGGGCCATTAAACCCCAATTCGCCAATTTATGAGTAATGGAAAGCTTACAAAAAAATACCCTAAACCATACTTGACGACATACAAACCGGAGATGATGGTTATCCCAAATAAAGAAGACGATCACCCAAAAGAGGTGGCTTCACAGCAAACATAATACTATTATAATAATACAGCAAAAATACGAATACGCGACAAACGGGAAATAGATAATCAATGGGTAGTACCATATAACTAGAGACACTGATTTATAGCATTAACGATATTTTCGCGAATTAAAGCGATAAATGGTGTTGTTAACAATACGTTAAAACGCGAAATAGCACCGATTTTTACGACAAAACCTAACAACTTGCGAACATTTCAATAATGCGAGCAAAAGTACAAATTTCTGACTTCTTTTATAGTTCTTTTTATATATTTATATTGTTTTTATGTATTTTTTTCATAGTCTTGTTTACTTCTGATACAATCGAGGACAAGTAAACTGGAAAATTAAATAATTTTAAGAAAATATCTCATTTTACTAACAAATTGGTGTATTTAAAAAAACAACTAAGATATAGTTAGTATGATGATTAAATACCATGGCCTAACTTGTTAAGCACAAATATTTAAAATGCAGGGTTAAAATCAAATATTTGTAATGCAATGCCATAATAGTTATATACAGTCTTTAAGAGTAAATAAGGAATTATAGATCTCCCATATTTTGTTTTCTACCTTATACAATTATGTGTTATGATTATTTTTAAGCATTGTTCCTAAATTTATATATTATTATTATAGAGCCATGTGATATAAAACAATATTTACATTTTATTTTAAAAAGTCTGACTTCTTTTATAGTTCTTACAATACACTACTATATTTACAATACATAGCCTATATACTCTTTGTGGGGTTAAATTTATTTATTGGAAGACACCATAATGTCTAAGAATAAATTGAGGGGTAAAACTTGGATAACAGTTTTAAAAGTGTCAAAATGTTAGAAAATATAATCTTCATCTAAGATTATTTCAATAACGACATTATTTTTATAATAAAATAACAAATTAGACCTTCAAATTTGTTTTTTGTAGTAAAAAATATGATTCGCGGGCCATTAAACCCCAATTCGCCAATTTATGAGTAATGGAAAACTTACAAAAAAATACCCTAAACCATACTTGACGACATACAAACCGGAGATGATGGTTATCCCAAATAAAGAAGACGATCACCCAAAAGAGGTGGCTTCACAGCAAACATAATACTATTATAATAATACAGCAAAAATACGAATACGCGACAAACGGGAAATAGATAATCAATGGGTAGTACCATATAACTAGAGACACTGATTTATAGCATTAACGATATTTTCGCGAATTAAAGCGATAAATGGTGTTGTTAACAATACGTTAAAACGCGAAATAGCACCGATTTTTACGACAAAACCTAACAACTTGCGAACATTTCAATAATGCGAGCAAAAGTACAAATTTCTGACTTCTTTTATAGTCCTTTTTATATATTTATATTGTTTTTATGTATTTTTTTCATAGTCTTGTTTACTTCTGATACAATCGAGGACAAGTAAACTGGAAAATTAAATAATTTTAAGAAAATATCTCATTTTACTAACAAATTGGTGTATTTAAAAAAACAACTAAGATATAGTTAGTATGATGATTAAATACCATGACCTAACTTGTTAAGCACAAATATTTAAAATGCAGGGTTAAAATCAAATATTTGTAATGCAATGCCATAATAGTTATATACAGTCTTTAAGAGTAAATAAGGAATTATAGATCTCCCATATTTTGTTTTCTACCTTATACAATTATGTGTTATGATTATTTTTAAGCATTGTTCCTAAATTTATATATTATTATTATAGAGCCATGTGATATAAAACAATATTTACATTTTATTTTAAAAAGTCTGACTTCTTTTATAGTTCTTACAATACACTACTATATTTACAATACATAGCCTATATACTCTTTGTGGGGTTAAATTTATTTATTGGAAGACACCATAATGTCTAAGAATAAATTGAGGGGTAAAACTTGGATAACAGTTTTAAAAGTGTCAAAATGTTAGAAAATATAATCTTCATCTAAGATTATTTCAATAACGACATTATTTTTATAATAAAATAACAAATTAGACCTTCAAATTTGTTTTTTGTAGTAAAAAATATGATTCGCGGGCCATTAAACCCCAATTCGCCAATTTATGAGTAATGGAAAACTTACAAAAAAATACCCTAAACCATACTTGACGACATACAAACCGGAGATGATGGTTATCCCAAATAAAGAAGACGATCACCCAAAAGAGGTGGCTTCACAGCAAACATAATACTATTATAATAATACAGCAAAAATACGAATACGCGACAAACGGGAAATAGATAATCAATGGGTAGTACCATATAACTAGAGACACTGATTTATAGCATTAACGATATTTTCGCGAATTAAAGCGATAAATGGTGTTGTTAACAATACGTTAAAACGCGAAATAGCACCGATTTTTACGACAAAACCTAACAACTTGCGAACATTTCAATAATGCGAGCAAAAGTACAAATTTCTGACTTCTTTTATAGTTCTTTTTATATATTTATATTGTTTTTATGTATTTTTTTCATAGTCTTGTTTACTTCTGATACAATCGAGGACAAGTAAACTGGAAAATTAAATAATTTTAAGAAAATATCTCATTTTACTAACAAATTGGTGTATTTAAAAAAACAACTAAGATATAGTTAGTATGATGATTAAATACCATGGCCTAACTTGTTAAGCACAAATATTTAAAATGCAGGGTTAAAATCAAATATTTGTAATGCAATGCCATAATAGTTATATATAGTCTTTAAGAGTAAATAAGGAATTATAGATCTCCTTTTATTTTGTTTTCTACCTTATACAATTATGTGTTATGATTATTTTTAAGCATTGTTCCTAAATTTATATATTATTATTATAGAGCCATGTGATATAAAACAATGATATATTTACAATACATAGCCTATATATTCTTTGTGGGGTTAAATTTATTTATTGGAAGACACCATAATGTCTAAGAATAAATTGAGGGGTAAAACTTGGATAACAGTTTTAAAAGTGTCAAAATGTTAGAAAATATAATCTTCATCTAAGATTATTTCAATAACGACATTATTTTTATAATAAAATAACAAATTAGACCTTCAAATTTGTTTTTTGTAGTAAAAAATATGATTCGCGGGCCATTAAACCCCAATTCGCCAATTTATGAGTAATGGAAAGCTTACAAAAAAATACCCTAAACCATACTTGACGACATACAAACCGGAGATGATGGTTATCCCAAATAAAGAAGACGATCACCCAAAAGAGGTGGCTTCACAGCAAACATAATACTATTATAATAATACAGCAAAAATACGAATACGCGACAAACGGGAAATAGATAATCAATGGGTAGTACCATATAACTAGAGACACTGATTTATAGCATTAACGATATTTTCGCGAATTAAAGCGATAAATGGTGTTGTTAACAATACGTTAAAACGCGAAATAGCACCGATTTTTACGACAAAACCTAACAACTTGCGAACATTTCAATAATGCGAGCAAAAGTACAAATTTCTGACTTCTTTTATAGTTCTTTTTATATATTTATATTGTTTTTATGTATTTTTTTCATAGTCTTGTTTACTTCTGATACAATCGAGGACAAGTAAACTGGAAAATTAAATAATTTTAAGAAAATATCTCATTTTACTAACAAATTGGTGTATTTAAAAAAACAACTAAGATATAGTTAGTATGATGATTAAATACCATGGCCTAACTTGTTAAGCACAAATATTTAAAATGCAGGGTTAAAATCAAATATTTGTAATGCAATGCCATAATAGTTATATACAGTCTTTAAGAGTAAATAAGGAATTATAGATCTCCCATATTTTGTTTTCTACCTTATACAATTATGTGTTATGATTATTTTTAAGCATTGTTCCTAAATTTATATATTATTATTATAGAGCCATGTGATATAAAACAATATTTACATTTTATTTTAAAAAGTCTGACTTCTTTTATAGTTCTTACAATACACTACTATATTTACAATACATAGCCTATATACTCTTTGTGGGGTTAAATTTATTTATTGGAAGACACCATAATGTCTAAGAATAAATTGAGGGGTAAAACTTGGATAACAGTTTTAAAAGTGTCAAAATGTTAGAAAATATAATCTTCATCTAAGATTATTTCAATAACGACATTATTTTTATAATAAAATAACAAATTAGACCTTCAAATTTGTTTTTTGTAGTAAAAAATATGATTCGCGGGCCATTAAACCCCAATTCGCCAATTTATGAGTAATGGAAAACTTACAAAAAAATACCCTAAACCATACTTGACGACATACAAACCGGAGATGATGGTTATCCCAAATAAAGAAGACGATCACCCAAAAGAGGTGGCTTCACAGCAAACATAATACTATTATAATAATACAGCAAAAATACGAATACGCGACAAACGGGAAATAGATAATCAATGGGTAGTACCATATAACTAGAGACACTGATTTATAGCATTAACGATATTTTCGCGAATTAAAGCGATAAATGGTGTTGTTAACAATACGTTAAAACGCGAAATAGCACCGATTTTTACGACAAAACCTAACAACTTGCGAACATTTCAATAATGCGAGCAAAAGTACAAATTTCTGACTTCTTTTATAGTTCTTTTTATATATTTATATTGTTTTTATGTATTTTTTTCATAGTCTTGTTTACTTCTGATACAATCGAGGACAAGTAAACTGGAAAATCAAATAATTTTAAGAAAATATCTCATTTTACTAACAAATTGGTGTATTTAAAAAAACAACTAAGATATAGTTAGTATGATGATTAAATACCATGACCTAACTTGTTAAGCACAAATATTTAAAATGCAGGGTTAAAATCAAATATTTGTAATGCAATGCCATAATAGTTATATATAGTCTTTAAGAGTAAATAAGAAATTATAGATCTCCTTTTATTTTGTTTTCTACCTTATACAATTATGTGTTATGATTATTTTTAAGCATTGTTCCTAAATTTATATATTATTATTATAGAGCCATGTGATATAAAACAATATTTACATTTTATTTTAAAAAGTCTGACTTCTTTTATAGTTCTTACAATACACTACTATATTTACAATACATAGCCTATATACTCTTTGTGGGGTTAAATTTATTTATTGGAAGACACCATAATGTCTAAGAATAAATTGAGGGGTAAAACTTGGATAACAGTTTTAAAAGTGTCAAAATGTTAGAAAATATAATCTTCATCTAAGATTATTTCAATAACGACATTATTTTTATAATAAAATAACAAATTAGACCTTCAAATTTGTTTTTTGTAGTAAAAAATATGATTCGCGGGCCATTAAACCCCAATTCGCCAATTTATGAGTAATGGAAAACTAACAAAAAAATACCCTAAACCATACTTGACGACATACAAACCGGAGATGATGGTTATCCCAAATAAAGAAGACGATCACCCAAAAGAGGTGGCTTCACAGCAAACATAATAGTATTATAATAATACAGCAAAAATACGAATACGCGACAAACGGGAAATAGATAATCAATGGGTAGTACCATATAACTAGAGACACTGATTTATAGCATTAACGATATTTTCGCGAATTAAAGCGATAAATGGTGTTGTTAACAATACGTTAAAACGCGAAATAGCACCGATTTTTACGACAAAACCTAACAACTTGCGAACATTTCAATAATGCGAGCAAAAGTACAAATTTCTGACTTCTTTTATAGTTCTTTTTATATATTTATATTGTTTTTATGTATTTTTTTCATAGTCTTGTTTACTTCTGATACAATCGAGGACAAGTAAACTGGAAAATCAAATAATTTTAAGAAAATATCTCATTTTACTAACAAATTGGTGTATTTAAAAAAACAACTAAGATATAGTTAGTATGATGATTAAATACCATGACCTAACTTGTTAAGCACAAATATTTAAAATGCAGGGTTAAAATCAAATATTTGTAATGCAATGCCATAATAGTTATATATAGTCTTTAAGAGTAAATAAGGAATTATAGATCTCCTTTTATTTTGTTTTCTACCTTATACAATTATGTGTTATGATTATTTTTAAGCATTGTTCCTAAATTTATATATTATTATTATAGAGCCATGTGATATAAAACAATGATATATTTACAATACATAGCCTATATATTCTTTGTGGGGTTAAATTTATTTATTGGAAGACACCATAATGTCTAAGAATAAATTGAGGGGTAAAACTTGGATAACAGTTTTAAAAGTGTCAAAATGTTAGAAAATATAATCTTCATCTAAGATTATTTCAATAACGACATTATTTTTATAATAAAATAACAAATTAGACCTTCAAATTTGTTTTTTGTAGTAAAAAATATGATTCGCGGGCCATTAAACCCCAATTCGCCAATTTATGAGTAATGGAAAGCTTACAAAAAAATACCCTAAACCATACTTGACGACATACAAACCGGAGATGATGGTTATCCCAAATAAAGAAGACGATCACCCAAAAGAGGTGGCTTCACAGCAAACATAATACTATTATAATAATACAGCAAAAATACGAATACGCGACAAACGGGAAATAGATAATCAATGGGTAGTACCATATAACTAGAGACACTGATTTATAGCATTAACGATATTTTCGCGAATTAAAGCGATAAATGGTGTTGTTAACAATACGTTAAAACGCGAAATAGCACCGATTTTTACGACAAAACCTAACAACTTGCGAACATTTCAATAATGCGAGCAAAAGTACAAATTTCTGACTTCTTTTATAGTTCTTTTTATATATTTATATTGTTTTTATGTATTTTTTTCATAGTCTTGTTTACTTCTGATACAATCGAGGACAAGTAAACTGGAAAATTAAATAATTTTAAGAAAATATCTCATTTTACTAACAAATTGGTGTATTTAAAAAAACAACTAAGATATAGTTAGTATGATGATTAAATACCATGACCTAACTTGTTAAGCACAAATATTTAAAATGCAGGGTTAAAATCAAATATTTGTAATGCAATGCCATAATAGTTATATACAGTCTTTAAGAGTAAATAAGGAATTATAGATCTCCCATATTTTGTTTTCTACCTTATACAATTATGTGTTATGATTATTTTTAAGCATTGTTCCTAAATTTATATATTATTATTATAGAGCCATGTGATATAAAACAATATTTACATTTTATTTTAAAAAGTCTGACTTCTTTTATAGTTCTTACAATACATTACTATATTTACAATACATAGCCTATATACTCTTTGTGGGGTTAAATTTATTTATTGGAAGACACCATAATGTCTAAGAATAAATTGAGGGGTAAAACTTGGATAACAGTTTTAAAAGTGTCAAAATGTTAGAAAATATAATCTTCATCTAAGATTATTTCAATAACGACATTATTTTTATAATAAAATAACAAATTAGACCTTCAAATTTGTTTTTTGTAGTAAAAAATATGATTCGCGGGCCATTAAACCCCAATTCGCCAATTTATGAGTAATGGAAAACTTACAAAAAAATACCCTAAACCATACTTGACGACATACAAACCGGAGATGATGGTTATCCCAAATAAAGAAGACGATCACCCAAAAGAGGTGGCTTCACAGCAAACATAATACTATTATAATAATACAGCAAAAATACGAATACGCGACAAACGGGAAATAGATAATCAATGGGTAGTACCATATAACTAGAGACACTGATTTATAGCATTAACGATATTTTCGCGAATTAAAGCGATAAATGGTGTTGTTAACAATACGTTAAAACGCGAAATAGCACCGATTTTTACGACAAAACCTAACAACTTGCGAACATTTCAATAATGCGAGCAAAAGTACAAATTTCTGACTTCTTTTATAGTCCTTTTTATATATTTATATTGTTTTTATGTATTTTTTTCATAGTCTTGTTTACTTCTGATACAATCGAGGACAAGTAAACTGGAAAATTAAATAATTTTAAGAAAATATCTCATTTTACTAACAAATTGGTGTATTTAAAAAAACAACTAAGATATAGTTAGTATGATGATTAAATACCATGACCTAACTTGTTAAGCACAAATATTTAAAATGCAGGGTTAAAATCAAATATTTGTAATGCAATGCCATAATAGTTATATACAGTCTTTAAGAGTAAATAAGGAATTATAGATCTCCCATATTTTGTTTTCTACCTTATACAATTATGTGTTATGATTATTTTTAAGCATTGTTCCTAAATTTATATATTATTATTATAGAGCCATGTGATATAAAACAATATTTACATTTTATTTTAAAAAGTCTGACTTCTTTTATAGTTCTTACAATACACTACTATATTTACAATACATAGCCTATATACTCTTTGTGGGGTTAAATTTATTTATTGGAAGACACCATAATGTCTAAGAATAAATTGAGGGGTAAAACTTGGATAACAGTTTTAAAAGTGTCAAAATGTTAGAAAATATAATCTTCATCTAAGATTATTTCAATAACGACATTATTTTTATAATAAAATAACAAATTAGACCTTCAAATTTGTTTTTTGTAGTAAAAAATATGATTCGCGGGCCATTAAACCCCAATTCGCCAATTTATGAGTAATGGAAAACTTACAAAAAAATACCCTAAACCATACTTGACGACATACAAACCGGAGATGATGGTTATCCCAAATAAAGAAGACGATCACCCAAAAGAGGTGGCTTCACAGCAAACATAATACTATTATAATAATACAGCAAAAATACGAATACGCGACAAACGGGAAATAGATAATCAATGGGTAGTACCATATAACTAGAGACACTGATTTATAGCATTAACGATATTTTCGCGAATTAAAGCGATAAATGGTGTTGTTAACAATACGTTAAAACGCGAAATAGCACCGATTTTTACGACAAAACCTAACAACTTGCGAACATTTCAATAATGCGAGCAAAAGTACAAATTTCTGACTTCTTTTATAGTCCTTTTTATATATTTATATTGTTTTTATGTATTTTTTTCATAGTCTTGTTTACTTCTGATACAATCGAGGACAAGTAAACTGGAAAATTAAATAATTTTAAGAAAATATCTCATTTTACTAACAAATTGGTGTATTTAAAAAAACAACTAAGATATAGTTAGTATGATGATTAAATACCATGACCTAACTTGTTAAGCACAAATATTTAAAATGCAGGGTTAAAATCAAATATTTGTAATGCAATGCCATAATAGTTATATACAGTCTTTAAGAGTAAATAAGGAATTATAGATCTCCCATATTTTGTTTTCTACCTTATACAATTATGTGTTATGATTATTTTTAAGCATTGTTCCTAAATTTATATATTATTATTATAGAGCCATGTGATATAAAACAATATTTACATTTTATTTTAAAAAGTCTGACTTCTTTTATAGTTCTTACAATACACTACTATATTTACAATACATAGCCTATATACTCTTTGTGGGGTTAAATTTATTTATTGGAAGACACCATAATGTCTAAGAATAAATTGAGGGGTAAAACTTGGATAACAGTTTTAAAAGTGTCAAAATGTTAGAAAATATAATCTTCATCTAAGATTATTTCAATAACGACATTATTTTTATAATAAAATAACAAATTAGACCTTCAAATTTGTTTTTTGTAGTAAAAAATATGATTCGCGGGCCATTAAACCCCAATTCGCCAATTTATGAGTAATGGAAAACTTACAAAAAAATACCCTAAACCATACTTGACGACATACAAACCGGAGATGATGGTTATCCCAAATAAAGAAGACGATCACCCAAAAGAGGTGGCTTCACAGCAAACATAATACTATTATAATAATACAGCAAAAATACGAATACGCGACAAACGGGAAATAGATAATCAATGGGTAGTACCATATAACTAGAGACACTGATTTATAGCATTAACGATATTTTCGCGAATTAAAGCGATAAATGGTGTTGTTAACAATACGTTAAAACGCGAAATAGCACCGATTTTTACGACAAAACCTAACAACTTGCGAACATTTCAATAATGCGAGCAAAAGTACAAATTTCTGACTTCTTTTATAGTCCTTTTTATATATTTATATTGTTTTTATGTATTTTTTTCATAGTCTTGTTTACTTCTGATACAATCGAGGACAAGTAAACTGGAAAATTAAATAATTTTAAGAAAATATCTCATTTTACTAACAAATTGGTGTATTTAAAAAAACAACTAAGATATAGTTAGTATGATGATTAAATACCATGACCTAACTTGTTAAGCACAAATATTTAAAATGCAGGGTTAAAATCAAATATTTGTAATGCAATGCCATAATAGTTATATACAGTCTTTAAGAGTAAATAAGGAATTATAGATCTCCCATATTTTGTTTTCTACCTTATACAATTATGTGTTATGATTATTTTTAAGCATTGTTCCTAAATTTATATATTATTATTATAGAGCCATGTGATATAAAACAATATTTACATTTTATTTTAAAAAGTCTGACTTCTTTTATAGTTCTTACAATACACTACTATATTTACAATACATAGCCTATATACTCTTTGTGGGGTTAAATTTATTTATTGGAAGACACCATAATGTCTAAGAATAAATTGAGGGGTAAAACTTGGATAACAGTTTTAAAAGTGTCAAAATGTTAGAAAATATAATCTTCATCTAAGATTATTTCAATAACGACATTATTTTTATAATAAAATAACAAATTAGACCTTCAAATTTGTTTTTTGTAGTAAAAAATATGATTCGCGGGCCATTAAACCCCAATTCGCCAATTTATGAGTAATGGAAAACTTACAAAAAAATACCCTAAACCATACTTGACGACATACAAACCGGAGATGATGGTTATCCCAAATAAAGAAGACGATCACCCAAAAGAGGTGGCTTCACAGCAAACATAATACTATTATAATAATACAGCAAAAATACGAATACGCGACAAACGGGAAATAGATAATCAATGGGTAGTACCATATAACTAGAGACACTGATTTATAGCATTAACGATATTTTCGCGAATTAAAGCGATAAATGGTGTTGTTAACAATACGTTAAAACGCGAAATAGCACCGATTTTTACGACAAAACCTAACAACTTGCGAACATTTCAATAATGCGAGCAAAAGTACAAATTTCTGACTTCTTTTATAGTTCTTTTTATATATTTATATTGTTTTTATGTATTTTTTTCATAGTCTTGTTTACTTCTGATACAATCGAGGACAAGTAAACTGGAAAATTAAATAATTTTAAGAAAATATCTCATTTTACTAACAAATTGGTGTATTTAAAAAAACAACTAAGATATAGTTAGTATGATGATTAAATACCATGGCCTAACTTGTTAAGCACAAATATTTAAAATGCAGGGTTAAAATCAAATATTTGTAATGCAATGCCATAATAGTTATATATAGTCTTTAAGAGTAAATAAGGAATTATAGATCTCCTTTTATTTTGTTTTCTACCTTATACAATTATGTGTTATGATTATTTTTAAGCATTGTTCCTAAATTTATATATTATTATTATAGAGCCATGTGATATAAAACAATATTTACATTTTATTTTAAAAAGTCTGACTTCTTTTATAGTTCTTACAATACACTACTATATTTACAATACATAGCCTATATACTCTTTGTGGGGTTAAATTTATTTATTGGAAGACACCATAATGTCTAAGAATAAATTGAGGGGTAAAACTTGGATAACAGTTTTAAAAGTGTCAAAATGTTAGAAAATATAATCTTCATCTAAGATTATTTCAATAACGACATTATTTTTATAATAAAATAACAAATTAGACCTTCAAATTTGTTTTTTGTAGTAAAAAATATGATTCGCGGGCCATTAAACCCCAATTAGCCAATTTATGAGTAATGGAAAACTTACAAAAAAATACCCTAAACCATACTTGACGACATACAAACCGGAGATGATGGTTATCCCAAATAAAGAAGACGATCACCCAAAAGAGGTGGCTTCACAGCAAACATAATAGTATTATAATAATACAGCAAAAATACGAATACGCGACAAACGGGAAATAGATAATCAATGGGTAGTACCATATAACTAGAGACACTGATTTATAGCATTAACGATATTTTCGCGAATTAAAGCGATAAATGGTGTTGTTAACAATACGTTAAAACGCGAAATAGCACCGATTTTTACGACAAAACCTAACAACTTGCGAACATTTCAATAATGCGAGCAAAAGTACAAATTTCTGACTTCTTTTATAGTTCTTTTTATATATTTATATTGTTTTTATGTATTTTTTTCATAGTCTTGTTTACTTCTGATACAATCGAGGACAAGTAAACTGGAAAATTAAATAATTTTAAGAAAATATCTCATTTTACTAACAAATTGGTGTATTTAAAAAAACAACTAAGATATAGTTAGTATGATGATTAAATACCATGACCTAACTTGTTAAGCACAAATATTTAAAATGCAGGGTTAAAATCAAATATTTGTAATGCAATGCCATAATAGTTATATATAGTCTTTAAGAGTAAATAAGGAATTATAGATCTCCTTTTATTTTGTTTTCTACCTTATACAATTATGTGTTATGATTATTTTTAAGCATTGTTCCTAAATTTATATATTATTATTATAGAGCCATGTGATATAAAACAATATTTACATTTTATTTTAAAAAGTCTGACTTCTTTTATAGTTCTTACAATACACTACTATATTTACAATACATAGCCTATATACTCTTTGTGGGGTTAAATTTATTTATTGGAAGACACCATAATGTCTAAGAATAAATTGAGGGGTAAAACTTGGATAACAGTTTTAAAAGTGTCAAAATGTTAGAAAATATAATCTTCATCTAAGATTATTTCAATAACGACATTATTTTTATAATAAAATAACAAATTAGACCTTCAAATTTGTTTTTTGTAGTAAAAAATATGATTCGCGGGCCATTAAACCCCAATTAGCCAATTTATGAGTAATGGAAAACTTACAAAAAAATACCCTAAACCATACTTGACGACATACAAACCGGAGATGATGGTTATCCCAAATAAAGAAGACGATCACCCAAAAGAGGTGGCTTCACAGCAAACATAATACTATTATAATAATACAGCAAAAATACGAATACGCGACAAACGGGAAATAGATAATCAATGGGTAGTACCATATAACTAGAGACACTGATTTATAGCATTAACGATATTTTCGCGAATTAAAGCGATAAATGGTGTTGTTAACAATACGTTAAAACGCGAAATAGCACCGATTTTTACGACAAAACCTAACAACTTGCGAACATTTCAATAATGCGAGCAAAAGTACAAATTTCTGACTTCTTTTATAGTTCTTTTTATATATTTATATTGTTTTTATGTATTTTTTTCATAGTCTTGTTTACTTCTGATACAATCGAGGACAAGTAAACTGGAAAATTAAATAATTTTAAGAAAATATCTCATTTTACTAACAAATTGGTGTATTTAAAAAAACAACTAAGATATAGTTAGTATGATGATTAAATACCATGACCTAACTTGTTAAGCACAAATATTTAAAATGCAGGGTTAAAATCAAATATTTGTAATGCAATGCCATAATAGTTATATATAGTCTTTAAGAGTAAATAAGGAATTATTGATCTCCTTTTATTTTGTTTTCTACCTTATACAATTATGTGTTATGATTATTTTTAAGCATTGTTCCTAAATTTATATATTATTATTATAGAGCCATGTGATATAAAACAATATTTACATTTTATTTTAAAAAGTCTGACTTCTTTTATAGTTCTTACAATACACTACTATATTTACAATACATAGCCTATATACTCTTTGTGGGGTTAAATTTATTTATTGGAAGACACCATAATGTCTAAGAATAAATTGAGGGGTAAAACTTGGATAACAGTTTTAAAAGTGTCAAAATGTTAGAAAATATAATCTTCATCTAAGATTATTTCAATAACGACATTATTTTTATAATAAAATAACAAATTAGACCTTCAAATTTGTTTTTTGTAGTAAAAAATATGATTCGCGGGCCATTAAACCCCAATTAGCCAATTTACGAGTAATGGAAAACTTACAAAAAAATACCCTAAACCATACTTGACGACATACAAACCGGAGATGATGGTTATCCCAAATAAAGAAGACGATCACCCAAAAGAGGTGGCTACACAGCAAACATAATACTATTATAATAATACAGCAAAAATACGAATACGCGACAAACGGGAAATAGATAATCAATGGGTAGTACCATATAACTAGAGACACTGATTTATAGCATTAACGATATTTTCGCGAATTAAAGCGATAAATGGTGTTGTTAACAATACGTTAAAACGCGAAATAGCACCGATTTTTACGACAAAACCTAACAACTTGCGAACATTTCAATAATGCGAGCAAAAGTACAAATTTCTGACTTCTTTTATAGTCCTTTTTATATATTTATATTGTTTTTATGTATTTTTTTCATAGTCTTGTTTACTTCTGATACAATCGAGGACAATTAAACTGGAAAATTAAATAATTTTAAGAAAATATCTCATTTTACTAACAAATTGGTGTATTTAAAAAAACAACTAAGATATAGTTAGTATGATGATTAAATACCATGACCTAACTTGTTAAGCACAAATATTTAAAATGCAGGGTTAAAATCAAATAATTGTAATGCAATGCCATAATAGTTATATACAGTCTTTAAGAGTAAATAAGGAATTATAGATCTCCCATATTTTGTTTTCTACCTTATACAATTATGTGTTATGATTATTTTTAAGCATTGTTCCTAAATTTATATATTATTATTATAGAGCCATGTGATATAAAACAATATTTACATTTTATTTTAAAAAGTCTGACTTCTTTTATAGTTCTTACAATACACTACTATATTTACAATACATAGCCTATATACTCTTTGTGGGGTTAAATTTATTTATTGGAAGACACCATAATGTCTAAGAATAAATTGAGGGGTAAAACTTGGATAACAGTTTTAAAAGTGTCAAAATGTTAGAAAATATAATCTTCATCTAAGATTATTTCAATAACGACATTATTTTTATAATAAAATAACAAATTAGACCTTCAAATTTGTTTTTTGTAGTAAAAAATATGATTCGCGGGCCATTAAACCCCAATTCGCCAATTTATGAGTAATGGAAAACTTACAAAAAAATACCCTAAACCATACTTGACGACATACAAACCGGAGATGATGGTTATCCCAAATAAAGAAGACGATCACCCAAAAGAGGTGGCTTCACAGCAAACATAATACTATTATAATAATACAGCAAAAATACGAATACGCGACAAACGGGAAATAGATAATCAATGGGTAGTACCATATAACTAGAGACACTGATTTATAGCATTAACGATATTTTCGCGAATTAAAGCGATAAATGGTGTTGTTAACAATACGTTAAAACGCGAAATAGCACCGATTTTTACGACAAAACCTAACAACTTGCGAACATTTCAATAATGCGAGCAAAAGTACAAATTTCTGACTTCTTTTATAGTCCTTTTTATATATTTATATTGTTTTTATGTATTTTTTTCATAGTCTTGTTTACTTCTGATACAATCGAGGACAAGTAAACTGGAAAATTAAATAATTTTAAGAAAATATCTCATTTTACTAACAAATTGGTGTATTTAAAAAAACAACTAAGATATAGTTAGTATGATGATTAAATACCATGACCTAACTTGTTAAGCACAAATATTTAAAATGCAGGGTTAAAATCAAATATTTGTAATGCAATGCCATAATAGTTATATACAGTCTTTAAGAGTAAATAAGGAATTATAGATCTCCCATATTTTGTTTTCTACCTTATACAATTATGTGTTATGATTATTTTTAAGCATTGTTCCTAAATTTATATATTATTATTATAGAGCCATGTGATATAAAACAATATTTACATTTTATTTTAAAAAGTCTGACTTCTTTTATAGTTCTTACAATACACTACTATATTTACAATACATAGCCTATATACTCTTTGTGGGGTTAAATTTATTTATTGGAAGACACCATAATGTCTAAGAATAAATTGAGGGGTAAAACTTGGATAACAGTTTTAAAAGTGTCAAAATGTTAGAAAATATAATCTTCATCTAAGATTATTTCAATAACGACATTATTTTTATAATAAAATAACAAATTAGACCTTCAAATTTGTTTTTTGTAGTAAAAAATATGATTCGCGGGCCATTAAACCCCAATTCGCCAATTTATGAGTAATGGAAAACTTACAAAAAAATACCCTAAACCATACTTGACGACATACAAACCGGAGATGATGGTTATCCCAAATAAAGAAGACGATCACCCAAAAGAGGTGGCTTCACAGCAAACATAATACTATTATAATAATACAGCAAAAATACGAATACGCGACAAACGGGAAATAGATAATCAATGGGTAGTACCATATAACTAGAGACACTGATTTATAGCATTAACGATATTTTCGCGAATTAAAGCGATAAATGGTGTTGTTAACAATACGTTAAAACGCGAAATAGCACCGATTTTTACGACAAAACCTAACAACTTGCGAACATTTCAATAATGCGAGCAAAAGTACAAATTTCTGACTTCTTTTATAGTTCTTTTTATATATTTATATTGTTTTTATGTATTTTTTTCATAGTCTTGTTTACTTCTGATACAATCGAGGACAAGTAAACTGGAAAATTAAATAATTTTAAGAAAATATCTCATTTTACTAACAAATTGGTGTATTTAAAAAAACAACTAAGATATAGTTAGTATGATGATTAAATACCATGGCCTAACTTGTTAAGCACAAATATTTAAAATGCAGGGTTAAAATCAAATATTTGTAATGCAATGCCATAATAGTTATATATAGTCTTTAAGAGTAAATAAGGAATTATAGATCTCCTTTTATTTTGTTTTCTACCTTATACAATTATGTGTTATGATTATTTTTAAGCATTGTTCCTAAATTTATATATTATTATTATAGAGCCATGTGATATAAAACAATATTTACATTTTATTTTAAAAAGTCTGACTTCTTTTATAGTTCTTACAATACACTACTATATTTACAATACATAGCCTATATACTCTTTGTGGGGTTAAATTTATTTATTGGAAGACACCATAATGTCTAAGAATAAATTGAGGGGTAAAACTTGGATAACAGTTTTAAAAGTGTCAAAATGTTAGAAAATATAATCTTCATCTAAGATTATTTCAATAACGACATTATTTTTATAATAAAATAACAAATTAGACCTTCAAATTTGTTTTTTGTAGTAAAAAATATGATTCGCGGGCCATTAAACCCCAATTAGCCAATTTATGAGTAATGGAAAACTTACAAAAAAATACCCTAAACCATACTTGACGACATACAAACCGGAGATGATGGTTATCCCAAATAAAGAAGACGATCACCCAAAAGAGGTGGCTTCACAGCAAACATAATAGTATTATAATAATACAGCAAAAATACGAATACGCGACAAACGGGAAATAGATAATCAATGGGTAGTACCATATAACTAGAGACACTGATTTATAGCATTAACGATATTTTCGCGAATTAAAGCGATAAATGGTGTTGTTAACAATACGTTAAAACGCGAAATAGCACCGATTTTTACGACAAAACCTAACAACTTGCGAACATTTCAATAATGCGAGCAAAAGTACAAATTTCTGACTTCTTTTATAGTTCTTTTTATATATTTATATTGTTTTTATGTATTTTTTTCATAGTCTTGTTTACTTCTGATACAATCGAGGACAAGTAAACTGGAAAATTAAATAATTTTAAGAAAATATCTCATTTTACTAACAAATTGGTGTATTTAAAAAAACAACTAAGATATAGTTAGTATGATGATTAAATACCATGACCTAACTTGTTAAGCACAAATATTTAAAATGCAGGGTTAAAATCAAATATTTGTAATGCAATGCCATAATAGTTATATATAGTCTTTAAGAGTAAATAAGGAATTATAGATCTCCTTTTATTTTGTTTTCTACCTTATACAATTATGTGTTATGATTATTTTTAAGCATTGTTCCTAAATTTATATATTATTATTATAGAGCCATGTGATATAAAACAATATTTACATTTTATTTTAAAAAGTCTGACTTCTTTTATAGTTCTTACAATACACTACTATATTTACAATACATAGCCTATATACTCTTTGTGGGGTTAAATTTATTTATTGGAAGACACCATAATGTCTAAGAATAAATTGAGGGGTAAAACTTGGATAACAGTTTTAAAAGTGTCAAAATGTTAGAAAATATAATCTTCATCTAAGATTATTTCAATAACGACATTATTTTTATAATAAAATAACAAATTAGACCTTCAAATTTGTTTTTTGTAGTAAAAAATATGATTCGCGGGCCATTAAACCCCAATTAGCCAATTTATGAGTAATGGAAAACTTACAAAAAAATACCCTAAACCATACTTGACGACATACAAACCGGAGATGATGGTTATCCCAAATAAAGAAGACGATCACCCAAAAGAGGTGGCTTCACAGCAAACATAATACTATTATAATAATACAGCAAAAATACGAATACGCGACAAACGGGAAATAGATAATCAATGGGTAGTACCATATAACTAGAGACACTGATTTATAGCATTAACGATATTTTCGCGAATTAAAGCGATAAATGGTGTTGTTAACAATACGTTAAAACGCGAAATAGCACCGATTTTTACGACAAAACCTAACAACTTGCGAACATTTCAATAATGCGAGCAAAAGTACAAATTTCTGACTTCTTTTATAGTTCTTTTTATATATTTATATTGTTTTTATGTATTTTTTTCATAGTCTTGTTTACTTCTGATACAATCGAGGACAAGTAAACTGGAAAATTAAATAATTTTAAGAAAATATCTCATTTTACTAACAAATTGGTGTATTTAAAAAAACAACTAAGATATAGTTAGTATGATGATTAAATACCATGACCTAACTTGTTAAGCACAAATATTTAAAATGCAGGGTTAAAATCAAATATTTGTAATGCAATGCCATAATAGTTATATATAGTCTTTAAGAGTAAATAAGGAATTATTGATCTCCTTTTATTTTGTTTTCTACCTTATACAATTATGTGTTATGATTATTTTTAAGCATTGTTCCTAAATTTATATATTATTATTATAGAGCCATGTGATATAAAACAATATTTACATTTTATTTTAAAAAGTCTGACTTCTTTTATAGTTCTTACAATACACTACTATATTTACAATACATAGCCTATATACTCTTTGTGGGGTTAAATTTATTTATTGGAAGACACCATAATGTCTAAGAATAAATTGAGGGGTAAAACTTGGATAACAGTTTTAAAAGTGTCAAAATGTTAGAAAATATAATCTTCATCTAAGATTATTTCAATAACGACATTATTTTTATAATAAAATAACAAATTAGACCTTCAAATTTGTTTTTTGTAGTAAAAAATATGATTCGCGGGCCATTAAACCCCAATTAGCCAATTTACGAGTAATGGAAAACTTACAAAAAAATACCCTAAACCATACTTGACGACATACAAACCGGAGATGATGGTTATCCCAAATAAAGAAGACGATCACCCAAAAGAGGTGGCTACACAGCAAACATAATACTATTATAATAATACAGCAAAAATACGAATACGCGACAAACGGGAAATAGATAATCAATGGGTAGTACCATATAACTAGAGACACTGATTTATAGCATTAACGATATTTTCGCGAATTAAAGCGATAAATGGTGTTGTTAACAATACGTTAAAACGCGAAATAGCACCGATTTTTACGACAAAACCTAACAACTTGCGAACATTTCAATAATGCGAGCAAAAGTACAAATTTCTGACTTCTTTTATAGTTCTTTTTATATATTTATATTGTTTTTATGTATTTTTTTCATAGTCTTGTTTACTTCTGATACAATCGAGGACAAGTAAACTGGAAAATTAAATAATTTTAAGAAAATATCTCATTTTACTAACAAATTGGTGTATTTAAAAAAACAACTAAGATATAGTTAGTATGATGATTAAATACCATGACCTAACTTGTTAAGCACAAATATTTAAAATGCAGGGTTAAAATCAAATATTTGTAATGCAATGCCATAATAGTTATATATAGTCTTTAAGAGTAAATAAGGAATTATAGATCTCCTTTTATTTTGTTTTCTACCTTATACAATTATGTGTTATGATTATTTTTAAGCATTGTTCCTAAATTTATATATTATTATTATAGAGCCATGTGATATAAAACAATATTTACATTTTATTTTAAAAAGTCTGACTTCTTTTATAGTTCTTACAATACACTACTATATTTACAATACATAGCCTATATACTCTTTGTGGGGTTAAATTTATTTATTGGAAGACACCATAATGTCTAAGAATAAATTGAGGGGTAAAACTTGGATAACAGTTTTAAAAGTGTCAAAATGTTAGAAAATATAATCTTCATCTAAGATTATTTCAATAACGACATTATTTTTATAATAAAATAACAAATTAGACCTTCAAATTTGTTTTTTGTAGTAAAAAATATGATTCGCGGGCCATTAAACCCCAATTAGCCAATTTATGAGTAATGGAAAACTTACAAAAAAATACCCTAAACCATACTTGACGACATACAAACCGGAGATGATGGTTATCCCAAATAAAGAAGACGATCACCCAAAAGAGGTGGCTACACAGCAATCATAATACTATTATAATAATACAGCAAAAATACGAATACGCGACAAACGGGAAATAGATAATCAATGGGTAGTACCATATAACTAGAGACACTGATTTATAGCATTAACGATATTTTCGCGAATTAAAGCGATAAATGGTGTTGTTAACAATACGTTAAAACGCGAAATAGCACCGATTTTTACGACAAAACCTAACAACTTGCGAACATTTCAATAATGCGAGCAAAAGTACAAATTTCTGACTTCTTTTATAGTTCTTTTTATATATTTATATTGTTTTTATGTATTTTTTTCATAGTCTTGTTTACTTCTGATACAATCGAGGACAAGTAAACTGGAAAATTAAATAATTTTAAGAAAATATCTCATTTTACTAACAAATTGGTGTATTTAAAAAAACAACTAAGATATAGTTAGTATGATGATTAAATACCATGGCCTAACTTGTTAAGCACAAATATTTAAAATGCAGGGTTAAAATCAAATATTTGTAATGCAATGCCATAATAGTTATATATAGTCTTTAAGAGTAAATAAGGAATTATAGATCTCCTTTTATTTTGTTTTCTACCTTATACAATTATGTGTTATGATTATTTTTAAGCATTGTTCCTAAATTTATATATTATTATTATAGAGCCATGTGATATAAAACAATATTTACATTTTATTTTAAAAAGTCTGACTTCTTTTATAGTTCTTACAATACACTACTATATTTACAATACATAGCCTATATACTCTTTGTGGGGTTAAATTTATTTATTGGAAGACACCATAATGTCTAAGAATAAATTGAGGGGTAAAACTTGGATAACAGTTTTAAAAGTGTCAAAATGTTAGAAAATATAATCTTCATCTAAGATTATTTCAATAACGACATTATTTTTATAATAAAATAACAAATTAGACCTTCAAATTTGTTTTTTGTAGTAAAAAATATGATTCGCGGGCCATTAAACCCCAATTCGCCAATTTATGAGTAATGGAAAACTTACAAAAAAATACCCTAAACCATACTTGACGACATACAAACCGGAGATGATGGTTATCCCAAATAAAGAAGACGATCACCCAAAAGAGGTGGCTTCACAGCAAACATAATACTATTATAATAATACAGCAAAAATACGAATACGCGACAAACGGGAAATAGATAATCAATGGGTAGTACCATATAACTAGAGACACTGATTTATAGCATTAACGATATTTTCGCGAATTAAAGCGATAAATGATGTTGTTAACAATACGTTAAAACGCGAAATAGCACCGATTTTTACGACAAAACCTAACAACTTGCGAACATTTCAATAATGCGAGCAAAAGTACAAATTTCTGACTTCTTTTATAGTTCTTTTTATATATTTATATTGTTTTTATGTATTTTTTTCATAGTCTTGTTTACTTCTGATACAATCGAGGACAAGTAAACTGGAAAATTAAATAATTTTAAGAAAATATCTCATTTTACTAACAAATTGGTGTATTTAAAAAAACAACTAAGATATAGTTAGTATGATGATTAAATACCATGGCCTAACTTGTTAAGCACAAATATTTAAAATGCAGGGTTAAAATCAAATATTTGTAATGCAATGCCATAATAGTTATATATAGTCTTTAAGAGTAAATAAGGAATTATAGATCTCCTTTTATTTTGTTTTCTACCTTATACAATTATGTGTTATGATTATTTTTAAGCATTGTTCCTAAATTTATATATTATTATTATAGAGCCATGTGATATAAAACAATATTTACATTTTATTTTAAAAAGTCTGACTTCTTTTATAGTTCTTACAATACACTACTATATTTACAATACATAGCCTATATACTCTTTGTGGGGTTAAATTTATTTATTGGAAGACACCATAATGTCTAAGAATAAATTGAGGGGTAAAACTTGGATAACAGTTTTAAAAGTGTCAAAATGTTAGAAAATATAATCTTCATCTAAGATTATTTCAATAACGACATTATTTTTATAATAAAATAACAAATTAGACCTTCAAATTTGTTTTTTGTAGTAAAAAATATGATTCGCGGGCCATTAAACCCCAATTAGCCAATTTATGAGTAATGGAAAATTTACAAAAAAATACCCTAAACCATACTTGACGACATACAAACCGGAGATGATGGTTATCCCAAATAAAGAAGACGATCACCCAAAAGAGGTGGCTTCACAGCAAACATAATACTATTATAATAATACAGCAAAAATACGAATACGCGACAAACGGGAAATAGATAATCAATGGGTAGTACCATATAACTAGAGACACTGATTTATAGCATTAACGATATTTTCGCGGATTAAAGCGATAAATGGTGTTGTTAACAATACGTTAAAACGCGAAATAGCACCGATTTTTACGACAAAACCTAACAACTTGCGAACATTTCAATAATGCGAGCAAAAGTACAAATTTCTGACTTCTTTTATAGTTCTTTTTATATATTTATATTGTTTTTATGTATTTTTTTCATAGTCTTGTTTACTTCTGATACAATCGAGGACAAGTAAACTGGAAAATTAAATAATTTTAAGAAAATATCTCATTTTACTAACAAATTGGTGTATTTAAAAAAACAACTAAGATATAGTTAGTATGATGATTAAATACCATGACCTAACTTGTTAAGCACAAATATTTAAAATGCAGGGTTAAAATCAAATATTTGTAATGCAATGCCATAATAGTTATATATAGTCTTTAAGAGTAAATAAGGAATTATAGATCTCCTTTTATTTTGTTTTCTACCTTATACAATTATGTGTTATGATTATTTTTAAGCATTGTTCCTAAATTTATATATTATTATTATAGAGCCATGTGATATAAAACAATATTTACATTTTATTTTAAAAAGTCTGACTTCTTTTATAGTTCTTACAATACACTACTATATTTACAATACATAGCCTATATACTCTTTGTGGGGTTAAATTTATTTATTGGAAGACACCATAATGTCTAAGAATAAATTGAGGGGTAAAACTTGGATAACAGTTTTAAAAGTGTCAAAATGTTAGAAAATATAATCTTCATCTAAGATTATTTCAATAACGACATTATTTTTATAATAAAATAACAAATTAGACCTTCAAATTTGTTTTTTGTAGTAAAAAATATGATTCGCGGGCCATTAAACCCCAATTAGCCAATTTATGAGTAATGGAAAACTTACAAAAAAATACCCTAAACCATACTTGACGACATACAAACCGGAGATGATGGTTATCCCAAATAAAGAAGACGATCACCCAAAAGAGGTGGCTTCACAGCAAACATAATACTATTATAATAATACAGCAAAAATACGAATACGCGACAAACGGGAAATAGATAATCAATGGGTAGTACCATATAACTAGAGACACTGATTTATAGCATTAACGATATTTTCGCGAATTAAAGCGATAAATGGTGTTGTTAACAATACGTTAAAACGCGAAATAGCACCGATTTTTACGACAAAACCTAACAACTTGCGAACATTTCAATAATGCGAGCAAAAGTACAAATTTCTGACTTCTTTTATAGTTCTTTTTATATATTTATATTGTTTTTATGTATTTTTTTCATAGTCTTGTTTACTTCTGATACAATCGAGGACAAGTAAACTGGAAAATTAAATAATTTTAAGAAAATATCTCATTTTACTAACAAATTGGTGTATTTAAAAAAACAACTAAGATATAGTTAGTATGATGATTAAATACCATGACCTAACTTGTTAAGCACAAATATTTAAAATGCAGGGTTAAAATCAAATATTTGTAATGCAATGCCATAATAGTTATATATAGTCTTTAAGAGTAAATAAGGAATTATTGATCTCCTTTTATTTTGTTTTCTACCTTATACAATTATGTGTTATGATTATTTTTAAGCATTGTTCCTAAATTTATATATTATTATTATAGAGCCATGTGATATAAAACAATATTTACATTTTATTTTAAAAAGTCTGACTTCTTTTATAGTTCTTACAATACACTACTATATTTACAATACATAGCCTATATACTCTTTGTGGGGTTAAATTTATTTATTGGAAGACACCATAATGTCTAAGAATAAATTGAGGGGTAAAACTTGGATAACAGTTTTAAAAGTGTCAAAATGTTAGAAAATATAATCTTCATCTAAGATTATTTCAATAACGACATTATTTTTATAATAAAATAACAAATTAGACCTTCAAATTTGTTTTTTGTAGTAAAAAATATGATTCGCGGGCCATTAAACCCCAATTAGCCAATTTACGAGTAATGGAAAACTTACAAAAAAATACCCTAAACCATACTTGACGACATACAAACCGGAGATGATGGTTATCCCAAATAAAGAAGACGATCACCCAAAAGAGGTGGCTACACAGCAAACATAATACTATTATAATAATACAGCAAAAATACGAATACGCGACAAACGGGAAATAGATAATCAATGGGTAGTACCATATAACTAGAGACACTGATTTATAGCATTAACGATATTTTCGCGAATTAAAGCGATAAATGGTGTTGTTAACAATACGTTAAAACGCGAAATAGCACCGATTTTTACGACAAAACCTAACAACTTGCGAACATTTCAATAATGCGAGCAAAAGTACAAATTTCTGACTTCTTTTATAGTCCTTTTTATATATTTATATTGTTTTTATGTATTTTTTTCATAGTCTTGTTTACTTCTGATACAATCGAGGACAATTAAACTGGAAAATTAAATAATTTTAAGAAAATATCTCATTTTACTAACAAATTGGTGTATTTAAAAAAACAACTAAGATATAGTTAGTATGATGATTAAATACCATGACCTAACTTGTTAAGCACAAATATTTAAAATGCA
The DNA here is from genome assembly GCA_964056705.1 of Troilus luridus. Lineage (NCBI taxonomy): Eukaryota > Metazoa > Arthropoda > Insecta > Hemiptera > Pentatomidae > Troilus > Troilus luridus. Next base: position 58,473,055 of record OZ057412.1, on the reverse strand, counting down.
GGGTTAAAATCAAATATTTGTAATGCAATGCCATAATAGTTATATACAGTCTTTAAGAGTAAATAAGGAATTATAGATCTCCCATATTTTGTTTTCTACCTTATACAATTATGTGTTATGATTATTTTTAAGCATTGTTCCTAAATTTATATATTATTATTATAGAGCCATGTGATATAAAACAATATTTACATTTTATTTTAAAAAGTCTGACTTCTTTTATAGTTCTTACAATACACTACTATATTTACAATACATAGCCTATATACTCTTTGTGGGGTTAAATTTATTTATTGGAAGACACCATAATGTCTAAGAATAAATTGAGGGGTAAAACTTGGATAACAGTTTTAAAAGTGTCAAAATGTTAGAAAATATAATCTTCATCTAAGATTATTTCAATAACGACATTATTTTTATAATAAAATAACAAATTAGACCTTCAAATTTGTTTTTTGTAGTAAAAAATATGATTCGCGGGCCATTAAACCCCAATTCGCCAATTTATGAGTAATGGAAAACTTACAAAAAAATACCCTAAACCATACTTGACGACATACAAACCGGAGATGATGGTTATCCCAAATAAAGAAGACGATCACCCAAAAGAGGTGGCTTCACAGCAAACATAATACTATTATAATAATACAGCAAAAATACGAATACGCGACAAACGGGAAATAGATAATCAATGGGTAGTACCATATAACTAGAGACACTGATTTATAGCATTAACGATATTTTCGCGAATTAAAGCGATAAATGGTGTTGTTAACAATACGTTAAAACGCGAAATAGCACCGATTTTTACGACAAAACCTAACAACTTGCGAACATTTCAATAATGCGAGCAAAAGTACAAATTTCTGACTTCTTTTATAGTCCTTTTTATATATTTATATTGTTTTTATGTATTTTTTTCATAGTCTTGTTTACTTCTGATACAATCGAGGACAAGTAAACTGGAAAATTAAATAATTTTAAGAAAATATCTCATTTTACTAACAAATTGGTGTATTTAAAAAAACAACTAAGATATAGTTAGTATGATGATTAAATACCATGACCTAACTTGTTAAGCACAAATATTTAAAATGCAGGGTTAAAATCAAATATTTGTAATGCAATGCCATAATAGTTATATACAGTCTTTAAGAGTAAATAAGGAATTATAGATCTCCCATATTTTGTTTTCTACCTTATACAATTATGTGTTATGATTATTTTTAAGCATTGTTCCTAAATTTATATATTATTATTATAGAGCCATGTGATATAAAACAATATTTACATTTTATTTTAAAAAGTCTGACTTCTTTTATAGTTCTTACAATACACTACTATATTTACAATACATAGCCTATATACTCTTTGTGGGGTTAAATTTATTTATTGGAAGACACCATAATGTCTAAGAATAAATTGAGGGGTAAAACTTGGATAACAGTTTTAAAAGTGTCAAAATGTTAGAAAATATAATCTTCATCTAAGATTATTTCAATAACGACATTATTTTTATAATAAAATAACAAATTAGACCTTCAAATTTGTTTTTTGTAGTAAAAAATATGATTCGCGGGCCATTAAACCCCAATTCGCCAATTTATGAGTAATGGAAAACTTACAAAAAAATACCCTAAACCATACTTGACGACATACAAACCGGAGATGATGGTTATCCCAAATAAAGAAGACGATCACCCAAAAGAGGTGGCTTCACAGCAAACATAATACTATTATAATAATACAGCAAAAATACGAATACGCGACAAACGGGAAATAGATAATCAATGGGTAGTACCATATAACTAGAGACACTGATTTATAGCATTAACGATATTTTCGCGAATTAAAGCGATAAATGGTGTTGTTAACAATACGTTAAAACGCGAAATAGCACCGATTTTTACGACAAAACCTAACAACTTGCGAACATTTCAATAATGCGAGCAAAAGTACAAATTTCTGACTTCTTTTATAGTTCTTTTTATATATTTATATTGTTTTTATGTATTTTTTTCATAGTCTTGTTTACTTCTGATACAATCGAGGACAAGTAAACTGGAAAATTAAATAATTTTAAGAAAATATCTCATTTTACTAACAAATTGGTGTATTTAAAAAAACAACTAAGATATAGTTAGTATGATGATTAAATACCATGACCTAACTTGTTAAGCACAAATATTTAAAATGCAGGGTTAAAATCAAATATTTGTAATGCAATGCCATAATAGTTATATATAGTCTTTAAGAGTAAATAAGGAATTATTGATCTCCTTTTATTTTGTTTTCTACCTTATACAATTATGTGTTATGATTATTTTTAAGCATTGTTCCTAAATTTATATATTATTATTATAGAGCCATGTGATATAAAACAATATTTACATTTTATTTTAAAAAGTCTGACTTCTTTTATAGTTCTTACAATACACTACTATATTTACAATACATAGCCTATATACTCTTTGTGGGGTTAAATTTATTTATTGGAAGACACCATAATGTCTAAGAATAAATTGAGGGGTAAAACTTGGATAACAGTTTTAAAAGTGTCAAAATGTTAGAAAATATAATCTTCATCTAAGATTATTTCAATAACGACATTATTTTTATAATAAAATAACAAATTAGACCTTCAAATTTGTTTTTTGTAGTAAAAAATATGATTCGCGGGCCATTAAACCCCAATTAGCCAATTTATGAGTAATGGAAAACTTACAAAAAAATACCCTAAACCATACTTGACGACATACAAACCGGAGATGATGGTTATCCCAAATAAAGAAGACGATCACCCAAAAGAGGTGGCTTCACAGCAAACATAATAGTATTATAATAATACAGCAAAAATACGAATACGCGACAAACGGGAAATAGATAATCAATGGGTAGTACCATATAACTAGAGACACTGATTTATAGCATTAACGATATTTTCGCGAATTAAAGCGATAAATGGTGTTGTTAACAATACGTTAAAACGCGAAATAGCACCGATTTTTACGACAAAACCTAACAACTTGCGAACATTTCAATAATGCGAGCAAAAGTACAAATTTCTGACTTCTTTTATAGTTCTTTTTATATATTTATATTGTTTTTATGTATTTTTTTCATAGTCTTGTTTACTTCTGATACAATCGAGGACAAGTAAACTGGAAAATTAAATAATTTTAAGAAAATATCTCATTTTACTAACAAATTGGTGTATTTAAAAAAACAACTAAGATATAGTTAGTATGATGATTAAATACCATGACCTAACTTGTTAAGCACAAATATTTAAAATGCAGGGTTAAAATCAAATATTTGTAATGCAATGCCATAATAGTTATATATAGTCTTTAAGAGTAAATAAGGAATTATAGATCTCCTTTTATTTTGTTTTCTACCTTATACAATTATGTGTTATGATTATTTTTAAGCATTGTTCCTAAATTTATATATTATTATTATAGAGCCATGTGATATAAAACAATATTTACATTTTATTTTAAAAAGTCTGACTTCTTTTATAGTTCTTACAATACACTACTATATTTACAATACATAGCCTATATACTCTTTGTGGGGTTAAATTTATTTATTGGAAGACACCATAATGTCTAAGAATAAATTGAGGGGTAAAACTTGGATAACAGTTTTAAAAGTGTCAAAATGTTAGAAAATATAATCTTCATCTAAGATTATTTCAATAACGACATTATTTTTATAATAAAATAACAAATTAGACCTTCAAATTTGTTTTTTGTAGTAAAAAATATGATTCGCGGGCCATTAAACCCCAATTAGCCAATTTATGAGTAATGGAAAACTTACAAAAAAATACCCTAAACCATACTTGACGACATACAAACCGGAGATGATGGTTATCCCAAATAAAGAAGACGATCACCCAAAAGAGGTGGCTTCACAGCAAACATAATACTATTATAATAATACAGCAAAAATACGAATACGCGACAAACGGGAAATAGATAATCAATGGGTAGTACCATATAACTAGAGACACTGATTTATAGCATTAACGATATTTTCGCGAATTAAAGCGATAAATGGTGTTGTTAACAATACGTTAAAACGCGAAATAGCACCGATTTTTACGACAAAACCTAACAACTTGCGAACATTTCAATAATGCGAGCAAAAGTACAAATTTCTGACTTCTTTTATAGTTCTTTTTATATATTTATATTGTTTTTATGTATTTTTTTCATAGTCTTGTTTACTTCTGATACAATCGAGGACAAGTAAACTGGAAAATTAAATAATTTTAAGAAAATATCTCATTTTACTAACAAATTGGTGTATTTAAAAAAACAACTAAGATATAGTTAGTATGATGATTAAATACCATGACCTAACTTGTTAAGCACAAATATTTAAAATGCAGGGTTAAAATCAAATATTTGTAATGCAATGCCATAATAGTTATATATAGTCTTTAAGAGTAAATAAGGAATTATTGATCTCCTTTTATTTTGTTTTCTACCTTATACAATTATGTGTTATGATTATTTTTAAGCATTGTTCCTAAATTTATATATTATTATTATAGAGCCATGTGATATAAAACAATATTTACATTTTATTTTAAAAAGTCTGACTTCTTTTATAGTTCTTACAATACACTACTATATTTACAATACATAGCCTATATACTCTTTGTGGGGTTAAATTTATTTATTGGAAGACACCATAATGTCTAAGAATAAATTGAGGGGTAAAACTTGGATAACAGTTTTAAAAGTGTCAAAATGTTAGAAAATATAATCTTCATCTAAGATTATTTCAATAACGACATTATTTTTATAATAAAATAACAAATTAGACCTTCAAATTTGTTTTTTGTAGTAAAAAATATGATTCGCGGGCCATTAAACCCCAATTAGCCAATTTACGAGTAATGGAAAACTTACAAAAAAATACCCTAAACCATACTTGACGACATACAAACCGGAGATGATGGTTATCCCAAATAAAGAAGACGATCACCCAAAAGAGGTGGCTACACAGCAAACATAATACTATTATAATAATACAGCAAAAATACGAATACGCGACAAACGGGAAATAGATAATCAATGGGTAGTACCATATAACTAGAGACACTGATTTATAGCATTAACGATATTTTCGCGAATTAAAGCGATAAATGGTGTTGTTAACAATACGTTAAAACGCGAAATAGCACCGATTTTTACGACAAAACCTAACAACTTGCGAACATTTCAATAATGCGAGCAAAAGTACAAATTTCTGACTTCTTTTATAGTCCTTTTTATATATTTATATTGTTTTTATGTATTTTTTTCATAGTCTTGTTTACTTCTGATACAATCGAGGACAATTAAACTGGAAAATTAAATAATTTTAAGAAAATATCTCATTTTACTAACAAATTGGTGTATTTAAAAAAACAACTAAGATATAGTTAGTATGATGATTAAATACCATGACCTAACTTGTTAAGCACAAATATTTAAAATGCAGGGTTAAAATCAAATATTTGTAATGCAATGCCATAATAGTTATATACAGTCTTTAAGAGTAAATAAGGAATTATAGATCTCCCATATTTTGTTTTCTACCTTATACAATTATGTGTTATGATTATTTTTAAGCATTGTTCCTAAATTTATATATTATTATTATAGAGCCATGTGATATAAAACAATATTTACATTTTATTTTAAAAAGTCTGACTTCTTTTATAGTTCTTACAATACACTACTATATTTACAATACATAGCCTATATACTCTTTGTGGGGTTAAATTTATTTATTGGAAGACACCATAATGTCTAAGAATAAATTGAGGGGTAAAACTTGGATAACAGTTTTAAAAGTGTCAAAATGTTAGAAAATATAATCTTCATCTAAGATTATTTCAATAACGACATTATTTTTATAATAAAATAACAAATTAGACCTTCAAATTTGTTTTTTGTAGTAAAAAATATGATTCGCGGGCCATTAAACCCCAATTCGCCAATTTATGAGTAATGGAAAACTTACAAAAAAATACCCTAAACCATACTTGACGACATACAAACCGGAGATGATGGTTATCCCAAATAAAGAAGACGATCACCCAAAAGAGGTGGCTTCACAGCAAACATAATACTATTATAATAATACAGCAAAAATACGAATACGCGACAAACGGGAAATAGATAATCAATGGGTAGTACCATATAACTAGAGACACTGATTTATAGCATTAACGATATTTTCGCGAATTAAAGCGATAAATGGTGTTGTTAACAATACGTTAAAACGCGAAATAGCACCGATTTTTACGACAAAACCTAACAACTTGCGAACATTTCAATAATGCGAGCAAAAGTACAAATTTCTGACTTCTTTTATAGTCCTTTTTATATATTTATATTGTTTTTATGTATTTTTTTCATAGTCTTGTTTACTTCTGATACAATCGAGGACAAGTAAACTGGAAAATTAAATAATTTTAAGAAAATATCTCATTTTACTAACAAATTGGTGTATTTAAAAAAACAACTAAGATATAGTTAGTATGATGATTAAATACCATGACCTAACTTGTTAAGCACAAATATTTAAAATGCAGGGTTAAAATCAAATATTTGTAATGCAATGCCATAATAGTTATATACAGTCTTTAAGAGTAAATAAGGAATTATAGATCTCCCATATTTTGTTTTCTACCTTATACAATTATGTGTTATGATTATTTTTAAGCATTGTTCCTAAATTTATATATTATTATTATAGAGCCATGTGATATAAAACAATATTTACATTTTATTTTAAAAAGTCTGACTTCTTTTATAGTTCTTACAATACACTACTATATTTACAATACATAGCCTATATACTCTTTGTGGGGTTAAATTTATTTATTGGAAGACACCATAATGTCTAAGAATAAATTGAGGGGTAAAACTTGGATAACAGTTTTAAAAGTGTCAAAATGTTAGAAAATATAATCTTCATCTAAGATTATTTCAATAACGACATTATTTTTATAATAAAATAACAAATTAGACCTTCAAATTTGTTTTTTGTAGTAAAAAATATGATTCGCGGGCCATTAAACCCCAATTCGCCAATTTATGAGTAATGGAAAACTTACAAAAAAATACCCTAAACCATACTTGACGACATACAAACCGGAGATGATGGTTATCCCAAATAAAGAAGACGATCACCCAAAAGAGGTGGCTTCACAGCAAACATAATACTATTATAATAATACAGCAAAAATACGAATACGCGACAAACGGGAAATAGATAATCAATGGGTAGTACCATATAACTAGAGACACTGATTTATAGCATTAACGATATTTTCGCGAATTAAAGCGATAAATGGTGTTGTTAACAATACGTTAAAACGCGAAATAGCACCGATTTTTACGACAAAACCTAACAACTTGCGAACATTTCAATAATGCGAGCAAAAGTACAAATTTCTGACTTCTTTTATAGTTCTTTTTATATATTTATATTGTTTTTATGTATTTTTTTCATAGTCTTGTTTACTTCTGATACAATCGAGGACAAGTAAACTGGAAAATTAAATAATTTTAAGAAAATATCTCATTTTACTAACAAATTGGTGTATTTAAAAAAACAACTAAGATATAGTTAGTATGATGATTAAATACCATGGCCTAACTTGTTAAGCACAAATATTTAAAATGCAGGGTTAAAATCAAATATTTGTAATGCAATGCCATAATAGTTATATATAGTCTTTAAGAGTAAATAAGGAATTATAGATCTCCTTTTATTTTGTTTTCTACCTTATACAATTATGTGTTATGATTATTTTTAAGCATTGTTCCTAAATTTATATATTATTATTATAGAGCCATGTGATATAAAACAATATTTACATTTTATTTTAAAAAGTCTGACTTCTTTTATAGTTCTTACAATACACTACTATATTTACAATACATAGCCTATATACTCTTTGTGGGGTTAAATTTATTTATTGGAAGACACCATAATGTCTAAGAATAAATTGAGGGGTAAAACTTGGATAACAGTTTTAAAAGTGTCAAAATGTTAGAAAATATAATCTTCATCTAAGATTATTTCAATAACGACATTATTTTTATAATAAAATAACAAATTAGACCTTCAAATTTGTTTTTTGTAGTAAAAAATATGATTCGCGGGCCATTAAACCCCAATTAGCCAATTTATGAGTAATGGAAAACTTACAAAAAAATACCCTAAACCATACTTGACGACATACAAACCGGAGATGATGGTTATCCCAAATAAAGAAGACGATCACCCAAAAGAGGTGGCTTCACAGCAAACATAATAGTATTATAATAATACAGCAAAAATACGAATACGCGACAAACGGGAAATAGATAATCAATGGGTAGTACCATATAACTAGAGACACTGATTTATAGCATTAACGATATTTTCGCGAATTAAAGCGATAAATGGTGTTGTTAACAATACGTTAAAACGCGAAATAGCACCGATTTTTACGACAAAACCTAACAACTTGCGAACATTTCAATAATGCGAGCAAAAGTACAAATTTCTGACTTCTTTTATAGTTCTTTTTATATATTTATATTGTTTTTATGTATTTTTTTCATAGTCTTGTTTACTTCTGATACAATCGAGGACAAGTAAACTGGAAAATTAAATAATTTTAAGAAAATATCTCATTTTACTAACAAATTGGTGTATTTAAAAAAACAACTAAGATATAGTTAGTATGATGATTAAATACCATGACCTAACTTGTTAAGCACAAATATTTAAAATGCAGGGTTAAAATCAAATATTTGTAATGCAATGCCATAATAGTTATATATAGTCTTTAAGAGTAAATAAGGAATTATAGATCTCCTTTTATTTTGTTTTCTACCTTATACAATTATGTGTTATGATTATTTTTAAGCATTGTTCCTAAATTTATATATTATTATTATAGAGCCATGTGATATAAAACAATATTTACATTTTATTTTAAAAAGTCTGACTTCTTTTATAGTTCTTACAATACACTACTATATTTACAATACATAGCCTATATACTCTTTGTGGGGTTAAATTTATTTATTGGAAGACACCATAATGTCTAAGAATAAATTGAGGGGTAAAACTTGGATAACAGTTTTAAAAGTGTCAAAATGTTAGAAAATATAATCTTCATCTAAGATTATTTCAATAACGACATTATTTTTATAATAAAATAACAAATTAGACCTTCAAATTTGTTTTTTGTAGTAAAAAATATGATTCGCGGGCCATTAAACCCCAATTAGCCAATTTATGAGTAATGGAAAACTTACAAAAAAATACCCTAAACCATACTTGACGACATACAAACCGGAGATGATGGTTATCCCAAATAAAGAAGACGATCACCCAAAAGAGGTGGCTTCACAGCAAACATAATACTATTATAATAATACAGCAAAAATACGAATACGCGACAAACGGGAAATAGATAATCAATGGGTAGTACCATATAACTAGAGACACTGATTTATAGCATTAACGATATTTTCGCGAATTAAAGCGATAAATGGTGTTGTTAACAATACGTTAAAACGCGAAATAGCACCGATTTTTACGACAAAACCTAACAACTTGCGAACATTTCAATAATGCGAGCAAAAGTACAAATTTCTGACTTCTTTTATAGTTCTTTTTATATATTTATATTGTTTTTATGTATTTTTTTCATAGTCTTGTTTACTTCTGATACAATCGAGGACAAGTAAACTGGAAAATTAAATAATTTTAAGAAAATATCTCATTTTACTAACAAATTGGTGTATTTAAAAAAACAACTAAGATATAGTTAGTATGATGATTAAATACCATGACCTAACTTGTTAAGCACAAATATTTAAAATGCAGGGTTAAAATCAAATATTTGTAATGCAATGCCATAATAGTTATATATAGTCTTTAAGAGTAAATAAGGAATTATTGATCTCCTTTTATTTTGTTTTCTACCTTATACAATTATGTGTTATGATTATTTTTAAGCATTGTTCCTAAATTTATATATTATTATTATAGAGCCATGTGATATAAAACAATATTTACATTTTATTTTAAAAAGTCTGACTTCTTTTATAGTTCTTACAATACACTACTATATTTACAATACATAGCCTATATACTCTTTGTGGGGTTAAATTTATTTATTGGAAGACACCATAATGTCTAAGAATAAATTGAGGGGTAAAACTTGGATAACAGTTTTAAAAGTGTCAAAATGTTAGAAAATATAATCTTCATCTAAGATTATTTCAATAACGACATTATTTTTATAATAAAATAACAAATTAGACCTTCAAATTTGTTTTTTGTAGTAAAAAATATGATTCGCGGGCCATTAAACCCCAATTAGCCAATTTACGAGTAATGGAAAACTTACAAAAAAATACCCTCAACCATACTTGACGACATACAAACCGGAGATGATGGTTATCCCAAATAAAGAAGACGATCACCCAAAAGAGGTGGCTACACAGCAAACATAATACTATTATAATAATACAGCAAAAATACGAATACGCGACAAACGGGAAATAGATAATCAATGGGTAGTACCATATAACTAGAGACACTGATTTATAGCATTAACGATATTTTCGCGAATTAAAGCGATAAATGGTGTTGTTAACAATACGTTAAAACGCGAAATAGCACCGATTTTTACGACAAAACCTAACAACTTGCGAACATTTCAATAATGCGAGCAAAAGTACAAATTTCTGACTTCTTTTATAGTTCTTTTTATATATTTATATTGTTTTTATGTATTTTTTTCATAGTCTTGTTTACTTCTGATACAATCGAGGACAAGTAAACTGGAAAATTAAATAATTTTAAGAAAATATCTCATTTTACTAACAAATTGGTGTATTTAAAAAAACAACTAAGATATAGTTAGTATGATGATTAAATACCATGACCTAACTTGTTAAGCACAAATATTTAAAATGCAGGGTTAAAATCAAATATTTGTAATGCAATGCCATAATAGTTATATATAGTCTTTAAGAGTAAATAAGGAATTATAGATCTCCTTTTATTTTGTTTTCTACCTTATACAATTATGTGTTATGATTATTTTTAAGCATTGTTCCTAAATTTATATATTATTATTATAGAGCCATGTGATATAAAACAATATTTACATTTTATTTTAAAAAGTCTGACTTCTTTTATAGTTCTTACAATACACTACTATATTTACAATACATAGCCTATATACTCTTTGTGGGGTTAAATTTATTTATTGGAAGACACCATAATGTCTAAGAATAAATTGAGGGGTAAAACTTGGATAACAGTTTTAAAAGTGTCAAAATGTTAGAAAATATAATCTTCATCTAAGATTATTTCAATAACGACATTATTTTTATAATAAAATAACAAATTAGACCTTCAAATTTGTTTTTTGTAGTAAAAAATATGATTCGCGGGCCATTAAACCCCAATTAGCCAATTTATGAGTAATGGAAAACTTACAAAAAAATACCCTAAACCATACTTGACGACATACAAACCGGAGATGATGGTTATCCCAAATAAAGAAGACGATCACCCAAAAGAGGTGGCTACACAGCAATCATAATACTATTATAATAATACAGCAAAAATACGAATACGCGACAAACGGGAAATAGATAATCAATGGGTAGTACCATATAACTAGAGACACTGATTTATAGCATTAACGATATTTTCGCGAATTAAAGCGATAAATGGTGTTGTTAACAATACGTTAAAACGCGAAATAGCACCGATTTTTACGACAAAACCTAACAACTTGCGAACATTTCAATAATGCGAGCAAAAGTACAAATTTCTGACTTCTTTTATAGTTCTTTTTATATATTTATATTGTTTTTATGTATTTTTTTCATAGTCTTGTTTACTTCTGATACAATCGAGGACAAGTAAACTGGAAAATTAAATAATTTTAAGAAAATATCTCATTTTACTAACAAATTGGTGTATTTAAAAAAACAACTAAGATATAGTTAGTATGATGATTAAATACCATGGCCTAACTTGTTAAGCACAAATATTTAAAATGCAGGGTTAAAATCAAATATTTGTAATGCAATGCCATAATAGTTATATATAGTCTTTAAGAGTAAATAAGGAATTATAGATCTCCTTTTATTTTGTTTTCTACCTTATACAATTATGTGTTATGATTATTTTTAAGCATTGTTCCTAAATTTATATATTATTATTATAGAGCCATGTGATATAAAACAATATTTACATTTTATTTTAAAAAGTCTGACTTCTTTTATAGTTCTTACAATACACTACTATATTTACAATACATAGCCTATATACTCTTTGTGGGGTTAAATTTATTTATTGGAAGACACCATAATGTCTAAGAATAAATTGAGGGGTAAAACTTGGATAACAGTTTTAAAAGTGTCAAAATGTTAGAAAATATAATCTTCATCTAAGATTATTTCAATAACGACATTATTTTTATAATAAAATAACAAATTAGACCTTCAAATTTGTTTTTTGTAGTAAAAAATATGATTCGCGGGCCATTAAACCCCAATTCGCCAATTTATGAGTAATGGAAAACTTACAAAAAAATACCCTAAACCATACTTGACGACATACAAACCGGAGATGATGGTTATCCCAAATAAAGAAGACGATCACCCAAAAGAGGTGGCTTCACAGCAAACATAATACTATTATAATAATACAGCAAAAATACGAATACGCGACAAACGGGAAATAGATAATCAATGGGTAGTACCATATAACTAGAGACACTGATTTATAGCATTAACGATATTTTCGCGAATTAAAGCGATAAATGATGTTGTTAACAATACGTTAAAACGCGAAATAGCACCGATTTTTACGACAAAACCTAACAACTTGCGAACATTTCAATAATGCGAGCAAAAGTACAAATTTCTGACTTCTTTTATAGTTCTTTTTATATATTTATATTGTTTTTATGTATTTTTTTCATAGTCTTGTTTACTTCTGATACAATCGAGGACAAGTAAACTGGAAAATTAAATAATTTTAAGAAAATATCTCATTTTACTAACAAATTGGTGTATTTAAAAAAACAACTAAGATATAGTTAGTATGATGATTAAATACCATGGCCTAACTTGTTAAGCACAAATATTTAAAATGCAGGGTTAAAATCAAATATTTGTAATGCAATGCCATAATAGTTATATATAGTCTTTAAGAGTAAATAAGGAATTATAGATCTCCTTTTATTTTGTTTTCTACCTTATACAATTATGTGTTATGATTATTTTTAAGCATTGTTCCTAAATTTATATATTATTATTATAGAGCCATGTGATATAAAACAATATTTACATTTTATTTTAAAAAGTCTGACTTCTTTTATAGTTCTTACAATACACTACTATATTTACAATACATAGCCTATATACTCTTTGTGGGGTTAAATTTATTTATTGGAAGACACCATAATGTCTAAGAATAAATTGAGGGGTAAAACTTGGATAACAGTTTTAAAAGTGTCAAAATGTTAGAAAATATAATCTTCATCTAAGATTATTTCAATAACGACATTATTTTTATAATTAAATAACAAATTAGACCTTCAAATTTGTTTTTTGTAGTAAAAAATATGATTCGCGGGCCATTAAACCCCAATTAGCCAATTTATGAGTAATGGAAAATTTACAAAAAAATACCCTAAACCATACTTGACGACATACAAACCGGAGATGATGGTTATCCCAAATAAAGAAGACGATCACCCAAAAGAGGTGGCTTCACAGCAAACATAATACTATTATAATAATACAGCAAAAATACGAATACGCGACAAACGGGAAATAGATAATCAATGGGTAGTACCATATAACTAGAGACACTGATTTATAGCATTAACGATATTTTCGCGGATTAAAGCGATAAATGGTGTTGTTAACAATACGTTAAAACGCGAAATAGCACCGATTTTTACGACAAAACCTAACAACTTGCGAACATTTCAATAATGCGAGCAAAAGTACAAATTTCTGACTTCTTTTATAGTTCTTTTTATATATTTATATTGTTTTTATGTATTTTTTTCATAGTCTTGTTTACTTCTGATACAATCGAGGACAAGTAAACTGGAAAATTAAATAATTTTAAGAAAATATCTCATTTTACTAACAAATTGGTGTATTTAAAAAAACAACTAAGATATAGTTAGTATGATGATTAAATACCATGGCCTAACTTGTTAAGCACAAATATTTAAAATGCAGGGTTAAAATCAAATATTTGTAATGCAATGCCATAATAGTTATATATAGTCTTTAAGAGTAAATAAGGAATTATAGATCTCCTTTTATTTTGTTTTCTACCTTATACAATTATGTGTTATGATTATTTTTAAGCATTGTTCCTAAATTTATATATTATTATTATAGAGCCATGTGATATAAAACAATATTTACATTTTATTTTAAAAAGTCTGACTTCTTTTATAGTTCTTACAATACACTACTATATTTACAATACATAGCCTATATACTCTTTGTGGGGTTAAATTTATTTATTGGAAGACACCATAATGTCTAAGAATAAATTGAGGGGTAAAACTTGGATAACAGTTTTAAAAGTGTCAAAATGTTAGAAAATATAATCTTCATCTAAGATTATTTCAATAACGACATTATTTTTATAATAAAATAACAAATTAGACCTTCAAATTTGTTTTTTGTAGTAAATAATATGATTCGCGGGCCATTAAACCCCAATTCGCCAATTTATGAGTAATGGAAAACTTACAAAAAAATACCCTAAACCATACTTGACGACATACAAACCGGAGATGATGGTTATCCCAAATAAAGAAGACGATCACCCAAAAGAGGTGGCTTCACAGCAAACATAATACTATTATAATAATACAGCAAAAATACGAATACGCGACAAACGGGAAATAGATAATCAATGAGTAGTACCATATAACTAGAGACACTGATTTATAGCATTAACGATATTTTCGCGAATTAAAGCGATAAATGATGTTGTTAACAATACGTTAAAACGCGAAATAGCACCGATTTTTACGACAAAACCTAACAACTTGCGAACATTTCAATAATGCGAGCAAAAGTACAAATTTCTGACTTCTTTTATAGTTCTTTTTATATATTTATATTGTTTTTATGTATTTTTTTCATAGTCTTGTTTACTTCTGATACAATCGAGGACAAGTAAACTGGAAAATTAAATAATTTTAAGAAAATATCTCATTTTACTAACAAATTGGTGTATTTAAAAAAACAACTAAGATATAGTTAGTATGATGATTAAATACCATGGCCTAACTTGTTAAGCACAAATATTTAAAATGCAGGGTTAAAATCAAATATTTGTAATGCAATGCCATAATAGTTATATATAGTCTTTAAGAGTAAATAAGGAATTATAGATCTCCTTTTATTTTGTTTTCTACCTTATACAATTATGTGTTATGATTATTTTTAAGCATTGTTCCTAAATTTATATATTATTATTATAGAGCCATGTGATATAAAACAATATTTACATTTTATTTTAAAAAGTCTGACTTCTTTTATAGTTCTTACAATACACTACTATATTTACAATACATAGCCTATATACTCTTTGTGGGGTTAAATTTATTTATTGGAAGACACCATAATGTCTAAGAATAAATTGAGGGGTAAAACTTGGATAACAGTTTTAAAAGTGTCAAAATGTTAGAAAATATAATCTTCATCTAAGATTATTTCAATAACGACATTATTTTTATAATAAAATAACAAATTAGACCTTCAAATTTGTTTTTTGTAGTAAAAAATATGATTCGCGGGCCATTAAACCCCAATTAGCCAATTTATGAGTAATGGAAAATTTACAAAAAAATACCCTAAACCATACTTGACGACATACAAACCGGAGATGATGGTTATCCCAAATAAAGAAGACGATCACCCAAAAGAGGTGGCTTCACAGCAAACATAATACTATTATAATAATACAGCAAAAATACGAATACGCGACAAACGGGAAATAGATAATCAATGGGTAGTACCATATAACTAGAGACACTGATTTATAGCATTAACGATATTTTCGCGAATTAAAGCGATAAATGGTGTTGTTAACAATACGTTAAAACGCGAAATAGCACCGATTTTTACGACAAAACCTAACAACTTGCGAACATTTCAATAATGCGAGCAAAAGTACAAATTTCTGACTTCTTTTATAGTTCTTTTTATATATTTATATTGTTTTTATGTATTTTTTTCATAGTCTTGTTTACTTCTGATACAATCGAGGACAAGTAAACTGGAAAATTAAATAATTTTAAGAAAATATCTCATTTTACTAACAAATTGGTGTATTTAAAAAAACAACTAAGATATAGTTAGTATGATGATTAAATACCATGGCCTAACTTGTTAAGCACAAATATTTAAAATGCAGGGTTAAAATCAAATATTTGTAATGCAATGCCATAATAGTTATATATAGTCTTTAAGAGTAAATAAGGAATTATAGATCTCCTTTTATTTTGTTTTCTACCTTATACAATTATGTGTTATGATTATTTTTAAGCATTGTTCCTAAATTTATATATTATTATTATAGAGCCATGTGATATAAAACAATATTTACATTTTATTTTAAAAAGTCTGACTTCTTTTATAGTTCTTACAATACACTACTATATTTACAATACATAGCCTATATACTCTTTGTGGGGTTAAATTTATTTATTGGAAGACACCATAATGTCTAAGAATAAATTGAGGGGTAAAACTTGGATAACAGTTTTAAAAGTGTCAAAATGTTAGAAAATATAATCTTCATCTAAGATTATTTCAATAACGACATTATTTTTATAATAAAATAACAAATTAGACCTTCAAATTTGTTTTTTGTAGTAAAAAATATGATTCGCGGGCCATTAAACCCCAATTCGCCAATTTATGAGTAATGGAAAACTTACAAAAAAATACCCTAAACCATACTTGACGACATACAAACCGGAGATGATGGTTATCCCAAATAAAGAAGACGATCACCCAAAAGAGGTGGCTTCACAGCAAACATAATACTATTATAATAATACAGCAAAAATACGAATACGCGACAAACGGGAAATAGATAATCAATGGGTAGTACCATATAACTAGAGACACTGATTTATAGCATTAACGATATTTTCGCGAATTAAAGCGATAAATGATGTTAACAATACGTTAAAACGCGAAATAGCACCGATTTTTACGACAAAACCTAACAACTTGCGAACATTTCAATAATGCGAGCAAAAGTACAAATTTCTGACTTCTTTTATAGTTCTTTTTATATATTTATATTGTTTTTATGTATTTTTTTCATAGTCTTGATTACTTCTGATACAATCGAGGACAAGTAAACTGGAAAATTAAATAATTTTAAGAAAATATCTCATTTTACTAACAAATTGGTGTATTTAAAAAAACAACTAAGATATAGTTAGTATGATGATTAAATACCATGGCCTAACTTGTTAAGCACAAATATTTAAAATGCAGGGTTAAAATCAAATATTTGTAATGCAATGCCATAATAGTTATATATAGTCTTTAAGAGTAAATAAGGAATTATAGATCTCCTTTTATTTTGTTTTCTACCTTATACAATTATGTGTTATGATTATTTTTAAGCATTGTTCCTAAATTTATATATTATTATTATAGAGCCATGTGATATAAAACAATATTTACATTTTATTTTAAAAAGTCTGACTTCTTTTATAGTTCTTACAATACACTACTATATTTACAATACATAGCCTATATACTCTTTGTGGGGTTAAATTTATTTATTGGAAGACACCATAATGTCTAAGAATAAATTGAGGGGTAAAACTTGGATAACAGTTTTAAAAGTGTCAAAATGTTAGAAAATATAATCTTCATCTAAGATTATTTCAATAACGACATTATTTTTATAATAAAATAACAAATTAGACCTTCAAATTTGTTTTTTGTAGTAAAAAATATGATTCGCGGGCCATTAAACCCCAATTAGCCAATTTATGAGTAATGGAAAACTTACAAAAAAATACCCTAAACCATACTTGACGACATACAAACCGGAGATGATGGTTATCCCAAATAAAGAAGACGATCACCCAAAAGAGGTGGCTACACAGCAATCATAATACTATTATAATAATACAGCAAAAATACGAATACGCGACAAACGGGAAATAGATAATCAATGGGTAGTACCATATAACTAGAGACACTGATTTATAGCATTAACGATATTTTCGCGGATTAAAGCGATAAATGGTGTTGTTAACAATACGTTAAAACGCGAAATAGCACCGATTTTTACGACAAAACCTAACAACTTGCGAACATTTCAATAATGCGAGCAAAAGTACAAATTTCTGACTTCTTTTATAGTTCTTTTTATATATTTATATTGTTTTTATGTATTTTTTTCATAGTCTTGTTTACTTCTGATACAATCGAGGACAAGTAAACTGGAAAATTAAATAATTTTAAGAAAATATCTCATTTTACTAACAAATTGGTGTATTTAAAAAAACAACTAAGATATAGTTAGTATGATGATTAAATACCATGGCCTAACTTGTTAAGCACAAATATTTAAAATGCAGGGTTAAAATCAAATATTTGTAATGCAATGCCATAATAGTTATATATAGTCTTTAAGAGTAAATAAGGAATTATAGATCTCCTTTTATTTTGTTTTCTACCTTATACAATTATGTGTTATGATTATTTTTAAGCATTGTTCCTAAATTTATATATTATTATTATAGAGCCATGTGATATAAAACAATATTTACATTTTATTTGAAAAAGTCTGACTTCTTTTATAGTTCTTACAATACACTACTATATTTACAATACATAGCCTATATACTCTTTGTGGGGTTAAATTTATTTATTGGAAGACACCATAATGTCTAAGAATAAATTGAGGGGTAATTATTGGATAACAGTTTTAAAAGTGTCAAAATGTTAGAAAATATAATCTTCATCTAAGATTATTTCAATAACGACATTATTTTTATAATAAAATAACAAATTAGACCTTCAAATTTGTTTTTTGTAGTAAAAAATATGATTCGCGGGCCATTAAACCCCAATTAGCCAATTTACGAGTAATGGAAAACTTACAAAAAAATACCCTAAACCATACTTGACGACATACAAACCGGAGATGATGGTTATCCCAAATAAAGAAGACGATCACCCAAAAGAGGTGGCTACACAGCAAACATAATACTATTATAATAATACAGCAAAAATACGAATACGCGACAAACGGGAAATAGATAATCAATGGGTAGTACCATATAACTAGAGACACTGATTTATAGCATTAACGATATTTTCGCGAATTAAAGCGATAAATGGTGTTGTTAACAATACGTTAAAACGCGAAATAGCACCGATTTTTACGACAAAACCTAACAACTTGCGAACATTTCAATAATGCGAGCAAAAGTACAAATTTCTGACTTCTTTTATAGTTCTTTTTATATATTTATATTGTTTTTATGTATTTTTTTCATAGTCTTGTTTACTTCTGATACAATCGAGGACAAGTAAACTGGAAAATTAAATAATTTTAAGAAAATATCTCATTTTACTAACAAATTGGTGTATTTAAAAAAACAACTAAGATATAGTTAGTATGATGATTAAATACCATGGCCTAACTTGCTAAGCACAAATATTTAAAATGCAGGGTTAAAATCAAATATTTGTAATGCAATGCCATAATAGTTATATATAGTCTTTAAGAGTAAATAAGGAATTATAGATCTCCTTTTATTTTGTTTTCTACCTTATACAATTATGTGTTATGATTATTTTTAAGCATTGTTCCTAAATTTATATATTATTATTATAGAGCCATGTGATATAAAACAATATTTACATTTTATTTTAAAAAGTCTGACTTCTTTTATAGTTCTTACAATACACTACTATATTTACAATACATAGCCTATATACTCTTTGTGGGGTTAAATTTATTTATTGGAAGACACCATAATGTCTAAGAATAAATTGAGGGGTAAATATTGGATAACAGTTTTAAAAGTGTCAAAATGTTAGAAAATATAATCTTCATCTAAGATTATTTCAATAACGACATTATTTTTATAATAAAATAACAAATTAGACCTTCAAATTTGTTTTTTGTAGTAAAAAATATGATTCGCGGGCCATTAAACCCCAATTAGCCAATTTACGAGTAATGGAAAACTTACAAAAAAATACCCTAAACCATACTTGACGACATACAAACCGGAGATGATGGTTATCCCAAATAAAGAAGACGATCACCCAAAAGAGGTGGCTACACAGCAAACATAATACTATTATAATAATACAGCAAAAATACGAATACGCGACAAACGGGAAATAGATAATCAATGGGTAGTACCATATAACTAGAGACACTGATTTATAGCATTAACGATATTTTCGCGAATTAAAGCGATAAATGGTGTTGTTAACAATACGTTAAAACGCGAAATAGCACCGATTTTTACGACAAAACCTAACAACTTGCGAACATTTCAATAATGCGAGCAAAAGTACAAATTTCTGACTTCTTTTATAGTTCTTTTTATATATTTATATTGTTTTTATGTATTTTTTTCATAGTCTTGTTTACTTCTGATACAATCGAGGACAAGTAAACTGGAAAATTAAATAATTTTAAGAAAATATCTCATTTTACTAACAAATTGGTGTATTTAAAAAAACAACTAAGATATAGTTAGTATGATGATTAAATACCATGACCTAACTTGTTAAGCACAAATATTTAAAATGCAGGGTTAAAATCAAATATTTGTAATGCAATGCCATAATAGTTATATATAGTCTTTAAGAGTAAATAAGGAATTATAGATCTCCTTTTATTTTGTTTTCTACCTTATACAATTATGTGTTATGATTATTTTTAAGCATTGTTCCTAAATTTATATATTATTATTATAGAGCCATGTGATATAAAACAATATTTACATTTTATTTTAAAAAGTCTGACTTCTTTTATAGTTCTTACAATACACTACTATATTTACAATACATAGCCTATATACTCTTTGTGGGGTTAAATTTATTTATTGGAAGACACCATAATGTCTAAGAATAAATTGAGGGGTAAAACTTGGATAACAGTTTTAAAAGTGTCAAAATGTTAGAAAATATAATCTTCATCTAAGATTATTTCAATAACGACATTATTTTTATAATAAAATAACAAATTAGACCTTCAAACTTGTTTTTTGTAGTAAAAAATATGATTCGCGGGCCATTAAACCCCAATTCGCCAATTTATGAGTAATGGAAAACTTACAAAAAAATACCCTAAACCATACTTGACGACATACAAACCGGAGATGATGGTTATCCCAAATAAAGAAGACGATCACCCAAAAGAGGTGGCTTCACAGCAAACATAATACTATTATAATAATACAGCAAAAATACGAATACGCGACAAACGGGAAATAGATAATCAATGGGTAGTACCATATAACTAGAGACACTGATTTATAGCATTAACGATATTTTCGCGAATTAAAGCGATAAATGGTGTTGTTAACAATACGTTAAAACGCGAAATAGCACCGATTTTTACGACAAATCTAACAACTTGCGAACATTTCAATAATGCGAGCAAAAGTACAAATTTCTGACTTCTTTTATAGTTCTTTTTATATATTTATATTGTTTTTATGTATTTTTTTCATAGTCTTGTTTACTTCTGATACAATCGAGGACAAGTAAACTGGAAAATTAAATAATTTTAAGAAAATAACTCATTTTACTAACAAATTGGTGTATTTAAAAAAACAACTAAGATATAGTTAGTATGATGATTAAATACCATGACCTAACTTGTTAAGCACAAATATTTAAAATGCAGGGTTAAAATCAAATATTTGTAATGCAATGCCATAATAGTTATATATAGTCTTTAAGAGTAAATAAGGAATTATAGATCTCCTTTTATTTTGTTTTCTACCTTATACAATTATGTGTTATGATTATTTTTAAGCATTGTTCCTAAATTTATATATTATTATTATAGAGCCATGTGATATAAAACAATGATATATTTACAATACATAGCCTATATATTCTTTGTGGGGTTAAATTTATTTATTGGAAGACACCATAATGTCTAAGAATAAATTGAGGGGTAAAACTTGGATAACAGTTTTAAAAGTGCCAAAATGTTAGAAAATATAATCTTCATCTAAGATTATTTCAATAACGACATTATTTTTATAATAAAATAACAAATTAGACCTTCAAATTTGTTTTTTGTAGTAAAAAATATGATTCGCGGGCCATTAAACCCCAATTCGCCAATTTATGAGTAATGGAAAACTTACAAAAAAATACCCTAAACCATACTTGACGACATACAAACCGGAGATGATGGTTATCCCAAATAAAGAAGACGATCACCCAAAAGAGGTGGCTTCACAGCAAACATAATACTATTATAATAATACAGCAAAAATACGAATACGCGACAAACGGGAAATAGATAATCAATGGGTAGTACCATATAACTAGAGACACTGATTTATAGCATTAACGATATTTTCGCGGATTAAAGCGATAAATGGTGTTGTTAACAATACGTTAAAACGCGAAATAGCACCGATTTTTACGACAAAACCTAACAACTTGCGAACATTTCAATAATGCGAGCAAAAGTACAAATTTCTGACTTCTTTTATAGTTCTTTTTATATATTTATATTGTTTTTATGTATTTTTTTCATAGTCTTGTTTACTTCTGATACAATCGAGGACAAGTAAACTGGAAAATTAAATAATTTTAAGAAAATATCTCATTTTACTAACAAATTGGTGTATTTAAAAAAACAACTAAGATATAGTTAGTATGATGATTAAATACCATGACCTAACTTGTTAAGCACAAATATTTAAAATGCAGGGTTAAAATCAAATATTTGTAATGCAATGCCATAATAGTTATATATAGTCTTTAAGAGTAAATAAGGAATTATAGATCTCCTTTTATTTTGTTTTCTACCTTATACAATTATGTGTTATGATTATTTTTAAGCATTGTTCCTAAATTTATATATTATTATTATAGAGCCATGTGATATAAAACAATATTTACATTTTATTTTAAAAAGTCTGACTTCTTTTATAGTTCTTACAATACACTACTATATTTACAATACATAGCCTATATACTCTTTGTGGGGTTAAATTTATTTATTGGAAGACACCATAATGTCTAAGAATAAATTGAGGGGTAAAACTTGGATAACAGTTTTAAAAGTGTCAAAATGTTAGAAAATTTAATCTTCATCTAAGATTATTTCAATAACGACATTATTTTTTTAATAAAATAACAAATTAGACCTTCAAATTTGTTTTTTGTAGTAAAAAATATGATTCGCGGGCCATTAAACCCCAATTAGCCAATTTATGAGTAATGGAAAACTTACAAAAAAATACCCTAAACCATACTTGACGACATACAAACCGGAGATGATGGTTATCCCAAATAAAGAAGACGATCACCCAAAACAGGTGGCTTCACAGCAAACATAATACTATTATAATAATACAGCAAAAATACGAATACGCGACAAACGGGAAATAGATAATCAATGGGTAGTACCATATAACTAGAGACACTGATTTATAGCATTAACGATATTTTCGCGGATTAAAGCGATAAATGGTGTTGTTAACAATACGTTAAAACGCGAAATAGCACCGATTTTTACGACAAAACCTAACAACTTGCGAACATTTCAATAATGCGAGCAAAAGTACAAATTTCTGACTTCTTTTATAGTTCTTTTTATATATTTATATTGTTTTTATGTATTTTTTTCATAGTCTTGTTTACTTCTGATACAATCGAGGACAAGTAAACTGGAAAATTAAATAATTTTAAGAAAATATCTCATTTTACTAACAAATTGGTGTATTTAAAAAAACAACTAAGATATAGTTAGTATGATGATTAAATACCATGACCTAACTTGTTAAGCACAAATATTTAAAATGCAGGGTTAAAATCAAATATTTGTAATGCAATGCCATAATAGTTATATATAGTCTTTAAGAGTAAATAAGGAATTATAGATCTCCTTTTATTTTGTTTTCTACCTTATACAATTATGTGTTATGATTATTTTTAAGCATTGTTCCTAAATTTATATATTATTATTATAGAGCCATGTGATATAAAACAATATTTACATTTTATTTTAAAAAGTCTGACTTCTTTTATAGTTCTTACAATACACTACTATATTTACAATACATAGCCTATATACTCTTTGTGGGGTTAAATTTATTTATTGGAAGACACCATAATGTCTAAGAATAAATTGAGGGGTAAAACTTGGATAACAGTTTTAAAAGTGTCAAAATGTTAGAAAATATAATCTTCATCTAAGATTATTTCAATAACGACATTATTTTTATAATAAAATAACAAATTAGACCTTCAAACTTGTTTTTTGTAGTAAAAAATATGATTCGCGGGCCATTAAACCCCAATTAGCCAATTTATGAGTAATGGAAAACTTACAAAAAAATACCCTAAACCATACTTGACGACATACAAACCGGAGATGATGGTTATCCCAAATAAAGAAGACGATCACCCAAAAGAGGTGGCTTCACAGCAAACATAATACTATTATAATAATACAGCAAAAATACGAATACGCGACAAACGGGAAATAGATAATCAATGGGTAGTACCATATAACTAGAGACACTGATTTATAGCATTAACGATATTTTCGCGAATTAAAGCGATAAATGGTGTTGTTAACAATACGTTAAAACGCGAAATAGCACCGATTTTTACGACAAATCTAACAACTTGCGAACATTTCAATAATGCGAGCAAAAGTACAAATTTCTGACTTCTTTTATAGTTCTTTTTATATATTTATATTGTTTTTATGTATTTTTTTCATAGTCTTGTTTACTTCTGATACAATCGAGGACAAGTAAACTGGAAAATTAAATAATTTTAAGAAAATATCTCATTTTACTAACAAATTGGTGTATTTAAAAAAACAACTAAGATATAGTTAGTATGATGATTAAATACCATGACCTAACTTGTTAAGCACAAATATTTAAAATGCAGGGTTAAAATCAAATATTTGTAATGCAATGCCATAATAGTTATATATAGTCTTTAAGAGTAAATAAGGAATTATAGATCTCCTTTTATTTTGTTTTCTACCTTATACAATTATGTGTTATGATTATTTTTAAGCATTGTTCCTAAATTTATATATTATTATTATAGAGCCATGTGATATAAAACAATGATATATTTACAATACATAGCCTATATATTCTTTGTGGGGTTAAATTTATTTATTGGAAGACACCATAATGTCTAAGAATAAATTGAGGGGTAAAACTTGGATAACAGTTTTAAAAGTGCCAAAATGTTAGAAAATATAATCTTCATCTAAGATTATTTCAATAACGACATTATTTTTATAATAAAATAACAAATTAGACCTTCAAATTTGTTTTTTGTAGTAAAAAATATGATTCGCGGGCCATTAAACCCCAATTCGCCAATTTATGAGTAATGGAAAACTTACAAAAAAATACCCTAAACCATACTTGACGACATACAAACCGGAGATGATGGTTATCCCAAATAAAGAAGACGATCACCCAAAACAGGTGGCTTCACAGCAAACATAATACTATTATAATAATACAGCAAAAATACGAATACGCGACAAACGGGAAATAGATAATCAATGGGTAGTACCATATAACTAGAGACACTGATTTATAGCATTAACGATATTTTCGTGAATTAAAGCGATAAATGGTGTTGTTAACAATACGTTAAAACGCGAAATAGCACCGATTTTTACGACAAAACCTAACAACTTGCGAACATTTCAATAATGCGAGCAAAAGTACAAATTTCTGACTTCTTTTATAGTTCTTTTTATATATTTATATTGTTTTTATGTATTTTTTTCATAGTCTTGTTTACTTCTGATACAATCGAGGACAAGTAAACTGGAAAATTAAATAATTTTAAGAAAATATCTCATTTTACTAACAAATTGGTGTATTTAAAAAAACAACTAAGATATAGTTAGTATGATGATTAAATACCATGACCTAACTTGT
The DNA here is from genome assembly GCA_964056705.1 of Troilus luridus. NCBI lineage: Eukaryota > Metazoa > Arthropoda > Insecta > Hemiptera > Pentatomidae > Troilus > Troilus luridus. The sequence continues at coordinate 58,446,795 of OZ057412.1, read as the reverse complement.
TAAGCACAAATATTTAAAATGCAGGGTTAAAATCAAATATTTGTAATGCAATGCCATAATAGTTATATATAGTCTTTAAGAGTAAATAAGGAATTATAGATCTCCTTTTATTTTGTTTTCTACCTTATACAATTATGTGTTATGATTATTTTTAAGCATTGTTCCTAAATTTATATATTATTATTATAGAGCCATGTGATATAAAACAATATTTACATTTTATTTTAAAAAGTCTGACTTCTTTTATAGTTCTTACAATACACTACTATATTTACAATACATAGCCTATATACTCTTTGTGGGGTTAAATTTATTTATTGGAAGACACCATAATGTCTAAGAATAAATTGAGGGGTAAAACTTGGATAACAGTTTTAAAAGTGTCAAAATGTTAGAAAATATAATCTTCATCTAAGATTATTTCAATAACGACATTATTTTTATAATAAAATAACAAATTAGACCTTCAAATTTGTTTTTTCTAGTAAAAAATATGATTCGCGGGCCATTAAACCCCAATTAGCCAATTTATGAGTAATGGAAAACTTACAAAAAAATACCCTAAACCATACTTGACGACATACAAACCGGAGATGATGGTTATCCCAAATAAAGAAGACGATCACCCAAAAGAGGTGGCTTCACAGCAAACATAATACTATTATAATAATACAGCAAAAATACGAATACGCGACAAACGGGAAATAGATAATCAATGGGTAGTACCATATAACTAGAGACACTGATTTATAGCATTAACGATATTTTCGCGGATTAAAGCGATAAATGGTGTTGTTAACAATACGTTAAAACGCGAAATAGCACCGATTTTTACGACAAAACCTAACAACTTGCGAACATTTCAATAATGCGAGCAAAAGTACAAATTTCTGACTTCTTTTATAGTTCTTTTTATATATTTATATTGTTTTTATGTATTTTTTTCATAGTCTTGTTTACTTCTGATACAATCGAGGACAAGTAAACTGGAAAATTAAATAATTTTAAGAAAATATCTCATTTTACTAACAAATTGGTGTATTTAAAAAAACAACTAAGATATAGTTAGTATGATGATTAAATACCATGACCTAACTTGTTAAGCACAAATATTTAAAATGCAGGGTTAAAATCAAATATTTGTAATGCAATGCCATAATAGTTATATATAGTCTTTAAGAGTAAATAAGGAATTATAGATCTCCTTTTATTTTGTTTTCTACCTTATACAATTATGTGTTATGATTATTTTTAAGCATTGTTCCTAAATTTATATATTATTATTATAGAGCCATGTGATATAAAACAATGATATATTTACAATACATAGCCTATATATTCTTTGTGGGGTTAAATTTATTTATTGGAAGACACCATAATGTCTAAGAATAAATTGAGGGGTAAAACTTGGATAACAGTTTTAAAAGTGCCAAAATGTTAGAAAATATAATCTTCATCTAAGATTATTTCAATAACGACATTATTTTTATAATAAAATAACAAATTAGACCTTCAAATTTGTTTTTTGTAGTAAAAAATATGATTCGCGGGCCATTAAACCCCAATTCGCCAATTTATGAGTAATGGAAAACTTACAAAAAAATACCCTAAACCATACTTGACGACATACAAACCGGAGATGATGGTTATCCCAAATAAAGAAGACGATCACCCAAAACAGGTGGCTTCACAGCAAACATAATACTATTATAATAATACAGCAAAAATACGAATACGCGACAAACGGGAAATAGATAATCAATGGGTAGTACCATATAACTAGAGACACTGATTTATAGCATTAACGATATTTTCGTGAATTAAAGCGATAAATGGTGTTGTTAACAATACGTTAAAACGCGAAATAGCACCGATTTTTACGACAAAACCTAACAACTTGCGAACATTTCAATAATGCGAGCAAAAGTACAAATTTCTGACTTCTTTTATAGTTCTTTTTATATATTTATATTGTTTTTATGTATTTTTTTCATAGTCTTGTTTACTTCTGATACAATCGAGGACAAGTAAACTGGAAAATTAAATAATTTTAAGAAAATATCTCATTTTACTAACAAATTGGTGTATTTAAAAAAACAACTAAGATATAGTTAGTATGATGATTAAATACCATGACCTAACTTGTTAAGCACAAATATTTAAAATGCAGGGTTAAAATCAAATATTTGTAATGCAATGCCATAATAGTTATATATAGTCTTTAAGAGTAAATAAGGAATTATAGATCTCCTTTTATTTTGTTTTCTACCTTATACAATTATGTGTTATGATTATTTTTAAGCATTGTTCCTAAATTTATATATTATTATTATAGAGCCATGTGATATAAAACAATATTTACATTTTATTTTAAAAAGTCTGACTTCTTTTATAGTTCTTACAATACACTACTATATTTACAATACATAGCCTATATACTCTTTGTGGGGTTAAATTTATTTATTGGAAGACACCATAATGTCTAAGAATAAATTGAGGGGTAAAACTTGGATAACAGTTTTAAAAGTGTCAAAATGTTAGAAAATATAATCTTCATCTAAGATTATTTCAATAACGACATTATTTTTATAATAAAATAACAAATTAGACCTTCAAATTTGTTTTTTCTAGTAAAAAATATGATTCGCGGGCCATTAAACCCCAATTAGCCAATTTATGAGTAATGGAAAACTTACAAAAAAATACCCTAAACCATACTTGACGACATACAAACCGGAGATGATGGTTATCCCAAATAAAGAAGACGATCACCCAAAAGAGGTGGCTTCACAGCAAACATAATACTATTATAATAATACAGCAAAAATACGAATACGCGACAAACGGGAAATAGATAATCAATGGGTAGTACCATATAACTAGAGACACTGATTTATAGCATTAACGATATTTTCGCGGATTAAAGCGATAAATGGTGTTGTTAACAATACGTTAAAACGCGAAATAGCACCGATTTTTACGACAAAACCTAACAACTTGCGAACATTTCAATAATGCGAGCAAAAGTACAAATTTCTGACTTCTTTTATAGTTCTTTTTATATATTTATATTGTTTTTATGTATTTTTTTCATAGTCTTGTTTACTTCTGATACAATCGAGGACAAGTAAACTGGAAAATTAAATAATTTTAAGAAAATATCTCATTTTACTAACAAATTGGTGTATTTAAAAAAACAACTAAGATATAGTTAGTATGATGATTAAATACCATGACCTAACTTGTTAAGCACAAATATTTAAAATGCAGGGTTAAAATCAAATATTTGTAATGCAATGCCATAATAGTTATATATAGTCTTTAAGAGTAAATAAGGAATTATAGATCTCCTTTTATTTTGTTTTCTACCTTATACAATTATGTGTTATGATTATTTTTAAGCATTGTTCCTAAATTTATATATTATTATTATAGAGCCATGTGATATAAAACAATATTTACATTTTATTTTAAAAAGTCTGACTTCTTTTATAGTTCTTACAATACACTACTATATTTACAATACATAGCCTATATACTCTTTGTGGGGTTAAATTTATTTATTGGAAGACACCATAATGTCTAAGAATAAATTGAGGGGTAAAACTTGGATAACAGTTTTAAAAGTGTCAAAATGTTAGAAAATATAATCTTCATCTAAGATTATTTCAATAACGACATTATTTTTATAATAAAATAACAAATTAGACCTTCAAATTTGTTTTTTGTAGTAAAAAATATGATTCGCGGGCCATTAAACCCCAATTAGCCAATTTATGAGTAATGGAAAACTTACAAAAAAATACCCTAAACCATACTTGACGACATACAAACCGGAGATGATGGTTATCCCAAATAAAGAAGACGATCACCCAAAAGAGGTGGCTTCACAGCAAACATAATACTATTATAATAATACAGCAAAAATACGAATACGCGACAAACGGGAAATAGATAATCAATGGGTAGTACCATATAACTAGAGACACTGATTTATAGCATTAACGATATTTTCGCGGATTAAAGCGATAAATGGTGTTGTTAACAATACGTTAAAACGCGAAATAGCACCGATTTTTAAGACAAAACCTAACAACTTGCGAACATTTCAATAATGCGAGCAAAAGTACAAATTTCTGACTTCTTTTATAGTTCTTTTTATATATTTATATTGTTTTTATGTATTTTTTTCATAGTCTTGTTTACTTCTGATACAATCGAGGACAAGTAAACTGGAAAATTAAATAATTTTAAGAAAATATCTCATTTTACTAACAAATTGGTGTATTTAAAAAAACAACTAAGATATAGTTAGTATGATGATTAAATACCATGACCTAACTTGTTAAGCACAAATATTTAAAATGCAGGGTTAAAATCAAATATTTGTAATGCAATGCCATAATAGTTATATATAGTCTTTAAGAGTAAATAAGGAATTATAGATCTCCTTTTATTTTGTTTTCTACCTTATACAATTATGTGTTATGATTATTTTTAAGCATTGTTCCTAAATTTATATATTATTATTATAGAGCCATGTGATATAAAACAATATTTACATTTTATTTTAAAAAGTCTGACTTCTTTTATAGTTCTTACAATACACTACTATATTTACAATACATAGCCTATATACTCTTTGTGGGGTTAAATTTATTTATTGGAAGACACCATAATGTCTAAGAATAAATTGAGGGGTAAAACTTGGATAACAGTTTTAAAAGTGTCAAAATGTTAGAAAATATAATCTTCATCTAAGATTATTTCAATAACGACATTATTTTTATAATAAAATAACAAATTAGACCTTCAAATTTGTTTTTTGTAGTAAAAAATATGATTCGCGGGCCATTAAACCCCAATTAGCCAATTTATGAGTAATGGAAAACTTACAAAAAAATACCCTAAACCATACTTGACGACATACAAACCGGAGATGATGGTTATCCCAAATAAAGAAGACGATCACCCAAAAGAGGTGGCTTCACAGCAAACATAATACTATTATAATAATACAGCAAAAATACGAATACGCGACAAACGGGAAATATATAATCAATGGGTAGTACCATATAACTAGAGACACTGATTTATAGCATTAACGATATTTTCGCGGATTAAAGCGATAAATGGTGTTGTTAACAATACGTTAAAACGCGAAATAGCACCGATTTTTACGACAAAACCTAACAACTTGCGAACATTTCAATAATGCGAGCAAAAGTACAAATTTCTGACTTCTTTTATAGTTCTTTTTATATATTTATATTGTTTTTATGTATTTTTTTCATAGTCTTGTTTACTTCTGATACAATCGAGGACAAGTAAACTGGAAAATTAAATAATTTTAAGAAAATATCTCATTTTACTAACAAATTGGTGTATTTAAAAAAACAACTAAGATATAGTTAGTATGATGATTAAATACCATGACCTAACTTGTTAAGCACAAATATTTAAAATGCAGGGTTAAAATCAAATATTTGTAATGCAATGCCATAATAGTTATATATAGTCTTTAAGAGTAAATAAGGAATTATAGATCTCCTTTTATTTTGTTTTCTACCTTATACAATTATGTGTTATGATTATTTTTAAGCATTGTTCCTAAATGTATATATTATTATTATAGAGCCATGTGATATAAAACAATATTTACATTTTATTTTAAAAAGTCTGACTTCTTTTATAGTTCTTACAATACACTACTATATTTACAATACATATCCTATATACTCTTTGTGGGGTTAAATTTATTTATTGGAAGACACCATAATGTCTAAGAATAAATTGAGGGGTAAAACTTGGATAACAGTTTTAAAAGTGTCAAAATGTTAGAAAATATAATCTTCATCTAAGATTATTTCTATAACGACATTATTTTTATAATAAAATAACAAATTAGACCTTCAAATTTGTTTTTTGTAGTAAAAAATATGATTCGCGGGCCATTAAACCCCAATTCGCCAATTTATGAGTAATGGAAAACTTACAAAAAAATACCCTAAACCATACTTGACGACATACAAACCGGAGATGATGGTTATCCCAAATAAAGAAGACGATCACCCAAAAGAGGTGGCTTCACAGCAAACATAATACTATTATAATAATACAGCAAAAATACGAATACGCGACAAACGGGAAATAGATAATCAATGGGTAGTACCATATAACTAGAGACACTGATTTATAGCATTAACGATATTTTCGCGAATTAAAGCGATAAATGGTGTTGTTAACAATACGTTAAAACGCGAAATAGCACCGATTTTTACGACAAAACCTAACAACTTGCGAACATTTCAATAATGCGAGCAAAAGTACAAATTTCTGACTTCTTTTATAGTTCTTTTTATATATTTATATTGTTTTTATGTATTTTTTTCATAGTCTTGTTTACTTCTGATACAATCGAGGACAAGTAAACTGGAAAATTAAATAATTTTAAGAAAATATCTCATTTTACTAACAAATTGGTGTATTTAAAAAAACAACTAAGATATAGTTAGTATGATGATTAAATACCATGACCTAACTTGTTAAGCACAAATATTTAAAATGCAGGGTTAAAATCAAATATTTGTAATGCAATGCCATAATAGTTATATATAGTCTTTAAGAGTAAATAAGGAATTATAGATCTCCTTTTATTTTGTTTTCTACCTTATACAATTATGTGTTATGATTATTTTTAAGCATTGTTCCTAAATTTATATATTATTATTATAGAGCCATGTGATATAAAACAATATTTACATTTTATTTTAAAAAGTCTGACTTCTTTTATAGTTCTTACAATACACTACTATATTTACAATACATAGCCTATATACTCTTTGTGGGGTTAAATTTATTTATTGGAAGACACCATAATGTCTAAGAATAAATTGAGGGGTAAAACTTGGATAACAGTTTTAAAAGTGTCAAAATGTTAGAAAATATAATCTTCATCTAAGATTATTTCAATAACGACATTATTTTTATAATAAAATAACAAATTAGACCTTCAAATTTGTTTTTTGTAGTAAAAAATATGATTCGCGGGCCATTAAACCCCAATTAGCCAATTTATGAGTAATGGAAAACTTACAAAAAAATACCCTAAACCATACTTGACGACATACAAACCGGAGATGATGGTTATCCCAAATAAAGAAGACGATCACCCAAAAGAGGTGGCTTCACAGCAAACATAATACTATTATAATAATACAGCAAAAATACGAATACGCGACAAACGGGAAATAGATAATCAATGGGTAGTACCATATAACTAGAGACACTGATTTATAGCATTAACGATATTTTCGCGGATTAAAGCGATAAATGGTGTTGTTAACAATACGTTAAAACGCGAAATAGCACCGATTTTTACGACAAAACCTAACAACTTGCGAACATTTCAATAATGCGAGCAAAAGTACAAATTTCTGACTTCTTTTATAGTTCTTTTTATATATTTATATTGTTTTTATGTATTTTTTTCATAGTCTTGTTTACTTCTGATACAATCGAGGACAAGTAAACTGGAAAATTAAATAATTTTAAGAAAATATCTCATTTTACTAACAAATTGGTGTATTTAAAAAAACAACTAAGATATAGTTAGTATGATGATTAAATACCATGACCTAACTTGTTAAGCACAAATATTTAAAATGCAGGGTTAAAATCAAATATTTGTAATGCAATGCCATAATAGTTATATATAGTCTTTAAGAGTAAATAAGGAATTATAGATCTCCTTTTATTTTGTTTTCTACCTTATACAATTATGTGTTATGATTATTTTTAAGCATTGTTCCTAAATTTATATATTATTATTATAGAGCCATGTGATATAAAACAATGATATATTTACAATACATAGCCTATATATTCTTTGTGGGGTTAAATTTATTTATTGGAAGACACCATAATGTCTAAGAATAAATTGAGGGGTAAAACTTGGATAACAGTTTTAAAAGTGCCAAAATGTTAGAAAATATAATCTTCATCTAAGATTATTTCAATAACGACATTATTTTTATAATAAAATAACAAATTAGACCTTCAAATTTGTTTTTTGTAGTAAAAAATATGATTCGCGGGCCATTAAACCCCAATTCGCCAATTTATGAGTAATGGAAAACTTACAAAAAAATACCCTAAACCATACTTGACGACATACAAACCGGAGATGATGGTTATCCCAAATAAAGAAGACGATCACCCAAAACAGGTGGCTTCACAGCAAACATAATACTATTATAATAATACAGCAAAAATACGAATACGCGACAAACGGGAAATAGATAATCAATGGGTAGTACCATATAACTAGAGACACTGATTTATAGCATTAACGATATTTTCGTGAATTAAAGCGATAAATGGTGTTGTTAACAATACGTTAAAACGCGAAATAGCACCGATTTTTACGACAAAACCTAACAACTTGCGAACATTTCAATAATGCGAGCAAAAGTACAAATTTCTGACTTCTTTTATAGTTCTTTTTATATATTTATATTGTTTTTATGTATTTTTTTCATAGTCTTGTTTACTTCTGATACAATCGAGGACAAGTAAACTGGAAAATTAAATAATTTTAAGAAAATATCTCATTTTACTAACAAATTGGTGTATTTAAAAAAACAACTAAGATATAGTTAGTATGATGATTAAATACCATGACCTAACTTGTTAAGCACAAATATTTAAAATGCAGGGTTAAAATCAAATATTTGTAATGCAATGCCATAATAGTTATATATAGTCTTTAAGAGTAAATAAGGAATTATAGATCTCCTTTTATTTTGTTTTCTACCTTATACAATTATGTGTTATGATTATTTTTAAGCATTGTTCCTAAATTTATATATTATTATTATAGAGCCATGTGATATAAAACAATATTTACATTTTATTTTAAAAAGTCTGACTTCTTTTATAGTTCTTACAATACACTACTATATTTACAATACATAGCCTATATACTCTTTGTGGGGTTAAATTTATTTATTGGAAGACACCATAATGTCTAAGAATAAATTGAGGGGTAAAACTTGGATAACAGTTTTAAAAGTGTCAAAATGTTAGAAAATATAATCTTCATCTAAGATTATTTCAATAACGACATTATTTTTATAATAAAATAACAAATTAGACCTTCAAATTTGTTTTTTGTAGTAAAAAATATGATTCGCGGGCCATTAAACCCCAATTCGCCAATTTATGAGTAATGGAAAACTTACAAAAAAATACCCTAAACCATACTTGACGACATACAAACCGGAGATGATGGTTATCCCAAATAAAGAAGACGATCACCCAAAACAGGTGGCTTCACAGCAAACATAATACTATTATAATAATACAGCAAAAATACGAATACGCGACAAACGGGAAATAGATAATCAATGGGTAGTACCATATAACTAGAGACACTGATTTATAGCATTAACGATATTTTCGCGGATTAAAGCGATAAATGGTGTTGTTAACAATACGTTAAAACGCGAAATAGCACCGATTTTTACGACAAAACCTAACAACTTGCGAACATTTCAATAATGCGAGCAAAAGTACAAATTTCTGACTTCTTTTATAGTTCTTTTTATATATTTATATTGTTTTTATGTATTTTTTTCATAGTCTTGTTTACTTCTGATACAATCGAGGACAAGTAAACTGGAAAATTAAATAATTTTAAGAAAATATCTCATTTTACTAACAAATTGGTGTATTTAAAAAAACAACTAAGATATAGTTAGTATGATGATTAAATACCATGACCTAACTTGTTAAGCACAAATATTTAAAATGCAGGGTTAAAATCAAATATTTGTAATGCAATGCCATAATAGTTATATATAGTCTTTAAGAGTAAATAAGGAATTATAGATCTCCTTTTATTTTGTTTTCTACCTTATACAATTATGTGTTATGATTATTTTTAAGCATTGTTCCTAAATTTATATATTATTATTATAGAGCCATGTGATATAAAACAATATTTACATTTTATTTTAAAAAGTCTGACTTCTTTTATAGTTCTTACAATACACTACTATATTTACAATACATAGCCTATATACTCTTTGTGGGGTTAAATTTATTTATTGGAAGACACCATAATGTCTAAGAATAAATTGAGGGGTAAAACTTGGATAACAGTTTTAAAAGTGTCAAAATGTTAGAAAATATAATCTTCATCTAAGATTATTTCAATAACGACATTATTTTTATAATAAAATAACAAATTAGACCTTCAAATTTGTTTTTTGTAGTAAAAAATATGATTCGCGGGCCATTAAACCCCAATTAGCCAATTTATGAGTAATGGAAAACTTACAAAAAAATACCCTAAACCATACTTGACGACATACAAACCGGAGATGATGGTTATCCCAAATAAAGAAGACGATCACCCAAAAGAGGTGGCTTCACAGCAAACATAATACTATTATAATAATACAGCAAAAATACGAATACGCGACAAACGGGAAATATATAATCAATGGGTAGTACCATATAACTAGAGACACTGATTTATAGCATTAACGATATTTTCGCGGATTAAAGCGATAAATGGTGTTGTTAACAATACGTTAAAACGCGAAATAGCACCGATTTTTACGACAAAACCTAACAACTTGCGAACATTTCAATAATGCGAGCAAAAGTACAAATTTCTGACTTCTTTTATAGTTCTTTTTATATATTTATATTGTTTTTATGTATTTTTTTCATAGTCTTGTTTACTTCTGATACAATCGAGGACAAGTAAACTGGAAAATTAAATAATTTTAAGAAAATATCTCATTTTACTAACAAATTGGTGTATTTAAAAAAACAACTAAGATATAGTTAGTATGATGATTAAATACCATGACCTAACTTGTTAAGCACAAATATTTAAAATGCAGGGTTAAAATCAAATATTTGTAATGCAATGCCATAATAGTTATATATAGTCTTTAAGAGTAAATAAGGAATTATAGATCTCCTTTTATTTTGTTTTCTACCTTATACAATTATGTGTTATGATTATTTTTAAGCATTGTTCCTAAATGTATATATTATTATTATAGAGCCATGTGATATAAAACAATATTTACATTTTATTTTAAAAAGTCTGACTTCTTTTATAGTTCTTACAATACACTACTATATTTACAATACATATCCTATATACTCTTTGTGGGGTTAAATTTATTTATTGGAAGACACCATAATGTCTAAGAATAAATTGAGGGGTAAAACTTGGATAACAGTTTTAAAAGTGTCAAAATGTTAGAAAATATAATCTTCATCTAAGATTATTTCTATAACGACATTATTTTTATAATAAAATAACAAATTAGACCTTCAAATTTGTTTTTTGTAGTAAAAAATATGATTCGCGGGCCATTAAACCCCAATTCGCCAATTTATGAGTAATGGAAAACTTACAAAAAAATACCCGAAACCATACTTGACGACATACAAACCGGAGATGATGGTTATCCCAAATAAAGAAGACGATCACCCAAAAGAGGTGGCTTCACAGCAAACATAATACTATTATAATAATACAGCAAAAATACGAATACGCGACAAACGGGAAATAGATAATCAATGGGTAGTACCATATAACTAGAGACACTGATTTATAGCATTAACGATATTTTCGCGAATTAAAGCGATAAATGGTGTTGTTAACAATACGTTAAAACGCGAAATAGCACCGATTTTTACGACAAAACCTAACAACTTGCGAACATTTCAATAATGCGAGCAAAAGTACAAATTTCTGACTTCTTTTATAGTTCTTTTTATATATTTATATTGTTTTTATGTATTTTTTTCATAGTCTTGTTTACTTCTGATACAATCGAGGACAAGTAAACTGGAAAATTAAATAATTTTAAGAAAATATCTCATTTTACTAACAAATTGGTGTATTTAAAAAAACAACTAAGATATAGTTAGTATGATGATTAAATACCATGACCTAACTTGTTAAGCACAAATATTTAAAATGCAGGGTTAAAATCAAATATTTGTAATGCAATGCCATAATAGTTATATATAGTCTTTAAGAGTAAATAAGGAATTATAGATCTCCTTTTATTTTGTTTTCTACCTTATACAATTATGTGTTATGATTATTTTTAAGCATTGTTCCTAAATTTATATATTATTATTATAGAGCCATGTGATATAAAACAATATTTACATTTTATTTTAAAAAGTCTGACTTCTTTTATAGTTCTTACAATACACTACTATATTTACAATACATAGCCTATATACTCTTTGTGGGGTTAAATTTATTTATTGGAAGACACCATAATGTCTAAGAATAAATTGAGGGGTAAAACTTGGATAACAGTTTTAAAAGTGTCAAAATGTTAGAAAATATAATCTTCATCTAAGATTATTTCAATAACGACATTATTTTTATAATAAAATAACAAATTAGACCTTCAAATTTGTTTTTTGTAGTAAAAAATATGATTCGCGGGCCATTAAACCCCAATTAGCCAATTTATGAGTAATGGAAAACTTACAAAAAAATACCCTAAACCATACTTGACGACATACAAACCGGAGATGATGGTTATCCCAAATAAAGAAGACGATCACCCAAAAGAGGTGGCTTCACAGCAAACATAATACTATTATAATAATACAGCAAAAATACGAATACGCGACAAACGGGAAATAGATAATCAATGGGTAGTACCATATAACTAGAGACACTGATTTATAGCATTAACGATATTTTCGCGGATTAAAGCGATAAATGGTGTTGTTAACAATACGTTAAAACGCGAAATAGCACCGATTTTTACGACAAAACCTAACAACTTGCGAACATTTCAATAATGCGAGCAAAAGTACAAATTTCTGACTTCTTTTATAGTTCTTTTTATATATTTATATTGTTTTTATGTATTTTTTTCATAGTCTTGTTTACTTCTGATACAATCGAGGACAAGTAAACTGGAAAATTAAATAATTTTAAGAAAATATCTCATTTTACTAACAAATTGGTGTATTTAAAAAAACAACTAAGATATAGTTAGTATGATGATTAAATACCATGACCTAACTTGTTAAGCACAAATATTTAAAATGCAGGGTTAAAATCAAATATTTGTAATGCAATGCCATAATAGTTATATATAGTCTTTAAGAGTAAATAAGGAATTATAGATCTCCTTTTATTTTGTTTTCTACCTTATACAATTATGTGTTATGATTATTTTTAAGCATTGTTCCTAAATTTATATATTATTATTATAGAGCCATGTGATATAAAACAATGATATATTTACAATACATAGCCTATATATTCTTTGTGGGGTTAAATTTATTTATTGGAAGACACCATAATGTCTAAGAATAAATTGAGGGGTAAAACTTGGATAACAGTTTTAAAAGTGCCAAAATGTTAGAAAATATAATCTTCATCTAAGATTATTTCAATAACGACATTATTTTTATAATAAAATAACAAATTAGACCTTCAAATTTGTTTTTTGTAGTAAAAAATATGATTCGCGGGCCATTAAACCCCAATTCGCCAATTTATGAGTAATGGAAAACTTACAAAAAAATACCCTAAACCATACTTGACGACATACAAACCGGAGATGATGGTTATCCCAAATAAAGAAGACGATCACCCAAAACAGGTGGCTTCACAGCAAACATAATACTATTATAATAATACAGCAAAAATACGAATACGCGACAAACGGGAAATAGATAATCAATGGGTAGTACCATATAACTAGAGACACTGATTTATAGCATTAACGATATTTTCGTGAATTAAAGCGATAAATGGTGTTGTTAACAATACGTTAAAACGCGAAATAGCACCGATTTTTACGACAAAACCTAACAACTTGCGAACATTTCAATAATGCGAGCAAAAGTACAAATTTCTGACTTCTTTTATAGTTCTTTTTATATATTTATATTGTTTTTATGTATTTTTTTCATAGTCTTGTTTACTTCTGATACAATCGAGGACAAGTAAACTGGAAAATTAAATAATTTTAAGAAAATATCTCATTTTACTAACAAATTGGTGTATTTAAAAAAACAACTAAGATATAGTTAGTATGATGATTAAATACCATGACCTAACTTGTTAAGCACAAATATTTAAAATGCAGGGTTAAAATCAAATATTTGTAATGCAATGCCATAATAGTTATATATAGTCTTTAAGAGTAAATAAGGAATTATAGATCTCCTTTTATTTTGTTTTCTACCTTATACAATTATGTGTTATGATTATTTTTAAGCATTGTTCCTAAATTTATATATTATTATTATAGAGCCATGTGATATAAAACAATATTTACATTTTATTTTAAAAAGTCTGACTTCTTTTATAGTTCTTACAATACACTACTATATTTACAATACATAGCCTATATACTCTTTGTGGGGTTAAATTTATTTATTGGAAGACACCATAATGTCTAAGAATAAATTGAGGGGTAAAACTTGGATAACAGTTTTAAAAGTGTCAAAATGTTAGAAAATATAATCTTCATCTAAGATTATTTCAATAACGACATTATTTTTATAATAAAATAACAAATTAGACCTTCAAATTTGTTTTTTGTAGTAAAAAATATGATTCGCGGGCCATTAAACCCCAATTCGCCAATTTATGAGTAATGGAAAACTTACAAAAAAATACCCTAAACCATACTTGACGACATACAAACCGGAGATGATGGTTATCCCAAATAAAGAAGACGATCACCCAAAACAGGTGGCTTCACAGCAAACATAATACTATTATAATAATACAGCAAAAATACGAATACGCGACAAACGGGAAATAGATAATCAATGGGTAGTACCATATAACTAGAGACACTGATTTATAGCATTAACGATATTTTCGCGGATTAAAGCGATAAATGGTGTTGTTAACAATACGTTAAAACGCGAAATAGCACCGATTTTTACGACAAAACCTAACAACTTGCGAACATTTCAATAATGCGAGCAAAAGTACAAATTTCTGACTTCTTTTATAGTTCTTTTTATATATTTATATTGTTTTTATGTATTTTTTTCATAGTCTTGTTTACTTCTGATACAATCGAGGACAAGTAAACTGGAAAATTAAATAATTTTAAGAAAATATCTCATTTTACTAACAAATTGGTGTATTTAAAAAAACAACTAAGATATAGTTAGTATGATGATTAAATACCATGACCTAACTTGTTAAGCACAAATATTTAAAATGCAGGGTTAAAATCAAATATTTGTAATGCAATGCCATAATAGTTATATATAGTCTTTAAGAGTAAATAAGGAATTATAGATCTCCTTTTATTTTGTTTTCTACCTTATACAATTATGTGTTATGATTATTTTTAAGCATTGTTCCTAAATTTATATATTATTATTATAGAGCCATGTGATATAAAACAATATTTACATTTTATTTTAAAAAGTCTGACTTCTTTTATAGTTCTTACAATACACTACTATATTTACAATACATAGCCTATATACTCTTTGTGGGGTTAAATTTATTTATTGGAAGACACCATAATGTCTAAGAATAAATTGAGGGGTAAAACTTGGATAACAGTTTTAAAAGTGTCAAAATGTTAGAAAATATAATCTTCATCTAAGATTATTTCAATAACGACATTATTTTTATAATAAAATAACAAATTAGACCTTCAAATTTGTTTTTTGTAGTAAAAAATATGATTCGCGGGCCATTAAACCCCAATTAGCCAATTTATGAGTAATGGAAAACTTACAAAAAAATACCCTAAACCATACTTGACGACATACAAACCGGAGATGATGGTTATCCCAAATAAAGAAGACGATCACCCAAAAGAGGTGGCTTCACAGCAAACATAATACTATTATAATAATACAGCAAAAATACGAATACGCGACAAACGGGAAATATATAATCAATGGGTAGTACCATATAACTAGAGACACTGATTTATAGCATTAACGATATTTTCGCGGATTAAAGCGATAAATGGTGTTGTTAACAATACGTTAAAACGCGAAATAGCACCGATTTTTACGACAAAACCTAACAACTTGCGAACATTTCAATAATGCGAGCAAAAGTACAAATTTCTGACTTCTTTTATAGTTCTTTTTATATATTTATATTGTTTTTATGTATTTTTTTCATAGTCTTGTTTACTTCTGATACAATCGAGGACAAGTAAACTGGAAAATTAAATAATTTTAAGAAAATATCTCATTTTACTAACAAATTGGTGTATTTAAAAAAACAACTAAGATATAGTTAGTATGATGATTAAATACCATGACCTAACTTGTTAAGCACAAATATTTAAAATGCAGGGTTAAAATCAAATATTTGTAATGCAATGCCATAATAGTTATATATAGTCTTTAAGAGTAAATAAGGAATTATAGATCTCCTTTTATTTTGTTTTCTACCTTATACAATTATGTGTTATGATTATTTTTAAGCATTGTTCCTAAATGTATATATTATTATTATAGAGCCATGTGATATAAAACAATATTTACATTTTATTTTAAAAAGTCTGACTTCTTTTATAGTTCTTACAATACACTACTATATTTACAATACATATCCTATATACTCTTTGTGGGGTTAAATTTATTTATTGGAAGACACCATAATGTCTAAGAATAAATTGAGGGGTAAAACTTGGATAACAGTTTTAAAAGTGTCAAAATGTTAGAAAATATAATCTTCATCTAAGATTATTTCTATAACGACATTATTTTTATAATAAAATAACAAATTAGACCTTCAAATTTGTTTTTTGTAGTAAAAAATATGATTCGCGGGCCATTAAACCCCAATTCGCCAATTTATGAGTAATGGAAAACTTACAAAAAAATACCCTAAACCATACTTGACGACATACAAACCGGAGATGATGGTTATCCCAAATAAAGAAGACGATCACCCAAAAGAGGTGGCTTCACAGCAAACATAATACTATTATAATAATACAGCAAAAATACGAATACGCGACAAACGGGAAATAGATAATCAATGGGTAGTACCATATAACTAGAGACACTGATTTATAGCATTAACGATATTTTCGCGAATTAAAGCGATAAATGGTGTTGTTAACAATACGTTAAAACGCGAAATAGCACCGATTTTTACGACAAAACCTAACAACTTGCGAACATTTCAATAATGCGAGCAAAAGTACAAATTTCTGACTTCTTTTATAGTTCTTTTTATATATTTATATTGTTTTTATGTATTTTTTTCATAGTCTTGTTTACTTCTGATACAATCGAGGACAAGTAAACTGGAAAATTAAATAATTTTAAGAAAATATCTCATTTTACTAACAAATTGGTGTATTTAAAAAAACAACTAAGATATAGTTAGTATGATGATTAAATACCATGACCTAACTTGTTAAGCACAAATATTTAAAATGCAGGGTTAAAATCAAATATTTGTAATGCAATGCCATAATAGTTATATATAGTCTTTAAGAGTAAATAAGGAATTATAGATCTCCTTTTATTTTGTTTTCTACCTTATACAATTATGTGTTATGATTATTTTTAAGCATTGTTCCTAAATTTATATATTATTATTATAGAGCCATGTGATATAAAACAATATTTACATTTTATTTTAAAAAGTCTGACTTCTTTTATAGTTCTTACAATACACTACTATATTTACAATACATAGCCTATATACTCTTTGTGGGGTTAAATTTATTTATTGGAAGACACCATAATGTCTAAGAATAAATTGAGGGGTAAAACTTGGATAACAGTTTTAAAAGTGTCAAAATGTTAGAAAATATAATCTTCATCTAAGATTATTTCAATAACGACATTATTTTTATAATAAAATAACAAATTAGACCTTCAAATTTGTTTTTTGTAGTAAAAAATATGATTCGCGGGCCATTAAACCCCAATTAGCCAATTTATGAGTAATGGAAAACTTACAAAAAAATACCCTAAACCATACTTGACGACATACAAACCGGAGATGATGGTTATCCCAAATAAAGAAGACGATCACCCAAAAGAGGTGGCTTCACAGCAAACATAATACTATTATAATAATACAGCAAAAATACGAATACGCGACAAACGGGAAATAGATAATCAATGGGTAGTACCATATAACTAGAGACACTGATTTATAGCATTAACGATATTTTCGCGGATTAAAGCGATAAATGGTGTTGTTAACAATACGTTAAAACGCGAAATAGCACCGATTTTTACGACAAAACCTAACAACTTGCGAACATTTCAATAATGCGAGCAAAAGTACAAATTTCTGACTTCTTTTATAGTTCTTTTTATATATTTATATTGTTTTTATGTATTTTTTTCATAGTCTTGTTTACTTCTGATACAATCGAGGACAAGTAAACTGGAAAATTAAATAATTTTAAGAAAATATCTCATTTTACTAACAAATTGGTGTATTTAAAAAAACAACTAAGATATAGTTAGTATGATGATTAAATACCATGACCTAACTTGTTAAGCACAAATATTTAAAATGCAGGGTTAAAATCAAATATTTGTAATGCAATGCCATAATAGTTATATATAGTCTTTAAGAGTAAATAAGGAATTATAGATCTCCTTTTATTTTGTTTTCTACCTTATACAATTATGTGTTATGATTATTTTTAAGCATTGTTCCTAAATGTATATATTATTATTATAGAGCCATGTGATATAAAACAATATTTACATTTTATTTTAAAAAGTCTGACTTCTTTTATAGTTCTTACAATACACTACTATATTTACAATACATATCCTATATACTCTTTGTGGGGTTAAATTTATTTATTGGAAGACACCATAATGTCTAAGAATAAATTGAGGGGTAAAACTTGGATAACAGTTTTAAAAGTGTCAAAATGTTAGAAAATATAATCTTCATCTAAGATTATTTCTATAACGACATTATTTTTATAATAAAATAACAAATTAGACCTTCAAATTTGTTTTTTGTAGTAAAAAATATGATTCGCGGGCCATTAAACCCCAATTCGCCAATTTATGAGTAATGGAAAACTTACAAAAAAATACCCTAAACCATACTTGACGACATACAAACCGGAGATGATGGTTATCCCAAATAAAGAAGACGATCACCCAAAAGAGGTGGCTTCACAGCAAACATAATACTATTATAATAATACAGCAAAAATACGAATACGCGACAAACGGGAAATAGATAATCAATGGGTAGTACCATATAACTAGAGACACTGATTTATAGCATTAACGATATTTTCGCGAATTAAAGCGATAAATGGTGTTGTTAACAATACGTTAAAACGCGAAATAGCACCGATTTTTACGACAAAACCTAACAACTTGCGAACATTTCAATAATGCGAGCAAAAGTACAAATTTCTGACTTCTTTTATAGTTCTTTTTATATATTTATATTGTTTTTATGTATTTTTTTCATAGTCTTGTTTACTTCTGATACAATCGAGGACAAGTAAACTGGAAAATTAAATAATTTTAAGAAAATATCTCATTTTACTAACAAATTGGTGTATTTAAAAAAACAACTAAGATATAGTTAGTATGATGATTAAATACCATGACCTAACTTGTTAAGCACAAATATTTAAAATGCAGGGTTAAAATCAAATATTTGTAATGCAATGCCATAATAGTTATATATAGTCTTTAAGAGTAAATAAGGAATTATAGATCTCCTTTTATTTTGTTTTCTACCTTATACAATTATGTGTTATGATTATTTTTAAGCATTGTTCCTAAATTTATATATTATTATTATAGAGCCATGTGATATAAAACAATATTTACATTTTATTTTAAAAAGTCTGACTTCTTTTATAGTTCTTACAATACACTACTATATTTACAATACATAGCCTATATACTCTTTGTGGGGTTAAATTTATTTATTGGAAGACACCATAATGTCTAAGAATAAATTGAGGGGTAAAACTTGGATAACAGTTTTAAAAGTGTCAAAATGTTAGAAAATATAATCTTCATCTAAGATTATTTCAATAACGACATTATTTTTATAATAAAATAACAAATTAGACCTTCAAATTTGTTTTTTGTAGTAAAAAATATGATTCGCGGGCCATTAAACCCCAATTAGCCAATTTATGAGTAATGGAAAACTTACAAAAAAATACCCTAAACCATACTTGACGACATACAAACCGGAGATGATGGTTATCCCAAATAAAGAAGACGATCACCCAAAAGAGGTGGCTTCACAGCAAACATAATACTATTATAATAATACAGCAAAAATACGAATACGCGACAAACGGGAAATAGATAATCAATGGGTAGTACCATATAACTAGAGACACTGATTTATAGCATTAACGATATTTTCGCGGATTAAAGCGATAAATGGTGTTGTTAACAATACGTTAAAACGCGAAATAGCACCGATTTTTACGACAAAACCTAACAACTTGCGAACATTTCAATAATGCGAGCAAAAGTACAAATTTCTGACTTCTTTTATAGTTCTTTTTATATATTTATATTGTTTTTATGTATTTTTTTCATAGTCTTGTTTACTTCTGATACAATCGAGGACAAGTAAACTGGAAAATTAAATAATTTTAAGAAAATATCTCATTTTACTAACAAATTGGTGTATTTAAAAAAACAACTAAGATATAGTTAGTATGATGATTAAATACCATGACCTAACTTGTTAAGCACAAATATTTAAAATGCAGGGTTAAAATCAAATATTTGTAATGCAATGCCATAATAGTTATATATAGTCTTTAAGAGTAAATAAGGAATTATAGATCTCCTTTTATTTTGTTTTCTACCTTATACAATTATGTGTTATGATTATTTTTAAGCATTGTTCCTAAATTTATATATTATTATTATAGAGCCATGTGATATAAAACAATATTTACATTTTATTTTAAAAAGTCTGACTTCTTTTATAGTTCTTACAATACACTACTATATTTACAATACATATCCTATATACTCTTTGTGGGGTTAAATTTATTTATTGGAAGACACCATAATGTCTAAGAATAAATTGAGGGGTAAAACTTGGATAACAGTTTTAAAAGTGTCAAAATGTTAGAAAATATAATCTTCATCTAAGATTATTTCTATAACGACATTATTTTTATAATAAAATAACAAATTAGACCTTCAAATTTGTTTTTTGTAGTAAAAAATATGATTCGCGGGCCATTAAACCCCAATTCGCCAATTTATGAGTAATGGAAAACTTACAAAAAAATACCCTAAACCATACTTGACGACATACAAACCGGAGATGATGGTTATCCCAAATAAAGAAGACGATCACCCAAAAGAGGTGGCTTCACAGCAAACATAATACTATTATAATAATACAGCAAAAATACGAATACGCGACAAACGGGAAATAGATAATCAATGGGTAGTACCATATAACTAGAGACACTGATTTATAGCATTAACGATATTTTCGCGAATTAAAGCGATAAATGGTGTTGTTAACAATACGTTAAAACGCGAAATAGCACCGATTTTTACGACAAAACCTAACAACTTGCGAACATTTCAATAATGCGAGCAAAAGTACAAATTTCTGACTTCTTTTATAGTTCTTTTTATATATTTATATTGTTTTTATGTATTTTTTTCATAGTCTTGTTTACTTCTGATACAATCGAGGACAAGTAAACTGGAAAATTAAATAATTTTAAGAAAATATCTCATTTTACTAACAAATTGGTGTATTTAAAAAAACAACTAAGATATAGTTAGTATGATGATTAAATACCATGACCTAACTTGTTAAGCACAAATATTTAAAATGCAGGGTTAAAATCAAATATTTGTAATGCAATGCCATAATAGTTATATATAGTCTTTAAGAGTAAATAAGGAATTATAGATCTCCTTTTATTTTGTTTTCTACCTTATACAATTATGTGTTATGATTATTTTTAAGCATTGTTCCTAAATTTATATATTATTATTATAGAGCCATGTGATATAAAACAATATTTACATTTTATTTTAAAAAGTCTGACTTCTTTTATAGTTCTTACAATACACTACTATATTTACAATACATAGCCTATATACTCTTTGTGGGGTTAAATTTATTTATTGGAAGACACCATAATGTCTAAGAATAAATTGAGGGGTAAAACTTGGATAACAGTTTTAAAAGTGTCAAAATGTTAGAAAATATAATCTTCATCTAAGATTATTTCAATAACGACATTATTTTTATAATAAAATAACAAATTAGACCTTCAAATTTGTTTTTTGTAGTAAAAAATATGATTCGTGGGCCATTAAACCCCAATTCGCCAATTTATGAGTAATGGAAAACTTACAAAAAAATACCCTAAACCATACTTGACGACATACAAACCGGAGATGATGGTTATCCCAAATAAAGAAGACGATCACCCAAAAGAGGTGGCTTCACAGCAAACATAATACTATTATAATAATACAGCAAAAATACGAATACGCGACAAACGGGAAATAGATAATCAATGGGTAGTACCATATAACTAGAGACACTGATTTATAGCATTAACGATATTTTCGCGAATTAAAGCGATAAATGATGTTGTTAACAATACGTTAAAACGCGAAATAGCACCGATTTTTACGACAAAACCTAACAACTTGCGAACATTTCAATAATGCGAGCAAAAGTACAAATTTCTGACTTCTTTTATAGTTCTTTTTATATATTTATATTGTTTTTATGTATTTTTTTCATAGTCTTGTTTACTTCTGATACAATCGAGGACAAGTAAACTGGAAAATTAAATAATTTTAAGAAAATATCTCATTTTACTAACAAATTGGTGTATTTAAAAAAACAACTAAGATATAGTTAGTATGATGATTAAATACCATGGCCTAACTTGTTAAGCACAAATATTTAAAATGCAGGGTTAAAATCAAATATTTGTAATGCAATGCCATAATAGTTATATATAGTCTTTAAGAGTAAATAAGGAATTATAGATCTCCTTTTATTTTGTTTTCTACCTTCTACAATTATGTGTTATGATTATTTTTAAGCATTGTTCCTAAATTTATATATTATTATTATAGAGCCATGTGATATAAAACAATATTTACATTTTATTTTAAAAAGTCTGACTTCTTTTATAGTTCTTACAATACACTACTATATTTACAATACATAGCCTATATACTCTTTGTGGGGTTAAATTTATTTATTGGAAGACACCATAATGTCTAAGAATAAATTGAGGGGTAAAACTTGGATAACAGTTTTAAAAGTGTCAAAATGTTAGAAAATATAATCTTCATCTAAGATTATTTCAATAACGACATTATTTTTATAATAAAATAACAAATTAGACCTTCAAATTTGTTTTTTGTAGTAAAAAATATGATTCGCGGGCCATTAAACCCCAATTAGCCAATTTATGAGTAATGGAAAACTTACAAAAAAATACCCTAAACCATACTTGACGACATACAAACCGGAGATGATGGTTATCCCAAATAAAGAAGACGATCACCCAAAAGAGGTGGCTACACAGCAATCATAATACTATTATAATAATACAGCAAAAATACGAATACGCGACAAACGGGAAATAGATAATCAATGGGTAGTACCATATAACTAGAGACACTGATTTATAGCATTAACGATATTTTCGCGAATTAAAGCGATAAATGGTGTTGTTAACAATACGTTAAAACGCGAAATAGCACCGATTTTTACGACAAAACCTAACAACTTGCGAACATTTCAATAATGCGAGCAAAAGTACAAATTTCTGACTTCTTTTATAGTTCTTTTTATATATTTATATTGTTTTTATGTATTTTTTTCATAGTCTTGTTTACTTCTGATACAATCGAGGACAAGTAAACTGGAAAATTAAATAATTTTAAGAAAATATCTCATTTTACTAACAAATTGGTGTATTTAAAAAAACAACTAAGATATAGTTAGTATGATGATTAAATACCATGGCCTAACTTGTTAAGCACAAATATTTAAAATGCAGGGTTAAAATCAAATATTTGTAATGCAATACCATAATAGTTATATATAGTCTTTAAGAGTAAATAAGGAATTATAGATCTCCTTTTATTTTGTTTTCTACCTTATACAATTATGTGTTATGATTATTTTTAAGCATTGTTCCTAAATTTATATATTATTATTATAGAGCCATGTGATATAAAACAATATTTACATTTTATTTTAAAAAGTCTGACTTCTTTTATAGTTCTTACAATACACTACTATATTTACAATACATAGCCTATATACTCTTTGTGGGGTTAAATTTATTTATTGGAAGACACCATAATGTCTAAGAATAAATTGAGGGGTAAAACTTGGATAACAGTTTTAAAAGTGTCAAAATGTTAGAAAATATAATCTTCATCTAAGATTATTTCAATAACGACATTATTTTTATAATAAAATAACAAATTAGACCTTCAAATTTGTTTTTTGTAGTAAAAAATATGATTCGCGGGCCATTAAACCCCAATTAGCCAATTTACGAGTAATGGAAAACTTACAAAAAAATACCCTAAACCATACTTGACGACATACAAACCGGAGATGATGGTTATCCCAAATAAAGAAGACGATCACCCAAAAGAGGTGGCTACACAGCAAACATAATACTATTATAATAATACAGCAAAAATACGAATACGCGACAAACGGGAAATAGATAATCAATGGGTAGTACCATATAACTAGAGACACTGATTTATAGCATTAACGATATTTTCGCGAATTAAAGCGATAAATGGTGTTGTTAACAATACGTTAAAACGCGAAATAGCACCGATTTTTACGACAAAACCTAACAACTTGCGAACATTTCAATAATGCGAGCAAAAGTACAAATTTCTGACTTCTTTTATAGTTCTTTTTATATATTTATATTGTTTTTATGTATTTTTTTCATAGTCTTGTTTACTTCTGATACAATCGAGGACAAGTAAACTGGAAAATTAAATAATTTTAAGAAAATATCTCATTTTACTAACAAATTGGTGTATTTAAAAAAACAACTAAGATATAGTTAGTATGATGATTAAATACCATGGCCTAACTTGTTAAGCACAAATATTTAAAATGCAGGGTTAAAATCAAATATTTGTAATGCAATGCCATAATAGTTATATATAGTCTTTAAGAGTAAATAAGGAATTATAGATCTCCTTTTATTTTGTTTTCTACCTTATACAATTATGTGTTATGATTATTTTTAAGCATTGTTCCTAAATTTATATATTATTATTATAGAGCCATGTGATATAAAACAATATTTACATTTTATTTTAAAAAGTCTGACTTCTTTTATAGTTCTTACAATACACTACTATATTTACAATACATAGCCTATATACTCTTTGTGGGGTTAAATTTATTTATTGGAAGACACCATAATGTCTAAGAATAAATTGAGGGGTAAATATTGGATAACAGTTTTAAAAGTGTCAAAATGTTAGAAAATATAATCTTCATCTAAGATTATTTCAATAACGACATTATTTTTATAATAAAATAACAAATTAGACCTTCAAATTTGTTTTTTGTAGTAAAAAATATGATTCGCGGGCCATTAAACCCCAATTAGCCAATTTACGAGTAATGGAAAACTTACAAAAAAATACCCTAAACCATACTTGACGACATACAAACCGGAGATGATGGTTATCCCAAATAAAGAAGACGATCACCCAAAAGAGGTGGCTACACAGCAAACATAATACTATTATAATAATACAGCAAAAATACGAATACGCGACAAACGGGAAATAGATAATCAATGGGTAGTACCATATAACTAGAGACACTGATTTATAGCATTAACGATATTTTCGCGAATTAAAGCGATAAATGGTGTTGTTAACAATACGTTAAAACGCGAAATAGCACCGATTTTTACGACAAAACCTAACAACTTGCGAACATTTCAATAATGCGAGCAAAAGTACAAATTTCTGACTTCTTTTATAGTTCTTTTTATATATTTATATTGTTTTTATGTATTTTTTTCATAGTCTTGTTTACTTCTGATACAATCGAGGACAAGTAAACTGGAAAATTAAATAATTTTAAGAAAATATCTCATTTTACTAACAAATTGGTGTATTTAAAAAAACAACTAAGATATAGTTAGTATGATGATTAAATACCATGACCTAACTTGTTAAGCACAAATATTTAAAATGCAGGGTTAAAATCAAATATTTGTAATGCAATGCCATAATAGTTATATATAGTCTTTAAGAGTAAATAAGGAATTATAGATCTCCTTTTATTTTGTTTTCTACCTTATACAATTATGTGTTATGATTATTTTTAAGCATTGTTCCTAAATTTATATATTATTATTATAGAGCCATGTGATATAAAACAATATTTACATTTTATTTTAAAAAGTCTGACTTCTTTTATAGTTCTTACAATACACTACTATATTTACAATACATAGCCTATATACTCTTTGTGGGGTTAAATTTATTTATTGGAAGACACCATAATGTCTAAGAATAAATTGAGGGGTAAAACTTGGATAACAGTTTTAAAAGTGTCAAAATGTTAGAAAATATAATCTTCATCTAAGATTATTTCAATAACGACATTATTTTTATAATAAAATAACAAATTAGACCTTCAAACTTGTTTTTTGTAGTAAAAAATATGATTCGCGGGCCATTAAACCCCAATTCGCCAATTTATGAGTAATGGAAAACTTACAAAAAAATACCCTAAACCATACTTGACGACATACAAACCGGAGATGATGGTTATCCCAAATAAAGAAGACGATCACCCAAAAGAGGTGGCTTCACAGCAAACATAATACTATTATAATAATACAGCAAAAATACGAATACGCGACAAACGGGAAATAGATAATCAATGGGTAGTACCATATAACTAGAGACACTGATTTATAGCATTAACGATATTTTCGCGAATTAAAGCGATAAATGGTGTTGTTAACAATACGTTAAAACGCGAAATAGCACCGATTTTTACGACAAATCTAACAACTTGCGAACATTTCAATAATGCGAGCAAAAGTACAAATTTCTGACTTCTTTTATAGTTCTTTTTATATATTTATATTGTTTTTATGTATTTTTTTCATAGTCTTGTTTACTTCTGATACAATCGAGGACAAGTAAACTGGAAAATTAAATAATTTTAAGAAAATATCTCATTTTACTAACAAATTGGTGTATTTAAAAAAACAACTAAGATATAGTTAGTATGATGATTAAATACCATGACCTAACTTGTTAAGCACAAATATTTAAAATGCAGGGTTAAAATCAAATATTTGTAATGCAATGCCATAATAGTTATATATAGTCTTTAAGAGTAAATAAGGAATTATAGATCTCCTTTTATTTTGTTTTCTACCTTATACAATTATGTGTTATGATTATTTTTAAGCATTGTTCCTAAATGTATATATTATTATTATAGAGCCATGTGATATAAAACAATATTTACATTTTATTTTAAAAAGTCTGACTTCTTTTATAGTTCTTACAATACACTACTATATTTACAATACATATCCTATATACTCTTTGTGGGGTTAAATTTATTTATTGGAAGACACCATAATGTCTAAGAATAAATTGAGGGGTAAAACTTGGATAACAGTTTTAAAAGTGTCAAAATGTTAGAAAATATAATCTTCATCTAAGATTATTTCTATAACGACATTATTTTTATAATAAAATAACAAATTAGACCTTCAAATTTGTTTTTTGTAGTAAAAAATATGATTCGCGGGCCATTAAACCCCAATTCGCCAATTTATGAGTAATGGAAAACTTACAAAAAAATACCCTAAACCATACTTGACGACATACAAACCGGAGATGATGGTTATCCCAAATAAAGAAGACGATCACCCAAAAGAGGTGGCTTCACAGCAAACATAATACTATTATAATAATACAGCAAAAATACGAATACGCGACAAACGGGAAATAGATAATCAATGGGTAGTACCATATAACTAGAGACACTGATTTATAGCATTAACGATATTTTCGCGAATTAAAGCGATAAATGGTGTTGTTAACAATACGTTAAAACGCGAAATAGCACCGATTTTTACGACAAAACCTAACAACTTGCGAACATTTCAATAATGCGAGCAAAAGTACAAATTTCTGACTTCTTTTATAGTTCTTTTTATATATTTATATTGTTTTTATGTATTTTTTTCATAGTCTTGTTTACTTCTGATACAATCGAGGACAAGTAAACTGGAAAATTAAATAATTTTAAGAAAATATCTCATTTTACTAACAAATTGGTGTATTTAAAAAAACAACTAAGATATAGTTAGTATGATGATTAAATACCATGACCTAACTTGTTAAGCACAAATATTTAAAATGCAGGGTTAAAATCAAATATTTGTAATGCAATGCCATAATAGTTATATATAGTCTTTAAGAGTAAATAAGGAATTATAGATCTCCTTTTATTTTGTTTTCTACCTTATACAATTATGTGTTATGATTATTTTTAAGCATTGTTCCTAAATTTATATATTATTATTATAGAGCCATGTGATATAAAACAATGATATATTTACAATACATAGCCTATATACTCTTTGTGGGGTTAAATTTATTTATTGGAAGACACCATAATGTCTAAGAATAAATTGAGGGGTAAAACTTGGATAACAGTTTTAAAAGTGTCAAAATGTTAGAAAATATAATCTTCATCTAAGATTATTTCAATAACGACATTATTTTTATAATAAAATAACAAATTAGACCTTCAAATTTGTTTTTTGTAGTAAAAAATATGATTCGCGGGCCATTAAACCCCAATTAGCCAATTTATGAGTAATGGAAAACTTACAAAAAAATACCCTAAACCATACTTGACGACATACAAACCGGAGATGATGGTTATCCCAAATAAAGAAGACGATCACCCAAAAGAGGTGGCTTCACAGCAAACATAATACTATTATAATAATACAGCAAAAATACGAATACGCGACAAACGGGAAATAGATAATCAATGGGTAGTACCATATAACTAGAGACACTGATTTATAGCATTAACGATATTTTCGCGGATTAAAGCGATAAATGGTGTTGTTAACAATACGTTAAAACGCGAAATAGCACCGATTTTTACGACAAAACCTAACAACTTGCGAACATTTCAATAATGCGAGCAAAAGTACAAATTTCTGACTTCTTTTATAGTTCTTTTTATATATTTATATTGTTTTTATGTATTTTTTTCATAGTCTTGTTTACTTCTGATACAATCGAGGACAAGTAAACTGGAAAATTAAATAATTTTAAGAAAATATCTCATTTTACTAACAAATTGGTGTATTTAAAAAAACAACTAAGATATAGTTAGTATGATGATTAAATACCATGACCTAACTTGTTAAGCACAAATATTTAAAATGCAGGGTTAAAATCAAATATTTGTAATGCAATGCCATAATAGTTATATATAGTCTTTAAGAGTAAATAAGGAATTATAGATCTCCTTTTATTTTGTTTTCTACCTTATACAATTATGTGTTATGATTATTTTTAAGCATTGTTCCTAAATTTATATATTATTATTATAGAGCCATGTGATATAAAACAATATTTACATTTTATTTTAAAAAGTCTGACTTCTTTTATAGTTCTTACAATACACTACTATATTTACAATACATAGCCTATATACTCTTTGTGGGGTTAAATTTATTTATTGGAAGACACCATAATGTCTAAGAATAAATTGAGGGGTAAAACTTGGATAACAGTTTTAAAAGTGTCAAAATGTTAGAAAATATAATCTTCATCTAAGATTATTTCAATAACGACATTATTTTTATAATAAAATAACAAATTAGACCTTCAAATTTGTTTTTTGTAGTAAAAAATATGATTCGCGGGCCATTAAACCCCAATTAGCCAATTTACGAGTAATGGAAAACTTACAAAAAAATACCCTAAACCATACTTGACGACATACAAACCGGAGATGATGGTTATCCCAAATAAAGAAGACGATCACCCAAAAGAGGTGGCTACACAGCAAACATAATACTATTATAATAATACAGCAAAAATACGAATACGCGACAAACGGGAAATAGATAATCAATGGGTAGTACCATATAACTAGAGACACTGATTTATAGCATTAACGATATTTTCGCGAATTAAAGCGATAAATGGTGTTGTTAACAATACGTTAAAACGCGAAATAGCACCGATTTTTACGACAAAACCTAACAACTTGCGAACATTTCAATAATGCGAGCAAAAGTACAAATTTCTGACTTCTTTTATAGTTCTTTTTATATATTTATATTGTTTTTATGTATTTTTTTCATAGTCTTGTTTACTTCTGATACAATCGAGGACAAGTAAACTGGAAAATTAAATAATTTTAAGAAAATATCTCATTTTACTAACAAATTGGTGTATTTAAAAAAACAACTAAGATATAGTTAGTATGATGATTAAATACCATGACCTAACTTGTTAAGCACAAATATTTAAAATGCAGGGTTAAAATCAAATATTTGTAATGCAATGCCATAATAGTTATATATAGTCTTTAAGAGTAAATAAGGAATTATAGATCTCCTTTTATTTTGTTTTCTACCTTATACAATTATGTGTTATGATTATTTTTAAGCATTGTTCCTAAATTTATATATTATTATTATAGAGCCATGTGATATAAAACAATATTTACATTTTATTTTAAAAAGTCTGACTTCTTTTATAGTTCTTACAATACACTACTATATTTACAATACATAGCCTATATACTCTTTGTGGGGTTAAATTTATTTATTGGAAGACACCATAATGTCTAAGAATAAATTGAGGGGTAAAACTTGGATAACAGTTTTAAAAGTGTCAAAATGTTAGAAAATATAATCTTCATCTAAGATTATTTCAATAACGACATTATTTTTATAATAAAATAACAAATTAGACCTTCAAACTTGTTTTTTGTAGTAAAAAATATGATTCGCGGGCCATTAAACCCCAATTCGCCAATTTATGAGTAATGGAAAACTTACAAAAAAATACCCTAAACCATACTTGACGACATACAAACCGGAGATGATGGTTATCCCAAATAAAGAAGACGATCACCCAAAAGAGGTGGCTTCACAGCAAACATAATACTATTATAATAATACAGCAAAAATACGAATACGCGACAAACGGGAAATAGATAATCAATGGGTAGTACCATATAACTAGAGACACTGATTTATAGCATTAACGATATTTTCGCGGATTAAAGCGATAAATGGTGTTGTTAACAATACGTTAAAACGCGAAATAGCACCGATTTTTACGACAAAACCTAACAACTTGCGAACATTTCAATAATGCGAGCAAAAGTACAAATTTCTGACTTCTTTTATAGTTCTTTTTATATATTTATATTGTTTTTATGTATTTTTTTCATAGTCTTGTTTGCTTCTGATACAATCGAGGACAAGTAAACTGGAAAATTAAATAATTTTAAGAAAATATCTCATTTTACTAACAAATTGGTGTATTTAAAAAAACAACTAAGATATAGTTAGTATGATGATTAAATACCATGACCTAACTTGTTAAGCACAAATATTTAAAATGCAGGGTTAAAATCAAATATTTGTAATGCAATGCCATAATAGTTATATATAGTCTTTAAGAGTAAATAAGGAATTATAGATCTCCTTTTATTTTGTTTTCTACCTTATACAATTATGTGTTATGATTATTTTTAAGCATTGTTCCTAAATTTATATATTATTATTATAGAGCCATGTGATATAAAACAATGATATATTTACAATACATAGCCTATATATTCTTTGTGGGGTTAAATTTATTTATTGGAAGACACCATAATGTCTAAGAATAAATTGAGGGGTAAAACTTGGATAACAGTTTTAAAAGTGCCAAAATGTTAGAAAATATAATCTTCATCTAAGATTATTTCAATAACGACATTATTTTTATAATAAAATAACAAATTAGACCTTCAAATTTGTTTTTTGTAGTAAAAAATATGATTCGCGGGCCATTAAACCCCAATTCGCCAATTTATGAGTAATGGAAAACTTACAAAAAAATACCCTAAACCATACTTGACGACATACAAACCGGAGATGATGGTTATCCCAAATAAAGAAGACGATCACCCAAAACAGGTGGCTTCACAGCAAACATAATACTATTATAATAATACAGCAAAAATACGAATACGCGACAAACGGGAAATAGATAATCAATGGGTAGTACCATATAACTAGAGACACTGATTTATAGCATTAACGATATTTTCGTGAATTAAAGCGATAAATGGTGTTGTTAACAATACGTTAAAACGCGAAATAGCACCGATTTTTACGACAAAACGTAACAACTTGCGAACATTTCAATAATGCGAGCAAAAGTACAAATTTCTGACTTCTTTTATAGTTCTTTTTATATATTTATATTGTTTTTATGTATTTTTTTCATAGTCTTGTTTACTTCTGATACAATCGAGGACAAGTAAACTGGAAAATTAAATAATTTTAAGAAAATATCTCATTTTACTAACAAATTGGTGTATTTAAAAAAACAACTAAGATATAGTTAGTATGATGATTAAATACCATGACCTAACTTGTTAAGCACAAATATTTAAAATGCAGGGTTAAAATCAAATATTTGTAATGCAATGCCATAATAGTTATATATAGTCTTTAAGAGTAAATAAGGAATTATAGATCTCCTTTTATTTTGTTTTCTACCTTATACAATTATGTGTTATGATTATTTTTAAGCATTGTTCCTAAATTTATATATTATTATTATAGAGCCATGTGATATAAAACAATATTTACATTTTATTTTAAAAAGTCTGACTTCTTTTATAGTTCTTACAATACACTACTATATTTACAATACATAGCCTATATACTCTTTGTGGGGTTAAATTTATTTATTGGAAGACACCATAATGTCTAAGAATAAATTGAGGGGTAAAACTTGGATAACAGTTTTAAAAGTGTCAAAATGTTAGAAAATATAATCTTCATCTAAGATTATTTCAATAACGACATTATTTTTATAATAAAATAACAAATTAGACCTTCAAACTTGTTTTTTGTAGTAAAAAATATGATTCGCGGGCCATTAAACCCCAATTCGCCAATTTATGAGTAATGGAAAACTTACAAAAAAATACCCTAAACCATACTTGACGACATACAAACCGGAGATGATGGTTATCCCAAATAAAGAAGACGATCACCCAAAAGAGGTGGCTTCACAGCAAACATAATACTATTATAATAATACAGCAAAAATACGAATACGCGACAAACGGGAAATAGATAATCAATGGGTAGTACCATATAACTAGAGACACTGATTTATAGCATTAACGATATTTTCGCGAATTAAAGCGATAAATGGTGTTGTTAACAATACGTTAAAACGCGAAATAGCACCGATTTTTACGACAAATCTAACAACTTGCGAACATTTCAATAATGCGAGCAAAAGTACAAATTTCTGACTTCTTTTATAGTTCTTTTTATATATTTATATTGTTTTTATGTATTTTTTTCATAGTCTTGTTTACTTCTGATACAATCGAGGACAAGTAAACTGGAAAATTAAATAATTTTAAGAAAATATCTCATTTTACTAACAAATTGGTGTATTTAAAAAAACAACTAAGATATAGTTAGTATGATGATTAAATACCATGACCTAACTTGTTAAGCACAAATATTTAAAATGCAGGGTTAAAATCAAATATTTGTAATGCAATGCCATAATAGTTATATATAGTCTTTAAGAGTAAATAAGGAATTATAGATCTCCTTTTATTTTGTTTTCTACCTTATACAATTATGTGTTATGATTATTTTTAAGCATTGTTCCTAAATTTATATATTATTATTATAGAGCCATGTGATATAAAACAATGATATATTTACAATACATAGCCTATATATTCTTTGTGGGGTTAAATTTATTTATTGGAAGACACCATAATGTCTAAGAATAAATTGAGGGGTAAAACTTGGATAACAGTTTTAAAAGTGCCAAAATGTTAGAAAATATAATCTTCATCTAAGATTATTTCAATAACGACATTATTTTTATAATAAAATAACAAATTAGACCTTCAAATTTGTTTTTTGTAGTAAAAAATATGATTCGCGGGCCATTAAACCCCAATTCGCCAATTTATGAGTAATGGAAAACTTACAAAAAAATACCCTAAACCATACTTGACGACATACAAACCGGAGATGATGGTTATCCCAAATAAAGAAGACGATCACCCAAAACAGGTGGCTTCACAGCAAACATAATACTATTATAATAATACAGCAAAAATACGAATACGCGACAAACGGGAAATAGATAATCAATGGGTAGTACCATATAACTAGAGACACTGATTTATAGCATTAACGATATTTTCGTGAATTAAAGCGATAAATGGTGTTGTTAACAATACGTTAAAACGCGAAATAGCACCGATTTTTACGACAAAACGTAACAACTTGCGAACATTTCAATAATGCGAGCAAAAGTACAAATTTCTGACTTCTTTTATAGTTCTTTTTATATATTTATATTGTTTTTATGTATTTTTTTCATAGTCTTGTTTACTTCTGATACAATCGAGGACAAGTAAACTGGAAAATTAAATAATTTTAAGAAAATATCTCATTTTACTAACAAATTGGTGTATTTAAAAAAACAACTAAGATATAGTTAGTATGATGATTAAATACCATGACCTAACTTGTTAAGCACAAATATTTAAAATGCAGGGTTAAAATCAAATATTTGTAATGCAATGCCATAATAGTTATATATAGTCTTTAAGAGTAAATAAGGAATTATAGATCTCCTTTTATTTTGTTTTCTACCTTATACAATTATGTGTTATGATTATTTTTAAGCATTGTTCCTAAATTTATATATTATTATTATAGAGCCATGTGATATAAAACAATATTTACATTTTATTTTAAAAAGTCTGACTTCTTTTATAGTTCTTACAATACACTACTATATTTACAATACATAGCCTATATACTCTTTGTGGGGTTAAATTTATTTATTGGAAGACACCATAATGTCTAAGAATAAATTGAGGGGTAAAACTTGGATAACAGTTTTAAAAGTGTCAAAATGTTAGAAAATATAATCTTCATCTAAGATTATTTCAATAACGACATTATTTTTATAATAAAATAACAAATTAGACCTTCAAACTTGTTTTTTGTAGTAAAAAATATGATTCGCGGGCCATTAAACCCCAATTCGCCAATTTATGAGTAATGGAAAACTTACAAAAAAATACCCTAAACCATACTTGACGACATACAAACCGGAGATGATGGTTATCCCAAATAAAGAAGACGATCACCCAAAAGAGGTGGCTTCACAGCAAACATAATACTATTATAATAATACAGCAAAAATACGAATACGCGACAAACGGGAAATAGATAATCAATGGGTAGTACCATATAACTAGAGACACTGATTTATAGCATTAACGATATTTTCGCGGATTAAAGCGATAAATGGTGTTGTTAACAATACGTTAAAACGCGAAATAGCACCGATTTTTACGACAAAACCTAACAACTTGCGAACATTTCAATAATGCGAGCAAAAGTACAAATTTCTGACTTCTTTTATAGTTCTTTTTATATATTTATATTGTTTTTATGTATTTTTTTCATAGTCTTGTTTGCTTCTGATACAATCGAGGACAAGTAAACTGGAAAATTAAATAATTTTAAGAAAATATCTCATTTTACTAACAAATTGGTGTATTTAAAAAAACAACTAAGATATAGTTAGTATGATGATTAAATACCATGACCTAACTTGTTAAGCACAAATATTTAAAATGCAGGGTTAAAATCAAATATTTGTAATGCAATGCCATAATAGTTATATATAGTCTTTAAGAGTAAATAAGGAATTATAGATCTCCTTTTATTTTGTTTTCTACCTTATACAATTATGTGTTATGATTATTTTTAAGCATTGTTCCTAAATTTATATATTATTATTATAGAGCCATGTGATATAAAACAATGATATATTTACAATACATAGCCTATATATTCTTTGTGGGGTTAAATTTATTTATTGGAAGACACCATAATGTCTAAGAATAAATTGAGGGGTAAAACTTGGATAACAGTTTTAAAAGTGCCAAAATGTTAGAAAATATAATCTTCATCTAAGATTATTTCAATAACGACATTATTTTTATAATAAAATAACAAATTAGACCTTCAAATTTGTTTTTTGTAGTAAAAAATATGATTCGCGGGCCATTAAACCCCAATTCGCCAATTTATGAGTAATGGAAAACTTACAAAAAAATACCCTAAACCATACTTGACGACATACAAACCGGAGATGATGGTTATCCCAAATAAAGAAGACGATCACCCAAAACAGGTGGCTTCACAGCAAACATAATACTATTATAATAATACAGCAAAAATACGAATACGCGACAAACGGGAAATAGATAATCAATGGGTAGTACCATATAACTAGAGACACTGATTTATAGCATTAACGATATTTTCGTGAATTAAAGCGATAAATGGTGTTGTTAACAATACGTTAAAACGCGAAATAGCACCGATTTTTACGACAAAACGTAACAACTTGCGAACATTTCAATAATGCGAGCAAAAGTACAAATTTCTGACTTCTTTTATAGTTCTTTTTATATATTTATATTGTTTTTATGTATTTTTTTCATAGTCTTGTTTACTTCTGATACAATCGAGGACAAGTAAACTGGAAAATTAAATAATTTTAAGAAAATATCTCATTTTACTAACAAATTGGTGTATTTAAAAAAACAACTAAGATATAGTTAGTATGATGATTAAATACCATGACCTAACTTGTTAAGCACAAATATTTAAAATGCAGGGTTAAAATCAAATATTTGTAATGCAATGCCATAATAGTTATATATAGTCTTTAAGAGTAAATAAGGAATTATAGATCTCCTTTTATTTTGTTTTCTACCTTATACAATTATGTGTTATGATTATTTTTAAGCATTGTTCCTAAATTTATATATTATTATTATAGAGCCATGTGATATAAAACAATATTTACATTTTATTTTAAAAAGTCTGACTTCTTTTATAGTTCTTACAATACACTACTATATTTACAATACATAGCCTATATACTCTTTGTGGGGTTAAATTTATTTATTGGAAGACACCATAATGTCTAAGAATAAATTGAGGGGTAAAACTTGGATAACAGTTTTAAAAGTGTCAAAATGTTAGAAAATATAATCTTCATCTAAGATTATTTCAATAACGACATTATTTTTATAATAAAATAACAAATTAGACCTTCAAACTTGTTTTTTGTAGTAAAAAATATGATTCGCGGGCCATTAAACCCCAATTCGCCAATTTATGAGTAATGGAAAACTTACAAAAAAATACCCTAAACCATACTTGACGACATACAAACCGGAGATGATGGTTATCCCAAATAAAGAAGACGATCACCCAAAAGAGGTGGCTTCACAGCAAACATAATACTATTATAATAATACAGCAAAAATACGAATACGCGACAAACGGGAAATAGATAATCAATGGGTAGTACCATATAACTAGAGACACTGATTTATAGCATTAACGATATTTTCGCGAATTAAAGCGATAAATGGTGTTGTTAACAATACGTTAAAACGCGAAATAGCACCGATTTTTACGACAAATCTAACAACTTGCGAACATTTCAATAATGCGAGCAAAAGTACAAATTTCTGACTTCTTTTATAGTTCTTTTTATATATTTATATTGTTTTTATGTATTTTTTTCATAGTCTTGTTTACTTCTGATACAATCGAGGACAAGTAAACTGGAAAATTAAATAATTTTAAGAAAATATCTCATTTTACTAACAAATTGGTGTATTTAAAAAAACAACTAAGATATAGTTAGTATGATGATTAAATACCATGACCTAACTTGTTAAGCACAAATATTTAAAATGCAGGGTTAAAATCAAATATTTGTAATGCAATGCCATAATAGTTATATATAGTCTTTAAGAGTAAATAAGGAATTATAGATCTCCTTTTATTTTGTTTTCTACCTTATACAATTATGTGTTATGATTATTTTTAAGCATTGTTCCTAAATTTATATATTATTATTATAGAGCCATGTGATATAAAACAATGATATATTTACAATACATAGCCTATATATTCTTTGTGGGGTTAAATTTATTTATTGGAAGACACCATAATGTCTAAGAATAAATTGAGGGGTAAAACTTGGATAACAGTTTTAAAAGTGCCAAAATGTTAGAAAATATAATCTTCATCTAAGATTATTTCAATAACGACATTATTTTTATAATAAAATAACAAATTAGACCTTCAAATTTGTTTTTTGTAGTAAAAAATATGATTCGCGGGCCATTAAACCCCAATTCGCCAATTTATGAGTAATGGAAAACTTACAAAAAAATACCCTAAACCATACTTGACGACATACAAACCGGAGATGATGGTTATCCCAAATAAAGAAGACGATCACCCAAAACAGGTGGCTTCACAGCAAACATAATACTATTATAATAATACAGCAAAAATACGAATACGCGACAAACGGGAAATAGATAATCAATGGGTAGTACCATATAACTAGAGACACTGATTTATAGCATTAACGATATTTTCGCGAATTAAAGCGATAAATGGTGTTGTTAACAATACGTTAAAACGCGAAATAGCACCGATTTTTACGACAAAACCTAACAACTTGCGAACATTTCAATAATGCGAGCAAAAGTACAAATTTCTGACTTCTTTTATAGTTCTTTTTATATATTTATATTGTTTTTATGTATTTTTTTCATAGTCTTGTTTACTTCTGATACAATCGAGGACAAGTAAACTGGAAAATTAAATAATTTTAAGAAAATATCTCATTTTACTAACAAATTGGTGTATTTAAAAAAACAACTAAGATATAGTTAGTATGATGATTAAATACCATGACCTAACTTGTTAAGCACAAATATTTAAAATGCAGGGTTAAAATCAAATATTTGTAATGCAATGCCATAATAGTTATATATAGTCTTTAAGAGTAAATAAGGAATTATAGATCTCCTTTTATTTTGTTTTCTACCTTATACAATTATGTGTTATGATTATTTTTAAGCATTGTTCCTAAATTTATATATTATTATTATAGAGCCATGTGATATAAAACAATATTTACATTTTATTTTAAAAAGTCTGACTTCTTTTATAGTTCTTACAATACACTACTATATTTACAATACATAGCTTATATACTCTTTGTGGGGTTAAATTTATTTATTGGAAGACACCATAATGTCTAAGAATAAATTGAGGGGTAAAACTTGGATAACAGTTTTAAAAGTGTCAAAATGTTAGAAAATATAATCTTCATCTAAGATTATTTCAATAACGACATTATTTTTATAATAAAATAACAAATTAGACCTTCAAATTTGTTTTTTGTAGTAAAAAATATGATTCGCGGGCCATTAAACCCCAATTAGCCAATTTACGAGTAATGGAAAACTTACAAAAAAATACCCTAAACCATACTTGACGACATACAAACCGGAGATGATGGTTATCCCAAATAAAGAAGACGATCACCCAAAAGAGGTGGCTACACAGCAAACATAATACTATTATAATAATACAGCAAAAATACGAATACGCGACAAACGGGAAATAGATAATCAATGGGTAGTACCATATAACTAGAGACACTGATTTATAGCATTAACGATATTTTCGCGAATTAAAGCGATAAATGGTGTTGTTAACAATACGTTAAAACGCGAAATAGCACCGATTTTTACGACAAAACCTAACAACTTGCGAACATTTCAATAATGCGAGCAAAAGTACAAATTTCTGACTTCTTTTATAGTTCTTTTTATATATTTATATTGTTTTTATGTATTTTTTTCATAGTCTTGTTTACTTCTGATACAATCGAGGACAAGTAAACTGGAAAATTAAATAATTTTAAGAAAATATCTCATTTTACTAACAAATTGGTGTATTTAAAAAAACAACTAAGATATAGTTAGTATGATGATTAAATACCATGACCTAACTTGTTAAGCACAAATATTTAAAATGCAGGGTTAAAATCAAATATTTGTAATGCAATGCCATAATAGTTATATATAGTCTTTAAGAGTAAATAAGGAATTATAGATCTCCTTTTATTTTGTTTTCTACCTTATACAATTATGTGTTATGATTATTTTTAAGCATTGTTCCTAAATTTATATATTATTATTATAGAGCCATGTGATATAAAACAATATTTACATTTTATTTTAAAAAGTCTGACTTCTTTTATAGTTCTTACAATACACTACTATATTTACAATACATAGCCTATATACTCTTTGTGGGGTTAAATTTATTTATTGGAAGACACCATAATGTCTAAGAATAAATTGAGGGGTAAAACTTGGATAACAGTTTTAAAAGTGTCAAAATGTTAGAAAATATAATCTTCATCTAAGATTATTTCAATAACGACATTATTTTTATAATAAAATAACAAATTAGACCTTCAAATTTGTTTTTTGTAGTAAAAAATATGATTCGCGGGCCATTAAACCCCAATTAGCCAATTTATGAGTAATGGAAAACTTACAAAAAAATACCCTAAACCATACTTGACGACATACAAACCGGAGATGATGGTTATCCCAAATAAAGAAGACGATCACCCAAAACAGGTGGCTTCACAGCAAACATAATACTATTATAATAATACAGCAAAAATACGAATACGCGACAAACGGGAAATAGATAATCAATGGGTAGTACCATATAACTAGAGACACTGATTTATAGCATTAACGATATTTTCGCGAATTAAAGCGATAAATGGTGTTGTTAACAATACGTTAAAACGCGAAATAGCACCGATTTTTACGACAAAACCTAACAACTTGCGAACATTTCAATAATGCGAGCAAAAGTACAAATTTCTGACTTCTTTTATAGTTCTTTTTATATATTTATATTGTTTTTATGTATTTTTTTCATAGTCTTGTTTACTTCTGATACAATCGAGGACAAGTAAACTGGAAAATTAAATAATTTTAAGAAAATATCTCATTTTACTAACAAATTGGTGTATTTAAAAAAACAACTAAGATATAGTTAGTATGATGATTAAATACCATGACCTAACTTGTTAAGCACAAATATTTAAAATGCAGGGTTAAAATCAAATATTTGTAATGCAATGCCATAATAGTTATATATAGTCTTTAAGAGTAAATAAGGAATTATAGATCTCCTTTTATTTTGTTTTCTACCTTATACAATTATGTGTTATGATTATTTTTAAGCATTGTTCCTAAATTTATATATTATTATTATAGAGCCATGTGATATAAAACAATATTTACATTTTATTTTAAAAAGTCTGACTTCTTTTATAGTTCTTACAATACACTACTATATTTACAATACATAGCCTATATACTCTTTGTGGGGTTAAATTTATTTATTGGAAGACACCATAATGTCTAAGAATAAATTGAGGGGTAAAACTTGGATAACAGTTTTAAAAGTGTCAAAATGTTAGAAAATATAATCTTCATCTAAGATTATTTCAATAACGACATTATTTTTATAATAAAATAACAAATTAGACCTTCAAATTTGTTTTTTGTAGTAAAAAATATGATTCGCGGGCCATTAAACCCCAATTCGCCAATTTATGAGTAATGGAAAACTTACAAAAAAATACCCTAAACCATACTTGACGACATACAAACCGGAGATGATGGTTATCCCAAATAAAGAAGACGATCACCCAAAACAGGTGGCTTCACAGCAAACATAATACTATTATAATAATACAGCAAAAATACGAATACGCGACAAACGGGAAATAGATAATCAATGGGTAGTACCATATAACTAGAGACACTGATTTATAGCATTAACGATATTTTCGCGGATTAAAGCGATAAATGGTGTTGTTAACAATACGTTAAAACGCGAAATAGCACCGATTTTTACGACAAAACCTAACAACTTGCGAACATTTCAATAATGCGAGCAAAAGTACAAATTTCTGACTTCTTTTATAGTTCTTTTTATATATTTATATTGTTTTTATGTATTTTTTTCATAGTCTTGTTTACTTCTGATACAATCGAGGACAAGTAAACTGGAAAATTAAATAATTTTAAGAAAATATCTCATTTTACTAACAAATTGGTGTATTTAAAAAAACAACTAAGATATAGTTAGTATGATGATTAAATACCATGACCTAACTTGTTAAGCACAAATATTTAAAATGCAGGGTTAAAATCAAATATTTGTAATGCAATGCCATAATAGTTATATATAGTCTTTAAGAGTAAATAAGGAATTATAGATCTCCTTTTATTTTGTTTTCTACCTTATACAATTATGTGTTATGATTATTTTTAAGCATTGTTCCTAAATTTATATATTATTATTATAGAGCCATGTGATATAAAACAATATTTACATTTTATTTTAAAAAGTCTGACTTCTTTTATAGTTCTTACAATACACTACTATATTTACAATACATAGCCTATATACTCTTTGTGGGGTTAAATTTATTTATTGGAAGACACCATAATGTCTAAGAATAAATTGAGGGGTAAAACTTGGATAACAGTTTTAAAAGTGTCAAAATGTTAGAAAATATAATCTTCATCTAAGATTATTTCAATAACGACATTATTTTTATAATAAAATAACAAATTAGACCTTCAAATTTGTTTTTTGTAGTAAAAAATATGATTCGCGGGCCATTAAACCCCAATTAGCCAATTTATGAGTAATGGAAAACTTACAAAAAAATACCCTAAACCATACTTGACGACATACAAACCGGAGATGATGGTTATCCCAAATAAAGAAGACGATCACCCAAAACAGGTGGCTTCACAGCAAACATAATACTATTATAATAATACAGCAAAAATACGAATACGCGACAAACGGGAAATAGATAATCAATGGGTAGTACCATATAACTAGAGACACTGATTTATAGCATTAACGATATTTTCGCGGATTAAAGCGATAAATGGTGTTGTTAACAATACGTTAAAACGCGAAATAGCACCGATTTTTACGACAAAACCTAACAACTTGCGAACATTTCAATAATGCGAGCAAAAGTACAAATTTCTGACTTCTTTTATAGTTCTTTTTATATATTTATATTGTTTTTATGTATTTTTTTCATAGTCTTGTTTACTTCTGATACAATCGAGGACAAGTAAACTGGAAAATTAAATAATTTTAAGAAAATATCTCATTTTACTAACAAATTGGTGTATTTAAAAAAACAACTAAGATATAGTTAGTATGATGATTAAATACCATGACCTAACTTGTTAAGCACAAATATTTAAAATGCAGGGTTAAAATCAAATATTTGTAATGCAATGCCATAATAGTTATATATAGTCTTTAAGAGTAAATAAGGAATTATAGATCTCCTTTTATTTTGTTTTCTACCTTATACAATTATGTGTTATGATTATTTTTAAGCATTGTTCCTAAATTTATATATTATTATTATAGAGCCATGTGATATAAAACAATATTTACATTTTATTTTAAAAAGTCTGACTTCTTTTATAGTTCTTACAATACACTACTATATTTACAATACATAGCCTATATACTCTTTGTGGGGTTAAATTTATTTATTGGAAGACACCATAATGTCTAAGAATAAATTGAGGGGTAAAACTTGGATAACAGTTTTAAAAGTGTCAAAATGTTAGAAAATATAATCTTCATCTAAGATTATTTCAATAACGACATTATTTTTATAATAAAATAACAAATTAGACCTTCAAATTTGTTTTTTGTAGTAAAAAATATGATTCGCGGGCCATTAAACCCCAATTCGCCAATTTATGAGTAATGGAAAACTTACAAA
Source organism: Troilus luridus (assembly GCA_964056705.1). Classification (NCBI taxonomy): domain Eukaryota; kingdom Metazoa; phylum Arthropoda; class Insecta; order Hemiptera; family Pentatomidae; genus Troilus; species Troilus luridus. The sequence continues at coordinate 58,402,677 of OZ057412.1, read as the reverse complement.
AAAATACCCTAAACCATACTTGACGACATACAAACCGGAGATGATGGTTATCCCAAATAAAGAAGACGATCACCCAAAAGAGGTGGCTTCACAGCAAACATAATACTATTATAATAATACAGCAAAAATACGAATACGCGACAAACGGGAAATAGATAATCAATGGGTAGTACCATATAACTAGAGACACTGATTTATAGCATTAACGATATTTTCGCGGATTAAAGCGATAAATGGTGTTGTTAACAATACGTTAAAACGCGAAATAGCACCGATTTTTACGACAAAACCTAACAACTTGCGAACATTTCAATAATGCGAGCAAAAGTACAAATTTCTGACTTCTTTTATAGTTCTTTTTATATATTTATATTGTTTTTATGTATTTTTTTCATAGTCTTGTTTACTTCTGATACAATCGAGGACAAGTAAACTGGAAAATTAAATAATTTTAAGAAAATATCTCATTTTACTAACAAATTGGTGTATTTAAAAAAACAACTAAGATATAGTTAGTATGATGATTAAATACCATGACCTAACTTGTTAAGCACAAATATTTAAAATGCAGGGTTAAAATCAAATATTTGTAATGCAATGCCATAATAGTTATATATAGTCTTTAAGAGTAAATAAGGAATTATAGATCTCCTTTTATTTTGTTTTCTACCTTATACAATTATGTGTTATGATTATTTTTAAGCATTGTTCCTAAATTTATATATTATTATTATAGAGCCATGTGATATAAAACAATATTTACATTTTATTTTAAAAAGTCTGACTTCTTTTATAGTTCTTACAATACACTACTATATTTACAATACATAGCCTATATACTCTTTGTGGGGTTAAATTTATTTATTGGAAGACACCATAATGTCTAAGAATAAATTGAGGGGTAAAACTTGGATAACAGTTTTAAAAGTGTCAAAATGTTAGAAAATATAATCTTCATCTAAGATTATTTCAATAACGACATTATTTTTATAATAAAATAACAAATTAGACCTTCAAATTTGTTTTTTGTAGTAAAAAATATGATTCGCGGGCCATTAAACCCCAATTAGCCAATTTATGAGTAATGGAAAACTTACAAAAAAATACCCTAAACCATACTTGACGACATACAAACCGGAGATGATGGTTATCCCAAATAAAGAAGACGATCACCCAAAAGAGGTGGCTTCACAGCAAACATAATACTATTATAATAATACAGCAAAAATACGAATACGCGACAAACGGGAAATAGATAATCAATGGGTAGTACCATATAACTAGAGACACTGATTTATAGCATTAACGATATTTTCGCGGATTAAAGCGATAAATGGTGTTGTTAACAATACGTTAAAACGCGAAATAGCACCGATTTTTACGACAAAACCTAACAACTTGCGAACATTTCAATAATGCGAGCAAAAGTACAAATTTCTGACTTCTTTTATAGTTCTTTTTATATATTTATATTGTTTTTATGTATTTTTTTCATAGTCTTGTTTACTTCTGATACAATCGAGGACAAGTAAACTGGAAAATTAAATAATTTTAAGAAAATATCTCATTTTACTAACAAATTGGTGTATTTAAAAAAACAACTAAGATATAGTTAGTATGATGATTAAATACCATGACCTAACTTGTTAAGCACAAATATTTAAAATGCAGGGTTAAAATCAAATATTTGTGATGCAATGCCATAATAGTTATATATAGTCTTTAAGAGTAAATAAGGAATTATAGATCTCCTTTTATTTTGTTTTCTACCTTATACAATTATGTGTTATGATTATTTTTAAGCATTGTTCCTAAATTTATATATTATTATTATAGAGCCATGTGATATAAAACAATATTTACATTTTATTTTAAAAAGTCTGACTTCTTTTATAGTTCTTACAATACACTACTATATTTACAATACATAGCCTATATACTCTTTGTGGGGTTAAATTTATTTATTGGAAGACACCATAATGTCTAAGAATAAATTGAGGGGTAAAACTTGGATAACAGTTTTAAAAGTGTCAAAATGTTAGAAAATATAATCTTCATCTAAGATTATTTCTATAACGACATTATTTTTATAATAAAATAACAAATTAGACCTTCAAATTTGTTTTTTGTAGTAAAAAATATGATTCGCGGGCCATTAAACCCCAATTCGCCAATTTATGAGTAATGGAAAACTTACAAAAAAATACCCTAAACCATACTTGACGACATACAAACCGGAGATGATGGTTATCCCAAATAAAGAAGACGATCACCCAAAAGAGGTGGCTTCACAGCAAACATAATACTATTATAATAATACAGCAAAAATACGAATACGCGACAAACGGGAAATAGATAATCAATGGGTAGTACCATATAACTAGAGACACTGATTTATAGCATTAACGATATTTTCGCGAATTAAAGCGATAAATGGTGTTGTTAACAATACGTTAAAACGCGAAATAGCACCGATTTTTACGACAAAACCTAACAACTTGCGAACATTTCAATAATGCGAGCAAAAGTACAAATTTCTGACTTCTTTTATAGTTCTTTTTATATATTTATATTGTTTTTATGTATTTTTTTCATAGTCTTGTTTACTTCTGATACAATCGAGGACAAGTAAACTGGAAAATTAAATAATTTTAAGAAAATATCTCATTTTACTAACAAATTGGTGTATTTAAAAAAACAACTAAGATATAGTTAGTATGATGATTAAATACCATGACCTAACTTGTTAAGCACAAATATTTAAAATGCAGGGTTAAAATCAAATATTTGTAATGCAATGCCATAATAGTTATATATAGTCTTTAAGAGTAAATAAGGAATTATAGATCTCCTTTTATTTTGTTTTCTACCTTATACAATTATGTGTTATGATTATTTTTAAGCATTGTTCCTAAATTTATATATTATTATTATAGAGCCATGTGATATAAAACAATATTTACATTTTATTTTAAAAAGTCTGACTTCTTTTATAGTTCTTACAATACACTACTATATTTACAATACATAGCCTATATACTCTTTGTGGGGTTAAATTTATTTATTGGAAGACACCATAATGTCTAAGAATAAATTGAGGGGTAAAACTTGGATAACAGTTTTAAAAGTGTCAAAATGTTAGAAAATATAATCTTCATCTAAGATTATTTCAATAACGACATTATTTTTATAATAAAATAACAAATTAGACCTTCAAATTTGTTTTTTGTAGTAAAAAATATGATTCGCGGGCCATTAAACCCCAATTCGCCAATTTATGAGTAATGGAAAACTTACAAAAAAATACGCTAAACCATACTTGACGACATCACCCAAAAGAGGTGGCTTCACAGCAAACATAATACTATTATAATAATACAGCAAAAATACGAATACGCGACAAACGGGAAATAGATAATCAATGGGTAGTACCATATAACTAGAGACACTGATTTATAGCATTAACGATATTTTCGCGAATTAAAGCGATAAATGGTGTTGTTAACAATACGTTAAAACGCGAAATAGCACCGATTTTTACGACAAAACCTAACAACTTGCGAACATTTCAATAATGCGAGCAAAAGTACAAATTTCTGACTTCTTTTATAGTTCTTTTTATATATTTATATTGTTTTTATGTATTTTTTTCATAGTCTTGTTTACTTCTGATACAATCGAGGACAAGTAAACTGGAAAATTAAATAATTTTAAGAAAATATCTCATTTTACTAACAAATTGGTGTATTTAAAAAAACAACTAAGATATAGTTAGTATGATGATTAAATACCATGACCTAACTTGTTAAGCACAAATATTTAAAATGCAGGGTTAAAATCAAATATTTGTAATGCAATGCCATAATAGTTATATATAGTCTTTAAGAGTAAATAAGGAATTATAGATCTCCTTTTATTTTGTTTTCTACCTTATACAATTATGTGTTATGATTATTTTTAAGCATTGTTCCTAAATTTATATATTATTATTATAGAGCCATGTGATATAAAACAATATTTACATTTTATTTTAAAAAGTCTGACTTCTTTTATAGTTCTTACAATACACTACTATATTTACAATACATAGCCTATATACTCTTTGTGGGGTTAAATTTATTTATTGGAAGACACCATAATGTCTAAGAATAAATTGAGGGGTAAAACTTGGATAACAGTTTTAAAAGTGTCAAAATGTTAGAAAATATAATCTTCATCTAAGATTATTTCTATAACGACATTATTTTTATAATAAAATAACAAATTAGACCTTCAAATTTGTTTTTTGTAGTAAAAAATATGATTCGCGGGCCATTAAACCCCAATTCGCCAATTTATGAGTAATGGAAAACTTACAAAAAAATACCCTAAACCATACTTGACGACATACAAACCGGAGATGATGGTTATCCCAAATAAAGAAGACGATCACCCAAAAGAGGTGGCTTCACAGCAAACATAATACTATTATAATAATACAGCAAAAATACGAATACGCGACAAACGGGAAATAGATAATCAATGGGTAGTACCATATAACTAGAGACACTGATTTATAGCATTAACGATATTTTCGCGAATTAAAGCGATAAATGGTGTTGTTAACAATACGTTAAAACGCGAAATAGCACCGATTTTTACGACAAAACCTAACAACTTGCGAACATTTCAATAATGCGAGCAAAAGTACAAATTTCTGACTTCTTTTATAGTTCTTTTTATATATTTATATTGTTTTTATGTATTTTTTTCATAGTCTTGTTTACTTCTGATACAATCGAGGACAAGTAAACTGGAAAATTAAATAATTTTAAGAAAATATCTCATTTTACTAACAAATTGGTGTATTTAAAAAAACAACTAAGATATAGTTAGTATGATGATTAAATACCATGACCTAACTTGTAATGCACAAATATTTAAAATGCAGGGTTAAAATCAAATATTTGTAATGCAATGCCATAATAGTTATATATAGTCTTTAAGAGTAAATAAGGAATTATAGATCTCCTTTTATTTTGTTTTCTACCTTATACAATTATGTGTTATGATTATTTTTAAGCATTGTTCCTAAATTTATATATTATTATTATAGAGCCATGTGATATAAAACAATATTTACATTTTATTTTAAAAAGTCTGACTTCTTTTATAGTTCTTACAATACACTACTATATTTACAATACATAGCCTATATACTCTTTGTGGGGTTAAATTTATTTATTGGAAGACACCATAATGTCTAAGAATAAATTGAGGAGTAAAACTTGGATAACAGTTTTAAAAGTGTCAAAATGTTAGAAAATATAATCTTCATCTAAGATTATTTCAATAACGACATTATTTTTATAATAAAATAACAAATTAGACCTTCAAATTTGTTTTTTGTAGTAAAAAATATGATTCGTGGGCCATTAAACCCCAATTCGCCAATTTATGAGTAATGGAAAACTTACAAAAAAATACCCTAAACCATACTTGACGACATCACCCAAAAGAGGTGGCTTCACAGCAAACATAATACTATTATAATAATACAGCAAAAATACGAATACGCGACAAACGGGAAATAGATAATCAATGGGTAGTACCATATAACTAGAGACACTGATTTATAGCATTAACGATATTTTCGCGAATTAAAGCGATAAATGGTGTTGTTAACAATACGTTAAAACGCGAAATAGCACCGATTTTTACGACAAAACCTAACAACTTGCGAACATTTCAATAATGCGAGCAAAAGTACAAATTTCTGACTTCTTTTATAGTTCTTTATATATATTTATATTGTTTTTATGTATTTTTTTCATAGTCTTGTTTACTTCTGATACAATCGAGGACAAGTAAACTGGAAAATTAAATAATTTTAAGAAAATATCTCATTTTACTAACAAATTGGTGTATTTAAAAAAACAACTAAGATATAGTTAGTATGATGATTAAATACCATGACCTAACTTGTTAAGCACAAATATTTAAAATGCAGGGTTAAAATCAAATATTTGTAATGCAATGCCATAATAGTTATATATAGTTTTTAAGAGTAAATAAGGAATTATAGATCTCCTTTTATTTTGTTTTCTACCTTATACAATTATGTGTTATGATTATTTTTAAGCATTGTTCCTAAATTTATATATTATTATTATAGAGCCATGTGATATAAAACAATATTTACATTTTATTTTAAAAAGTCTGACTTCTTTTATAGTTCTTACAATACACTACTATATTTACAATACATAGCCTATATACTCTTTGTGGGGTTAAATTTATTTATTGGAAGACACCATAATGTCTAAGAATAAATTGAGGAGTAAAACTTGGATAACAGTTTTAAAAGTGTCAAAATGTTAGAAAATATAATCTTCATCTAAGATTATTTCAATAACGACATTATTTTTATAATAAAATAACAAATTAGACCTTCAAATTTGTTTTTTGTAGTAAAAAATATGATTCGCGGGCCATTAAACCCCAATTAGCCAATTTATGAGTAATGGAAAACTTACAAAAAAATACCCTAAACCATACTTGACGACATACAAACCGGAGATGATGGTTATCCCAAATAAAGAAGACGATCACCCAAAAGAGGTGGCTACACAGCAATCATAATACTATTATAATAATACAGCAAAAATACGAATACGCGACAAACGGGAAATAGATAATCAATGGGTAGTACCATATAACTAGAGACACTGATTTATAGCATTAACGATATTTTCGCGAATTAAAGCGATAAATGGTGTTGTTAACAATACGTTAAAACGCGAAATAGCACCGATTTTTACGACAAAACCTAACAACTTGCGAACATTTCAATAATGCGAGCAAAAGTACAAATTTCTGACTTCTTTTATAGTTCTTTTTATATATTTATATTGTTTTTATGTATTTTTTTCATAGTCTTGTTTACTTCTGATACAATCGCGGACAAGTAAACTGGAAAATTAAATAATTTTAAGAAAATATCTCATTTTACTAACAAATTGGTGTATTTAAAAAAACAACTAAGATATAGTTAGTATGATGATTAAATACCATGACCTAACTTGTTAAGCACAAATATTTAAAATGCAGGGTTAAAATCAAATATTTGTATAGCAATGCCATAATAGTTATATATAGTCTTTAAGAGTAAATAAGGAATTATAGATTTCCTTTTATTTTGTTTTCTACCTTATACAATTATGTGTTATGATTATTTTTAAGCATTGTTAATAAATTTATATATTATTATTATAGAGCCATGTGATATAAAACAATATTTACATTTTATTTTAAAAAGTCTGACTTCTTTTATAGTTCTTACAATACACTACTATATTTACAATACATAGCCTATATACTCTTTGTGGGGTTAAATTTATTTATTGGAAGACACCATAATGTCTAAGAATAAATTGAGGGGTAAAACTTGGATAACAGTTTTAAAAGTGTCAAAATGTTAGAAAATATAATCTTCATCTAAGATTATTTCAATAACGACATTATTTTTATAATAAAATAACAAATTAGACCTTCAAATTTGTTTTTTGTAGTAAAAAATATGATTCGCGGGCCATTAAACCCCAATTCGCCAATTTATGAGTAATGGAAAACTTACAAAAAAATACCCTAAACCATACTTGACGACATACAAACCGGAGATGATGGTTATACCAAATAAAGAAGACGATCACCCAAAAGAGGTGGCTTCACAGCAAACATAATACTATTATAATAATACAGCAAAAATACGAATACGCGACAAACGGGAAATAGATAATCAATGGGTAGTACCATATAACTAGAGACACTGATTTATAGCATTAACGATATTTTCGCGAATTAAAGCGATAAATGGTGTTGTTAACAATACGTTAAAACGCGAAATAGCACCGATTTTTACGACAAAACCTAACAACTTGCGAACATTTCAATAATGCGAGCAAAAGTACAAATTTCTGACTTCTTTTATAGTTCTTTTTATATATTTATATTGTTTTTATGTATTTTTTTCATAGTCTTGTTTACTTCTGATACAATCGAGGACAAGTAAACTGGAAAATTAAATAATTTTAAGAAAATATCTCATTTTACTAACAAATTGGTGTATTTAAAAAAACAACTAAGATATAGTTAGTATGATGATTAAATACCATGACCTAACTTGTTAAGCACAAATATTTAAAATGCAGGGTTAAAATCAAATATTTGTAATGCAATGCCATAATAGTTATATATAGTCTTTAAGAGTAAATAAGGAATTATAGATCTCCTTTTATTTTGTTTTCTACCTTATACAATTATGTGTTATGATTATTTTTAAGCATTGTTCCTAAATTTATATATTATTATTATAGAGCCATGTGATATAAAACAATATTTACATTTTATTTTAAAAAGTCTGACTTCTTTTATAGTTCTTACAATACACAACTATATTTACAATACATAGCCTATATACTCTTTGTGGGGTTAAATTTATTTATTGGAAGACACCATAATGTCTAAGAATAAATTGAGGGGTAAAACTTGGATAACAGTTTTAAAAGTGTCAAAATGTTAGAAAATATAATCTTCATCTAAGATTATTTCAATAACGACATTATTTTTATAATAAAATAACAAATTAGACCTTCAAATTTGTTTTTTGTAGTAAAAAATATGATTCGCGGGCCATTAAACCCCAATTCGCCAATTTATGAGTAATGGAAAACTTACAAAAAAATACCCTAAACCATACTTGACGACATCACCCAAAAGAGGTGGCTTCACAGCAAACATAATACTATTATAATAATACAGCAAAAATACGAATACGCGACAAACGGGAAATAGATAATCAATGGGTAGTACCATATAACTAGAGACACTGATTTATAGCATTAACGATATTTTCGCGAATTAAAGCGATAAATGGTGTTGTTAACAATACGTTAAAACGCGAAATAGCACCGATTTTTACGACAAAACCTAACAACTTGCGAACATTTCAATAATGCGAGCAAAAGTACAAATTTCTGACTTCTTTTATAGTTCTTTTTATATATTTATATTGTTTTTATGTATTTTTTTCATAGTCTTGTTTACTTCTGATACAATCGCGGACAAGTAAACTGGAAAATTAAATAATTTTAAGAAAATATCTCATTTTACTAACAAATTGGTGTATTTAAAAAAACAACTAAGATATAGTTAGTATGATGATTAAATACCATGACCTAACTTGTTAAGCACAAATATTTAAAATGCAGGGTTAAAATCAAATATTTGTATAGCAATGCCATAATAGTTATATATAGTCTTTAAGAGTAAATAAGGAATTATAGATTTCCTTTTATTTTGTTTTCTACCTTATACAATTATGTGTTATGATTATTTTTAAGCATTGTTAATAAATTTATATATTATTATTATAGAGCCATGTGATATAAAACAATATTTACATTTTATTTTAAAAAGTCTGACTTCTTTTATAGTTCTTACAATACACTACTATATTTACAATACATAGCCTATATACTCTTTGTGGGGTTAAATTTATTTATTGGAAGACACCATAATGTCTAAGAATAAATTGAGGGGTAAAACTTGGATAACAGTTTTAAAAGTGTCAAAATGTTAGAAAATATAATCTTCATCTAAGATTATTTCAATAACGACATTATTTTTATAATAAAATAACAAATTAGACCTTCAAATTTGTTTTTTGTAGTAAAAAATATGATTCGCGGGCCATTAAACCCCAATTCGCCAATTTATGAGTAATGGAAAACTTACAAAAAAATACCCTAAACCATACTTGACGACATACAAACCGGAGATGATGGTTATACCAAATAAAGAAGACGATCACCCAAAAGAGGTGGCTTCACAGCAAACATAATACTATTATAATAATACAGCAAAAATACGAATACGCGACAAACGGGAAATAGATAATCAATGGGTAGTACCATATAACTAGAGACACTGATTTATAGCATTAACGATATTTTCGCGAATTAAAGCGATAAATGGTGTTGTTAACAATACGTTAAAACGCGAAATAGCACCGATTTTTACGACAAAACCTAACAACTTGCGAACATTTCAATAATGCGAGCAAAAGTACAAATTTCTGACTTCTTTTATAGTTCTTTTTATATATTTATATTGTTTTTATGTATTTTTTTCATAGTCTTGTTTACTTCTGATACAATCGAGGACAAGTAAACTGGAAAATTAAATAATTTTAAGAAAATATCTCATTTTACTAACAAATTGGTGTATTTAAAAAAACAACTAAGATATAGTTAGTATGATGATTAAATACCATGACCTAACTTGTTAAGCACAAATATTTAAAATGCAGGGTTAAAATCAAATATTTGTAATGCAATGCCATAATAGTTATATATAGTCTTTAAGAGTAAATAAGGAATTATAGATCTCCTTTTATTTTGTTTTCTACCTTATACAATTATGTGTTATGATTATTTTTAAGCATTGTTCCTAAATTTATATATTATTATTATAGAGCCATGTGATATAAAACAATATTTACATTTTATTTTAAAAAGTCTGACTTCTTTTATAGTTCTTACAATACACAACTATATTTACAATACATAGCCTATATACTCTTTGTGGGGTTAAATTTATTTATTGGAAGACACCATAATGTCTAAGAATAAATTGAGGGGTAAAACTTGGATAACAGTTTTAAAAGTGTCAAAATGTTAGAAAATATAATCTTCATCTAAGATTATTTCAATAACGACATTATTTTTATAATAAAATAACAAATTAGACCTTCAAATTTGTTTTTTGTAGTAAAAAATATGATTCGCGGGCCATTAAACCCCAATTCGCCAATTTATGAGTAATGGAAAACTTACAAAAAAATACCCTAAACCATACTTGACGACATCACCCAAAAGAGGTGGCTTCACAGCAAACATAATACTATTATAATAATACAGCAAAAATACGAATACGCGACAAACGGGAAATAGATAATCAATGGGTAGTACCATATAACTAGAGACACTGATTTATAGCATTAACGATATTTTCGCGAATTAAAGCGATAAATGGTGTTGTTAACAATACGTTAAAACGCGAAATAGCACCGATTTTTACGACAAAACCTAACAACTTGCGAACATTTCAATAATGCGAGCAAAAGTACAAATTTCTGACTTCTTTTATAGTTCTTTTTATATATTTATATTGTTTTTATGTATTTTTTTCATAGTCTTGTTTACTTCTGATACAATCGAGGACAAGTAAACTGGAAAATTAAATAATTTTAAGAAAATATCTCATTTTACTAACAAATTGGTGTATTTAAAAAAACAACTAAGATATAGTTAGTATGATGATTAAATACCATGACCTAACTTGTTAAGCACAAATATTTAAAATGCAGGGTTAAAATCAAATATTTGTAATGCAATGCCATAATAGTTATATATAGTCTTTAAGAGTAAATAAGGAATTATAGATCTCCTTTTATTTTGTTTTCTACCTTATACAATTATGTGTTATGATTATTTTTAAGCATTGTTCCTAAATTTATATATTATTATTATAGAGCCATGTGATATAAAACAATATTTACATTTTATTTTAAAAAGTCTGACTTCTTTTATAGTTCTTACAATACACTACTATATTTACAATACATAGCCTATATACTCTTTGTGGGGTTAAATTTATTTATTGGAAGACACCATAATGTCTAAGAATAAATTGAGGAGTAAAACTTGGATAACAGTTTTAAAAGTGTCAAAATGTTAGAAAATATAATCTTCATCTAAGATTATTTCAATAACGACATTATTTTTATAATAAAATAACAAATTAGACCTTCAAATTTGTTTTTTGTAGTAAAAAATATGATTCGTGGGCCATTAAACCCCAATTCGCCAATTTATGAGTAATGGAAAACTTACAAAAAAATACCCTAAACCATACTTGACGACATCACCCAAAAGAGGTGGCTTCACAGCAAACATAATACTATTATAATAATACAGCAAAAATACGAATACGCGACAAACGGGAAATAGATAATCAATGGGTAGTACCATATAACTAGAGACACTGATTTATAGCATTAACGATATTTTCGCGAATTAAAGCGATAAATGGTGTTGTTAACAATACGTTAAAACGCGAAATAGAAATGGAAAACTTACAAAAAAATACCCTAAACCATACTTGACGACATACAAACCGGAGATGATGGTTATCCCAAATAAAGAAGACGATCACCCAAAAGAGGTGGCTTCACAGCAAACATAATACTATTATAATAATACAGCAAAAATACGAATACGCGACAAACGGGAAATAGATAATCAATGGGTAGTACCATATAACTAGAGACACTGATTTATAGCATTAACGATATTTTCGCGAATTAAAGCGATAAATGGTGTTGTTAACAATACGTTAAAACGCAAAATAGCACCGATTTTTACGACAAAACCTAACAACTTGCGAACATTTCAATAATGCGAGCAAAAGTACAAATTTCTGGCTTCTTTTATATATTTATATTGTTTTTATGTATTTTTTTCATAGTCTTGTTTACTTCTGATACAATCGAGGACAAGTAAACTGGAAAATTAAATAATTTTAAGAAAATATCTCATTTTACTAACAAATTGGTGTATTTAAAAAAACAACTAAGATATAGTTAGTATGATGATTAAATACCATGACCTAACTTGTTAAGCACAAATATTTAAAATGCAGGGTTAAAATCAAATATTTGTAATGCAATGCCATAATAGTTATATACAGTCTTTAAGAGTAAATAAGGAATTATAGATCTCCTTTTATTTTGTTGTCTACCTTATACAATTATGTGTTATGATTATTTTTAAGCATTGTTCCTAAATTTATATATTATTATTATAGAGCCATGTGATATAAAACAATATTTACATTTTATTTTAAAAAGTCCGACTTCTTTTATAGTTCTTACAATACACTACTATATTTACAATACATAGCCTATATACTCTTTGTGGGGTTAAATTTATTTATTGGAAGACACCATAATGTCTAAGAATAAATTGAGGGGTAAAACTTGGATAACAGTTTTAAAAGTGTCAAAATGTTAGAAAATATAATCTTCATCTAAGATTATTTCAATAACGACATTATTTTTATAATAAAATAACAAATTAGACCTTCAAATTTGTTTTTTGTAGTAAAAAATATGATTCGCGGGCCATTAAACCCCAATTCGCCAATTTATGAGTAATGGAAAACTTACAAAAAAATACCCTAAACCATACTTGACGACATCACCCAAAAGAGGTGGCTTCACAGCAAACATAATACTATTATAATAATACAGCAAAAATACGAATACGCGACAAACGGGAAATAGATAATCAATGGGTAGTACCATATAACTAGAGACACTGATTTATAGCATTAACGATATTTTCGCGAATTAAAGCGATAAATGGTGTTGTTAACAATACGTTAAAACGCGAAATAGCACCGATTTTTACGACAAAACCTAACAACTTGCGAACATTTCAATAATGCGAGCAAAAGTACAAATTTCTGACTTCTTTTATAGTTCTTTTTATATATTTATATTGTTTTTATGTATTTTTTTCATAGTCTTGTTTACTTCTGATACAATCGAGGACAAGTAAACTGGAAAATTAAATAATTTTAAGAAAATATCTCATTTTACTAACAAATTGGTGTATTTAAAAAAACAACTAAGATATAGTTAGTATGATGATTAAATACCATGACCTAACTTGTTAAGCACAAATATTTAAAATGCAGGGTTAAAATCAAATATTTGTAATGCAATGCCATAATAGTTATATATAGTCTTTAAGAGTAAATAAGGAATTATAGATCTCCTTTTATTTTGTTGTCTACCTTATACAATTATGTGTTATGATTATTTTTAAGCATTGTTCCTAAATTTATATATTATTATTATAGAGCCATGTGATATAAAACAATATTTACATTTTATTTTAAAAAGTCTGACTTCTTTTATAGTTCTTACAATACACTACTATATTTACAATACATAGCCTATATACTCTTTGTGGGGTTAAATTTATTTATTGGAAGACACCATAATGTCTAAGAATAAATTGAGGAGTAAAACTTGGATAACAGTTTTAAAAGTGTCAAAATGTTAGAAAATATAATCTTCATCTAAGATTATTTCAATAACGACATTATTTTTATAATAAAATAACAAATTAGACCTTCAAATTTGTTTTTTGTAGTAAAAAATATGATTCGTGGGCCATTAAACCCCAATTCGCCAATTTATGAGTAATGGAAAACTTACAAAAAAATACCCTAAACCATACTTGACGACATCACCCAAAAGAGGTGGCTTCACAGCAAACATAATACTATTATAATAATACAGCAAAAATACGAATACGCGACAAACGGGAAATAGATAATCAATGGGTAGTACCATATAACTAGAGACACTGATTTATAGCATTAACGATATTTTCGCGAATTAAAGCGATAAATGGTGTTGTTAACAATACGTTAAAACGCGAAATAGAAATGGAAAACTTACAAAAAAATACCCTAAACCATACTTGACGACATACAAACCGGAGATGATGGTTATCCCAAATAAAGAAGACGATCACCCAAAAGAGGTGGCTTCACAGCAAACATAATACTATTATAATAATACAGCAAAAATACGAATACGCGACAAACGGGAAATAGATAATCAATGGGTAGTACCATATAACTAGAGACACTGATTTATAGCATTAACGATATTTTCGCGAATTAAAGCGATAAATGGTGTTGTTAACAATACGTTAAAACGCAAAATAGCACCGATTTTTACGACAAAACCTAACAACTTGCGAACATTTCAATAATGCGAGCAAAAGTACAAATTTCTGGCTTCTTTTATATATTTATATTGTTTTTATGTATTTTTTTCATAGTCTTGTTTACTTCTGATACAATCGAGGACAAGTAAACTGGAAAATTAAATAATTTTAAGAAAATATCTCATTTTACTAACAAATTGGTGTATTTAAAAAAACAACTAAGATATAGTTAGTATGATGATTAAATACCATGACCTAACTTGTTAAGCACAAATATTTAAAATGCAGGGTTAAAATCAAATATTTGTAATGCAATGCCATAATAGTTATATACGGTCTTTAAGAGTAAATAAGGAATTATAGATCTCCTTTTATTTTGTTGTCTACCTTATACAATTATGTGTTATGATTATTTTTAAGCATTGTTCCTAAATTTATATATTATTATTATAGAGCCATGTGATATAAAACAATATTTACATTTTATTTTAAAAAGTCCGACTTCTTTTATAGTTCTTACAATACACTACTATATTTACAATACATAGCCTATATACTCTTTGTGGTGTTAAATTTATTTATTGGAAGACACCATAATGTCTAAGAATAAATTGAGGGGTAAAACTTGGATAACAGTTTTAAAAGTGTCAAAATGTTAGAAAATATAATCTTCATCTAAGATTATTTCAATAACGACATTATTTTTATAATAAAATAACAAATTAGACCTTCAAATTTGTTTTTTGTAGTAAAAAATATGATTCGCGGGCCATTAAACCCCAATTCGCCAATTTATGAGTAATGGAAAACTTACAAAAAAATACCCTAAACCATACTTGACGACATACAAACCGGAGATGATGGTTATCCCAAATAAAGAAGACGATCACCCAAAAGAGGTGGCTTCACAGCAAACATAATAATATAATTATAATAATACAGCGAAAATACGAATACGCGACAAACGGGAAATAGATAATCAATGGGTAGTACCATATAACTAGAGACACTGATTTATAGCATTAACGATATTTTCGCGAATTAAAGCGATAAATGGTGTTGTTAACAATACGTTAAAACGCGAAATAGAAATGGAAAACTTACAAAAAAATACCCTAAACCATACTTGACGACATACAAACCGGAGATGATGGTTATCCCAAATAAAGAAGACGATCACCCAAAAGAGGTGGCTTTTCAGCAAACATAATACTATTATAATAATACAGCAAAAATACGAATACGCGACAAACGGGAAATAGATAATCAATGGGTAGTACCATATAACTAGAGACACTGATTTATAGCATTAACGATATTTTCGCGAATTAAAGCGATAAATGGTGTTGTTAACAATACGTTAAAACGCGAAAAAGCACCGATTTTTACGACAAAACCTAACAACTTGCGAACATTTCAATAATGCGAGCAAAAGTACAAATTTCTGACTTCTTTTATATATTTATATTGTTTTTATGTATTTTTTTCATAGTCTTGTTTACTTCTGATACAATCGAGGACAAGTAAACTGGAAAATTAAATAATTTTAAGAAAATATCTCATTTTACTAACAAATTGGTGTATTTAAAAAAACAACTAAGATATAGTTAGTATGATGATTAAATACCATGACCTAACTTGTTAAGCACAAATATTTAAAATGCAGGGTTAAAATCAAATATTTGTAGTGCAATGCCATAATAGTTATATACAGTCTTTAAGAGTAAATAAGGAATTATAGATCTCCTTTTATTTTGTTTTCTACCTTATACAATTATGTGTTATGATTATTTTTAAGCATTGTTCCTAAATTTATATATTATTATTATAGAGCCATGTGATATAAAACAATATTTACATTTTATTTTAAAAAGTCTGACTTCTTTTATAGTTCTTACAATACACTACTATATTTACAATACATAGCCTATATATTCTTTGTGGGGTTAAATTTATTTATTGGAAGACACCATAATGTCTAAGAATAAATTGAGGGGTAAAACTTGGATAACAGTTTTAAAAGTGTCAAAATGTTAGAAAATATAATCTTCATCTAAGATTATTTCAATAACGACATTATTTTTATAATAAAATAACAAATTAGACCTTCAAATTTGTTTTTTGTAGTAAAAAATATGATTCGCGGGCCATTAAACCCCAATTCGCCAATTTATGAGTAATGGAAAACTTACAAAAAAATACCCTAAACCATTCTTGACGACATACAAACCGGAGATGATGGTTATCCCAAATAAAGAAGACGATCACCCAAAAGAGGTGGCTTCACAGCAAACATAATACTATTATAATAATACAGCAAAAATACGAATACGCGACAAACGGGAAATAGATAATCAATGGGTAGTACCATATAACTAGAGACACTGATTTATAGCATTAACGATATTTTCGCGAATTAAAGCGATAAATGGTGTTGTTAACAATACGTTAAAACGCGAAATAGCACCGATTTTTACGACAAAACCTAACAACTTGCGAACATTTCAATAATGCGAGCAAAAGTTCAAATTTCTGACTTCTTTTATAGTTCTTTTTATATTGTTTTTATGTATTTTTTTCATAGTCTTGTTTACTTCTGATACAATCGAGGACAAGTAAACTGGAAAATTAAATAATTTTAAGAAAATATCTCATTTTACTAACAAATTGGTGTATTTTAAAAAACAACTAAGATATAGTTAGTATGATGATTGAATACCATGACCTAACTTGTCATGGAAATTTATGAGTAATGGAAAACTTACAAAAAAATACCCTAAACCACATTTGACGACATACAAACCGGAGATGATGGTTATCCCAAATAAAGAAGACGATCACCCAAAAGAGGTGGCTTCACAGCAAACATAATACTATTATAATAATACAGCAAAAATACGAATACGCGACAAACGGGAAATAGATAATTAATGGGTAGTACCATATAACTAGAGACACTGATTTATAGCATTAACGATATTTTCGCGAATTAAAGCGATAAATATTAACAATAAATACGTTAAAACGCGAAATAGCAGCGATTTTTACGACAAAACCTAATAACATGCGAACATTTCAATAATGCGAGCAAAAGTACAAATTTCTGACTTCTTTTATAGTTCTTTTTATATATTTCTATTGTTATTGATAAATATATGACTGCAAATTATTATTATAGTTTCATTGTATTACATAAAGTAGCATTGCGTTTAACAAAAAAAAAATGGGTAACCTAGTTTTAGACAAATGCTAAGGATAATATGGTTAAATATTTTATATTATATTATTTACTATATTTACAATACATAGCCTATATACTCTTTGTGGGGTTAATTTTTTTATGGAAGACACCAGAATGTCTAAGAATAAATTGAGGGGTAAAACTTGGATAACAGTTTTAAAAGTGTCAAAATGTTAGAAAATATAATCTTCATCTAAGATTATTTCAATAACGATATTATTTTTATAATAAAATAACAAATTAGACCTTCAAATTTGTTTTTTGTAGTAAAAAATATGATTCGCGGGACATTAAACCCCAATTCGCCAATTTATGAGTAATGGAAAACTTACAAAAAAATACCCTAAACCATACTTGACGACATACAAACCGGAGATGATGGTTATCCCAAATAAAGAAGACGATCACCCAAAAGAGGTGGATTCACAGCAAACATAATACTATTATAATAATACAGCAAAAATACGAATACGCGACAAACGGGAAATAGATAATCAATGGGTAGTACCATATAACTAGAGACACTGATTTATAGCATTAACGATATTTTCGCGAATTAAAGCGATAAATATTAACAATAAATAATTAACAATAAATACCTTAAAACGCGAAATAGCAGCGATTTTTACGACAAAACCTAACAACATGCGAACATTTCAATAATGCGAGCAAAAGTACAAATTTCGGGTTTTGAGTTGTCAGATGAGTTCAAGACAACACCACTAATCTATTTGTTGAGCACGCATGTAAAATGTTCAATCCTGCGATTGTAGGTCAGGATGCCCAGCAATCAGACGCTATTCATTTACCAAGTAAAAGTAGGCTTCACCAACATTCAAATCTGTTGTTGACAGTAAATCCGTGGAAGGTAACAGCTATTTTCAAAGACAGCTTGTAGAGCAAGTGAGGGATGGAGTCACTGTAGGCATAATTCAGCAACTCTTAGTTGTAAAAATTGTCTACAGAGAATTTGTTGAGGCAGCTTTGGTGACTATGTGGGCCCCTGTGAACAGTGTTAACGCAGAAAGATTTTTTAGAAACATGTGCCATTTTGAGTTTCAATCAATAATACAATAACATTTTTCAAGTGATTTCGCTAATTTAATTGTTTTTCTCCTCTTACTGTCATCTCCCATTCCTTGGCATTATTATTTTTACCTATAACCGCTTCGAAAACGCTAAATTAAAGCTATAAAACCTATTTTTTCAATAATTAATGCTAAAATTCATAAAAATTAAAGCTATGAATCAGTGTTTCTACGTATAACCCACTACTTTCTAAAATGTTCCCAGCACACATAAGCGTAGAATACTGCAATTCAGTAAAATCCATTAAATATGTCCGTAAGTATGTAAACAACGGCAGCGACATGGTTGTATTTCAAATAGACAAAGATAGCAAGCAATAAAACAGAAACGATTAGATCACAAAAGATTCATTAAGACAACATTCTTCGAAGGTTTTATAGTCTCTCTGATTAAGCCCTGAGGAAGCTAGCAGTATATTTAGCGAAACGTTGACAAAGAAATCCGGAGAAACCTTTGAAGAATGGATTTATGTTTGTTGGTCCATTTAACGTCACTGTATGCTGCTGTGGCTAATCAGACAATGCTACAGTGGGGACTCTAAATTTTGCTAATCCAGGTTTTATTAGGATGGGGATCACTTGACAAGGTTCGGGCTCGGGACCCGTTTAAAGGATGGTATAACCAACGAGTTTTTACTCCCTTTAAAAATCCAAGGGCCACCTGCCGGGCTACGAACCCGCGATCTTGGGCTTAGTAGTTTGTTATGCTAACCACTAGACCACAGGTCGCCCCAGGTTGGATTTATAAAACTTGTCCACATTAATTAGTTTTTTAAAAGATTGTAAGCTTTTTACTATTTGAGGAATTAATTCTTCGAACTCTACCAGTACCGTTTTCTCCCCCTTAACAATTATGAGTAAACCAGTATGGTTTGTTTAGAGTTTTTCGATAAACTACTCCATCAATTCTTAGATCCTCTTTACCATAGTAAAGCTCACGATAACTTGTATTTTTGGAAAATATTATAAATGGAACGAATAAACAGTTAAAACTTGCAACTCAACTCGAAACCTGCGGAGCAGATACAGATTTGTCTATACATTCCAGAGGTTAGTAGCAAATCATCCATGAGATTGTTGGCATTTAGCAGTTTATATTTGGATGAAGTCAATCAATCAGGGACTCTTAAACCTGCTTTACTGGCTATCTGTTCCAAGAAATTGACTTGTATTTCTGCATCCAATAGTATAACAAAATCATCTGCAAATTATTTTCAATCAATAGTTTAGTGAAGAATTGATTTACGACGTATTTCTCATCTATTAGTTTTCTAGTCATTTATTGTATGCTATTGTTATTGGCAGTTGTTTTCTAGGCAAAAATCATCTATTACAGTGTAGATTTGTAAGATAGTTCAAACTACCCAACAGATTTACTTACTTAAATCCGAAACCGCCGAAAAGAATGTATTATAGTTAGTTACCTTTTATTGTATAATCTATCATTTTTCAAAAAGTTAGTAATGAAAAAATTATTTTTCCATCAGAATATTTTGTTTCTTTTAGGGCACGTCGCAAAAAAATCTCTTCATGTTGCATTTAGGCCTCTCGCCTTTGCTAAAAATGTAACAAATAGGTTTAAGTTAACAAATAGTGTAATTAATAATTATTCATAGTGAAAAATCTGAAAGGGTTTCAGGATGACGAAAGACCATAGAATGTTGGTGGAAGTTGGACAGAAGAAAGGTGCCAGTAAACTTATGAAAGAATATTGGAGAGATAAAAAACTCCAGCAGAGTGCAATAAAGTTAAAACTTGATCCGAAAATGATCAATACGAAACAAATATTTTATATTAATGACTATTAATTATACTATCTATTTGAAATTATAGTGTAAACGTTTAATAACATCCAGTGAACTGTAATGTAAATATATTCAAATCACATTTGAATTTTTAAAAACTTGCAAAATGGTATAGTAATTGAAAAATTTTAAAATGAAATACCTTCATCGTAAAATAATATAATAACAGTGTTTTAAATATTGTACACGGGGAGTAGAAATATTATAACCGTATTGTAAACGGGGAGCGGAGTAGCTCAGTGGTAGAGCACTGAGTTGCCACGCCGGAAATCCTGGTTCAAATCCCGCTGCAGGCCATGACTTTTATTTAGTCTGTTTGCACCGGAGATGGATCATATAGGATCTAGGAGAAGGTATCAAAAGGAATGATTGTTTCAAAAGATGCGATGAGAACACATCGCTGAATTTTGCCCTCAGATTTAGATACATGTATTCTCTAAAATATATTATTTATACAACATAACTGGCATGCCTTTTCCATCAAATCCCATAAAGTTTTACTATGTCATCATTGAGAAGTTCTATCTATGTATAAACTTTACATGATTTTTTTTTTCAAATAACACGCATCTTACGTTTCGGGTCTTTAACAACAACGGAAAAAGGACATATTGCATACAGTTTCCATCAGTCACAAAAGAACCATTAAATCTATTAATCGATTTAGGAAGGTTAGTCATTTAAATATGAAGAATGGACGAGATCGATGAAGTCACGTAACACCGCATAGGTCAGATAATTCTTGAAGAGTAGAGATACCACAACCCGCGAAGGACAACCTCACAAGAGGAACCACTCATTAGTGGATCGATGGATGTGAAGGTGGGAAAGGATGGATGTGGTCTCGCTCACTAATTAGCGCATTAGTGATAGGCATTGGGGGGAAATTAGGAATGATTTGGAGGAGGATGAATGAAGAGAGCCAGGTGCTCATTAAAATTAAAAATGATAATCACAAATGTTGAAAACTGCCGGGGGGTGCAGTCAATAAAATTTACACAAAATGAGTATAATTTATTTTATTTGTGACAATGTTTCGACCAAAATTTTAGGCCATCACCATCAAGGCTGAGAATAAAACTTATTCTATTTTATTCTGTAACTTAATTAAACGTATTCCTTGATATAACAAAGTACTCGTTTTCTTTAAAAAAAATCAAAGTGTGTATGAAAAAAAATCCCCATATTATTGTATAGCACTTAAAAATATATGTAAATAGTTTAAAAAATAACTATTAGAACTTCCAGTCCTAACTATTTTCCTCTCTAACATAAATAAAATATATATGTACAGAGCGATAATAATCAAGGTTAAGACACAAAGTTATAATATTAGTTGTATATGACTTTCTTTTCATTTCAGCAGTCTCTAATTTTTAAAATAATATTTGTTCAACCAAATTTTAGTGAAAATACTCTTCAAAGTTATTTTCAAAGAATAGCAACAAGGACTCCTCAGTAGATCTTTTCCGAGAGGAAGCAAGTTTGGATAATTGACATTCGGATGATCGACACTCTACGTTAAATAATAATTACTACTCCGGACATTAGTTGTTCAGAAATGTCACCGTAAAACGTTTTTAATTGACAACAAAAGACGACCTAAATACGTCAAAAAACGTTTAGAGAACTTGATAAATAATTAATATCGTCAGGATTTAAAATTGTGTAAGGCCTAGATGATAGAGAGGGAGCGAGAACATCTGAAGATAAAAGCAGCTGCCGGTTAGCAACATGAGAACCTATGACGTCACTGCCCATCAGCTGGAGGCGGCGTCGGTTGTACCAGCTCTAACCGATAATCATCTTCGATTTTTTTAATCAAAACAAATAACAATATATTTAAATGAACGCAGATACATATGTATTAGATCAGGCACTACTGCACAGTCATTAAACCAGCAGCACTACATACAAGTGGAACACTCACACTGCACAAAAAAAAGTGTGTGTTTCAGCTCCGGCACGCAACTGGAGTTTACCCCTTTCCGTTTCTAATGGATTTTAACTGTGTTCTTACCAATTAATCGCTCTCTACTGATACTTACCATCGCGTATTCTTTTTTTTTAGTTTGTAAATTATTTAAAAAAACTAGTGGAGAATAGTTCACTGGATAATTCAAATGATGGATTGAATTCGTCAGGGGGTGTAGTCAATGATAACACAAAAAATAAGCAAAACTTATTTTTTATTAATCGTGCCAACTTTTCGGCTATCTTCAGGGCAAATAGTGGGTGCGGTGACTTGTTACAACACTAAAACTGTACACTGAACTCATGAAACTGTCAACTGAACGCAACTAAAACCGTCAACTGAGCTCCTGTTAATCCTTGAATTGTGGTTGTAAGTTCTCACATCATGAAAGTAAATTGTGCCATGAGCTAAGCCATCTGATTGACAAGAGCTATAATAAGATGCGATTGGTCCATGCCCATAAGTTTATTCGCTGACTTTATAATTTAAAAAAGCTTTTTTAAAAGCCCAAATTTGGTTAAAAATCAAGTAGTAACGAGATACTGAGTAACGACATCAAGAACTTTGACTAAACAGAGGTCATTTCAATCTAATGTAGTAAGTCGATCGCAGTAATTGTCGGGAAATTCGACTTTGAAAAATACTCTGATTTACATTATCAGTATTACTCGACTTTCCTATCTCAATAAAACAGAACTTTAATTTATTATTCATATAATTTTCAATAGTGGAGAGGCGTCTTGGGTAATAGAAAACCGGATACATGCGAAACTACAATATTTATTTAAAAAAATAAATAATGGGTTAAAAAGTCACGTAACATATTGAAAACGTCATCAGTGGAAAGGAGATGGAATGAAACCCACCAAATAGAATAAGGCGGTTTCTGAAATCTTTCAATCGACGAAGGGATTATGTCAACAGAATTTTAAAATTAAACCATACATACATTTGCTTTCATAATGTTATTCTGATAAAGAATATATCATCTTTTAAATATGTTAATTGTATAATTTTATTGTATTTACATTTTTAACATATAGTTAGTATATTTCTTTACCACCAAAAACCATAAAGAGTCTTGGGTTCAGTACACGATAGAGACTGTGCATTGTCTAAGATAACAGTTCTTCAGGGAGGTGATTTGGTCGAGATAAACAAACGAGTCTTATATCCGCTTATACTCTATTGAGAAAGTCTCTGAATTTGTATATCCCGGAACCCTCGTAACCCATGAGAACAGAATAGAGGATGAAATAAAACTTATACAAAATAGATGATCTGAAGGGGATATAGCCCGAAGATCAAGAGAAAGAAGAGAGCTATTGGCATGATCAATTCTGTACTGTGGAGTAATAACATCCCAAAAAGTCAATAAAAAAAATAAATAGTTTACAATGCTATTATAACGGCTATAATGATATATAGCTGTGGAACGTGGAAATTGGGAATAGGAGCAAAGAGAAACTTCTAGTCGCGGAGACGGACTTCTGGAGAAGGGCATCCGGAATTTCTAGGCGTGGTAGAATATCCAGTTAAGTAGTCCGAGAAATAATAAGTACTAACAATACAGTACTCGATAAAATCACAAGAAAGCGATCAGACTGGTTTGGACATATACTAAAGGTGAAAAGTATTAGAATACCCCAAAATGACCATGCGCTGGTCACTAAAGCTGAAAATGAAGATGCCGACCAAGAACTTCATGGATGAACCAAGTTAAGGAAGACATGTCAGGATATGGCCTTAATGAAGAAGATGCCTTTGACAAAAAGACCTGGAAGAAAATGTTATCCGAAAATTTGGCTGCAGGCCAGCGGCCAAGGTGTTTGAAGGTCGCAATAAATTGAAGAGAGATGCATTTTTAATTTGTTGTAATGGTATGTCTGACTAGTGGAAATCCAAGTATGCTACCGACACACGTATATGAAAACTTTTGGTGGGCGAAAAAAAAACCCGGAGTTTTTGATAAACCAGTAACCATTTTTAATTTAGATTAAATTCGCTATCATTTGAGCTCAACAGCAGCTCTGTAGCTCTAATAGATTCTGAGTTACGTCCCTTTGAAAATTGGTCAAATTTTTCCAAAAAAATCCAAATTTTAAGTTTTGGCCGACTTTCGTGAGGAACACCGGCCGAAGGAGTGATCCTATGACGAAAGTCCCGGGGGATGAAGCTGGAGTAAATTTAATTAGTAAATTAATTAATTTTACCACAGACTAAGGCCTGTAGGTACAATCGATTCTGAGTTACGCCCCTTGGTCATTTTTTCCAAACAGTCCAAATATAGGCCAGCGGCCAGGTGTTTGAGGGTCGCAAAAAATTGAAGAGAGTTACATTTTTGATGTGTTGTAAGGGCTGACTGTGTAAATCCAAGTTTTCAACCGAAATAACGGATGGGAAAACTTTTGGTGGCCGAAAAGCTTTATTTTGACCGCTGGCCTATATTTGGACTATTTGGAAAAATGACCAAGCGGCGTAACTCAGAATCTATTAGACCTAAAGGCTTCGGTCTACGCTCAAAGCAAATCCAATTTACTACACCTTCATTACCTATGACTTTCAGCGTAGGATCACTCCTTCGCCCGGTGGTCCTCACGAAAGTCGGCCAAAACATAAAATTTGTATTTTTTGGAAAAAATTACCAACTTTTCAAGGGACGTAACTCAGAATCTATTAGAATTACAGAGCTGCGGTTGAATCCAAATCATAGCACATTTAATCTACTTTAAAAATGGTTACCAACGTTTTTTATCAAAAACGCACCGATTAGGAGATATAGGCCAAAAACATGAAAATGTGTTCCCGTCGTTTTTTTCGGTATTGTATTTGGATTTCCACTTCTCAGACATGCCCTTACAACATATCAGAAATGCAGCTCTCTTCAATTTATTGCGACCTAATGCCCTTTTTTGGTACCTGGCCGCTGGTCTATTGGAGAAAACCTCAACATTGGGGAATTCAATGATTAAAAAACATCAAAATACTTTGTATAATCGTTAAATAACGCCTTCACTCGTCCAGTTATCACAACTTGGCCTATCAAATAGGTGCGAGTATATCTGTATAACAAAGGATAATAAACAAATATATTTTAAAAAATATGGAATTTTAAAATCTAAAACGTATCGATTATGAATCTAATCCATTCTCGATCCCACACAACAAAGTTCTATAAAATCGTTGTTAACTTTTAGGAGTTCAGTGACATACAAATGAATCGAAGAATTTTATATATTAAGTTAACTAATTAAATACGACATACATTTTTTGTTTCGTAGTTATGAGCTAATTTTTCACAAACATGACAGTATTTAATAGATCTTCTTGTGAAAAATATACGTAGGAAATACCCAATTATTTAAACTGTATTAACCTAATTCAAGTATTTTTTTAAAAGCTTAATAATTAGTGTAAATGAACACAAGGAGCTTATTAAGATAATAAGAAATAAATCCCAAACACTCACCTTTGTCTAAGATGATTCCAAGAATTGAATAATTCTGAGGGAAGAAAACAGTAAACATTTCTGGGAAAAGAGACTCAATGTTTTCATGACGTTTGGTCCGTCTTTATAATCGATTTCTAATTTTCCAAAGAGGATAGCCATTCAGCTCAACAATAACAAGGGAATTACTTCCTGAAACTTGTCCAAGCTTCTCTAAATCACTTAATTATAATATCGGATTTATATAAGACTGATCAAATTTGGTCCATTAGCGTTCTTTGCGGTTCTATACGATAATTAAGATTAACCTACTAATACAACTACTAAATACCTACATTAAATGGTATTGAGTGAAATGCGAGAAAAGGGAGATGTACCCCATCTCCACGATTTTCTTTTATTTAAAAAAAATGTTATTCCTAAAAATAAAATTTGAGTTCAATCAACAATACCATTAATAATTCAATTAACATTCCAAATGAATCAGCAATGTATTGAAACTGCATTTGTTCCGCAGGTTGTCGCTTTGAGTTGGGTTACAAGTTTTAAATGTTTGTTTCATTTTTAATATTCTCCAAAAGTATAACTTATCGTGAGCTTCAGTGTGGAAAATAGAATGCAATTATTGGTAATGGGTGGATTTCGGTAATCAGTTCATCAAAAAATAAATGTTTCAACAAACATATTTGGGGGCGACCTGTGGTCTAGTGGTTAGCGTAACAAACTACTAAACCCAAGATCGCGGGTTCGCTGCCCGGCAGGTGGCCCTAGGATTTTTTAAAGGGAGTAAAAAATCCTTAGTTACGCCGTGCTTCGGAAAGGACGTTAAACGGGGGTCCCGAGCCTGTACGATGGCAGGTACTCGTTAAAAATCCCTATCCTAATAAAACCTGGCTAGGGAAAATTTAGAGCTCCCACTGTAGCATCGTCCGATTAGCCATAGCAGCATGAAGTGACGTTAAATGAACAAACAAACAAACAAACATATCGAAGTACAGATCATTGAAACGTTCATTTCTGGATGAAATGATTACCGAAGTATAAACATCCCACATAATTACATTCACTTTTCCATACTAAAGCTCATGATGATATTTCAAACTTATATTAATGATACAAGGATGCAAACTAATACATCTGATGACCATCATATTGATGTTTTATGTTAGTAATACGATGCATCTTGAGGTTCAACCTGAACTTGATCCGTGATTATAATAATGGCTTCATTGTTTTTGTTTCTAGTCTTTAGTATCATACTGCTCACTCAATTCGTAACATATCATTACATATTAGCAAAAAAAAAGTATTGTTTCAATGATAGAACAGAAAAAAAAACAGAATAGCAGGTAGAGATTATCGAACTTTGTTACCAGACGTTTTTTACACTCAATTGTTTACAGTTACCCCTTGTAATTACATGAGACCAAAGCAATTGAGTGATTCTGGTAGTAACTTATTGATGTTAACACTTACGTTAAATACATATAAATAATAAATTGTCTAATTTAGTTTCGAAATATTAAACAGCACACTATGAGATCTAGATAACCTCTTAGGACTCATTCTTTCTCAACTTATAGGGGATTGAATTAAAATCTGGCTATTGAGCGTGATTTAGAATAATTATTTCCCTACACATCCGTTGTCCTAGAAACAGTACATTCTCTTCCATTTACTAAACGCAAGATCCTTAATGGGTTGTAGTGGCATGGGATTTTTTCTTCTGTTTTTAAATTATTTTCTAAATATCCGAAATTTGACAGGTTAGCTAATGTTATATGTAGGCCATGACAATTGAAGTCTTCACACCAGAAGCACATAAGTCAAGAAGCTTTGTTTGGTAATTATTCCGCAGATTGTTGCATCGGGTGGACTCACAAGTTTTAATTCATTATTCGTTTCCCTTTTAATATTTTCCAAAAATACGAGTATAAAATAAAAAAATACTGTATAAACAGTACGAGTATAAAAATGGGAAATATGTATACTTCGGTAACCATTTCATCTAGAAATGAACGTTTCAACAAACATACATGTATAATTTATTCATCGAAATGTTAGTGGAAACTTTTATTTCTTAATGAAATGATAACCGAAATCTGCTCATTGGTTATGGTTACAGAAAAGATAATTTCCGTACTTGACTAACGATAACTTTTATTTTTTGAAAATATTGAAAATATAACGAATAAATAGGTAAAACTTACTGTAACTCAACTCGAAGCGACAACTTGCGGAACAGATACAGGTTGTGGGATATAGATAGTCCGGGGGTGCAGTCAAAAAAATCAAGACAAACTTATTTATTATAAGTGTTGAAGTTTCGACCTACGTTGTAGGCCATCTTCAGGGCTGACAGAAGGCTGGAGCTACAGTGGCTCATCACCCCAGTACTGGCTATCTATATCCCACATTAGATCTTCCGGTCAACAATTTTCCTCTCAATCATAAATATTCTTTAGGTTTTCCTCCATATTGAGTATTTTTAACATTGAACCGATTTATATGTTGTTGAATTTGAACACAAATTTTTCCAGGTATTGCGTTGTCACTCCTATTTTTTCCTAGTTTGTCTACTGGAATCTTATTTTTTAACAAGAGGGAACAAAGTCTGCCAACTCGTTCTGCTGTGGCACCATGTATAGCGATAAATACACCCTTACAAACAGTCAAAAACTCGCCATTGACCCGGATTTTATAAAAGAGTGCTGTCGATTGAAAATTTGATGAACTTTCTGTTCTCGTCCATCCTCTAATTCCTCATCGTCTGCCTCATCAACAAGATTTGTCAAATTACGATTTTCAATCGGCATTGCAGTCGCAGATTTCCTACGGCGATTACTTTTTTTTCTCTCCATCAACGTTTGAAGATAGACATCCTGAATATTTTTATTTTCCATGGAGTAAAAGTTTGAGTTTGTCCAAATATCGATCAAAATTTCATTCGTGATGAGCTTAAAACATTTGGCAGGGCATTTGCATTTAATTCCGTTGGGAATAGTTTTTTGACAAATCGTCTTACCTTTATAGTTTAGATATTCTTTGCCTTGAGTTCGAGATTCTTTTATGATGTTTCGTTTGTATGTTTCTGGATGGACAACACCTTTTATTCGAAATTTCTTCGTTAAAATCTGATTCCCTCGACATTTTAAAACACACAAACGAAAAAAGTATAACTGGAGAATCAAAATAACGAACAAACATAACAACTATGAGATAGGTTAAGATTCTAATTTAGGCTCGGCTCAGTGGTACTGTCGGGTATCAATAGTTATTTTTTATTTATTTCATTTGTTTTAATTCTAAACGAATATTTTATTGCATTAAAAGTCAGATATTTTTTTGTTTTATATAATTTGAAAATAATAAAATTCATTAAAAGAAAAAAAAAATAATTCAGCGAGTAATTTTCAAAACATATGTTTTAATATAATGTGTGATGTTTGAAAAACAAAAAAGGATCAGCCTCAAGACAGTTGTGTGAGAAGGTTGCTACTCTACATTTGATTTTGTCGCCACTCACACCATCTTCTTCAACTTGAATTTTGTCAAATCTCACAAGAAAAACCTCTCGCTATTTTCATATAATTTTTGACTTACCGGTATAGACATTTAGTTATTTTCTACTCATCAACATTTCGAATCATCGACATCAAGAAGACAACAATTTTTAAGAACTCAGTTCATTTCTCAGTTATTTTTATTGAGTCACAGACTATTAATATTTTTTGTTTTAAGACTCATACCTTTTAGTAAATAAGTTCATTTCATTTCTTATGTAAATAATAAATTGTAGATACTTGCGTAGTCCATTTTGTCTTTCATAATTATTGCTTTAATTTTTAAATAACTTCTCTTGTATTTTCCTAAGTTTAGTTTTGCACATTAATATTTTTGTAATTGCTCTTTTTATATTTTTACATTATATATTTATCATTTACTCATTTTTGGATGTTTTTATTTGTATTACTTGATGAAGTTCTTTTCTCTCCTTTTATAGCTTCAATTCTATGTATTTGGGGAAATTGCCACCCAATCAAAACTATCTGTTTTTTATTGAATTCACAACCAGCAAATTCCCTTGGATAGAAGATAACCGAATTATTATTAGGAGCCCCTTCTTCCACGGGTACCAACGCAATGATTTTAACCCAAAATATTAGCCATATATAGCCCATATATGATGTTACTTGACGGGTTTCTGCTTTAAACATTTTTTTAGAAGATATAGTCCCGTTTAAATGATAAGCATATTGGGGGTTTCTGCACACATCAAAGCGTTTACTAAAAATATACAAACATTTTTTGCGAAAAGTTTGTCTCTTATGGGGTTTCTGCTGTAAGCGATTCAAATATTACCGTTCAATATACCCTAAACAATGGAACACGGTGCAAAAATATTAACTTTTTTTTCGGGGAGGGAGGCTACTTTTGAGGAAGAAATAAAAAAGAAATGATATTAGATAATTTAATGTTTATATTGCGCCAAGAGTTTAAAATGTTACGATTATACTTATAGTTATTTTTAAATAATATTTATTGACCTTATATATAAATATATATATACATAAGCCCCAATATAAATAAATAGTTATATTTCGTATATAGGGTTGCGTAAGGTATTAGCCACATGCAGTTGAGGGCACGTAGTTTATTTAGAACAAAACGATTCTTTTAATTTAATTACACCCTCGATTTTCTCACCATAAAATAAAGAATGGAATATATACAAAAATTTAAATACTAAAAATTAATTGCTAATATTATAATTAACAAAAATGTGCAGTATTAAATTAAAAATATAATTGCAATTTAACCCCCCCCCCCACTCCGAAATCAAAACTTCACGCAGAGTGACCAATTGGAAGACAAGGACAAAAATTTTGGTCTAAGCTCACAGTGCATGCGCCATAGGTTCAACCCCGTGAGTGTTGGTGGACATTTTGGAAAGGCGAAGTTTCTCTTTGTTCCTTTGTTCTCATTTATGTAATTGTTTATATATTAGATTTTTTTAAATTAAAAAATCTTGTTAAAATATCTTCATGCCCGAGGTGGGCATTGAAGTGGGAATTGATTTTATAAAAATAACACATAAGAGAGAATAATGAGAAGGTTTTTGTATTTCGATAAGAATCAAAATTATCTTCAATTTTAATAAATGTTAAACAGAGTATTATTATTCAGGTATAAATCCATAACGTTTATTTAATTTGTAGCAGATATTTAAATATTTTTCTATCTTGAACAATAGTTGGGAGGAGCCTAGGGGCTGTTGCCTAGCCGCACCCCCTACCAGCGCCAGGGCGAATCGGCGTCGGGCGGACGGTCTTACCTGCTCCCCTCCCAGAGCGACACTCAGTTCGAGCCGCGTTCGTCATGGATAAACGTCTTATTGAAGAGGTCTCCCAATGGCCCATCCTATACGATACCCACTGCCCGGAGTACAAAAACGTGGAGCGTAAGAACGGCGCTTGGAGAGAGATAACCACGAATCTTTTTGGAAAGACGGACCCCTTAATTAGTGAGTACCTTCTTCTCTTATACTAACCCTTTGTTTGAAATTTTAGTTTCCTTTTCAGCTCATGGCTGCAGACCACGGTCCTTATGATTCCAGGAGGCTGAGGCCTTCATTGGTTTGATTAGACCCCCAAGGCAGCATATAAACATAACCTCTGGAGCTGTTATAACATCTGGTACATGCAAGGCCACGTGGTTTCGCGGCACTTCCTGTCTCTTCCATTCTTTCAACTACTAAACTTTCTATTAAAGATTAACTAGTTCCAGCTAGCAGTCATGGTAAAACATGATGCATGACACTGAATAACAAGTAACTTCAACTAACTTTATTATTAACTCATTAAAGTCTCCTCCGAACTTGAGGGCCCGATATTTCCAAAATAAAACTGACCCTGTAGTTGAATATTTTTAAGTTTAATAACACAATTTAACTTTAAATATCTAACTTTTGTTTATATATTCTCTTTATTTACAATGAAAAATATGTTTTCCATAAACATGTACTAATGATTTTTATAATAATAACAATGTAGCCTATATTTGACCTCATTATAAGACGTACGCAAGAATAGTTTATAAACAATTTGCTATTGTTTAAATTTTAAGATTTACTTCCGAAATTATTACTTGAGCCTTGAATTGGCAATGTTGAGAAGGGAAGGAAGCAGAGGGTAGGACAAAAAGACGAACCCTCCCTAAGGGCTGCCACGGTACCGTTGGGCCTTCACAACAATAGCTCTCTACCTGCCGGAGAGTCCGCGCAACAAATCTCTCATTGTTCCACTTCAATCAGGCTTAAGGGAGTTATTGTTTCACCATTACACCATACTCTGTGTTGATTTCAAAAATGAAGCACTGAATGAGCAGGTGGGTGTAACAGCGGTATGAGGCTAATTTCTTTATTATTTCTTTAATTACTTAAAAAACTTTCCTTTTTTTTTGTAACATTGGAAAATTGACTCGGAGCAATATTATTTCTCTGAGGTTGCCAATCGTAATCTCAAATACAAAACCCGATTTAATTCGATTATTTTCATTCATAATTCCTTCACAGCTCTAAGTTTATATAAATGTATCCGCATCGTTTCAAGGATTGAAACTTTATAATACCATGCCCCTATCGAATTCCCAACAGGAGACAACTATAAGCATTATTATAATTTATTTTATCTTATTTTTTTATTAATTGTTATAATTTTTAAATATTTTTATTTTGAAGAGAAAAGATATGTTCAGGGCCCGGGTATTCCACGTTTCCGTCGTGGTGCTTTACCACCTGAGCTATTCTGGTTCGTACCTCGGTCAGACAAATCCATTCTCTTAACTGGTCCTATATCCCCGTGTTCTCGCAATTTGCGATGTAAGGGGACGAATATCCTTTGAAAGCTTAAAAATTATAGGCATTATTGTTTTTATAGTCCCCATATTTTTTTTACAGAAATAATAATATAATTTATACAAGCATATTAGCGAGCATTCCTTGAAATAACGCTAACAGATATTTTTGTTTAAAAATACAACATTGTTTCCTTGGCAGAAAGAGAAAGGAAATCTTTAAAGCGCTAGGAGAATCAAGGTTAGGGCAATTTGGTCTCGAGTGTTTCCGGTGTAGACGTCTCAACTGTTTTTTGTTTTTTCAGTGCTTTGCCTGTTATGTTTATATTTTTATTTAATTTTTGTTTAAATTAAATATAATGAGGTTTATAACTATTCTCAATTTACTTTCTAAAATAGTCTCAGAAAACACTTGTATCGAGGACAAGAATCATTCTTTATCTGGGCGGGAAAAAAATCTTGGTTGTGCCGTCCTTCGAAAGGGACGTAAAATGGGGACCCCAGTCTTGTATTATGTAGGTACTCGTTAAATATCCGTATAATTATATCTTTATAGACAAAATTTAGGAATACCACTGTAGCATATGGCATAGCAGCATAAACTGACGTTAAATGAATATACAACATTCTTTTAATATAATTTTGTATTTTAAATATAAGTTTTTTGTTTTTTTTAATAGAAAAATAAGTATCCTAAAAATTGAAACGTTGAAATAGAATTTTAAATAATAAGTTAAAATGAATGATCTACTTCAGTCTATAAATCCTTAGTGATATTTTTTTATTGATTTAATAACTACCGGGTTAATAGCAATCAAGATTTATAATTGTAAAAAATAATAACACAACATTTACCTATTTCCAAACGTTAAAAAAAAAAATCTAAATTTTTTTCTTGAATAATTCAAAAATGACGGATCCACTGCCATAAAAATAATTTTTGTAAACATTGCTGATCTTACATTCCTTCGTTATTCATTTAATGGCAGGGTTTTCGCTATTACGTTGCATATCGGCGTGCAGTTGCAGTTGAACGACCTGAAACGTTGCATCTTGAAAACGACAGAGCCACACGGTCAAGTCATCACATTCCCATAACCTCAGATCGGGTCCATATCCAGTAACATGGAATCGTCGGACTTTGGAATGGGCAGGCCATTTTGTTGTTGTTGTCCTGTATCATTTTTGCTTCTATAGCAATGATTTTAACTATTAAAAAAAACTACAAAGATGGTAAGAAACCGTACTGCGTGGGGGGGCGACCTGTGGTCTAGTGGTCACCATAACAACCTACTAACCCAAAGATCGCAGGTTTGTGGCCCTAGGATTTTTAAAAGTGAGTGAAAAATCCTTGATTATGCCTTCCCTGGGAAGGAACGTAAAATGGAGGTCTCAAGCCAATACGGTCAGGTACACGTCATAGATCCCTATTCTAACCTGGATAAGAACGGATTTGTTAGCTTCACCTGTGTATATTTATGTAACAGAATCTTTGAACTCGAGTTTCGGCCACTTCAAAACATCGAATTAAATTGAAACTTGACATACTTCTTAAGTAAATATGACAATGCTGCAATTGAATAAGTTTGTCTCATTGCCCATACCAGGATCCTCAGTATTACCATTGTTCATATCCGAAGACACCATAGTTTCCTGTTCCAAGTACTAAGGCATACATGGCTTAACCTCAGGGACAATATTATGACTAGTGGCAGGATCAAATGGGGAGTATCTTATATTTTTCAACAAACATTTTTTTTCCGAAAAGCAAAAAACAATCGCTTTGTTTTTTTGCCGAACCGAAAAGTAGGAAATTGATATTAGTTAAAAACTAACAAACACATTAAAAAGAATACCGACCTAAATGATTAAAAAGTAGAAAATAATTATCAATAAATTTAAAATGAGAATATAGTGATGATAAAACATTCGTTTTATCGTAAAAAAAGCGTGGGGTGCTAGATCCAAATTGTTGGAAATATTTTATTGTCTGATGATGGTAAATGGTAATAGAACACCACGCTTTTTTACGATAAAATGAATTTTTTTTTGTTCCAATCACTCTATTATTATTTTCTACTTTTTAGTTTTCGTTTCATTATTGAAGCGTGAATTTTAGTCTTTTGAACTATTAATTATATATTTATAAGCCTATGACATTCAATTTTAGTATTTACAGGATAAAATTTAAAAGGACAGAGAAATTTTCGTGAATAGTGAATAGCTTCCCTGCCTTGCCACAACACTCACTGACCCACCTCAACCCACTCTCTTTTGGACAACCAAAACCGCTTGCTATCTACGTGCTCAGTATCACTTTAACTTTCAAAGTACATATTAATAATGATAATTCAATTTAAAAATTGTAATCACTGAATAATACAATACTGTCATTTATATCAGTGACATTATTCCCTTTTATTATAAAAAAAAAATGTAATAAAACCATAAAAAAATAAAAATTAAATAGTCATGAGGACTGCCGAAAGAAGTGAAAACTCAAAATTTGGGGATTAGGAGTACTCTTTTTTGTAGAAATCAATTATAGTCTGAATTATTTAAATCCCAAATTTGTAAATTTAAATTACTAACATTAGTCTGATTTTAATATATACTCCGAAAATTAACGATCATTTTATAATATGAATAATTATACTTACAAGTAGTTTATTAATCGAAATATACGATGGGCTGCACAAGCTCAATATAAAATATTAATGATTTAATTGAAATAATAATTAGTATATAGCTAAATTATTTATACCTTGTATTTGTATTTGTATAGATGTTAACGAACTTTATTTTCATAATTATCATCGTTAGGTTCACCAACACTTAGATTAATTGTGCTTTCAATCATTTCATTAAATAAGACATGTAACGATAACAAATAAATTATTTTGGGGGAAACTATAATTTTAACTATTTATTGATGTTTTAAGTTATTTTTGGTATGAATTATAGCACCTTTTAGCTAAATAGTATTATACTTATTTCTATGGAATTCTAACCTTTAAACTAAATGTGATTAAAACAAATTATGGTTTTCCATACCAAAAAGCTTTACATGTTTTAGTTTTTTACATTAATCATCTGCTTATTGGTATTATTCTACAGTTTGTTCACTTCTCCTTCCAACATTCCGATAGACCAGATCAGAGATTCATCAGCATTAGTCAACGTCATTCCTTTTACACTATTAGATATTTGCCTGGCTGGTTCGGGAATGGCTTAAGAGCAAACAGATTAGTCTCGTCTAGCGTCCACACTACTATTTGAGTTTTTAGACCAATCTTCGTCAATACACCACGGATAACATTGCTTTGTGCGGAATGAGTTCTTGCTTTATGCTTATTAAAAATG
This sequence comes from Troilus luridus, assembly GCA_964056705.1. Classification (NCBI taxonomy): domain Eukaryota; kingdom Metazoa; phylum Arthropoda; class Insecta; order Hemiptera; family Pentatomidae; genus Troilus; species Troilus luridus. Next base: position 58,366,056 of record OZ057412.1, on the reverse strand, counting down.
AACGAACGCGAAAACGTAAACGTTGGTGGTCGCGCCAACTTCCCGCTGAAGTAATATCCTTCGGCAATACGTTATTAACCCACAAGTACTGACATAATCTTCCTTACGCTAGTACTGAAACCTGGCTACACGGACCACCTGATTTAAAAATTCATTAATTGATACAAAATAAAATATTTAAACATTTTATTGCCTGTTATTACTTTTCTATTTCTTCCATATATTCATTTTATTTCAGTGTGCCATCATATTTTATGTCATTATAGCCGAAAAAAAGCTTTTTAATTTGAATAATGCTTTGGACGTGAAAGCTCTGTGAAAGCAATTATGTGTAATACGGATTATGAGATTGTTCAAAACAAAGCAGCATTCCTAGAAATAACTTTATAAATCTTGACATTTTTAAAATGTAATTTGTGTTTTTTCTGAGTTCTTTGAGAAGCTGTATATAAAAAAAAGAAAAAAAGTTCTAAATAACATGTTTATTTTAAAATAAACTTTCATTGTAATTTTTAAATATATATATAAATCTCCTGACACGATGTTTGTTCGGGCTAATCTCCGAAACTACTGGACCGAATTTATTGGAATTTCGCACAGATATGTAACATTGACCAAATTAAAATATAGGCTATGTTTTATTTCGATTAACGACCGGGATATTTTTTTTGTGCAAAATTATCTATTTTTTAACCTGTTGCATTTTTTATGTGTTGTAAATGGATGTCTTAGTAGTGTAAATCCAAGTTTGCACCAGAAAAAACGGATGGGAAAAGTTTTGGCGGCCGAAAAACCTCGACATTTTCGGAGTTATTTCAGTTTTTGGCCTGTATCTCTTAATCGGTGCGTTTTTGAAAAAAAAAACCTTAGTAACCTTTTTTAAAACAGATTAAATTTGCAACAATTTGAGACCTGCCGTACCTCTGTATGTATAATAGATCCTGAGCTAAGTTCCACCTATATAATAATTAACCGGAGTCTTACCCATCTATACATTTTAAAATCTCCTGTCACGATGTTTTTCGGGCAAGTGCAAGAAGGTGGGAAGTCTTTTGATTCTCAATTTCAGGATAGAAATATATCGGATTATCTTTTCTGCATACTCAACCTCTCGTATTATTATGGCTTGGCATGATTTTACGTCATGTTGTTTCTCAGTAGACGGTGATTATATATATATATATATATATAATAATGCTGTATATTATTAATAATATAATGCTGTTATATTATTAATAAATAAATTATATTTCGACCATCATAATAAATAGTTAAATAGTCAATTATACCGTCCGTCGAGATGAAATATATATATTATTCCTCCAATTATAACTATCAAAATAAGAAGAGTATGTAGTATTAAAAATGTATTTTTTTGTTTCCAGTTGATCGTTGTAAAAACAAGTGGAAGAACCTCCGTGATACCTTCGTGAAATCGCAAAGGAAGAAAGATACACTTAATTCCAAACCATGGAAGCTAGAAAAGGAAATGCAATTTTTAATACCACATATAAATCCTAAGGTAATTGTCATATTTATATATTTCCCTATAGGATATAGGAAATTATTAAAACTTTTTTTTTTATTGTTTTAATTAGGTTCCATTTCCCAACCAGGCAAGGGAGTCGCTAAATATTTCAATAGAGAGGCGTTACATGCCAAGTCCTGAAGATTCATTTAACGAAAGTTCGTGGGTAAGATCTTTTATTTCATATCATAAATTCTGACTAAATAAGATTTCAAATCATTCTTCAGTCGAGATTCTACTTATTTTAATCACTTTAAACCCGATTTTTTAAACACTTGGTGCTTACTTTCAACAGGACGAAAAGGGCCTGATGGACCTGACGAAAAGGGAGAGGTCAGAAGATGACCTGAGTGATAGCCTCCTACAGCATGTAGAGACTGTCATGGAGGACTCACCCATGTCAAGGCAACCCAACAAGAAGAGGAAGCGGAAGGAGTCGATAAGCAATATGGTTCCGCAAAGCTTACACTTCTTGGACAATGGCGAGGCATATTACGAACCGGTAATTACATAAAATTCACTAGTCTTAAGATTTCAGTTTAATAAGGCTGCATGGAATATACCAATGCTTCCCCTATAGGGAAAAAAGGAAAACAAATTTAGCTATGTTAGCAAAGTTACAATAAAAGTTAATTTTTCACTCATTCTGAACTGCTAAAAAAAAAAAATAAACAAATAAAATAAAAAACTAAAAAAATCAAAACTTACAGAAAAAGTGAAACTAACATTAAGTACAGATTTGGGATTACCTTCAAAAATCTGTTTATGTCAGAAGTGGAGATGTTAATTTTTGAAGAAAGATCCTTCACTATCATTATTTATAAAAATTCTGTAATGGAAAAAATATAATTGTATAAATAAATATCAAAGTAATAAATTCTATAAACAAAATAAAAATATCAATAAGTAGCATGGAGCGACAGTTGAAATGGCATGTTACTTAGTAGTCCAATATAAAAAACAAAAATATAAAAACTGGATATTGAAAATGAACATAAAACTGTAAAAATATATACATTTTAATAAAAATAACTATGGCTTCAGAAAAAGGCATAAAAAGTATTACAAAGAACAAATTTGATTAAAATACATTTTAACCATTTAGTTAATTTTCTCTCTGAAATTTTAGAATTAAGGATTTTTAAATACTTCAGAATTATTGATTGGGATACTATACTAGTATAATTTTTTTTCTAATATAAAAATCAGCAATACCTATCATTTGACTGTAGCTATTCAATAATTTCTGGTTAATTTAATCTATCAATTAATGTATGATCAATTTATACTTTTTTATGTAGGATGGAAACAGTTGGGGTTTCCAGTAAATGTAAACAACAGTTGGGGGCAGTCAATGTAAACAACTCATAAGTGAGACTAATAAGACTATTGGGAATAACTATGTCTGTGTCCATCCTAGATTAGATCTTCCAGTCAACGATTTTCTCTCTATCATGTATACTTTTTTATGATGGATTGAATTGCTCAGGGGGTGCGGTCAATGATAACGCAAAAATAAGAAAAATTTATTTTTTAATAGTGCCAAAGTTTCGGCCTAGGCCATCTTCAGGGATAAGAAAGAAACAGAAAATAACTACTAACAAAAATGTTGGCACTATAAACTTCTTCTCATTTTTGTGTTATCATTGGCTGCACCACCCGACCAATTCAATCCATCATTAGAATTATCCAGTCAACTATTTTCCACTCAAATATATTTTTTATTATTTTTTGATTGGATAATGATCCTAATTTATTTACATCAAAATTTTATTTTATTTAAATTTTTTAAAAATCTTTCAAATTAAGAGTTTGATCAGTATCACACTGGAGCAGTAGACTTTAATCATCTAATAAAATAACAAATAATAAATTACTTTTTAGTTTAAATCTAGTCAGTGACCTAGTTTCTTAATATTTCTCTAGTAACATTCATTATTACTTTTGGGGAAATAATACAATTTTCATTGATTTATATTTTATTGGTTCTATCTTCCAATCATTAATATATATATATATATATATATATATATATATATATTTATATTTTTTTAAATTACATGCTAACTTATTTTCTTCCATTTTTATTTCTTTTCCTTTCTTCTTCATCCATCTTTATCGAAGGAATAACACAGTTTTTGGCATAATATTTCTAGAATTACATTTTTTGTCAAGTAATGAATTAACTTGGAATAAAACTGTATCACAATTTTGAATTATATTTCAGGCTCAATGCCCAGCCACCTGCGACAGCGTGGACTTATATTTTTTAGGACTAGCCTCCTCAGTCAAGCGAATGCAACCGTTAAACCAAATATTTCTTAAACGGGCCATATCTAATTTAGTATTCGATATGGAGATAACAGAATTGGAGGCTAAAGCTTCATCATCATCAAAAGAGAGTTGATTAATTTTTAATTTGTTTTAATTAACTTTAATGTTAATATATTTTATTATTTGTTATGTTTTGTAGCAGAAATTCATTTAAAGATTTATCCATCAATTTGATGGGCACTGTTTGACTATGTTAGTTCCTGTAATTGTTTTTCAATTTGTCTTTTTAAAAATTATATATGCCCAAAACATTGTATTAATAGTATTGTTTTCATAGTCTTGTTTACTTCTGATACAATCGAGGACAAGTAAACTCGAAAATTAAATAATTTTAAGAAAATATCTCATTTTACTAACAAATTGGTGTATTTGAAAAAACAACTAAGATATAGTTAGTATGATGATTAAATACCATGATCTCACTTGTTGAGCACAAATATTTAAAATGCAGCGTTAAAATCAAATATTTGTAATGCAATGCCATAATAGTTGTATCTAGTTTTTAAGCGTAAATGAAGAATTATAGATCTCCTTTTCTTTTGTTTTCTACCTCAAACAATTTTATGTTATGATTATTTTTAAGCATTGTTCCTAAATTTATATATTACTATTATTATAGAGACATGTGATATAAAATAATATTTAAATTTTATAAAGAAAAGTCTGACTACTTTTATAGTTATTTTTATATATTTGTATTGTTATTGATAAATATATGACTGAAAGTTAAGATTTTGTTTTCATGACCTCATCATTAGTTCCATAATTAGATTATTAATGGAATTTTATTATAAGATACTATATTTTCATTATATTATATAAAGTAGCATTGCTGCGGTTATGATTCATTAAAAAAAAAAAAAAAAAAAAAGTTAACTTAACTCCAGAAAGTTATCAAACTCCAATTTACTTTTTGTATTCTTCTTATATTTAAATATGTGATGTTCTTACAATATTTTAATTGTTAACTGTGATAACCTGTTTAGATTTTTTCCTATGCCCAATATACATATCACTAACTCATTCATATTTAACAGCTATAATATATATTATAGCTAGCTTTAGAAAAATGCTAAGGATAATTTGGTTAAATATTTTATATTATTCGGAAAATGTTATTTACTATATTTACAATACATATCGTATATACTCTTTGAGTGATTAAATTTATTCATTGGAAAATACCATAAACTGTGAGAATAAATTTAATGGTAAAACTAGTATAATAGTTCCAAAATATAACTTTCATCAAAGAATATTTCAATATCAGCATTTTTATAATAAAATAACAAATAAGACTTCAAATTAAAAATAAATGTTTATGTTCCAATGTTTACTTTGTTAACCTTACATATCTTGAAATTCTATGTGTTTTGAGGTTGTTTCCTTATCATTAAGACATTTTTTTTATTTGTATCAGATAAAGTTTAATTTCAATAACAATAAAGATAGTTTCGAGCTAGCTACTTTTATTAATTTTGCTTCCTAGGGACAATGCAATGCCTTATGGATACCGGAAAATCCCCAAAATGGTTGCTTTTCAATAAATACAAGGTAAACAAAATGAACATTTTTAAACATGGGAAGGTCTAATTTGTTATACAATTATAATTATTGATTACTTCCTTGATTATTGAAGCACATTGCCTGCAGGTTCTTTTGGCTAAAGATAAAATCAACAGTTAGAATTCCAGTGTAATGAAAACAAAATTAAACACACACAATATGTTAAAAGCCATGTTTTCCGACCGACTACCCCAGTTATACAGTTTCTGACATGCCTATTACTAATAATCAAAATAAAATCATGAACATTTTTTTTAAACTAAGATTCATTTAAATGCAGGAACCATATTTGGATAGAAAAGAAATAATCCCTCATATTTCGATTATATTTATAAGCTATTTTAACTTTAATTTAATTTATTTTTAAGAGTTACAAAAGTTCAGTAGGAAGAATATTGTTGGTATATTATTTGTTTGATAAGGTCAGTACCTACTCCATAATAGACTGCACCTTCATTATAAAAGTGAATTCACTTGTATTTTTTGGGTTATAATGAAAAACAATTAAAAAATATATTAATAGATTGAAATTTAATGAATTCTGATTGCTGGATCTTTCGATGAATACAAAAATTAAGAGAGTTGAAGTATAGAAAGATTTCATGGGAAAATGGTCCAAGGTTCCTCAAGGTATACTTAAGTAATAAAAAAATCAAAATCATTTTGTTTTTAGTTGTGCAAACTTAAAAAAAACAACAGGATATCTGCTGTAAAGTACATTGATGGTAATTATCAACAATAAAATAAATAAAAAAGTTAGAATTAGAATGTACCAAATGCTACAATCTAAAATAAAAGACTCCTTTAGTCGGATTTTCTAAGAGATTTGAAGTTAGAGCTAAAATGTTGAATAAGAAGATATGTTATGGAGACGAGTATATTTCTCCTAGTGTACATTTTAAGTAAACCATGTAAAAGCATATAATGGCAACGAAATGGAAATTCGTTTTTACAAATTATCATTGTAACACAGACATATTATTTTATCATTATTATCTAGTAGCACTTGATTATGAGAACCCCTAAAGGTTATAAATAGCTATAAATATTTATAAATATAATAGGTTATAAATAGTTATAAATAGTGCTACTCACTACAAGAACTACTTCTAATTGGTTTTAGAAGTTAATGTAATCAGCTTTAGAGTTGTTCGATTTTGAGCAAAAACAGTTTTCGGTTGTTTTAGTTTTGATTAAACGTTATATATTTTAAACTATGAACCGAGTAGATTACTTAAATCTAAGAAAATTTAGCCTAAGATCGAATACAAAATTAAAGTTGACGAAGTTTACTTAATAAAATTGATTTTATTTATATCTTTGTATGCTTGTTTGGTTATCATTGAAGGACACTTTAAGCTGCTATGTGGCTAATCAGACGATGATATACTGGAAGTCATAAATTTCGCCTAGCCAGGTATAATTAGGAAATGGATCTATAACGTGTACTTGACCCAGCATTGGCTTGAGACCTCCATTTTACGCCCCTTCCGAAGGATGGTATATTCAAGGATTTTTTTTTTACTCCCTTCTAAATTATCCTTTTAATTAGAATGATGCAACCGGTTAATATTATTGAAGTGATTGTGTCAAGAATTTAAGATGGGCTTGTAAAGTTGCTGGGCTTAGTAACGAACGAATGCCTTTAAAAAATGGGGTGTGGACGCAGTTTTACGTTAGATAGTGATGTGATTAGAACTAGTGACGGACTTACACCAGCCCCCCCCTCCCTTCCTCCCTACGAGAACACTGAAGAAGTCCTGCAATGTGGGTCAAAACGTTGGCTCTTTAATAAACATTACTCCCTACTTAAGAGAAATGTATTGACCTCCACTCGTACCATTTTCTTCCACATACGTAGATTTATGGATCATGTCCTTCTTTATGTTATCATTGAATGCCTGACCATCGTCCAATTGACGCGGTAGCTCTTGCACCATTGTGTCTACATCCAGGGTACATTAATAATTTGTCTGGTGATACCATAGCTGCCGTCGTAATGCAACCTACCCATCTGCATAAATGATAGTTGCGCTGAAACTAGATGTGCACTGATCGGATCTAATGCATGCAACCGTGTTGCTTAGGCGGATGTACAAATCTGTTCGAACGTGACAACGGGAGCACTTTGTCCGAGTCCAGTGATTTTTTACCCGTACCGCACAATTTAAAGTCCGCTACTGGCTCTTCAGGGAAAGTATTATTAAGCAGCGGTAAGTGTTTTTCTTGTGTTGGCTTCAATGAGCGCAGATACCATAGACGATCATACACGTCACACTTACGTCCGAACGCATTGTTGACTAACGTCATAGGGAAATGTGCAGTAGCTGCTGCTCAATATGTCTTCATATTCGACGGTCGTACACAATCAATTCCTGCACAGTCCTTTATCGATATAGAAGCGATTTCATTATAATTTAAACCGCCCCAGCTTCAGATGTACTGGTACCGCCGTTGATCCGCTTTGGCTGTATTCATTATTTTACGTCCCCGGTACTGCTTGACTCGGTCATAGGGCGGTTAATCGTTACCATTAACGATTGGTCTATAAAAGCCCTTTACAACCATATACAATTTCTCTATTTGGATTTGGCTTTTCGACGCGTATAGGCCGACATTATACATTTTGATAATATTGTTTTGTTGTAACACCATTTTATATTTACTGCCACTGTTTTACACTAATGATTTGTATACAATAGATAGATTTTGACAACAACTAACGATTGATACTTAAACAAACCTCATAGCTCCTCCGAGTCAAAAGTTATACTGGATCGGAATCTCGATACGCAGCAAAATGAACCCAAAGTGGCGGGCGCTTCTCCTTTCTCCGCGCGCGGTGCCTCACAGTACTCACTTGTCGTAATAAATTCTTTGATCCTTTAGCTATCTATTGGTCTAATTGAATTTTGGATGGAAATGGTAGATATGAAGCTGCAACACCAAACTGTATCCCCCCCATATTTTTATCATTCTCCACCGACTCTGAATTGTCTCACATTATTAAAGCAATTTTAAAGACGTATTCACGTCAAAAGTTAATCAGCGATGTACCGACTGAGGAGCGTCTGAGGGAAGGACCGAGGCTTAGGTGGAGGAATGCGTTAAGAGTGATCTGGCGGATTTGGGTTTGGGAAGTGGTTCGTGGACGGAAGTTTATAAGCAAGCATTGGTGGTATCGCATTGAGCCTGTAGATTTTCTAAGCCTTATTATTTTTGTTTAAATATCGTAAGGTCACCTGCCGGGCTGCGAACTGGGACATAGTAGGTTGTTATGATATCCAGTGCACCGCATCATATCTCTTTGCGGTTCTCGAGATAACTGCGTTCAAGACATCTTAATTTCGAATAACAGTGTATACCGTTTTCTGCCTTATTTGCTTAACTTACTCTTTAGTCAAATAAGGAAATAAAGGATATAGTGAACGAAGTTTTAGAACAATACAATAATAACAAACATATTACTTTTTTTTAATTAATAAAAAATTGTTCCATGTTGTATGAACAATGAACGTACTCTTTATCAACTAAATGAGGTAAGAAAATAAAGCAGTTAATAGGAAAATGAATAGTTTCTAACAAGTAGAGCCCGGGCAAAATAACACATATTACTTGGCATGATAATTATTCACTAGAGCACTGGAACAGGCTGACATAACAAATTGGCTTGGTTGGAGGAATCGGACCTTTTCATGATGTTGACGAGAGATAAGGAGTCTAGCCACCGGTCCGTGGTGAAGAGGGAATTATTTCCCTGGGAACTGCTTAGGCCAATTAGTTGCCACCAGCCACTGGAACCTCCAAGGATCCCATCTGCCTGGTCAGCTGGAGGCCTCTGGAGGAAGGATCCAGCAGAGGTAGTAACGAGGCATACCCTCTGTGTCTGTTTAGTTATCAGGACAGTACAATTCAGGTATTAAATGAGAAGAGAGGCGAGCAGTGTAATGAGCCCGAAGGTAATTGTATGAAATATCTGTGAATATACTTTGGTGTTTATATATATAACAGTTTTATTCCGTTTTATGTGCTTGAAAAATTCCCAGCAAAAGAAGAATTTTTCGTTAAAACTCAAGATAGTCTAAACAAAACCATAACAAGCTCTAAAATTAAATATCCCAAGTTTCATATTTACTATTTCCTGTTTTTAATTTTATAAACAATTGATATTATTATTATTTATTGGCACTTCCAAGTTGAGACTTGGCCTGCCCCTAAGAAGTACTACCGCCTTCCCACTTCGGGTATCAAGCAGAATTCCGTCACCAGTAGCTACGCAATCTTCCCATCTAGGTTTTGTGCGGCAAACTCTCCAGGTTCCACACACCCGCTCACTCCCATCTTCTTAAGAATTCACCCTTATTACGTGATCGGTCCATCGTAAAGGTAGTTTAATGATGTGCACAATGTCTACATCTTTAAATAGGTTCTCTCACTCGTCATTTGTCCTTCCTTGTAAGGCTTCAATAATGTATGTTGATCCGAATATTTGTCTCTCAAACCTCAAAGGAGCGACATTTCAATTCTTTTAGGCATTGTCAACGTTTCTGAGCCTTAGTTAAGGATTGGGCGGATCTGCTTCTAGCAAGTTGTGAGCTGGTAACTTTATGCTCCTGTGGCTAATCGGACGATGCTACAGTGCGAGTCCTAAATGTTACCTATATAGGTTGAATTAGGATAGGGATCTTTAACGAGTACCTGCCATCAGACAGAATCGGGATCCCTATTTTACGTCATTTCCGAGGGATGGCGTAACCAATGATTTTTTACCCCCTTCACAAAAATTCTAGGGACAACTGCCGGATTAAGAACCCGCGATCTGGGGCATAGTGGATTATTATGCTAACCATTACACCAAAGGTCGTCTCAAAATTATCTGCTTCGCTGGACAGAGCATAGCTACGGGAGGTAAGTCATAATAAATACCTGTTTTATGAGCTAAGTACAAAACTATCGTACCTTCTAATATTTGAGAGCACCTATTTGGACATTTTCTTCTTGCTCCTCTTGTTGGTTGGGTGTAGGCTCATTCTAGAAACAGAGACCTCTAAGGGTAATCGTAAGATCTAAATTGTTGGCATAACCAAGAAGCTAAACAGATCTATTCAACAATTTCCCTACAAACTGGAATCCTGCATTTACCATAGCCAAACAATGCAAGCCAGGCCGTCATCCTGCTTGATATCAGTTTCAACTGAGAACCCTCCAGACAAATCTCCACAAAATTAAACACAAGATATCTTATCTATTGGCATTCTTACTAATCATACAAGTTTGAAGTAATGCCTATTTTGTATTTTAAAAAATCAGTAATTATTGCAAGGTGACCAAATGTGAATGATTTAAGTTTTCCCGCATGAACGAAGAGAATGGCGGGATTATATTTTCTAATATTTGTAGAGCATATTTTTAAATATTTCACAATTATTTTGCTGTACAAACTCTAGGCTCAGTTGATAATTGTATGAACTGAACTCCTCATATGAAAATACTTCAAAAATAAAAAGGAAATCCGGGAAATATAAGTTCTAATTAAGCTCTGAATATATTCCACGCAAAGCCAGGGGACTTGAAACATGAGGCAAAATTCCTTACTAGATTTTTACAGCACAAAGTATCTGTAGTATTACAATGCCGAAGAAATGGTACTGAAAAGAAGCTGGGTGGTGTATATTAAACTTCAAAGAAAAGACGAATTAAGGAAGCCGAAAATAAATACCCCTTTTGGTAGGTTAGAATTTATACACTAAAAGACACAATCTAAGTAACTTTTAATTTTGGAAACTGAATTTTAAAACATGCTTCGTTGAGGGGTTATCAAATTTTCTGAATCAGTGAACACAATGTGGCCCACATCAAACACTTCAAACGACACGGTTTATCTTAAAATATTCTACATCACAACCTTACTCAGTGGTAGAGCGCTGAATTGCCATGCCGAAGGTCGTGGGTTCAAATCCCGCTCGCTGGCAGACTTTAATTTAATCTGTTAGCGCCCGGAGATTAAAAGTGGGTACCTAAAATAAAGGGGGATCAGGCGGTTGAGCGTGATCTAGGACTATTCACCTCCCTGCACAACCGTTATTAAAGAAACAGTACAGCATCTACCATGTACTGATACCCAGACCCTTTAGGAGTTGTAGTGCTACAGTGTCACAAGGACACTTAACGCTATATATACCACAGGTTAAAGATAAATTTTCTTGTAGGGAAGAAATTCGTTGACTGTAAGTACTAATGTAGGATGGAAATAGTTGGGGGTGCAGTCAAAAATTTACACAATAAATAAGTGGAAACTTATTATACTTTATGTGTCCCGACGTTTCGACCTACTTTGTAGGTCATCTTCAGGGCTATGAGAAAAAACAGACAAAAACAAAAATGACTATAAAAATACATAAAAGTACCAAGAATATAATAAAATAAAATAAATTTATAATAATAATATAGAGATGTAGAAAAATTGAGCGAAAAAAGTAAAGGATATATTATGAAAGGATATATGAATTAAGATGATTACATAATAGATGTATAGAAAGGCGATAATGCAAACAAAATACAAAGAAAGAAATCAAGTTAAACAGAAAGTTATAAAATGAAAAAGATATAAATATAGTGAGTGAGATACATATATCATATATATATATATATATATATATCTCACTCATTATATTTATATCTTTTTCATTTTATAATTTTCTGTTTAACTTGATTTCTCTCTTTGTATTTTGTTCTACAATTATAAGATATATATATTCTATATTCTACACTATTATAAGATATATAGATTTAGATATATTCTACACTATTATAAGATATATATATATCTTATAATAGATATCTCAGATATATATATCTCACTCATTATATTTATATCTTTTTCATTTTATAATTTTCTGTTTAACTTGATTTCTCTCTTTATATTTTGTTCTACAATTATAAGATATATATATTCTATATTCTATACTATTATAAGATATATACATATATATATATATATACACGTATATATATATATATATATATATATATATATATATATATATATATATGTACATATATATATATATATATATACATATATATATATATATATATATATATATATACACATATATATATATATATATATTTATATATATAAATATCTTATAATAGATATCTTAGATATATATATCTCACTCATTATATTTATATCTTTTTCATTTTATGATTTTCTATTTAACTTGATTTCTCTCTTTGTATTTTGTTTGCATTATCACCTTTCTAAACATCTATTATGTAATCATCTTTATTCATATATTCTTTCATAATATATCCTTCACTTTCACATAAATTTACTTGGTTTGTCAGGGTGCTAATTCGAATGCATAGTCGACCTTCTTATTAATAATTTTAAAATAGAATTCCTGATTGAATTGAATTAAAACTGAGTTATAAATAAATTAAAACCTATAGTATGATGGAAGTATTAAAGCTTAAATTTCAATAAGATTAGTTCAATCACCGTGAATCGACACAAAAATTCGAAGAGAATCTTATAAAGCGTAATAAATTGCGGTAAAAAATCCCGTTACTGTCATTATTACTATGGCCCAAACGAAGAGAAAAGATTAGAAAGGGAGGAAACAAAAATAATTCAGAGGAATAAAAAGGAGAAGAGCGTACATAGGTTGAAGGGCTGAAGGTTTTATGTGAGAGGGGAGTTTTACGGCCCATCCTTCTTCTACCATTCGTTTACAAATATCGCATCTTACTGCCTGGTTTTGAAGAAGTCATAAAATACACCCTGTTCTTAAATATTGTACTCTATTCAATAAATAAATAAATAACAAATGCAGCAACGATAAAGTTTTTGAAAATACTGACCTAAGCGTGTTCTAGGCTAGAGAAAATACAAAGATATTTTATATGAAAAGAAAAGATATATCCAGGACCGGGACAGTCCTTTTTTTCCTTTTTAAATAAAAAAAATTAAAAATTATAACAATTAATAAAAAATTAAAAATAAAATAACAGATATTTTAAAATCAGTGACTGAGCTCAGAGTATTGACTCAATCCAGGGATTGAAGAGTTTAATTTTTTTTTTACAAAAAGCTATTAAATTTTTTTAATATTTATATAATTATAAAAAAAAATTGTTAAACTAGTACTGATTTATTCTTTACATAAATTATATCAAACTTTTTGGAACTCCAGTCTTAGTCAGGATGTTGCTCAAGATCCCACAGAGTAGATTCACGGTTGCCAGAATAAATGATTATCTGCCATAGCTAGTATTGAATGCGGAAACTAGAGTTCAGTAATCTGCACCCAACGCACTGCGCTACCCTGCACCAGAAAAATCCACTTAAAACCCTGTACGTTGGAAAATATTTATTAAGTGGCCCTCATTTTTCGTCCAAGTGATGGTCATTTTTAGATATTTAAGATACGTGAATATTTCTACAGCCCCATAGTGAATCAGAGGTTATCTCTGATTTTCTCCAAAATGAGTTTCTTGTACTTAAGTAAGCGAAATCGAGTATTTCGCGGTGAATAAGGGTCTAAATGAGGCATTAGCTTAAAAAGGAATTATTGCTTATATTACAACTCTATTTCAAGCCAAAAACTTCGAGAATGTTACGATTCCGGTTATCTAAAACCAGTTAAATATCTCTGGACAAAATCCGACACAACCACTTATTCACCGGGGCTGTAGATATGAATGATATGATAGGGCGCCCCTTTATGATTGAAAAAATAATTAGGATGCAGTCGACATGTTTTTTATTTAGAAAGTTGGTGTTTCGGACCAAACCTATGATCAATAATTTTTAAGGAATCCAAATCACAGGCGACCAATGAACATCAATAATTCATGAGAACCACGGTATCATTTTAAAGTAGGTTAGAAATATTTAGTAGTTATCTTTCTGAATTGTATTCATGCCGCTATATCACGGAATGATATATGTTATTTAACAGGATATCCGACAGTGCGATACTATATAATCAATGAGTAACATGATAATAAATCCCTCCCACTTTCCAAGGAAGTAGGAACGCGAAACCCACATAGAGGCACACGTCGTTACAACTCCACTCGGAATACTATTTACTGTCGTGATAGCGAGCACTATCGCCTCACAACCGTGATAGTACGATAGTGCCCTACGCCGTATCTCCTACGCCTACAAGGCTCAGCACACACATCTCTCAACAATGTCTTCCTGTTTCCTAAATTCCTTCCATTTCTTATCAGAGGTTTGTTCAGCTGCCCCTGATCCACGCCAGTTTGATTTTTAAACCTGAACAAGAGAAAAACTCTTGTGATAGCGCGACTCCTAAAAAGATAGGCGATAAAATATCTCCCAAGAGACAGCACAAAGCACATTGACCCATACCTTAACATTATATGCAAAATACGCAATTGCAACAATGGATAAGGATCAATGATAAAAAATTTGAAATTGTTCGCGAGTTTTTATCCCGGACAACTCCTGTTATCAATAATCCCAATACTTCAGAGTCGTAAGTAAAACCTTCATACTATAAAGGTTACTGAAAGATGAAGTGGCAAAGTAAGTATTTACAAAATACTACAACAATTAGAATAAGTGGCCAAATCCTTTTAATATGATAAAAATACAACTATTTAAAACATATCATTGTCCAGATAATCATTGCAATGACATTTTTGTTCAGGCACTTCTTGATCACGTAAGGGTCAAATGCGCGATGACCAAATATGTAAAATTTATGCATAGAATTAACATGAAAAAAATGCTTTTTTTGTTTAATCACATGACCAACCCTAGCAAAATGGTGTAAGTGTATCAGTATAAGTGCGTATGTGCCATATAAATTGAAAATTTTCATGGAGTTAAAATGAAGTATTATGCTACCATTCCAAACTACGTCCTTTATGACGTAGTTTATTTACCAATATTTATGGGAGAGTGCTAATGTATATCATTCACTTTATACAGTTTAAAACATTAATAAAATAAAATTAATTCCTCGCATCGATGTATAATTAAATCATCGAAATAATCTAATGGGGCTCAATTAAATGACCAATTTTAAAATTTCTTCCTCGAAAGTACATTAAAAAAAATTTATTTATTGAAATTTACAACTTCATTATTATAATAAAACAAATAATAATACACAATGACATGAGTAAATGCAATTAGAGAAACTATCCAGTGGTAGTACTCAAATTCAAGTAGATTTATAGTTATAAGCCGAGGGAGTAAAGTATTGCTGGGAATAATGATCAATTTAGTCCCGAGGGGCATACAAGATTTTATCTCCAGATGGGATGTAAAAAGGCAAACTATACGCTATAATATTTTATATTATGTTATGTTTTACAATAAATACAAAAACTTAAACTAAATGTACAATTATTACAATTTTGAATTGTTAAATTTTCAGCAATTGGATATTTACATTGGGAATTCTGTTTATTGTTGTTATGAACTTTTGATGTTGCAGTGAATTCTGCATTAGTGCTAACACATGTTTTTGTACCAGGTGGAGATAAAATCAATTCATTTTACATAGTGAACTGCTCTTCACTGTTATTATGAAATGAATGAAAAAAAGGAAAATACTAATTATGAAAGAATTTGATAATTAACTTAAAGATAAATCAACTTGAATAAGTTTAAAACTAATTTATACTCATGGAAGTATGAGTATTACCATCGATAAAGAAACTGATGCTTTTAGAAAAAAATATTAGGTATCCCATAATTACAGTCTTAACATTAAAAAGTAACTGAAAGTATCGAAAAACACATATATTAGCATGATTATTGCATATAACAATTGATACTCTTATATAGTCAAATAGAATATATTTAATTAGTATATGTTTATGTTTAATTATTTAATTAGAATATGTTTCCATTGAATATTCTACAAACATTAATTAAACATGTAAATTAAGTTTCATTTTTGTCTAGATTTGGGCTAATCGTTATTTTAATTCGGAGGTCGTAACTTTAACATTAGGTTTGATACTGTCTTCCTATTTTAAAAACAAATAACAGCTATTAATAATTGCAAAACGAAACAAATTGTTCTTTTCATGTTTGAATGTTATGTGTACAAATATATAAATTTCGGTGTTCTTATATATTTTTTGATTACTTTAAGCCAGCGATCATCCCAAAACTTCTGATCCATGAGTAAAAAGATTAACCTTATTACACAGAAGATGAATAATACATAGAAAATAATGTAACGTGTCAAAATATTTATCCACTAACCAAAATTATTCTAGTTTTGAATTTAAAAATAATATTTACAATTCCTATTATTATAAATAATTTTTTAGAGTGTGTTTTTCTTCATTATAAATAAAAATGTTTACTGAGCTTTTCTAAACTTCTTCTTATGAAATAGATATAATTAATGGGTTTTTCCGTAATAAAAACTTCAATATAGGACAGATAAATAGCAGGTGTAAATAAATTGCTTTCTACGCCTACGTATCTTGGACAGTTGTGCTAATCACTCCTTAAGAACAACATAACTAAAAGCTTTTTTTATGTTAAGCCTTCACTTGTATTGGTCGAAACTTTTAATTCAGGAAGGCATATATTTATTCTCTTTCAAACATGTTTTTTTTTTTAACCAAGTCATATTTTGCGTTGTATCATGTTTTATCATGAAGTTTTATGGGAAAAATGATACAAGCTAAAATCAAAAAAGTTTCAAGCTTTTAAAAATGTTCTATTGGTTGATAAAATAATTTCAATACCTTCATTACAATATGAATGCTTTGCTTTACTAATGCCAAAATTTTTATTTTTTAAACTCACATGGACCTTTTTTAAACTTGCATAGATAAAAATACTTATGGTATTATACAAAAATTTTCTTTTGAAGGAACGATATTTGTCTTTATTCACAATAGAAAAAAGGCACATGAGGGCTGCATTTAAGATTTCCCTCCGAAAGAAGAAAAACGACAATACATTTTGTAACTTCATCTAGTTGAACAGTGAGAGATTTCTGTTGGGATTAGAAATCTTAATGTGGATGTCTTTCAAATTACTGGCATTCATTTATTCCAGATATCAAAAAAACGAACAAGAGTTGTAGGGGGTTTTATTTGAGATTAAGAATGAGAAAAATATTTACCGTGGGCAAAATAAAACCTATTTATCATCTTCTTATGAATCTTTATTTAATAACTGATATACCTATACCTCATAGATGAAAACAAACAGTGAGATTATAAACAGACTATGGCAACGACATCTAACCGCTCCGCAGGGGACAAGCGATGGCGTCACTGGTCGGGCCGATAAGACGGCCGGCTGAAGAGTGCTTCCCTCTGGTGGACTCCGTACAAGACGCAAACACATGATTGGCCCGGATCTTCTGCCTTAGAAGACAGTTCTTGATATCTTTTAAATAAATATCCCGATCGACGGGAAGAAGGGTCCTAAGGACTGTTCCAGTACAAGAAGAGATCTCCTGAGGCATTCTATGGCCTTCAGGGCCACCTAAATTACATAAAATTGCTTTCTCTGAACCATGACTCCCGCTGAATTTTAATCCCCACTCCAAGAGCTATATATAACCAGCGAGAGACTCCAACCAGAGCCCAGTTGAACCTCGGTGGTCCGGGGTGCAGACTTCAAATCTGTATAAGGCTTCATCTCCTGTGTGGTTCGATTCCATCTGCTGGGCGATCTTATATTTTTATTTACTTTTGATATGAATATCGACCATTAGTAATTAAGATATAATTAACGATAGCAAAAGAATGATTCTGAAGTCTCCTCTCATGAAAGTTTGAGGCCCTATAAGGTACTTAACGAGTCAACAATTGTTGTTAAAAAATTAACAAAAGATTAAAAAACGACAATCCATTTGTCATTTTCAATTTTAGTAGTTCTTCACATAACCTCCTTTAAATTTATAAGTCCAATCATTACTTGAGGTCAAACAAAATTAAAAAGTCAAATATATATAAACTCCTGGAACTCAACTTTCTTCCATGGTCAAATATGTAATATATATTACATTGATACAGTGTAATGATTGGACTTGTAAATTTAAAGGAGGGTATGTGAAGAACTACTAAAATTGAAAATGACAAATGGATTGTCGAAACGTTTTTTAATCTTTTGTTAATTTTTTAACAACAATTGTTGGCTGGAATAAGGTTTTTCTTAATTATTAAATTATATAGATCAAGAAGAGTAGTCCAGTATATAAGAAATATCTTATAAAGAAAATGAATTATAAAGGTGAAACCCGACCACCAGTATCAGCGAAGAACAGATCAATAGATGAATTAATAAAACAGTTCAATAATGAATTATTCAACTGTACTGATCATCATGCTTAATGATTGGACTTGTAAATTTAAAGGAGGTTATGTGAAGAACTACTAAAATTGAAAATGACAAATGGATTGTCGAAACGTTTTTTAATCTTTTGTTAATTTTTTAACAACAATTGTTGACTGGAATAAGGTTTTTCTTAATTATTAAATTATATAGATCAAGAAGAGTAGTCTAGTATATAAGAAATATCTTATAAAGAAAAAGGTACTTAACTTAAAATTTGAAAGATGCAACTGACAGTTTTATGCAACATTTCTTTTATTCTTGTTTTGATATAAATATCTAGTAAATAATATAATATGTCAAAGCATATTATATATAATCAACAATGAGAGACGGCTAAAACTGTACGGACATTTAAAGAGAATGGAAGAAACACGTATTACAAAGAAGATTCTTAATTACGTTAATAAACTGAATAAAACAGTTGGATGGATATAAGCAGTGAAGGAAGATACCAACAAAATGGGTGTTACAGAAGAAGAAATGCGTGACAAGAACCACTTCAGGCTACTGATAGAAAACGCAACCTATGAAGAAGATAATCCTAAGCCTCGACCGAAGAGAGTGTGGACAGGTGATCAGAAACGAGCGGTTGGAGAGAGAATGAGAAGCACTGGAAAGAGAAGAAGAAAAAAAGTCACCATGATTCTTGAGTTGTGTGCGGTCCGTAGATGGCCAAATTCTTAAATAATAAAAAAATAAGGCTCTAAAGGCAACTGTCATATAAGTCTGAGACTGTGTAAGGTTCTTACTAAAAATTTGAAAGATGCAACTGACAGTTATTCAAAAGAGCAATATCATAACTCAAAAAACCTAATTTTTCAATAAAGGTATTTGAGTTTTATGTTTTGTCCAAATGAATTAAAAAAATTAAGTTGAGTTAGAGTTGGACTCTTCATCTCTGTGCCCTGAAGATGGCCTAAATTTTAGGGCGTTGGCACAAAAAAATAAATCATTCTTATTTTGTGTAATTCATTGACTACAGCCCTTGACCAATTTACGCTATTCTTAAAAAAATAAAAATTTGGGTATAGATTAAGAAAATCATTCCTATTGGAAATTCTTTTATTTAAAATTTTAATTTAACTTTTTTGATTTTAACTTAGGTCATTATTCCCACAAAACCACATATCTAAACATGATACAACTCAAAACACGACTTTATTAAAAAAAATGTTGGAATTATCATATCAGACATGTTGCTGAATCAAAAAGCTTCAACCAATACAGTTAAGGCTGCTGAAGGCTTAATGCCAATTTTTAGTTTATGTCTTTGTTTTTTTAAAAGAGCGATATGACAATATTAGTAAATAATTGTATTATTATTATAGCATACTTTTGCATTTTATTGTTATAATAAAAAAATATGATCATTTCTAAATCGATTTTGGATATCATGATATTTATTATCTGGTCTATAATTTACGTCTCAGAAAATCTTCTCCATACAGAAAACCTAGATTAAACTAGATTTAATTTAAAATAGTTTGTTGTAGATTGATTAATTTTAGCTCAATTGTAAATATATGGCATTCTATGAAAAACATAAATACAAATTATTTAGAACTATCGAGAAATTTTGATTGCAGAAATATATGGCTCCTGAACGTATTCTCATCTATGCTCACTTTAACGTTTTATTATTCCTATGTGGCATATATCTACATCCCAGTTAATAAGTTGTTAAGTCGAAATTTGTTCAGAGAGTAAACTGTAATGAGTGAAGCGGAATTGTGTCATTCTTCCGGTTTTTGGATTGAAACGGAGTTGTAATATAAGAAAAACTATTTCAAGCCAATCAAGGCTCTTATTCATTTCGAATATAACACGATTCCGCTTCCCCAAGTACAAGAAACTCATTTTGGAGGAAATTCGAATTAACATATTATAGTTGCCTGAGAGCAAGTACAAATAATCTTTTCTTCACTTCTTCAACACCAGTGACTTCAGCTTTGACGTGATTAAGTCTAGCAAAATGGTTACTGCAAGCACTGCTCCCAAAAAGGAAATGTGTGCAAAAGTGAATTTGGACGTTCAAGGCAGATCGAATTTCCATGGATATTAAATGTAAATAAGTAAAACTTATCTGAAGCAAGCATGTAAGCACACAACAACATAAATTACTAATATGAAAAAAAATGATTAACATTCATAAATCACGGTAGTTATTCAAGGCAACTACGCCGAAAAACGTGAATAAAAAATCAATTTACCAACACTTTATAAAACCGTAAGCCATGTGTGAATATAATTAGACTCAGTGCAGGATTTTTTTTAATTAAAGAGCAACTGAATGCAAAATTATGGGTTCTAGTCCAATTATGACCACAGCTATTTACCTTGAACAAACCTATTACCTCCTTTAGGTGGAAATAGTTGACTGGATATTTCTAATAATGATCTTATCAATTCTGTTCATATAGATCGTTATTCTTTCTTGGCACTGCAATATTTTATAGTTATTTTATGTTTCTTCTTAGGCCGAAACGTTGGGACAAAAATAAGACATTCTTATTTTGTGTAATCATTGACTGGACCTCCTGACCTGGAATTTCTTCTAGATTGGAAAATCCTGTAACAAATTGGAGACCGCACGTTCCCAAGAGTGCTACAATTATATTCCATTTAGGAAATGGGATTCACAGCCAACTGTGAAGATATTCATGGGTCCCTGCCACAGGTAGCCGACCGTCCAGAACAGACCGGCCGAGGAGATGCAGGTCACGGAACGGAGGGTAGGAAGGAGGATGTTCTCAACCCGGCGGAGGAGAGTTCCTGCTCCAAGGTTCTCGACTAATGTACTTCTGGGAGAGATACCGGGAGAGGTTCGAGGGGTTCGAAAGGTTCTTGTCCAAGGGAGGGGAAAGGAGGGGTGTGATAAGTATCTCTGGGTTCGCCAAGGAGATACAAAAAAAGAAAAACATCGGTACCACTACAATCCATGAAGAGTACTGAACTCTGTACTATGGTAGAGACTGTAATATTTCTATGACAACGGTTGTGCAGGGAGGTGATTTTTCCGAGATCACACTCAACCGCCAGGTTTTCTCCAAATAAGTGTACCTATTAAAGAGGCTAGATCATCCCCAAGAGGTTAGCAGATCCCACAGAGTCCAAACACAGCTATTTGGCAGATAAAATAATTTGGTAATTGTTCCGAAGGTTGTCACTTCGAGTTGAGTTACAACAAGTTTTAACTTTTCATTCGTTTCCCTTTTAATATTTTCTAAAAATACAAGTTACCATGATCTTTAGTACGTAAAAGAGATGTAATTATGAGAAATGTGTATACTTCGGTAATCAACTCATTTATAAATGAATGTTTCAACAAACATATATCAGAAATGTTAGTTGAAACTTTTATTTCTTGGTAAAATGATCTTGAAAATCTACTCATTACCTACGATCACATTCTCTTTTCCATAATAAAGCATACGATAACTTGTATTTTTGGAAAATATAACAAATGATAAGAATAAAGAGTAAAAAATTGTTTATGAAACTGAAATCAAAGTGACAGCCTGTGGTACAGATGCCAATAATTTAACACCCAGAGCCGAATTTGAACCAGGAACCTTCGCCATAGCAACTCTGCGATCTACCCATTGAGCTACCACGTTCGAAAATACAGCATAGATGTGTGCATTTAACAGTTGCTATTGATTTATCTATTCTAAAGGAGCTTAGAATAAAGTTACTTTTCTATTTCCAGATATCAGAATAAGATTTGATAGAGACCTCACTGATTTAATATCGATGTCAAACCAACTTCAAAGAAAAATCACTAAGCTCAGGTTTTAAATGGAATTATTTCCGATCAACGCATGAAGAGTGGCATGATGTAACATGAACAATATATATTAATCAAAATAATTTTTAAAAAATGTTTCAAATAAAATCATTAGTAATTAAAACTAATAGTCAATTATCAGTTAATCGAGAGAGGAAAATGTTATTGCTTTATGATTCACTCAATTGCCATCACAAACCTTGGATTGTAGAATAAATCTCGAATCTTAAATCAGTAAATGTATTTTAAGATACAACAAAACATATTTGTATGTATTGGAACATCTCTAATCTAGCTACTCTGTTTTCGGATCATCAACTCCTCATTAAATATCTCTGAGAGAAAATCATACTATGACTTTGTGTTTTCGATTTTATCTAATTTCATCTTATAAGACTTTCATTGATTCATTAAGGGAAAATTCAGTTCTAGTTTTCTTTCTCACTTTCGTGCTGGGGAGAGGTTAATAATGAAATAACTAAATACAAAAATTGTATGTGGTTATGAATAATATACATATTCTACAGCCACATAAATAAATCGGCGATGCCACAGATTAACCTGAGGGCTCAAAGAGTAACAATAAAATACTTGATAGATATCAAACTATATAATAGTTAATTGAACTACGCAGTAGACATAAAATCAATCCTTAGAACAGTTGTTTGAACACATACGAAGTCAAAAAAGGATAATGAATTAATACAGCGTATAATTCTGAAAGCAATTGAACTTCCAAGTGAAATCAGGTGAACAAAAGAAGATTAAATATTGTTCATTGTTTCCATCCATTGCTTTCTAATCAAATCTTAAAACTAATCTTCACAACGCGCAAAATGTTTTGTTTATTACACGGTCGCCTCGAAGTCAAAGCGGCGTACTTGCCAATTTTGATATTTTGGGCATATTTTATGTGATTTTTATACGCTCCCAATACTGAAAATCTCAACGTTTTATCCAACCTATCCATAAACATTATAATTGAGTGAACAAATGAATGAAATTATAAAGCCAAATTATATTTTTCTGATATTTATCAGACATAAAAAAATACTGTAATCTTTCAAATACTACTGCTACCATAAATAAATAAATAAAATTAATATTTACAATTTATATCACTTTCAGATTTTCCACAAATTGTTGATACAAAACTAAATTCAAAATATTTACCCTTATAGATAATATTTTGTTTAATTTTTAATGTCAATGCTTAGAAAATTAACAAACTTCTCAGTGTCAATCAATATATAAAATCATCTTGCAGATATGAATAAATAAATAGAGAAAAAAGGCACCGATTAAACTTGTTAACCAGTAATGTAATATGATGATGAGACTAAAATAAATATTTAACAGATGGATAACACATGTATGGTCTGATTTCAAGGCGATCAATCCATGAACCAACACACACAAAGTTGACACATATACAATAAGATAATTTTTGGATTGTAGGAAGAATGTTATAGACTTATATTATATTGTATGTTATTAGTAAATTACATATTAAATTCATTATAATTATTTATAATAAAATAAATGTATCTAACATTTTCATCAAGTGATAGGTTTAATCAATTGCTAAAAACAAAACATAACTTTATGAGGTTTGATAACATACTATTCAATTATAAGTATAAACTATAAGATATTTAGAAACAATTGATAAACAGATGTTTCGCAAAATTCAATATTTTATACTCTACCGTACAATAAATAACAAATGACCACTATTCATCTGGTAAATAACACATGGTTGCACCTCCCTTGGTCGTCCAAACTTTTTTCTAGACTTAAGATAAGATTATTAACAGCAACTACAATTTGACTTTCTTAGATAAAATAGAATTATGCTTCTTTGGTGGCCAAATGAAAATATTAGCCTTATCTCATAGTGTAAATCCACAGTTGTCAAAGGAATAAATAATTTCATCTGCCTCACCTGGATTCGGACTAGGTATCACCAAAGAGAACAATACAGCCATTTGAAATTCGCATCTGCAAAATCAAATAGAAAACGTAGTTATTCAGCACTAAACCTCCGTTTGAAAAATTGGAAGTAGTTGTTTCCCCAGTAACTAATGGGACAGTTTATGAAATCAGCCTCAAGCAGCTTTTCTCATCAATCAGCTGAGAGCAATCTGAGCAGACGATATTTATGCGCCAGATTTGTTTTGAGTTTATTCAGCAAGTTTAGTTATTTGGAAATAATCACTGTTAACGGTGAAATAGAGGTGGTTTGGTAAGGGAAAGTGAAAGTGACACTATTTTAAAAAAAACCCACAGAAACCACCTCTTTCCTGTCCTATTTCGAAAAAAGGATGCTTATAAAAGGTTTTGGACGAGTCGTCCAGCGGAATAGCGATCAAAGTTTTAAAAGATCGACCTGACAACCACAAGACAAAAGGAGCCAAGACAAAGGAGGTTTAGCGCAATCAGGGAGAAGACGGCGAGTAGTGGCTCTATTGTCTGAGTCCAGGGCCGGCTTCTTCCGAGTGGAATCCAGGAGTTCTCGAGAACCCTCGGGATGGAGGGAACGGATGCGACGAAACAGGAAACTGGGTACGAGTATTAATCTTTTGAAAAGCTTCTCATCGTACAGATTCTTTTTATCACTGTAACTGATTTCTCAAGAGTGTTTAATACAGAATTATTTGGAAATTTCATTGGCTTGTGACCAAATCAATAAATCTTGAATAATACTAGTCGATATTATTTATACGTGGGGAAGAAAATGGTCCGGATGAAGGTCACAGAAATAATTTCTTAAATAGGGTTGAACTATTTATTTGAAAGCCAACGTTTCGAGCCACATTGTGGGTCTTCTTCAGGGCTGGATAGCCAAGACACATACAAATTAAATTGAAAAGGAAAACACTGTAAAGAAGAAAACAGATGAAAAATATATAAAAATATAACTGTTGGAGCAAAGCAAACTAGATACAAAATTAGGGACATCGTATTTGATGTGTTACATCGTATTTAAAAATGAACAATCTAGGTGAAACCCAAGCACCAGTTGCATCGAAAATCAAGATAATCAAAGAATCTGTAAATTCATTCACTCAATGAAAACCTATTTCCAGTCGTTTCTTTTTTCATATAACTGAATCTGTAAATCTATTTCAGAAAGAATTATTCAACTGTATAGATTTTAAGTTTTAATATTGTAAATATGTCCTCATTACAATTGTTAATTTTTACAGATGTATGACTTATAACTTTTTCAAGTTAGATGCAGAAAAAGTAAGTAAAAAGATTGAAAATGACATAAATTTTGTCGAAACGTCTTAATAAAAGAAGAATATAAACAGACTGGATAAATTGTTTTGTTTTTTTACCCATTTTATAAATGAGTAGGGATGAATTATATTATGCACTAAAATAAAGGTGTTGTTTAAAACCGTAGTTCCCAACCTTTTTACTACGACACCCTCCCCGATCAATAAAACCATTCCACGTCCTCCTTACAAAATAAATTTTATGGCTATATGAAAAAACAACAATTATTACATTGAAAACAAAACATTTAGTTTTACTGTCACAACATTGTACGTTTCAATTTAAGACAAAGAAGTACTGGTAAGAGAAACATAACTAAAATTAAGTCAGAATTTTACTTATTTTCAGGTGGTCTCACGCCCCCTTTTTTGACTCGTATTCAAGACCCCCTGATTTAAAAAAAATATATACAAATTTTTCTATTATTATTCTTTTTCGTATATTTTAAATAATACCTTATTGTTTTATTCTATAATTTAAATCATTCCTAATTTTGTCCAGCTTAATTTCTATTAATTATTTTATCAATTTTTTATATTTCTTTGTATCTAGTCTATCCGACCCCGAAGAAGTCCTGCAGTTCGGGTTGAAACGTCAATTACTAATACAAGAGTTCATCTCTAATTAAGAAATTCTTTCTTAAACCTCCATCTGTAATATACACAGGTATGCATGTATCTGGTTATAAGTTATAGGCCAGCGGCTAGGTACCAAAAAAGGGCTTTAGGTTGCAATAAATTTAAGAGAGCTTAATTTTTAAATATGCTGTAAGGGCATGGCTGACTAGTGGAAATCCAAGTTTGCTAACGAAAAAATGGATGGGAAAACTTTTGGTGGCCGAAAAACCTCGAAATTATTGGAGTTATTTCAGTTGTTGGCCAACATCTCCTAATTGGTGCGGTTTTGATAAAACTAATAAAACTAATTAAATTTGATATGATTGGACCCCAAACGCAGCTCAATAGTTTTAATAGGTTCTGAGATACACCCCTTTGAAAATTGGTAATTTTTACAAAAAAATCCAAAATTTATGTTTTGCGGACTTTCGTGACGAAAACCGGCCGAAGGAGTGATCCTACGATCAAAGTCAAGATAGTAAATTTAATTAGCCTTAATTTAAGCACAGACCAAGGCCTGTAGGTGTAACAGATTCTGAGTTACACCTCTTTGAAAATTGGAAATTTTTTCCAAAAAGTCCAAACTTTAAGTTTTGGTCAACTTTCGTGAGGAACACCGGCCGAAGTAGTGATGGAAGTGATCCTAATGAGGAATGAAGCTGTAGTAACTTTAATTAGCTTAAATGTAAGCACAGTCCGAGGCCTGTAGGTCTAATAGATTCTGAATTACGCCTCTTGATCATTTTTTCCAAATAGTCCAAATCAAGGATTTTGTACAAGTATGTTGTAAGGGCATGTCTAAGTTGTGTAAATCCTAGTTTGCAACCGAAAAAACGGATGGGAAAACTTTTGGAGGCCAACCTTTGGGTTCTATTCTTTGGACATCGCCTCAGAAAAGATTCCTCATAAGGATAAAATTCGCTTAGCTCAAATGGAATTAAAACAGTCCAAAGGGACTATCGATTTTTTGTTTTTTTCATTTTACCAAGTTTCAATTTTATAGTAAATTTTATAAATGAATATAGAACAAGGAAGTTTCATCAATGCTTCCATGTTGTCAATGCAAACTTCCTCTTCTTTTATGTGTATATATATATATAAGCTCTATGAGACAAAGAGAGCAGAAAGGAGATGATAGGGCAAGACTGTAGAATGTAAAAACAGTAGTCAATAAGTTTTTTCTAGAGTACACCACTAAGTTATAATATTAACCCGCAGTTAATAACTATATCTAATTAGTTCATATCAGAAAGTCACTTTGTATATCTATGCTATACCGTTCTATGTCACAATAAATATATTTCTTTCTTACAATTTGTATACTGTCTGTTAACTCATTTCATACGTTTGTGTGGATCCCCATAATTTCCGGAGCCAAATCTACAATACTTAAAGCGACCCTTCCATCTACGCACCATACGATTCATCGAACGTTTATCTACTCGCTCTGCAGATTTTTCAAAGCGTTTATTTTATTATTTATTCACCGAATAACCAAAGATACAATAAATAAATCTAGCCTAGAAGAAGATGGAATCCAATTCCTCCAGGGACTGCTAGGTCGTGAGGCGCTGATAAGAAGACTGGTCACGACCGAGTCCTCCTGCGCTCTCTCAATGGACCCTAACGACTGCAGGTCCTCAGCAACAACACGCAGGATTATCCCTCCACAGTCCACAACCTTGTAAGGGTTTGGAAGATAGTTAAAGGATAACGGATAGTCAATACCAAGGTAGTTCAAGTCGACAACAATTGTAAATATAATGTTAAATTTCATCTCCTTAATAATTTGAAAAAACATAACTACTTCTACACTCATTTAGGATAAAAATAATTAAAATAAATTTTGGTATAGTGCAATTGTTTATTCTTTTACTTATCGTTTGAACCTGCGCTTGTTGTGAAATCGTGCGATCCAGGAAATTTGATCCAAGTGTTTGTGTTTCACTTTGCAGGAACATCAAGTTTTGGAAATGATTAATAGTTCGTGAGCAGATCTCTAGGCCATTGAAATTTTTATCTTCTCCTATCAAGCCCGGGTAACAGAGAGAAGGAAAGAGAAAGAACAAGTGGATCAGTGATTTTGTGTTGATAAGAGGAATGTTGTAAATATATGACTTTATAGTGCAAATGTTCATGTCGTCATGTCGGTGGGATTCGAAAGAAACCAAGGAGCATTAACAAGTTTTATTTTTAACTTTTTTTTTTTTTGTTTTTTATTTTTTATTTTTTTATATTTAGAAATTTGGACTGTGTTCTTTGTTTCTTGGGCGTGTGGGTCTTTTCGGAAAACGCATGCAGATTACTTATTCGGTAATTATGATTACTTAAATGAAATAACTCCATATTTTTGAGAAATTTAATATAAATCCGAATTAACCTATGGTTTCATTCGTGTTCTACAGTAAATTATAATGAACATTTTTCAATTAAGAGAACAGAAGGAGTGAAGAAGAAGCTTTCAAGTTCTTACAGAGTATACCTTCCACCAAATTATGTGAAAAAGGGCATCCAATGAAACCAAGATTAAATGAAAGAAGAACTTCCAAGTGGTACTGTTATAAGAAGGGATGCAGGAAGGAGGTGTTCTGAGAGGAACATGGCTTGAGAGGTGTCATCTGCCCTTGAACAAGGTAATTCTCCTAATTTATGTCTCGTCTCAGGATTATCCAACGTTAAAGTTTTGTTTCAAGGAAATAGTAATAGGCAGAGAGGCAATGGTTGAATGGAAGCACAAACTCAGAGAATTATGTACAAATGATATATTGACAAAGCCTAGAATGATTATAGGAAATGGCCTTAGTGTTGAACTCGATGAATCCTTCTTCTCCAAAAGGAAATATAATGTGGGGAGAATAAACCCGCAGCATTGGGTGTTTGGCGGCGTATTCCGGGAAACTGGGGAGTGTGTAATGCTGACTTCTTGCATTAAAGTTGCAATACGACCTGGGGCAACAATATATTCTGACTGCTGGAAGGCCTATAAGGCAAAAAAGAAAGTGAAACTAGTACAAATATATTGTGTTCATATTTATGAGAATTCATAAGGAGGAGAAGGCACGAGAAAGAATGTTTGTTCACCAAGATTTGAGAAAGCATTGCTGATTTGTGAGCATGCTGATATCCACAAATTTAATTGCAATTGTTTTGTTTTGAGGTTATTTATAAATACACAGGTTTTGTTATGAGTATTTCATGCAATAGTATAAATAACAGATATCTAAAAAAAATCTGCATGTGTTTTCCGAAACAGACCGGGGCGTGTTTTGCAGAACCTCCCAAAGTTCAGCTCTATATATCCAAATAGGCTTTACTATATTGTTATAGATTAGCCGTTTCGTTCTAAGTCAAGTGCAGATTTGGAGTCCAGAAAATGCGATAGCTGTTTGTAAAGTCTTGTCAGTTCTTCTCTTTTCTATTTTGTATATACGTCCCAAGTAAGCCTTTAGTCCAAATATAGCCCGAGACAAAGAACATAGCATTTAGGAGGTACTTGTCATGGTCAATTTTGACTGCTGGACAAGAATCTTTCCGTAGTGAGAAGCTTACATGTCACGACAGTGAGGGGTCAATATGATTAGCCATTTGTATTCCACTTTTCTAAATTTTGGAGAGTTATAGAGGCTATGCTGGGAAGAAATAATGGCAGTATCGTCAGCGAAGGTATAGATGGTGGTGCATGTGTGCTCCGGAATGTCAGAGGTGTAGAGAGAATAGAGAATAGGGCTTAAAACCTTGCGATACACCTTTTTATTGAGGAGAGGAGGGAATTGAATAATTAAAAATAAATGGAATTCAAATAGTTAAAAATCTTATCATCTTAAGTAGTAATCAATGGTTAAATTATATATCAAAATTGAGTCTAGGAAGCTGTCACATTAGCTGGCTCTTTATTTGGCTTTCCAAAGTTTATAAAGTTTGACTCATGCTTTAGCAGCATGAAACAGTATCACTAAAGTCATGACTGCACTGATTCTAGGACAACGGTTATGCAGGTAGGTGATTAGTACGAAATCACGCTGAACAGCCAGGTGTTTTACCCTATTATCCATATGGTGGGCTGCACAAGCCCAATACAAAATATCGATAATATGATTGAAATAACAATTAGTAAATAGTTATATTATTTATACCTTATTTTTGTATTTACATAGAAGTAATAAACTTTATTCTTATTTTTAGAAGTCTTATCATAGTTAAGTTCAACAATACTTAGGTCATTTGTACTCATTTCATAAAACAAGACATTTAACTAAGGCAAATAAAATTTTCTAGGAGAAACGAAAAGTTCAACTAGCTATTGATGTTTCAAGTTATTATTAGTATCAATCAATTGCACAACTATTAAACGACCTTTTAGTTAAATATAATGATTCTTATATCGATGGAATTCAAACATATAAACTAAATAGATTGAAAAAGAATTGTTTAACCCATGCCGCTAGGAGTCGCCAGTGTCTCCCAATACTTCACGAGCATGTTGGTGACGAGAACGCATAAGTTTTTCCCTTGCCAATATTGCTAAAGGGGACTAAAGAAGTTTTCACTGCTATAATAAAAATAGTTTAAAAATGTTGATGCCTTCCCTGACGCTTCATCATTTTCTCTCCCTCGGATCCTACCTGACCTGAAAAGGCACCTGCATCGCTATTAGGTGATCCAGTGAGACGAATGACCTTAAAGCGTTAGAGGTAATCAGACGACGGACGCGGCTACACGCACGCATCGCTACTCGGCTGGACTCGGCCGCTCTCGGCTGGGCACGCCTAGCGCTGGTGCGGGCTGGTCCGAGCCGGCAGTCGCTCTCGAGGATGCTCGACATCGGCATGCTCATCGAAGTGGTCCAGAGTCGCCCCTGCCTCTGGGACCAGCGCTGCAAGGAGTACTACAATAGGGAGAACGTCGCCCGCAACTGGGAGCAAGTAGGGGAGCTGTTGGAGGTCAACTGTGAGTATATAGTCTAAGCTAATATATAAGTACCTACAGTATATAAGCGTATCCCTTCTATTTACTAGCGTGAAAGTATCCAACCAACTCATACAGTTTGGGTAACCGAATAATATTACACTGGCTGCATCCTTATTGTTTATTCCATCACTGGTACTCGTATATTAGCCGGTCTCTAGCGACTGTTATTCCCCATTGTTTATAACCTGAACACTGATAATTGAAAACACTGATAACATTGACCTTTTTATTCATTATATGTATACGAAATGCCACGCTCCCTTTCTTATATAAATGCTCTCCCTACACTTGCAGACGAAAATGTCTGCATTTCTATCAATTTCATGACCTTTTGTACATAATTTGTTCTTTTTTATTATTCCAATTTCCTGGAAATATTTCACAGCCCCTTCTTTTAAATAAGACTATTACCAAAGTGTTATGTTCATTTTAAATAGGGAATAACAGATGGATGGAAAAATCAATTTAAATATTGCAGAAATTTAAATGCAAATAAGTAAAATTAAAAACAGTAGACAAACAATTTAATAACAGGCAAACAAATAACTCAAATGAGAGTTTACACAAGATAAGGAGGCAGGTTTCACGGAGAAAGGGTTATACACAAGTACCCCATCAGTATTAATATCAGTGGGCTACTGATAACATAATCCCTAATAAATTGTTTACTGTTTAGAAAAATGTAAGCATAAAATCAATTAATGATTTTATCGACACGAGCGAATTTACAAGACGTACCGAAGTATATTCTTTAATTATACTCTCCAAAATACAACTTAGGACAAGGAGTTCATTTTAAAACCAGAAACCAACAACCGCCCATTGTATTTTAACAATGGTGTGAGTCCGCTTGGAAACGAATTGGCTCGGGTCGGTTTACATTTCCCTGATCGATTCTAAACATCGATTCATACATTAACATCGATTCCGCTTCTCAATCGGCCTTGTGCCCAAGTAATATTAAACTATACGACTGTGTTCTATCAGATTGAAGAGCATAGCAGTGAGTACGTTTTCGTGATGCAGATTCTATAAGAAGGGGAGACTCCCCACCACTCAGCCTTACTACGTGTGCAATAGCACGTTCATCATTCAACAGATTTACGTATGTTTTATATACTAAAGTCGGCATTCGGAGTTATTAAGGATATTATACCCAGAAATAAAAAAAATAAATATATTAATAACAATATATTCTATTTCTTCGCCTATTTTATTTTTATTTTTAAAGAATACTATCACTATACAATTTGTAATAATTTTCATGGGAAAAAATATTTCAGGAAATGTGACAAAAAATAAAGAAAATATTAGGATGATTTATAACAAATAATTAAATTAATTTTTAAATCACCCATGGGAATCCATGAGTCAGATTAATAAAAAATTTTTTTTTATGAATATTCTACGATGAATTCGATAGTCAATTATTATCGATAAAGGAAATATTTTAAATATTTATTTCCAACATTTTTTTATGCCTGATCTAAATATATTAGTTATTATATTTTTAAAAATTCATTTTCATAATATTTGTTAACAAAAATAAATTGTGAAAAATTATTTATCGGAAACTAATAAACATAAACAGTTTTACAACTAAAATAAGAGCTAATTAAATTAACCTATAATAATAATAATAATAATAATAACCTATTACATATATTGTTCAACATGATAGATAAGGCATAGGGTAGATTCTATATATACAAAGGTTCCCAACTTCTACTTTTTCCCGCTAAACAAAAATTTGATACTCGTTTATTTTTCGTTTTAAATTCACACAGACAATACTATATTTTTCCCTAGTAGTTGGAAGTGGTCTCTGAAGAGTTATACACATTTATATGAACATCAAAATTATTTTTAATTAAACTACGCAAATAAAAGATTATCATAAGAGATTATATAAATATGAATGCACCAGGTCCAAAATCACAATTTCTTAGATGGAATATAATTTTAGAAATAAAATCCACAAATAAATCACTATTATTATTATTTTCTGATCAAAATACGTCCTTCTCAACTAATAAACGTTGTATTAAATTGTTTACTAATTGTTTTCTAAACTTTAGCGCCACTACAGTACGAAGTGGTGCTGTTTTAATATTTTAATTGTGTACGTTAACAGCTATACAAGGATGCTATGTTACTTATATTATAATCTTATTCAACGAGACAATTTTATAATGCAAAGATATTGTATAAGTTTTAGCCGAGAAGAAGCTTCTTTTAACGAAATAGAGTTATTATACCTAATTATTATACTGAACCCCCTGAACACGGGTTGTAGTGGTAGGTAGTAAGGTATAGATAATTTGTAGTAGTAATATATATTTATTATATCGATTTTTTATTTACTCATTGCATAGTTTAATCCATCTGTTTTTCTCATTTTTTTTCCAGATGAACTTGCAAAAAACAAATGGAAACACCTAAGAGACAACTACCGGGCTGAACTGAAAAAAGTTCTGAAATTTGCTGGAGAAGAAGACGAACAGTCGAGGTACAAAAGTTCCTGGGTTTGGTTCGACTCCCTCTTCTTTCTCAAGGACTTTGTCTTCTCCAAAGGCAAGAAGATCCGACAGTCTGCTATTTCCGAGGAGGACTCCTTGTCCTGCAATCCGGTTACTATCAAAGTGGAACCTGACTTGAACATAGAAATAGACGAGCCTTCGGTCTCTTCCGAGCACTCCGAGACGATGTACGGGTCTGCTCAGGAGGTGGAGACGCAGAGGAAGAGGAAAACGACCTACGAGGCGGACACGGAGGAAGTGATCAAGAGGTTGAGGCCCCAGGTGGAGGACGACTGCCATCACTTCGTCCTCAGCATCCTCCCTTCGCTGCGTGGGCTGCCGCTCCAGAACCAGATGCACCTCAGGGCCAAAATATACGAGCTCATATACCAAGAGTACGTCAAGACGCACAACAACGACAAGTGAACCTCAGTTAAAGAATGTTTTTGTTTAATTATTTTTAGTTTTATTTTCGATATAACCTCGCTTTGATGGTAAAAATAATTTTACCTTTAATTAATGTAATACATTTAGTAAATTTTATGTCCAAACCGAAGAATACTCGTATATCAATTGTAAAAAAATATAAAAATAAAATTGTATAATTAAATAATCTGTAATTTTTATTATTTTTGTAAATTAATAAAAAAATCTTCAAAAATTCTGTTTATGACCTTTTTGTAAGATTATTAATCACTCAAACCATTTAATCCCATTTATAATTATATATACATATATATATATATATATATATACATATATATATATATATATATATATATATATATATATATATATATATAAAGAGGGGGGGGGGAATTTATATGATTTTTTTTCAAACTCTGGGTTTTTTCTATCATTTGCTATAGTTAAAATATCTGATTTTGTATTGCTCTATTTCTCCTATACACCATATTATCCCAAGGCTGGTATCATGTATTTAACCAGCCGTTTACACATGGCAATTGGAAAAACATTGTAAGCAGAGTCCATGAAACAAAGTCCAAGATAAACGCAACAGCATTTTAGCAACTACATAGGTGACAACTCCTTCCAGATATCTGATAATTTTCCCAGATTCTGGTATGGTCCAAGCCACCTGTCGGTTACTCATGAGGAATGTTTCTCTAGAGTTGCCTAGTGTTCTGCTCCATTTAGAAGTAAAGACATGTATACTGTTTTGAAAATCAGCCATCTGGATTTTCTGCTTATTTCTTTCTTCCCTATTATTGTTCTCCTGATTAGGTAAAAGACACTATTAGCTTTTTTGACTGCACTGGAAACTTCCAAAACTATTCGTGAGTCCCTGCTTATAATCATCCCCTTTCCACTTTCCTCAGGCGTGGCACAGGGCTCAAGCATCTCTCCTCTTCTGTTCAACTGCTATATCAATGATCTTCCTAAATCTGTTCACCACTGTTCCCACCTTCTATATGCTGACGACTTCCAAATATATTTGTGCTTTATTAAGTTATTAATTGCGTTCGCCAGTATTCAGCAAAACCTAGATAGGATCAGTGACTGGGCAAAGCTGAACAAACTGCAATTGAACGCAATGAAAACTCAGGCCATTGTTTTAGGTTCCAATTTCCTCCTTACATCCATCCACACCCTCCCAACATTAATCCTAAACGATCATCCTATCACGTTCACCTCCTCTGAAAAAAACCTAGGCATCGCCATCGACCAAAACGTTTCTTGGAAATCTCACATCGCCCAAATATCCCGACTGTCAATTAGTTCCCTGAAGTTATTACATCGTTCTCGTCATCTCCTTACACAATCTTCCCGTAAGCTTCTCTCATCTTCCCCCACTTTTACTATTGCAGAGTGGTATATGGAGGCCTTATTAAAATGCTTGAAGACAGACTAAAGAGAATAATGAATTGCTCTCTAAGATTTGCGCATGGTACTCCTAGGCGATCGAGCTTGTCCCACCTTTATGATGAGTTAAAGTGGCTGTTCCCTCCCTTCCGAAGACAATATTTCCTCTGTTCATTCTTATACCAATCCATTTACTCTCAAAACCCTTTATATATCCACAGCCTACTCCAATTCAAATCCTCAGTTCAACACCAAAAAACAAGATCCCGCCTTTCCAATCTCTATATACGTTCCCATAGAACCAAAGCATTCGAAGGTTCCTTTCTCGCCCGATCCACCACAGTGTCGAACTCAATCCCTCCTAACATTCGCCATAGTCCCTCGCTATCGTCATTTAAATCCTTGCTTTTTCAACATCTCCTAGCTTCCCAAAAAGATGCTCTCTAAGAAGGTTAGGCATTTGCTTAGAATGTAATGTATTGAATAATTTATTGTATTAGTTCTTTTAATTTTGTTTTTTAAGAAGCTGTACATCACGTAAAGAAATTATTGCATGCTAGCTCATGCATTTAACAAAAGCTATGGATTTATCTATTATTTTTAATTGCTTAATATCTTGTCAAGATTTGTACTGTTTATTTACTTATTATTATTTTTGTATGCGAGGAGATAGTTGACTGGAAGATCTGAATTAAATAAATAGCAGTCTAGCCTCAGCTTCCATTAGCCCTGAAGATGACCCACAAAGTGGGTCGAAACGTCGGCACAAAATAAAATAAGTTACCACTTATTTAGTGTTTAATATGACTGCACCCCCAACTATTTCCTTCCTTATTATTATTTTTGTCATATTTCTTTTTAATTGTTTTCTGTCACTTTTTACACGCTTTATGATTTGTAACATTTAGCCTTCTGGCCAGATAAATATTATGTTTCTTTTTCTTTTCATGTTTTTTATTCTAAAGGGACTTAATCCCAGAATAAAGTTACTTTTATATTCTATTCTATAAGAATAGCTAGCTATTAGTAGGAATCGAAGCACCCCATCGCATGTGATATCTAATCGATCTTCATTTAGTTTTTCTCAACTTTTCACTTCAGACTTCCAAATAATTATAATCAGATGAGTATATCATATGATGTTTGCTCGACGATTCACATTACTAAGGAGATAGTGAAAGATAAAGAATATAAACAGATGTCACCAAAAAATTAAACTTTTGATATCGTTACACTAATGTGAAGTTTCGGAACGATTGGAGGATAAAACGATTCATTAAATAAAAAAAAAAATAATAATCAACTCGTACATGATTTTCAACCTTTAACATTCAACTGTTTATTTGCAATTTAAAATACATGATAATGTCCTCGTAGATCCGGATAACCAAGTTCACACGGCTGGATTCTATAAGAAGTGGAAGTTCCGGGACAACGACCCACGACCCTGGTCGTGACCAAGGTCATGGTCTCGGCTCTCCATGACCTAACTCTCAATTGCTCCACGACTTTATTATTAACATGAGAAACAACGATTGGAGAATAAATTAGTCCCCGAGCCCACCATACTCGGAATAAACGAAGGCCCAGTGTCCTCCAGGAACTGATAAATAAACAAAACGC
Source organism: Troilus luridus (assembly GCA_964056705.1). Taxonomy (NCBI): domain Eukaryota; kingdom Metazoa; phylum Arthropoda; class Insecta; order Hemiptera; family Pentatomidae; genus Troilus; species Troilus luridus. The sequence continues at coordinate 58,328,642 of OZ057412.1, read as the reverse complement.
TGAGACTTCAAAGCCTTAATGAGTATTTGAGAACATTCTGTTGGCGTTTTTCTCTAGAAGTATTTCTAGTGGCATCCTATAACTCCACAAAAACAAAACAAAAAGACTAACAATAAAGACTGATACAATTGTCTACAAATCAACAGGCTGGGTATTTTATAGTATTAATAAGATTATTTCTGTACATGATCCAGAAAATATTATATTTAATCAAAAGTGGCTTTGTTATTATTATGTTTATACACAGGACGATAATTATCGATGTCAGATACTTAATTTTCTGTTTGTTTATTCATTTAACGTCACTTTGTCCTGCTGTTGCTAATCGAACGATGCTACAGTGGGAGTCCTAAACTTAGTCTATTCAGGTATATTTAGGATATGGATCTATAACAATTACCTGGCATAGCACAAACTCGGGACCTCCATTATACGACCCATCTGACGGACGGCATAAGCTAGGATTTTTTACCTGCCGAAATGCGAACACGCGATCATGGGAATAGTAGGTTGTGATGTTATACACCAGACCGCAAATGAATCCTAAAATTTGTGAAGTTTGACGCCTCGACACATCCTATGTCTATGTTCGGGGATTGAAAAAGCAATAATTCCGATTAAATAAATATTAACTACCTATTTTCGGCCACATTTTCATCAAAATTGAAAATCCAATCCTGCTATCGCGTATTCCAGACCTAAAAACACTTAAAGACGTATTAAAAGCACTTATGTAATGGGTGGTTTTCATGTAAAGATACCAACGTGTGTTTTTTTAAGTATTTAAAAATGGACCAATACTCTTCAATCTTATGAAATATTACAATATATGGAACGAACAGTAGGTTAGTACCGATGACACAGGCTGGTGCAACAAGATATTAGTAAAGTGTGAAGCGGATGAAAGCAATCTGCCGCTACAACTGAACTGTTTATCATCGGGAGCCTGTCTTATCAGTTGGAGATCGGTACGAGATTCGTAGCTTTCCAACTGATTATTTACTCGATTCTAGAAGCTTATATGATGGAAGTGATTATAAATCAGAAGTATGTGTCGGTGGAGGAATAAACGAGCGAGAACCAAATATATTAGATTATTACAGTCACAATAAAAATGAACTGCAAAACCTCATAAAGAGCGATTGAGGTAAGTGGACTTAATTCAAGTCTGAACAAGACTAAATGGATATTGGTTAGCAAAACTCAGCAACCTGCCCGACAGTTGATAGTAAATAATCAGTAAATTGAACATATAAGTTCAAATGTATAAATTGGAACAGCTACTAATTCAAAATCACACTTCCAGAATTGGAAAATTCAGCATTGTGAAATGAAGAAATATATTTCTGTATGGTGCAGAGCCGTCGACATTGACGGAAACACTAATGAAAAGGAGGGAGGCTTATGAGATGTGATACACCGGTGCATTGTCAAAATATCTTACCCTGAACACATCACCAACGCGGAAGTACTACGGCGAATAGGAAAGGAAAAGGAAATAGCGCGTACAATTAAAAAAGAGGAAGAACGAATATCATTGCCATCTATGAGACATGGCAGACAAAATTAAGATTTCACCCTATCACAATGTTATAATGTTATTTGAACTTAAATTGAAATCTGAAATAAAAGAAAATCAATTCCTCGGCGGCGTATTGGTGCCAACGAAAACATCGTAGAGACTTAGAAATTGTTTTTATTATTCAATGAAGTTCACAACTGTATTATAATAATACAACAAGTAAATAGGATGAATGGTACATATTGGCATGAATAAAGACAAGTAGAGAAACTAACACAGTGGTAGTACTCAAATAACAAATTCAACTTAAAAAGGTCACGAGGCCCATCTTCTTTATCAGCATTATCAGAAGTTGAAGAGGTTGCTAGGTTTGAAACTAGTAGGTTCGAGTGGGAATGCATTTTGTCATGAAAAGATTGATATCGGGTTCAGAACAAATCAGCAACAAATGGGACATCAAGGTCATTATGGATTACTTTGTTCGTTACAAAGTAAGGGGCATTGAGGATTTTACGAAAGATTTTGGATTGTAAGGATTGAATACGACAGGAGTTCGGTGACTAAGTGGAACCCCATAGCTCTACTCCTTAAGTCCAGATCTCGGTCTTACGATTGTCATGTATATGAGTCATTTGTAATTAATTGGGAGCTTAGAGCGTTTGTCTAGTAAATGTTGAAGTAGCTTGAAACGGCGAGCTGATCCATTTGAACTTAAAATTGAAATCCGAAATAAAAACCTCGACGGTGCATCGATATCGACGAAAACATCGTAATGACAATAAGAAATTATAAAATTTGGTGCAGATAGAGTATCATATTTCAATAACCACCTTACTACAAGGATTTGAAATAACTTAATCCAATAAAGTTATATAATCATTATTATAATTTATTAACAGTATTAATCATTTATTCTTATTATTAAATTGAGGGTACCCCCAATCCGCCAGTATACAACTGTTCCTTTAATTGTACATACACTTGGAAGTCCACTTATTGTACAATTCATAAAAAGGTAAGTAGAAGACAAAACGCTACAAAAGAGAAGACTAGTAAATACCAGAAAGCTATCAAATCGATATTAAATCAGAATCGATAGCTTCCCTACTGCGGAATGAGTCACGCCACGGCGAACTGTCGTTTGATACCAAACACAACAAGGAGAAAGCATGGCGGCGGGTTATTAGTCATTGAGATCTTGGTTCGTGAGGATCGAAGTTGTAAATCTATTCAAGATGGAGGATGGTTAGGTCAAGAGGTTCGATAACAGAACCGACGAATGTGGCGAAATAAAAAAATATATAGAAATTTAGTTTTGTTAATGCTGTATTCTGAAGATGTCGCACTACATACAGAGTGTTTTTACTGTACGTTGTATGTAACGCAATATTTGAACTCGACTTTTGGCCACTTCAAAACATCGAATTAAATTGAAACTTAGCACACTTCTCAAGGACCGATTTAGTAAGTTTGTCTCATTATTCTAACCAGGATCTTCAATTCTTTATAAGCGAACACGCGGTAGTATCTTGTGCTAAGTACTAAGGCGTGTAATAAGGCATACATGATTTATCTTTGAGACAAGCACATGACTACCTGCAGTATTTACTGTGGATTTTCGTATATTTTATTTTTAAAAAGTAATAAATTAAAAAAAACTAAAAGCATGTTTTTGTTCTTTGCTAAAAAAAATCTAAATGTAGGAAATATATATTAGTTAAAAAGACCAAACTAAAGAACTTGCTTTTATAGCCAGCCAAACTAAAAAAAATAGAAAATAAATAATAGCTTAAAAAACTAAAAACGCTCTTTAATAGAAAACAAAATTAAAAAGTAGAAAAAAAAGAATATAGTGATAAACAAAAATATTTATTTCATCGTTTATTTGTTGGAAATATTTATGAGAATATCTGAAAAAGCGTCCTAAGCTTTTTAACAATACAATTAATTTATTCATCATCACTCTATTCTTAATTTATACTTATTTAAAAATATGCTTTCCTTTCAGTTTTGTTTCTATTAAAGCGTGATTTTAATCGCTAAACTCTGAAGATAATGCGTCTTGATATTGTGCAATGTTTCAGTTTCATTCGATGTTTTGAAGTGACCGAAAATCGATTTCAAAGATTCTGTTACATAAACGCGAAGCTAATAAAAGTGCGTTGAAAATAGTATACATAATAATATTATACGTGAGACATCGAGCATTTCGACTGCAAAAACATTTCGGAGCATTCCCCCTGTTTCGAATATTATTCATTAAAAAAAAACGCTGATATTGTCAGACGCGAACACAGAGCCTAAATCCTGGGCCTCCTGACAGGAGCTCATTGAGGGCCGTGGGAACGTGACGTAACATCTGTCGGGGGAATGTCAGGGCCGCCTCCCCCTACCTTCGGCATGGAGCTCCTCACTCCTGCGGATCTAGAGGGTCCTCGTCCAAGAGGTGTTTATGATAATAAGACTGTTCACATCATTGCCTGTAGGAGGAGAAGAATTCCAAAGCAAATTGGCCTGGTTAATGTTTTCAATTTCCATTACACAAGAGTATTAAATTATCATGAGGTGTTGGGAAATTGAGGAATTTGCGAATGGCGGACGAATTCAAACGATATAATACATTTCGGCTATGTGAATTTATTTATGGCGGGAAGTAGATGTCTGTTCGGGATACAGAAACTATTTTGTTGTAAATGGCTGTCCCATATATAAAACGATTGCGAGACCAATTGTGACCTATTGATGTGAGACCTGGTACCTGTAAAAAGATAGCAAAAGGACCCTTCAAGTATAGGGAAAAAAAAGCCTTACGTTTAATTTTTGGACCTATCAGAATAGAGGACAAGTGGAGAATCATGTCCAATAACGAATTAAGGAACCTACAAGAGGAGTGAAAGTCATCCAGCTCAAGAGACTACGATAGTTGGGGCATTTAGAGATGATGGACCCAACGAGAATTCCAAGAAGGATAATCTATGGAATACCGAATGATGGTTTAATTTTTAGAGGGAGGCCTCTTTCCAGGAGGCCTTGGCTCGACGATGTGCAGGGTGGCCTGAAGGCTATCGGTATAAACCGCTGGAGACGCCTTGCGGATTTCTTGCTGGAGGAAGAAGTTAGCAGAGGCCCTGGTTCTTCAAGGGTTGTAGAGCCCAGTAAGGAATGAACGAATTTATTTATTTATACTTTTTGATTATTTTGACCATTATTCAACCAATAAAATGTGCTAATTTCATTAAATACCTCTTTCGAAAAGTGAAAAACGTTCCCTCCTATTTACCTTAATAACTCACTTATCCCACAAACAGACAAATGGTGTGATGTTTCACTGTTCATTAAAGTTCAAGATGTTCTGTATGTACAAACTAAATGCTCCTCCAACCCTTTTGCAAACCTCTTGAATATACTCGTAGAACAATAAACATTATAAAAGCTAACGTCAGGTACAAGGCGTTATAATACTTCTACCATAACAAATATATTGTTTTCAAACATAACAAACTCAAGACATTTTTTGTTATTAGATACCATTGCTAATAGACGCTCAGCTTCCAAATATTATGTGCATGTAATTGCACGTCCACTGACAACCCAGACGCAGAGGCACTAAAGACTGCTCCTTTCCAACTAATGGTTACCAAGGCCATCAATGGACCCAACCCTAAGTAGCTCCTCCACTTCGTCGGTCCACTAATTGTTGCTCGGATTCACAGGGCGCCATTGTTCGGCTGCGATCACGACATCACGCCGAGGATTCCTTTGAACCTTCCTCAGGATCAGAACCCAACGAGTAATGCCTCTAATGAACCGACCTCTAGTGGCCTACTCATTACCAATATATATTGTTTCATTTGCCACATTTCACTAATTGATATTATATCTAATTTGGGAACAGCGGACATAGCACGAAAAATAAAGGCTTGTTCTTGGAAAACCTTCCTTTTGTTTCGTTTTAAAACTTTGTACGTTCCACCCCGCAAATTTTATTAGTTTTTTCTTTAGGATAGGTCGTAACCGTTTTGAAACTACCGTATTCAGTGGCGGCTTATCGAAATTTTTAGAGAATTTAAAAAATAAACAACTACGAATTAGAATGAAACGTGGAAACATCAGTGTGAGCAGGATTCAGATCGGGCCGGTCCTGTAGAGATCATGTTTTCACTTTTTCCAAGTCATTAGAAAAGCATACAACCAAGAGAATACATTTAGCCTTTATTGACTTGCAGAAAGCATACGACACAGTACCCCTAATTAAACTTTGGGAAGGATTAAATAGGGGCAGGTATCAGTGAAGGTCTGACAAAGGCGATTAAGAGTGCAAAAGCGAGAGTAAAAATAGAAAATAATGTACCCCCCTCGTTCCCTATCACAAAAGGCTTGAAACAAGGTTGCTGCCTATCACCTATGCTCTTTAACCTGTTCATTGAATACGCACTCAAGAGGTGGAAAGAAAAATTCCCCAGGCCCCCCCTTATATACGCCCCTGATAGGAAGAATTGGCGGGAAAAGATTTTGAGTATCGGGATTCATTGATTGCAATAAAACCCGAATAAATAAAAAATAATAAATTAAATTGTAAATGGGCAAAAAAAAATAAAAATCGTGTAAGTAATTTAATTTTATCCACACGGTTTTTCAATACAAATTCTCATAGCTAATCTACCAAATAAGTTCGAGTAAACCAGCATGATACAAAAAATATTTTGAAATTTATAAATTCATAAAATTATTTACTCAATGAGTCCAATTCGCATGTTATAATGACCTTTTGTAATTATAAATGGAACAATTATCCTAATTTATATGAATAACCCGTTCCAATTCGTTACCTGGAATGGCATATTTACGTCTGATAATATAATATAAAATAAAAATAATTGGAACATAATGTGGAGGTGCTCCTGAGGGCGTTCGTTTTGATTCCGATCCAAGCATAACCTAAAGATTCTAATTCAATACATAATACACAAATAGGTCATTTCTTTTGCCAGTGTACATAGCTACATGGCTGAAAAATATACTGTTATTAAAAATATAGTAAAGTGATAAACCAGCAATAAATAAAGAACAGGAGTATTTGATCCAATTTATTCAATTTCATTTAACATCATCAAGGTAGCAAATTTTTTGCCGTTTCAGCAATATAAGTAAACCAAAAGTCAACTAAAAATAAATATGGATATTGATAGAAAGAGCGATAACCGGCAGAAACTGAAAACAAAACAATAGAGATAGCCGATATTTAGCCTGACTAATCACGAAAACTTCCTTCCTAACATTACGTTGATAACAGCACAAAATAGACTCCACCTCACTTCATATTTAACAATAGATAACAGATGACTAATTCGTTAATTTTACAACAACACAAGTCTAATCCCATGATAAATAAGTAGAATAACTAGAACAAGGAAATACTAGATGCAGAAACATTTCATCGTAGACCAGATGTACAAACATTATTATTATATTATTAAAAACATTTGAGTGCTTTGGACACCTACTGAGGTTGGAAAATAATAGAACTCCAAAAATGACCATGTACTGGAGCCCGGAAGGAAGAAAAAGAAGAGACCGGCCAAGAATTTCATGGGTAGACAAGACCAGGAAGACCTGAATGAAGAAGATGGACTTGACAGGAAGACCTGGGAAAAATGTTGTACTGATATTTGGTTGGAGAAAACCTCAACTTCGGGGAAACTCTCAATAACAAAAAAACTCCACTGCCATCCATGGTTCTTGAATTCAGTTCGTTGCAGAGATTGTACTGTACCTAAGGCAACGGTTATGAAAAAAGATTTGTCTGAGATCACCCTCAACCACCAGGTTTTCCCCAATTAAAGGTACCCAGTATATTGAGGCAGAGGTAGCCTCGAGAGAATCTGCCTATCCTAAACGGTCCATCGGTGGCTATTAACAGATTAAATAATTTATCTGGATTTAAACCAGAGGCATTTAGCAATGCAACTCAACACTACAGTCTGAGCTACTCCGCTCTCAATATGTTATAAAAATTACTATAATCATATAAATCATTAATAAATACAATAAATATTTAAATACATCACAAGCGATATGAGAAGAGTGCTTTATACTAAACCAGTCCAACAAAAAAAAAACTTTAGGAGAGGTAGAGTTGAAGAAATAGAAGGGGTGACTGATTTTCAACCTTTTTTTCTTCTTATACATAGGAGCGGAGTGGCTCAGTGGTAGAGCACTGAGTTGCCATGCCGGAAATCCTAGTTCAAATCTCGCTCCTGGCAAGACTTTTATTTAGTCTGTTAGCAGCCGGAGATGGGTCATATGGGATCTAGGACTCTTCCGAGGCTCACCCAGCCTCTATCAAGCGAGTACCCAAAATAAAGGGTAAAGTCTGGCGGTTGAGCGTGATCTAGGACAAACCACCTCCTTGCACAACCGTTGTCCATGAAACAGTAAAATCTCTACCATGTACTGAACCTCAGACCTGTTCACGGGTTGTAGCACATATTCTTAAATTTATCTCCTACATACCCAAAAGGATCCTTTCCCTAGACACAAGTATAAGCGGCTTAAGAATATCTACAGTTGAGTTTGGACAGATCTAGACCTGTTTATTGAGACGATACTTGTTACCCAGATGGCACCGTTAACTTACAATGAAGAGGACAACCACTCAACCCTGAGACTGCTCTGCAATCAAAGCACTTCAAGGAACATCGTCGTGTTCTGTGTGGTAACATTAACAAATGTGGGAATCACTACTTCATAAGAGAGAAAATAAACAGAATCTAAGTGCAAGGGGCGCATGTTCGAATAAAAAACAAAATGTAGCAATTGAAAATATATCACAGAAAAATCCCGTAAAAGAAAATATTTGGTTGGTTCAACTGAAAAATAGTTATTTTCACATTCGTTCATTCATAGTACGAATATGAAACCAGTTTAGCAGAAAAGATTTTCAAGAAGATTCTTTATTTATTATTATAATTTTCACCATAATCAAAAAACTTAAATTATGTTATATAATAATTTAGGACTAATTAAATGATTCGGTCCAAAATAGGATGAGACCAGTGGGAAATATAGGAGATTACATAACGCGGAATTGGGAAGCATGCATCCATGGAAGTATTATTCAAGTGATGGTGTCAGGGAGATTAAAGATGGGCCTGTAAAGTTGCTGGGCTTAGTAAGGGACGAATTCCTAAGATGTTAATAAGCACTGTACCGATTGGGAACTCAGGAGTAGACCAAGGCGGAGGTGGGAGAATTGCGTTAAGAGCGATCTGGCGGATTTGGTTTTGGGTCCGTGGATGGAAGTTTGTAAGCGGAGATTGCTGGTATCGGCATCGAACCTTCCGGTTCGCTCAGCATTATTATTATTATAATAATTTAGAACCCTTTCAGTTATTGGCCAAACAAAGAGAATTGCTAATCAGAAGTTAAAGTTGTTCTTTATAATTTCCGTTTAAATATATTAATCCATATTTTTCATACTAATTAATATGAAAATTAGAGAATATTCATTATAAGGTTCTGAAAGTTATTTTTTTAAATGTGTCATTGAGTATTAATTAATTCAAATATTGTGTACAAACAAAACCTTAGAAATAAGGGGGAATGTGGCTATTTCATCAAGACATGAATGTTTTAATGAGGATTTCGAAATTATATGATAATGATATAATCTAAACATCACGTGTAAGTCGCTACTTTAATCTATATACCTCTATACACGTATTGTTTTTTAAATTCCAGATACATTGATTACAAAAAGTTCTATTGCGTTATGTACCAACTATAAATTATGCCAGAGAATTAAACAGATGTAAGCAGACACTCCAGACAGCCTTCTTTTTTTTCCCCCTTTCCAACTATCCCACAGAAGTCACCATCAATGAACCAATAAGATACAATGAGCTGCCTTGATATTGCAAGAGGTTGTGGAGATGCAGACTGGAAACAGATCTGACAACGAGGAGGAGCCACAATGGAGTTCAAGGCCTGGTGACGTCAGAGCGGGTGTGGCTGGCGGCGCAAGGTCGCACTCCTGCCCCAGCTCCACTGAACCACTATACTAGAGTATAGAGTACATAGTATGTATATAGTAGTATACCATCATCTTCCTGTTTACTATACGTTCATTATAATAATAAAAAGGCTAATTATATTATGTACTGCTCTTCACTTTACTGCTAATTTATTTAATGTTTAAGTAATGATTACATTTATTTAATATGGTTTATTAAACCATCATTATAGCTCTTTGTATGTTAATAAAGTTCTAAGTTTAATACACTATACTATTGTATCATCGTCCCGTCTTCTAGTATACTTTAAGTCCGTGATAATAAAAAGGGTTATTGAAGCACTACGTTTATATTATGTAATACTCTATCTCATTAATAGCTTATTTAATATAATAATTATGTTTATTTTAAATGATTAAACCAAACAACTGTAATAGCTCTTCATCTGCTAATAAAGTGCTGAATTTAACACACTATACTATAGTAAACTAATAGATATGATGACGATGCTATAGTACCATAGTACAGTGCATTAAACTGAGCACTTTATTTATTAGCAGATGAAGAGCCACTAATAAATAAGCGGGTTACCAGTGAGGTAACCCGCTCCCTCAACGACCTTGGTGTTGTTAAAAACAGGTGTAATGGCATTAAAGAGTAAATGTGTGATATTTTAAAGAAGAATAAACGAAATAAATAAAACTAATGGATACAACGAAATAAACAGTAAAATAATGGATATTTAAAAAAATTATAGAATAGTTTAAGTAAGTCTAGGAAGATTTTTTCCTGGTTTGGAGAAAAACCATGTTGACAAACAAACGAGATATTCAGAATCTTCAAATTATTATAATTTATTTTAATGACTCAGTTTTTACATTTGTTTAAGCCCTGAAAAATACTGTAAGTATGTCTTGGTGTTTAAGTTTTAACTTTCTTTTTAATTTGAATTGTTTCAATGGGCTTTAGGATAAGTGTCTGGCATTTCTTCTAAACATGAGAATCTCATGTCATTCTCCTATGAAATGTTGGTCAAAATTAAATATGAAATATTGTAAAAAAAAAGATTAATGGTAAACAAAACGCCACTTTGAGAGAAATCTCGAACACTGATTTATCTTCTAGAGAAATTATAAGTCAATTTTACCTACGAAATGATAGAGCATAGTACGGAAGTGGAACCATGCATCAAAACTATATTAAATAGTTAATTTTGACAAGGGAAGGAAGCTTATATCGCTACAGGAAACATGAAGATACGTTATCACAACTTAAAAAAGGAATGGAAGAAAAATCAACATTTAAAGCGATAGGAATCATCAAAACAATGCTCATAAACGGAATGTAAAAAATATCATTATTTTTTCATTGTTTCTTGCTTTCTGTAACGATGTGTCGAAGGATGGAGTTCAGAAAGTTCTGCATCTACTTAAAGGAAGACTTACATAAATCTTCGCTTTTCATGCCATTAGTACAAATAAATTCAATCATTCAGATCTGTTGTGATTTTTTTTTTTTTTTTTAGTACAAGACTTGGACATTTTAGCAACTACTTGACCTCCGGTGTTTAAATATTATACTTTTATATGAATTGCAAATAATAAAATATACGAAAATCCACTGAATCGATACAAATTTAGGGAAACCAGAATACTAAAATTATATAAATATCCTACTTGATTCTACAAAAGAAAAATGCACCATAAGAACCCATGGAGGAGATTGGGTTCAATAAATGGTAGAATACTCTTATGACCTGTGTCTAGGCCATTGTTGTGCAAGTACGTGACTTTGCCCAGATCATCATTAAGAATTATTTAAATCAATGCCAATGCGTTCTATGAAGGACAACATAAAATATCACCAATAAAAAAGAATAAGATAATAAAATATCTGAAACGTCCTTTCATGAAATTTTACAATTACAAATTTTTAAAAAAATACAAAACCACCTAAATTATTACCAACACCTACTTCATACGGCGTGGTTAAGAAGCAACATGTATTTCAAAAGTTAGCGTTTTGCCAGTAGTATCTAACCTCTTCCCCCTTCTTAATTTTATCACTCCGTTGTTCTAAAAAATATACGAGAACAGCGTAGCTGATAAAGGTAAGGAAGTGATAAGCTATCTTTTCGAAAAAAATAAAAAGTAAAAATGAAATATTATGGGGATTTGAAGAACACGTTTTTAAGGTTTACAGGACACTGCGTTTTGCGGATAACATCGGTTTTTATCTGGGCGACCTTTTCGTGGCTTGAACTGAAGCTCTTTAGTTACCTGAGTGTGATGAAGGTTGAAAATTGTTCATTTTACAACTTATAGGAATCATATCGAGAAACTAGGGAAAAATTGAGATTTTTGGATATTAAAAATATGTACAGAATCAGTGAATAAGTGGTTAAGTCGAATTGAGTTCAGAATGAATAAATTTTAATGAAGGATGTGGAATCATGTCATTCTCGTAGTGAATACAATTAACTCACTCTAAAAAAATTCGACTTAACTACTTATTCACCGGGGCTGCAGAGATAAATAATAAAAAAACCTTGTGTAGGTTAGGCTTCACAGTTCTTGTGATGACTTCATACAAAAAAAATCATATTATTCCTCTTTGATGACACAACAGGTTTTTTAACCATGATTAGAATACTTTCCGTAACAGAAGGTCCTTACGGGTTTAGTTTCTTTTTGTCTATATTTGGAAAAGGTAATAACAAAATTAAATACTACATTGTAAAGTCCCGGATATGTGAACATGCATGTATGTCAGAATAAATATATGTAATAGCAATCATTCATAATCGTGCGGAAGAAGTACCAATGTAGATCTACAACATGTGTTTTGACCATTCTTTTGGCAAAACCTCTTCCCATCCGTTTTTGCGTAGAGCGAGGTAGCTCAGAGTGGAGATCTGAGTTGCTATGCAAAGGATTATTTCCGGGAGTAGCAGATTAATTATTTAATTTGTTGACAGCCACGGATGAACACTGTGTGATCTACAGATCTTCCTGGGGCTCACTCAGCCTCTATACATAGGGTACTTTTAATTGGGAGAAAACCTGGGGGTTGAGAGATATCTCGGATAAACCACCTCCCCGCACAACCATTGTTCTAGAAACAAAACAGTTTCTACCACGTAATGAATCCCAAATCCTTCATGGGCTGTAGTGGTAAAGATTTTTTTTTCTTTCTATCTTTGTTTCCGTTTCTAATTAGGAATTTCTGTGAAGCTTGATAATGTGCTAATCACACAATTGAGGAAAACTGCAAGCGATGATCGAGGAAAAGCTCCGCCAAAATAAACATTTTTCACAAAGCAAGTTGGGAGAATAATGTTTGTTTGGTTGTACTACTAAACCTTAAGCGGTTGGCTATCTCGAACATGACAAACACTGAGTTAGGTAAGATCAGTCAGGGCCAAGGACGGAAAACATCGCCATCTGTTTGCAAATCTCTGTCACTATAGCTAGCTTTATCATGCCTCTATGAAGAGTTTCTTATGTTAGCAAGTCGCGCCGGCAAGTCAGTGCATAATAAGAAATAATTCTCAATGGAGAAAGAGAAATCGACGGATCAGAAATTAAATTGATTTTTATTATATCGCATTCGAAGGAACGATTTATATAAAATTCACTCGATATTTAAATTTTGATTCATATTAGGTAAATTATATGACTGACATGAAGAATTTATGATAGTTTACTTTGGTTTCCAAATCCTTTTCGATCTCGAAGAGAGCTTTGGTTGAATAGATCGAAATGCTGAGTACCATGAGAAGTTAAACAAAAATTAAAAAAATCAGGTAATTCTAAATCCGAAGAAAATTCGGATAATACGATATAATTCGGTTGGCTCTAAAGACCTTGAAGAAAATGGTCCGGGTGGGGGTCAGAAAAATTCTCTTAAATAAGGACAACTATTTATTGGAAAACCAAAGTTTCGACCCATTTTGAAGAGTTTACCAATTAATTATCTTCTACAGAGCTAAATATACAATAAAAAGGCAAATTAAAATGATATATGGTAAATAATAAAAATACATATAGGCATCAAGAGATTTGAATGATAAAAAATAAAGTTGGGGGCCCTTAAAAAAATATAAAAATAGGGGGAATAATTACGGAGTATTATTAAATAATTAATACAAATTAATCTAGTGAAAGATTAACATAAAGGAAATGCTTAAAAATAAACTATAAAAGAGTTGATTTAAAATGATTACTTACATGGGAAGCGATGATGAAAATTACAGAATAAGAAAGCGAAACAATTATAGAATAAAAGAAAAAAATAAACTTAATAATGAATCATAGATTAAAAAAAAAACCATATTAATACTTATTAACATAATACTTATTATCAATGACAAAAATAATAGATTCAAGATCTTTTCAATTATTTCGGAAAAGGAATATGACACCCTTATCTCAACCTACAATTAATGAAGGAAAAGTACGAATGAAGGAGTACTGGAAGAGCAGGAAGAACAAGTAATCACGAATGCTTCGGATGGTTTGATGACAGGTCTGTTACGCGTATACTTGGAGTATAAAAAAAAATAATTAAAAAAAATAATATATATATACTAACTGACCCGGCCAAGCGATGGCTGTTATCATAGTTTTAAAAAATATTACGTTAAAATATGAATTTAAATGAAACAATGAATAAATAAAAAAATTAACTAAATAGATTTTGGACTTTGAATTTTATTCATCTTATAAGTAAGTATAGTTTATAATAAATAAAAAATATACAAAATTCTTAACTGATAAAATATAAGCATTAGTTTAATGAATGAGGTATATAATCGTTTATTTTTAATTATGGATATTTATATTGTTTTAAATTATGATAATATTACTAAAAATGGTTACTTCGGTTTTTTTCCAAAAACGCACAGATTAGGAGATAGAGGCCAACAACTAAAATTAATCCGAAAATGTCGCGGTTTTTCGGCTACCAAAAGTTTCACCATCCGTTTTTTCGGATGCAAATTTGGATTTACACTGCTAAGACATGCCCTTACAACATCTTAAAAATGCAGCAGGTTAAAACAGAAAAAAATTTGCAAAAAAATATCACGGTCATTAATAGAAAAAAAACATAGCCAGTATTTTAAGACGGACAATGTTACATATCTGTGCGAAATTTCATTAAAATCGGTCTAGTAGTTTCGGAGATTAGCCCGAACAAACATAGTGACAGGAGATTTTTATATATATAGATAAATAAATAAATAAAAGGCTTAACGAACCCGAAGGCTCGATGCCGATATCACCAATCTATGTTTACAAACCTCAGTCCACGGAGCACTACCCAAACCCGAACCGGATTCCTAACGCAATCCTCCCACCTACGCCTCGGTCAACCCCTCAGACGCTTCCCATTCGGTACAGCGCCTATTAACATCTTGGGAACTCGTTTGTTACTAAGCCCAGCAACTTTACATGCCCATCTCAATCTTCGCGACGCTATCATGCATGCTTCGCAATTCCGCATTATGTAATCTCCTATATTCCCAGTGGTCTCATCCTTTTTTTGGAGCGAATATTCTACGTAACATCTTATTTTAGAATACCTGAAGACTATATAAACAAATAATAAATAAATATATAATATAAAAAATTAACGAATACCTGAAGAATACATAGAAAAATCATTAATAATATTAAATTATAATTAATAAATTATTAAAATGTATATTGAAAGTAGGTAATACTTTTAAAATAATATCTGAGAAAACACAAATAAGTTGAAACGAAATAACATCAATATTATTTAAATAAATTTCATTATCAATTATTAAATCGTATTAGGCGATTACATATTACTAATCTATCTTCTTATCAGATCCTAACAACAAAAGAAATTCTGCGTACTCAAATGGAATAACATAAGGAATTATTTTCTATAAGTCTTTATTGTTCGGGGTAATAGGTTATCCATTCTTAAAAACTGTATAAGGTTTCGATCAACAAGACCTTTTAAGGACTAGGAATTGTTTTCTGAATAACTTGCTCTGGTAATCCATTAGTTATTTAAGTTCTTTAAAAATGTAAATATAATGTATTTGTACCTGAATCAATAATTTACTGTGTTATTGAATGAGACTTGAGCATATTTGTTATATTTTTCAACAGTCATCTCAAGGAGAAAGGCTGGTATCAGTTCCTCAGGTTGTCGCTTTGAGTTGAATTACAACAATTTTTAACTGTTCACTCGTTTCCTTTTTAATGTTCTACACAAATACAAAGTATCATGAGCTTTATTATGGAAAAAATCCTATACGTTTCAACAAATATATATCATCAATAGTTCAAAATGTTAGTCGAAATGTTCATTTCTAGATAAAATAATTACGGAAATAAACACATTTCCCATAATTACATACTTTTTTCCATTATGTAGCTCACAATAATTTGTATTTTTGGAGGATATTAAAGATGAAACGAATAAACAGTTAAAACTTGTACCTAAACTCTTAGCAACCACCTGCGGAACCCATATTGTTCATGCCATAACAAATTCAAGCTTCATTAAAATTTAAATCACATAAAAAGTATTATGATCTGAAATACAAAAATACCGAAATAATATATATGTTTTTAAAAATATTTACTGTTACGATCGCTCACTAATTGATTAATGTACTGTATCATTGATGACGAAACTGAGAAAAAAAAGTCGTCACCGACAGGAAAGAGAAAGACGGTACCAGGCACGCCGCAACAGCTGGTAACAGGCCGCCAGAATATTTGTTAAGAGGAAGGTCACAACTCACGAAAAAAAAAAAAATAAAAGAAAAAAAGACATTAGGTGACGTAAGAAGCCGAGAAGGTTCTTGCACTCTTGCTGGCCTTCAGAGCTCTACAAACCACTCATTCAAATACCACCTACACAAAAAAATAAAAATATTTCCTTGCTTCATTTATTTTCCTTATTACTTCATTCAGGCGAGCGATGATATTACATTTTCTTAAGATGACATCAAGTTATTACAAGATTCTTATGATGGAACCGACGAATTTTAAAATGAATTTTTTTTTTTAATAATCGCTTGTATAAACAATTAGATTTTATCCGAGGAAAGAAAATTCAAAGCAGAACATATGATTTAAATATAAAATATATAATAAAATTACCCATAACCATACAAATGTCAATACAAGAACCAATTCAATGAAATATTAAATATTATATTCATCAATAGACCTGTAAATATCTACATACTAGTCATTATCATTAATAAAATGTTCTTTTTATTTTTATTACTGTTGTATTATTATGTTATAAATTGTATATAATGTTTTATTTTGCGTTCCTTTTATTACTATAAAATTGTGTTATTACTATTATTACGTACTTCAAAAATATGAAATCATTTTCACATGCTATTATTAGTAATAAAATGTTCTCATTTTTTATATGTAAATGTTATATTTAAAAAAAACATGTTATAGGTTGTTTCGTTACGTCAAAACTCCTTAACAGTGACCCTAGCGTCAGAATGTGAGGTTCAGCAAGCTTTACATCGGAGACGCTCTAACAGACAAGTACCCAAATTTTAAACAAAAATGATAACGCTTCTGGAGAACAGAAAAAAAAAATATAAAAGAGCTATAACAATATTAAGATTTTTCTTTTTTTCTGAGGGTGATGTGATTACAGCTTGGACGGACCTATCGGGCTCCCCCCCCCGACAGCCCTGAAGAAGACCTGCAAAGTAGATAGAAACGTTGGCTACCTAATAAACATTTCTCCACATCTAAGAGAAATTTATTGACCTCTAACCGGGCCATTTTCTTTTACAAAAATTAAGATTAATTTGAGGACGGAAAATCCTCCTGGGTTTTCCCCATCTACCACAACTCGATCAAATGGCAGGGTTCCAAGTGGACAATGAAAGAATTCAAGCTTTTTAAAATCCATAATCTTAATAAAATGCATATGTAACGCGGTGGAGTTCTTTTTAGTTCAAATTAAATTCATTTGTATTGCACAAGTTGCAGAACATATAATTTACCTACAATAACCGGATTTAAGAAATACATACATGAATACACGGACTTATGCTAATTTCTTTACTAATTAAATATAATTTAAGAATATTGTATCGATTTATTTAATTTAGTGTTGAGAACTAGTTAATATCAAGTTTCTCATTTGAAATGTGAAAATCTGCAAATTTTTTTTGTTATATAATTTGGCAGATTGAAAAACTAAGGAATTTCTTTTATCATGTAGTTTAATTATGTATTTTATACTATTAAATTATTTTTAACTAGACTGTTGTATATGTATCTACATTTATTACATATATTGGAATTTTTCTTTATTTATTTTTGTATTTTTATAAATTAATATGTGTGAATTTCCCATGAAGTCCATTCTGAGGCAGAGTATATTAACATTAGTCGTAGTTTAGAATTTATTAATTGCAGCTTAGCCGTTAGTTAGCGTTATCTCAAAAATTGTTTAGAAGATCGAACGCAAAAGGTGTATAATAAATTGATCAGGTTTCGGTGTAAGGAAAAGAACAACGATCGAACTGGAAAAACTGGTCCAGGAAAAGAAAACTTTAGCAACACAATTCAGCAACTTTACTCTCGAACTTCTCTACATCTCTGTTTATAACTTTTTTTATTTTATTAATAAATTAATAGTTGATTTTTAAATGACTTAATTTACCTCAATATTATTGAGATAAAAGCAGTTTACTGAAACTTTGACAGTATTATTGACTAGTTAAAACTGTTGTGACGACAGATTTTTCCATCTCTTTTTGAATGAAAAGAAATGAGACATTGAGTATTTAAAATTATGTTAATTTGCATTTCTATTGATATGAGAATACGAAAAATAACAATCTTACAGATGCATGTGGAAATTTTGTAGTTTCCAATAAAAAAATATTTTTTTAAAAATGTTTAGTCAAATAAAACCCTTTCTTTATTTAAAAAAACAGGCTAATTTGATGTTATAATATTGTTTAAAAAAAACTATTATAAAGATACGTTTTTGAGTGAGAAGCGTTTGATTGACAATAATAGTCAATTATTTTGTGAAAATGCACTTCTGGTTAATTATTTTGGTAGAACCTAAAAAGTTTATTATAATTTATTTTATTTTATTAGTTATAGATTTTATTCATTTTTAAATATTTTTATTTAAAAAGAAATATTTTAATATAAATATAAATATTTAAAAATTAATAAAAACAATAACTAATAAAATAAAATAAATTATAATAATATATAATGACGTAAGCAACAAGATCCAAATTAAATAAATGTTCAAAGAACACTCTTCCCCTCGTATACATCGCAAAATGCGAGAACGCGGGGACATGGGATCAGTGAAAAGAAAGGATATGGCCATGACCGGGGAGCGAGCCTGATTGAGCCAGGATAGCTCAATTGGTAGAGTTCCAGACTAGCGATCTGGGTGACCCGGGTTCGAGTCCCGGTCCTGGACATATCTTTTCTTTTCAAATAAAATATTTAAAAAGTTTATGTTTGTTCGATGCTTATACAGTCGCATGTTTAAAGTTCATTCCTGTTGTTAGCTGAAGGAAAATGTCTGGTAGATGAAGGCTAAAAATTAAAATTAAAAGTACAAACCATTTAAGTAATATAGCATTTATTATTTGTCATTCACAATGTTTTATAACTGGACGCCGTATTTCTTTTTCCTCGAAGTGGCCTACTAAGGAGCACGTCATTTCAACTGTCATGTTTTCTTTTTAACATTGGCCCAGTACTCCCTCATTCGTCGCCGGCCCTGCTCCCTTTTTTCTTCTGTCCATCTCTTCCCGTCTTCAGCTTTGGTTTTTCTTGAAAACGACGGTATACAGTTTCATCCCGAGACGGTTGCTTTCCAAGACAGATGATAAATCGCAGGTAATCCTCATCTCCTGTAAATCTATTCCCAACTCTTCGAACCAGGCAGATTAGGTCTTCTTTTCCCTTAAATATGTAAAAATACGATTCGTCAGTCTTGTGGGTTTCATCATTAAAAGGTAGGCCATAGAATGATATTCTCCTTTTTCTCATAACATCCGATATTTTCGGATTTTTGAACATGAGTGAACTGTTATGTCGTCGTCTGAATTCACCTTTGTCTTTAATTGCACCAAGAATTTTCTACGGATCTTTCATTCTTTGATCTCCAATTTTTCTACCAGGCCTTTCTTGTTCATAACAAGCCATTCCGCAGCATATAAGACCTCCGGTCATACAACAGTGCAATAATGCCTGAGTTTTGAATTCAAGAACATTGATCTTTTGTTATAAATATCCTTGGTGAGTTGTTATAAATCTCCATTTTATTCAAGCGCGAATAAAAGGCTTCTTTCTCACCAACATTTGGTTCTATCCACTCACCAAGTGGTTAAACTTTCCTGTCCTTTTGAATTTTCCCTAGTTCACATTTAGCTCCTCAGGTGCAGATTTGATATTGTTGATAAACAGTGTTTTCCTTAAAGAGATCTGGAGACCTGATTTTCTTGCTTTTGACTGTATCGGATTAATTTGTTCTATGGTCATGTTCAAGAAATCAGAGAAAACCGCGAGATCATCCGCAAAGCGAGACAATCCATAGAGAGATTCAATTTTTGCAAACAACTTTTTTCCGAAACGTGTAAATTATTTCAGAAGAAATAAATAAAAAAAAGCAACAGCGTTGAACGTTAAACGATTATTATTTATAACCACACATACGAGGTGTGATCAAAAATACGGTGAATGAATTTTTATAGCGGAAACTGCTGACGCTACATCCATGGATGTAATGTGCCTAGTAGCGTGATCCGTTGAGATAGGCAGCGACAAGTTTCAACACGCTGGAGCTTGTCTGTCGACTGCCAGAGCCGCTAGAGTGAGGTCGTGTTTATCGTGTCTGTCGCGCATCATGGATTTCGAACAACGCATTAACATTAAGTTTTTTTTTAGTTGCAAAATAATCTGTGCATGGCGAAAATGCGGAATTTAAAAGCGGAAATTTTAAAAAGAAAATTTTAAAGCGGAAAGCCAGTGAACGACAGTACTTTAAAGGATATTAAATCGAATTCAATGAAACTTCATTACTTTTTGAAATATAAAATTATTCACCGTATTTTTTGAATTAAAAAATGAACTGCAACAAATAAAATTAATTTGATAACAAATAAATTGTTGAAAAGCAACTTCAAGGATGCAGTGCAGTCGGGTCGTTAAACCAATGCCAGTGCCAGCTGTACCAACAACACAACATTCAAACGAGAACAGACACTGCAATTTAGGTTGAATATTCAACAAGTAATGGCTTTGCATACATCAATAATAATTAATGGAAAAACCCCAACATTACCGCCCAAAAATAGTACCAAAGCCAACTGTATACAACAAGATTGTATACAATAATGATTGTTTCAAGAGAATGGTAAAAACTCTATACTTGAGGAAATCAAATTATTAAATACCCACATGTCTAATGTATTTTATTAGGTAGATATTGTAAACATAAAAACAAAACAAAAGATTTCTTTATATACGAATTCATTTTCTTGCGTGTTATGTTTTTGCGATAACCCATAAGATACTCATTTAAATTATATGGTATAAAATATTCTAATAATGCATATGAAATGCTTAAGGTAACTAAAGTATATGGCGTAGGGAAGTAGCGACCCCATCGCCCGGCCCTAGGGTCGCAATCAGCTCTGATCCTCCAGGTTGGGGGTTAAGCGGAGGGGCCAGCTACCCCACCCTCAGAAAACAAGTATTGATGTGAAACATCAAGGAATTAGCCTCGCATCAGGACTGTCTTCAAGGAATCGACCCGGTGCAGTCAAGGATTTTAAATTAGGCACATGGAATGTAAGATCATTATACAGGCCAGGATCTTTAAAGGTCCTACTGGATGAGCTGGACGGAATCAGGCATTTTTGAGATGAAGCATCACACCTTGTACTACAGTTGTCACAAAGGTCAGCACATTTTAGGAACAGGCTTTGTTGTTGGCGGTGGAATGAGACAAATGGTTATTGATTTTAAAGCCATTAATCACCGTATCTGTAAGTTGCGAATCAAAGGAAGATTCCGAAATTATTCTATAATTTCGTGGCACACACCAACAGAGGTGGCGGAAGAAGAAGCAAAGGAAACTTTCTATAGCAACCTCGAAAGTGCCATCGATGAATGGCCTCGTCATGACATAAAAATAGTTTTGGGAGACATCAATGCACAGATCGGTAGAGATACAGTTCTTTGGCCCATAGCTGGAAGAAATAGCCTGCACAATATGTCCAATGATAATGGAACTAAGTTGGTCAATTTCGCAGCATCACACAATATGGTTGTTGGGAGTACCACATTTGACAAGAAAGATAACGTTTAAAGGTTTGAATGAGAATGATAGTTAACATGGGTTTCTCCAGATTGACCATGTTCTTATCAGCGGAAGACAGCGTTCTGTACTTACGGCGGTTAGAACGTACAGAGGAGCAAATGTAGATAGCGATCATTACCTGGTAATGGCACGTTTCCATGCCAAAATTAGCAACGTGCAGAAGACAAGAGGTACCCGCTCAAGGAGAATAAATACTCGAAAGCTGCAGGAGCCAGAGTATAAGACATGGTTGGCCCAAAGGCTGGATGTAGCATTGGAACGTGGGTTTGATAAGAATAGCGTTGATAAAACATGGTGCCAGTGTAGGGATCCTATTAAACAAATTGCTGAAGAAGTATTGGGCATAGAAGGGCCACCTCAGAGGTCTGATTGGTTTGATCAAGAATGTCAAGAGGCCACAGACAGGAAAAACAGGGCCTATAGGAAGATGATTGATGTGCATAGGACCCGTCAGACTGTCTCTGATTACAGAATGTTAAGATTAAAGGAGAAACACCTGCATAGGAGAAAAAGAGGGAGAAAGAAGAAGAAAGAATAAGAGAGATTGAGGTCCTGAGAAGACAAGCTAATACTAGATAATCAAGGCCCAGCGAAAGGGATTTTAACCAAGATCCAATGCTTGTAGAGGTAACGCCGGACAATTAATCACAGATACAGAAGGGATCCTGAAAAGATTGTCCGACCATTTCGGTAGTCTACTGGGGAGTGTTCAGAATCCTGCCTTAAAAGATAGTTATAACTCTGACACGATTCAAAATTACAAAGAGTGTGAGCTTCTTGACCCATCAGATGATGATGAAATTGAGGCTGGAGTTCAGAACCTTAGAAATAAACGAGCACCAGGATGTGATGGCATACCAGCTGAAGTTTTGAAGGATGGTGGAAATGAAATGATAAAGGTTTTCCGAGATCTGCTACACAGTGTATGGGTAAACAAAACTCTCCCGCATGACTGGTGCATTGGCCTTATCCTCCCTCTTCACAAGAAAGGAGATCAAATCCTTTGTGAGAACTACCGTGGTATAACACTCCTAAGCTTTGTCTACAAAGTACTTCCGAATGTGGCATATCAAAGATTACTCCCCTATGCCCAGGTAGAGATAGGAATGTATCAGTGCGGATTTATGAATGGTCGATCTTGTATTGATCAAATATTCTCCCTGAGAACTCTTATGGAAAGGACTAGAGTGTACAATATAACGACCACACCACCTTTTCGTGGATTTCAGCAATGCCCATGACTGTATCGTCGGGGGGAAACTGTATCAAAGTATGGATGAAATGAATGTCCCCAGAGAATTGATAAGCCTTGTGGAATTGTTGATGAGGGATTCGAGAAGCCAGGTCAAGATCCAGAATGACTTGTCTGAAAAATTCAAGACAACTAGGGGTCTGAGACAAGGGGGTGGACTCTCGTGGTTGTTATTTAATTTTGCACTAGAAAAGTTCATTATAGACTCAGGGTTGCAAGTCACTGGTACGATTCTGACTAAGTCCATCCAAATACTAGCCTATGCAGATGAAATAGACATAGTGGGAAGAACAACAATCTACAACAGGCTTTTCTTGCTTTGGAGAATGCTGGACGACGTATATGTCTTCAGGTAAACCAAGTAAAGACTAAGTATATGGCGGCAATCGGATCCCACTATCACGTTTGGTGCCTACACATTCGAAAGTGTCGACAGTTTTGTCTACCTCGGTTCTCTGGTCAAAGCAGATAGCTCAACCAGGCCAGAAGTGCAAAGAAGAATTTTGGCGGCTAATAGGTGTTATTTGTGGGATGGGAAAAATTTTACGAAGTCGTCTGATATCAAGAAGAACCAAGGTCATTCTGTACAAAACAATCAATGTTGTACAAAATAAACTTGGCAGCAAGGAGTTGAAGAGGTGTTGGCAGCAAGAGGCTTGGCGGAGAGAGATTGGAAAGACCAAGAGTATTGGCAACAAAATGTTCTGGATTTCGGCAAATAACCAAAGGTTGTAAAAGCCCGAAAAAAAAAAAATTAATATAAAAAAATATGTTGGATATAATATACCAGACTTTAATCAGAAAATATCGATATCTGTTTAGTTTACGGTTAATGAAAAATAAATAAATAAAATAGACATCTTTAAAAACAAATCACTTCAATCAATATAACTGAACAATACATATACATAGTTTTGATTTTTCATACATCAACAATTTTCATTTAGCTAACCACTTTGATAGGAAGTGGAATCATTTGGTATCAATAGATTGATTTTTGAAGGATCTAGACGGTTTTGAAACAAACACGTCTAATACATAAATTCTGGCATTAAGAACATATAAACAATTTTTTTTTGGAAAGATGTACCGATTTTGGATGTATGTACCTAGATTTTGAAACCATAAGCCTCAATTGATATATGAGCAAATCGAGGCAGGAAAATCAAAAAATATTTTCAGTTTTTATGAACTCCAATTATCGAAATAACTCTCAAACCCATGGAAGATGGTTTGCAGAAACTCATTGCTTTTCTCATGGCACAGATGAGACTTAAATACTTAGCAACTTCAGTTCTAAGCGACGGAGAACGTAAGTAATTCATTTTAAGTTCTGAGAATAATAAATTTTGTAAAACGATGCCTCAAAACGTTTTTCGAACCGTAATCAATATTCCTCTCAGTGGATGAGGATGAGACACTGAAAAAAAATAGTGAACAAATAAAAGCGAATCAGTTCTGGAAATGATTGAAGGTAAAATTAAGAATCAAATAATAATTATTAAAATGGATTAAAAAAGGAAACGGTGCATATAATGCAATTCAAATACATAATACAATAACAGCACTTTTCTAAAAATAAAAATGACTAACACCACTTCATACAATCTATCCCGATCTTTCAGAAGGAATTAATTAGAAAGTAGAAAGTAAATACCAGCACTAATGACATATTTATTGTAAAGCCTAATAACAACAAGTCCCATTTCTATGGAAACAAATTAAAAACTTTTCTAAATCAATCCAATAATTGACCCCTTAGATTTATTGCATTCAGTAAAGGATTCACCATTTTTTTTTTTTTTTTTTGAAATCCCTATTTTTTCAACCACGAGTTAAAATGATCTACGATAAATATTCAAATTTATGAAAATGTAAAACTAAGAATGTTTTTAAGATAACTTTACTTTACTTTTGTTATCAGAACCTTGTAGCAGGGCTATGTTCCCTACATGTGTACATGAAGAAGGTCATACACGTGTTTTGTTTACTTTTATAATTTTGATGAGTTTGATCTCCACCGAGTTTTAAAAAAAAAAACGATTTTCAGTATAACAAAATTAGTTGGGAACAGGCAATTTGACACAGCAAAAACTGTAAATAGTTGAGGAGAAAAGTATTTATCTGTAAAAAATTGAGATTTTTAAACTTTGATTTCAAAATGTATGCTTTGTTCAAATTTTTAAAAAAAAAATTGTTATTTTAAAAGTTGATAATTTATTTATTTATGTATAGCGAACACGCGGTAGCTTACACACCACCAATATATTAAACCTGAGATTAGATTCCCTATTGAGGTAAAATGGTAATAATAGAAAAACAATCAATTTAGTTACCAGAAAATATTTTATTAAGCGTACGCTGAACATAATAAGTAGACCGCATTTTGCTGAATCAAATGGTTTTGATTTCAACACACTGATAAACACAGGTTTATGTGTAGCAGAATAGTAGTTTTTGCTAACATAAATTAGCTCCTACAAAAAGTATGTTTAATGATACAAAAATGGCTAACACTTAAGAGAAATTATGAACCTAATGGTTTATGTTAATATACTTGACTTGAAAAAAATATAAAAAATAAAGATAATGAAGTTATCTAAAAAGGTTGTATTCAGTTTATAGTTAACGGCTTGATCCTGCTCTGAACAGAAGAAAGATTAAAAGTCTCAATGGTCAACTTAATACCACTTACTTGCAAGTCAAAGTAAACTTAATAGAGCTAAAAGAGGCCCAATAATTATCAACTAAAATAATTACAATCTGTCTATCGTATATAACATAAAATACAAAAATAATAACAAAAAACCTATACCACTACAACCAATGATGGGTTTTGGGTTCAGTACATGGTAGAGACTTTGATGTTTCTTAGAAAATGGTCGTGCAGGAAGGGGATTTGACGAGATCACGCTCAACCACCAGGTTTTCCCCGATTAATAATACCCACTTTATAGAGACTGGGTGAGCACACAAATTATCCTTCAACATTCAGTAATTAATATCAAAATATTTTCTTCAAAAAGGGGTGGAAAATGCGCCTTTTTCCAAAATCAATTTCTTCTATCCTTTAGAATAAAGTCTATTTATATATATTTTATTTTTAAATATATATATATATAAATATATATATCTTGAGATAAAGGTTCAACAACACTAGGTATCAACAATTCAAGGACAAGAAATTTTTAGTATTTGCGTGATAAAAAACAATATATACCTTGGCATGATGGCAGATAATTGATTTAATATTTTAACAACTGGATGGAATGGATCCTGGATCTGGAGACCCTCATTGGTTGTAACGGTAGTAAAAAAAAAAAAAATCACGATAATAAACAATTTATTATCGCTGGCCCTCCACTGCCCCCGCCATAGCTTGGGTACCCGTTTCTGGCGGTCTGTCCATTTAATTTAAAAGAAGTTCGAAAGAGGATGGACCTATCTAGTACTAAATACGAGATAGATCTGGTAAAACGTAAGATTGGGGCGCGATCAGCTAAGTGAATGCTTGGGTACCTGCAGTTGGTACCCCATCGCCTCTGTACAATGGGATACCAACGAGTTCCTACCACATGCATAAGAAACAGAGGTAAGTGTATCAAAGAGAATATGTTATACCTAATAAAATATAGAGTACTCAGATGTTACGTGTTCTCAGTTTTATAAAACGGATCAGATGCAACCGTAAGAGGTTGCTTTGAGTAAACGTCTTAGGCTACACCTACATTGGATCCGGTGTGATACGATGAGACGTCGCTAGCAAACCAAATGACTGAAATATATCGAGAGTTATAACATTTGGTTCTTTAAATTTATAAAATTAAGATTATTTATTAATTATTTTTATTACATTTTTATTTTACTATAATGTATAGTAAAATATGTATAATGTATACACCCCAGCATCGTATGTGATAGAATCACGTCGCACCGAATCGGATCCAATGTAGATGTAGCCTTACGATGTTACGTGTTCTCTGTTTCATCCTCACCAAGTACTAACCGCATAATTTTGAAACAGATATTTTTTTTAAAATTTGAACAAAAAATCTTTTTTTTAAAATACAGCATCTTATAGTACCGCGTCATAAATTGATATTATTTTCATACCCCTTATTATGATTTATGGCCAAATGTCTATTTTTACACTCTCATTACCATTCATACATCTCACCATTAATGACTCATTTATACAGGTATACAAATAAAAATTAGAATGGATTTAAACAACTCAATGGAATTGAAACTAATATTAACCACTCTCAGGATGAAAACGGCTAAAATATCATTTATTTTTTAACAAAACATAGTTGTTAAAAACATTACAAAATATTTTTATAGTTTAAAATATATATTTAATTCTTCATACCCTTCAGAGTTAAAAGCAATGGGTCAAAAAATACCATAAAGTAGGGAATAAAGGACAGAAAAAAAATCATTCCACCAAAATACACCAGGACAGTGATTGCATTGGAAAACCGAATAAATACCATTTTATTCATGCCAGCTCTATTCCTCGATCAAAGGTACATGCCACGACTAATAAATCACTAAAGTATTTCTTTTGCAACTGATTGTATAATAACAGAAAGTCATTTTGAAGTATCTATTGAAATGAGTAAAATTTATACTTTTGCAATACAAAAATAAGAAAAAATATCAGGAGTGCCTTCACAGCTGTTTAGGGTCTTGGCCTATTACGAAAAATATATCAACAATACCTACCATAAAATTGAATTAAAATATCAAGATATTTTGTTTAATTTCTACTCTTAAACAATTGTTTTTTCTATAAACCTGATTGTTTCATAATGCGTCTTCCTCTAAGGACGTAGCTAAACGTATAAACCTGGTCCTATTAAATTTATGCATAATATTTTAATGATAATTTCAGGTAATTATGTAATCATGTAATAAAAAATTTAAAAAAATGAAAAACGCACATACGCGCTCATAGTAACCACCGATATCTTTTTCCCGGACAAATATATGCGTCCATAGCACTTTAAGGATTATAGATATTATTACTTTAGTTGACTATAATATTGAAGTTAAAGGAAAAAACAAACAAAAAAAACGATTAAGATAAGAGTGGGAAAATAAACTAAAGGGAGATGTGAAGGAATACTGAGCCTCTTTAGCTCAGTGGTAGAGCACTGGTCTCGTAAACCAGGGGTCGTGAGTTCAAACCTCACAGGAGGCAACTTAATTTTTTAAATAATACCAATCTCTCACCTAGCCTCTTGTAATAATTAGATAAATTCCGGCTAATAACTACTTCAAATATAGTAACTAATTTAGAAAACCCTTGTGGCTCGATATATATCACTCAATTCATTAATTTTTAATAAGAACAAACCTACTTATACAAAAACCAGTATGATTTTTTTTATTACATAAAAAGTACAATAGTTCTGAGAAAAATAAATCATAAAAATGTAAAAGTAAATAATAACGTTACCTAAGAATGAGGGAATAATTTATAAATTATAATCATTACAGCCGATTCAATTAGGTAAGAAAAAAAAATGTTTTTCGTAAGTGGTCTTTAAATTATTTTTAAAAAACATAGTTGTAAACAACAGGTAATTAATCTTTAGTCTGGGACAATTAAAATATTGAGTTTAAATATAATAGTAAATTAATCAATTATAATTTTTTTTAAACGAGTCTGTAACGATTTAATATAAAAGCGAACTACAGAATAAAATTCTATGCCGATTTGTACATAAGCCGCCGTTAAACCACCTGTTGGTCTAAAAATCAATAATGTGATGTTTAAAAACCAATTATATACCAAAAAAATTTTTTTTTTAATTCTCCTAGTTGATGTGTTGATTGGGATTTACAATAAATTCTATTAAAATGATGAGATAAATAGGCGGTCAGAAAGAGCAATCCATCGCAGAATGCAGGCAGGCCAAGGAATCACCTTGAGCATAGAACAACAACAAATAATTCTTTCAAGTTCAATCTTTTTAAGCGAATATTGTGAGCGAAATTTAACAGCAGAAAAATGTAAATTATAACATTAATAATTTTTATAATTTCAATGAATACAAATTTATATTTCAGTAGAAAGCAGTTAGTTACCAAAAAATCAGCTTCCCGATAATGCAGTATTCTTATTTTTTACTGATTGTATAAAGTAATTATTATAAAACAACTTTA
The DNA here is from genome assembly GCA_964056705.1 of Troilus luridus. NCBI lineage: Eukaryota > Metazoa > Arthropoda > Insecta > Hemiptera > Pentatomidae > Troilus > Troilus luridus. Next base: position 58,299,289 of record OZ057412.1, on the reverse strand, counting down.
TTTAATTACATATATAACTATTAATTCTCCGAAAGATAAAATATTTATTTTTTATTAAATTTTTTATTGGAATATTGTAAACAATTATTTAAAACCTAGAAATCTAATCTTCTGATAATCAATGTGTATAATTTTTTTTTTAAATGCATGAAGAATTTTTTCTCATTTTGAAACTTTAAAGTGATGAAAATGCGTTTTAGCCATTTGTATCCGGGCTAATTTTTCTATATTTAATAGCTACACATTTCCTATGGATAATAAGACACATTTTATTCTCCACACTAGAGTATAACATTTGTTTTACAGTACTTTATTTCGAGAAGATATTTTGTTGAAGAATGGTTGATGCACCCAAATGAAGGAAGAAATTCTAAGAGATTAGAGTTTCTTTCATCCAAAATTATTTTTGAAAACATTACAGAGGACTCAGAAAGGAAAATAAATTTGGCAAGCAATTCTTCCAATTTATTATAAATCTTATTTAGCATTTATTTACCACGAATCAAATTTAATTAGTTTTATGATTACAAATTTTCGGATGGATGAATGATGAGCAGTAGTATTTAAATTATTAAATTTTAAATAAATTATTTTGTTTTCCATAAAACTTATATAGGTATACGTAAATATTAACAGTTATCTTTCTTTAAAATGGTATTTATTTTTTTCTTATATTTAAGTAATTATTGTGTCCTAACTCCTAATTTATATTCATTAATTGTTTATTTTCATTTATTACTTAAATTATAATTGTATTCTACTCTCAGACATTATAGCTTATATTTTATATTTTTAAAATCCGTGCAGAAGTTATTGAGTTTACCGTGAGCAAACGCGGCCGAGGACTTTGTTTTATACTATATACAGATTGCCTTAATTATTAATTATATATTGGTACGGCCATCTGAAGAGGATGGGATTTGAATGTTGGCCGAACCGAGTGCTGGATTGGGTTCCACCAGGGAGGAGAAGACGAGGACGGCCCAGAAACAGGTGGATGGAGGGATTCCAGGAAGATATGACCGGTAGGGGTCTCCAGGAAGAGGATTGGATGGATCGAGAGTTGTGGAGTTCTGCTCTGACAGATTGAGGCAACCCATGTTGGAACGCCTACAATAAAAAGGACAAAATAAATGTCATTGTAAATAACACACGTAGATTGTTTTTTTTTAAAGGCTTATAAATCGCCCAAAAAGTCTCAGGTATAATTTTAGAAAGCAATTCTAAGTAATTGAAATCCCGTAACTGTACTGAATCAGAGATCTTTATAACTTCTTCCTGTAGCCAGAAATCTTAATGTTACTATTAACCATTCTTTAGCAGACACATTACTGTATTTTTCTTAGGAATCATTGGACGTGCCATTTCAAGTAATTCATTAAAAGTATCTCGACCCATTCTGAAAAAATTCAGAAAGTCGTCAGAATCAAGAATCCGTAAAATATTAAGGTGGTTCAAAGTAATTCGCTCCTTGAGCCACTGTTTCATCCATTTTCTTTATTTTTTTTTGGTTTTCTTCTTCACTCAAGCAAAAAAAAAAGTTATTGCCTAACCGATTTTCTCTTGCTTTGAAAGGCAAGGAGCCATCGCGAATACCGGAGAAGATGTAACAAGTTAAGTCAATACCGACCCTGTAGAAAATAGAAAATTGACGAATGCAAACATTGGTCGACCCGACCAAGGTCACGATGGTCGGCGGTCGGTCTCCACTGTGTAGAAAGCCTTTTATAAACATGTATTTTATTATAACAAAAGTGTAATAACTCATAAAGTATGTACTACTAAGTAAAACTAGTTCAAGGACAGAAGATAGGTGAGGGCTGCACTAGAAGAAATAAGAGAGCGACCGTGCGCAACAAAGAATGGACACGACAGATGTCCCCCCTCGAAGGCCAACACGACAAGATAATGATCCCTTAGATACGTGGAAGATGAATAGAATGCCGCTACACGGAGGGCAGATGGCAGCAACTGCGCAATACTGCGAGGGGCCGGAGAGGATGTGACGTCCAAGGCCAAGGAAGTGAGGGTCAGTTACGTATTGTCGAGAGGAGTAGAGTAGGGGTCCGTGGTAGGGGTAGGGTGCTACGGCGTGTCTAGAGGTAGGGTTATAGGGAGGGGAGGGTGGACAGGAAGGGATGTAATGGTCTAAGAAACAATTCAAATAATGAAATATAATAATATAAGGGTCATTGGAAAATGCGCAAATTTCACATCCTAAATTCTCAAAAATAAAAAGTCATTAGGGAATTAATACCCGAAGGAAATAGCAGAAAAAAAAGGCCTACAATTTTCTATGAAAAGACGTCTATATATGACAATAGAGAAAAACTAATAAGGCAAAAAATATAATAAGGACAAAATATGTGTACATAAAAGTAGCAAAGAAATTTTATTATCTAGGAGAAATAATATGCAACAACTGTTTGGAAAAGGAGAGTATAAAAGAGAAAATCACAAAATTGGAAAAACTACGTTTCGCAGCAGGAATTATTTATAATAAGAAGAACCTATCCTCTAACGCAAAAATATGACACATCACGGATATAAAACTAGTAATTTTGTACCAGGAGACATCATGTCTCCATAGACTAGAAAAATTACTGAAAATAGAGAGAAGGATCTATGGGCCCAAAAAAACATAGAAAGGCTACAGGTTAAGATGCAACTACGAAATATACAGGGAAATGAAATACCTAGAAACCGATATAAGAATCAGAAGGCTAAGATTCTACGGGAACATGGTAAGAATGGGCCAAGGGAGACAACAAGAGAGTATTTGACAAAATCCATGAATATATGAGCTTAGGATGTATGTAATAAAAATGAGAAAGGAAGGAGAAAAATTTTAAATAACAAACAAAGATATAGAGCATGAAAACATGGTTTTTGGGAAGTGGAAAAAATATATATATTTTTAAATAATAATGCTCCAAAATTTGACACTGGTTTAACTAACTATTATGAGAAGAATTGTCTTTCATTCCAATGATATAGATTAAAAATCAGTCTCCATTCATTAAAAATGAACAGCTTCATTAGTTCATACAACAATAGAGTTATTCACTCCCTCATTATGTAACATCTTAAAAAAAAAGTGAGGGGGTGAAATTTGAAAGTTTTTTTTAAAACTAGTAAACATGTAACTACTACGAACCGTGAACGAGTATGTGGTTCAGTACATGGTAGAGACTGTACTGTTTCATGGACAACGGATCTGCAAGGAGGTGACTTGTCCTAGGTCACGCTCAACCGCCAGGTTTTCCCCCTTATTTTGGGTACCCTAATTTTGTAATATTTTATTGAGGGTGAGCCCCAGCCGCAAATAAAAGTAACTGCTTGCAACGGGATTTGAACCAGGATCTTCGGCATGGCTACTCAGTGCTCTACCACTGAGCAACCCCACCCCCCCCCCTTTTTACACTAATATACCTCGTTAAAACATTAAAAATGGAAGCAAACACCTCGAAAAATGAGAATCTAGCGAATGAGTCACATTACAAATCAATTTACTTTTTGAAATGAGGGAGTGAATTGGTCATAGACCACAGCTTTTCTCCACAAATCTACCAGATCTGCTTAATAGTTAAAATTAAAATAGTTAAGATCATAATCAGTACATAATTAATTTAATAGGTAAATTTAAGACTACAGGACCTTTGTGAGAACTCTACATCAGCATTTTATGTAAATTATATATCACTTTATTTTATTTTATTAAGATATGATTTTCATGAGCAACAAAGTCATATAAACTTTGGTTACATTCAGCAGAACCATTTTCTGGATTGCCGATAAACTTTTCTTCAATTTTTGAGATTACTCCATTAAAAAACTAATTAACATTTTGGCGCACAATAAAATTTTCGAGTGTATTTATTTTTTTAACCGTACCCAAAAACAGAAGATAAAAAATTGGCAATTTTTCCAAAGAGTATTATATTTTAAATTCTATGAGGTATATATCCTTTCATAACAAACTTGATTCCCACTCAAACCCTCTAGTTTCAAACCTAGCTTCCTCTTCGATTCCCGATAATCCTCCGAGGCGTCTGAAAAGAAGATGGCCTCGTGACCTTCTAAACTGAACTTTTTAATTTGAGTACTACCACTGGGTAGTTTCTCTACTTGTCTTCTCATGTCAATGTATTCACTCATTATATTTGCTAGATGTATTTTGTATACAGTTGTAAATTTCAATAAATAAATAAAAAATAAAAAAATTCTATGAAATATTTATGGGGGAGTAGGTCCAATAAGGAAAATGTAGACTTTGTATTGTGAACAGTTCCCCAGACCTATTTTAATAATGCAATAACATAATCATAATTATGATATGGTTTAATCTTAACATAATATTCTATATTATAATATTATGATATGTTAAAATAAATAGCAAAGGCAATTGGTGTTGATTCAACAGTTTAATTCTTAAATTTTATTTTTATTTCTACATAATAAATTATTAATATGAGTTTCTACGACTTTTTCAAAATAATTATTATATAAAATAAACCATGACACGTTATCTGATTTAAAAATCCACTATTTTGATGCCGGAATCCGGTATTATTATACCATCTAAAATAGTTGACAAAATTAATAGTTCAACACTATTATAAGCAAGATTATGGTCTAAGTTGAATATCATGTGCACGTCAAAACATCAACAAGTATATTTTTCAAAAAGTAACACAGACAAAAGAAAAAATCGATAATTAAATTTCAGGATAATGATGGGTTTATTATCGCATTAATAAGTAGACCACTTTTTGCTGAATCAAATGGTTTTGATTTCATCAACACAGGTTTATGTGTAGCAGAATAAGTTTTTGCTAACATAAATTAGCTCCTACAAAAAGTATGTTTTATGATACAACAATGGCTAACACTGAAGAGAAATTATGAGCCTAATGGTGGATATGGAGACCCTCATGGATTGTAATGATAGTTTAAAAAAAAAAAAATCACGATAATAAACAGTTTATTATCGCTGGCCCTCCACTGCCCCCGCCATAGCTTGGATACCCGTTACTGGCGGTCTGTCCATTTAATTTGGAAGGAATTCGATAGAGGACGGACCTATCTAATACTAAGGACGAGACAGATCTGGTAGAACATAACATTGGGGCGCGATCAGCTAAGTGAATGCTTGGGTACCTGCAGTTGGTACCCCATCGCCTCTGTACAATGGGGTACCAACGAGTTCCTTCCACATGCATAAGAAACATAGGTAGGTTTATCAAAAAAATATATTATACCTAATAAAACATAGATTACTCAGATGTTGCGTGTTCTCAGTTTTATAAAACGAATCAGATGCAATCGTGAGAGGTTGCTTCGAGTAAACGTCTACAAGCATTCAAGAAGTAGTGTTGGCGTATGCTCAGTTTCATGCATGGGCGCACCATGCCAGAAACGAAAGTTTGCTATAACTAATATAGAAGCCCCTTGAGATATTGGGCAGCATCAAACGATATAAATTGGTATAATTAAGTCATGTAATGCGAAATAAGAAGTATCATATACAGCAGTTACATACACGGCAAGAGAGCTCCAGAAATTGAAGAAGTAGCTAGGTTTGAAACGAGTGGGTTTGAGTGGGAATAAAGTTTGTTATGAAAAGACGGGCATCGGGTTCGAGTCAAAATAATCAACAAATGGGTGATTGAGGTCATTATAGATGACTTTTTATTCGTAACAAAGTAAGGAGCTTTAAGGATTACACGAAGGATTTTGGATTGTAAGGATTGGATACGAGATGAATTCGATGACATAGTGGAGCCCCAAATCTCTTCTCCGTAAGTCCAAGTAGGCCTTATAATAGTCATGCATATGAGTCTTTTGTAATTAATTGGGAGCTTCCTGATATTTTAAAGATGAGTTATGTGATTCCGAAGATACAATTTTCAGAACATAAATAGTAAACAAGTACAGGATAACAGGATAAAAGAGGTCTGTCGATTGACGACAATTAAATGAGGAAATTAACAAAAGAGGGCCGGATCTTGGGCAACATGGCGGCTCAAAGGGCCCTTTTATAGGCCTGTAGATGAATGAGAAGAGCCCTGAGAGGAGAAAGGTCGCAGGGCCTCAACTCTTTGCCGCAAAGGCCGTGGTAATAGCCTTCGTAGTGCGCTATAAAAGATCCCTTTATAGCTCTACCCTCACCCTCTCTTGTCCCTTCAAGCCTTACCTCTCTATCACGAGCAGATATTGCAGCTCCGTATCCCCGGGCATTCACATTAAATATTCCATTAATTTTAAATTGCCAACAATTGGAGATATCATTAAAATGTTATTAGTGATAACGCAAGTGGGAATATCAAAGGATATTAAACCTGCAGCCCTGGTTAATAAGCGGTCAAGTCGATTTTTTTCCAAAGTGAGTTAATTGTGCTAAGGGAAGCAAACTTAAAAGCTAAAACAGACTTAAAACCAAAAAGCGATTATTTATAGTTTATATTTACAAATATACTTCTCTTGTACTGGAATAGGTGCAGCATTTTACGAAGAGATAGAACATATGAAATGTTAGGATGCCATTAGTTATGAAGGATTCTGGGTTCTAGTGGTGGGGCTCACTAGCTGCATTGTGAATATGGGTGTTTATAAAACACGACAATCGAGACTGAGGGTACTTATATCGCAATGCCGGGCCCGCCCGTTTTAGTGTACTATATAGCGGGTTGGAATAATGCTGGAGACTATCAAATAATTTCATATGCCTCCACGTAATGAATTGTGTCACTGTCGGTAGTCCGGGTACGTTGGAGTGTAGTATGTCTTATTATAAGACTTAGCACCTCGTTTTGAAACTGTTGGAGCCTCTTTGTGTTTGGATATATGTTATTAATTATTGGTAATCCGTAGAGAAGGGTTGGTGTGAGGACCCCCTTGTATTTCATTAGCTTAAAGTATTCGGCTTGAATGGAGTATTAATATAAGTAATAACTCCATTCAAGTCAAGGCCTGACTTAGGCAGTTATGCACTTCCAGAATGAGACGATTCCATTTCCCTCAGTACAATTTTGGAAAAAATTCGATTTAACCACTTATCCAACGAGGCAGCGGAAATTTTGTGACACAACTAAAAAGATATTGCGTATAGTATAGTAAGATATTGCGTAGAATATTCGGTCCGAAAAATAACAAGTCCAGTGGAGAATTCCGGAGATTACACAACGCGGAATTGCTTAGTATGCACCCGATTAATATAATTGAAGTGATAGCATCGCGAATAAAGTGCTTGAAAAATTGTTTGGTTTATTAGCGACGAACGAATTCCTAAAAGTCTAAGCGGACTGATAAACTTCCGAGGGGGAGGTGGGAGGATCGCATTGTTTGTTATTTTTATATGATATTTTAGGCCAGCGGCCAGGTACTTGAAGGTTACAATAAATTGAAGAGAGCTGCAATTTTGATATGTTGTAAGGGCATGTCTGACTAGTGAAAATCCAAGTTTGCTACCGAAAAATCGAATGTGAAAACTTTTAGTGACCGAAAAACCTCGACATTTTCGGAGTTATTTCAGTTGTTGGCCTATATCTCATAATTGGTGCGTTTTTGATAAAACACTATAGTATCCATTTTTAAAGTAGGTTAAATGTGCTATCATTTTAGCCCAACCGCAGCTCTTTAGCTTTAATAAATTCTGAGTTACGTCCCTTTGAAAATTGGTAATTTTTTCCAAAAAATCCAAATTTAAGTTTTGGCCGAATTTCGTGAAGAACACCGGCCGAAGGAGTGATCCTACGATGAAAGTCAAGGTAGTCAATTTAATTAGCTTTAATTTAAGCACATACTAAGGCCTATAGGTGTAACAGATTCTGAGTTACGCCCCTTTGAAAATTGGTCTCCTTCGGCCGGTGTTCTTCACGAAATTCGGCCAAAACTTAAATTTGGATTTTTTGGAAAAAATGACCAATTTTCAAAGGGACGTAACTCAGAATTTATTAAAGCTAAAGAGCTGCGGTTGGGCTCAAATTATAGCACATTTAACCTACTTTAAAAATGGATACTATAGTGTTTTATCAAAAACGCACCAATTATGAGATATAGGCCAAAAACTGAAATAACTTCAAAAATGTCGACTTTTCCCATTCGATTTTTTCGGTAGCAAACTCATGCCCTTACAACATATCAAAAATTCAGGTCTCTTCAAGTTATTGCAACCTAAACCACTTTTTTGGCACCTGGCCGCTGGCCTATTTTACGGTTTTGCAAAAATTGTTTAACATAAATGAAAACGGACAATAAATGAGTGTAATTTCATGATCATCGTGAATGTTATCATTGGGATTACTCAATTGTTCCCGAATTCAATTTTATCAAGCATTCTACCCTACCTAATGATAACGTCAAATTTTGCAAGTTTAGTTCTTTCTTTAGTTTTTTAATGCTGCCATGGGCTTTCAACAAGTTTCCACCTTTTATACAGAACTGATAATAGAAAAAACAGCATACATTTTTAAAAACAAAGATTTTTTTAAATGAGGAACAATGCGATTAAGAACAATATATAAATATAAATTAAGATTAGAGCCAGATTATAAGGATACATTCAAACATATAGTCCTTTTATAACATAACTAGCAAATTTATAAAAGCTTTAGAAAAACAACAGTCCAAACATTGATGGACAATTTTATGTTTAATTGTGCAGTTAATTGCAGAGCAACCCGTACCAGCATCGAGCCTTCAGGTTCGCTAAGTCTTATAATTATTATATTTTCACATGAGCTAATGTGATGTACGGGTATAAAAAAAAAAAAAGGGAGGAAAAATTAATGTTTTTGCAGGTCCTACAATTTAAATTATTTTCTTGGTAAGGCTGAACTAATTAAAAATCAAAATCAGGCAGAACTGAAGGAATTCAAACTACCTGCACTGATAAAGACAAGAGAAATTGAACCAGGCCTACATATCTCATTTGGAGAGCCCTTGACAACGTGCACTATGAAAAAATTCATCAGAACTATGAGCAGGGTAAAAACCATATGACAGCCGACAATGAAAAATTTTGCTTGTCAGCTTGTGAACTGATAATATGGCAGTACTATAAAGTTGAATCTGAATTGGGAATGAACCTGAAAAAAAACTGTGGGAAGCCCAGAAAGCTCTTCAGATCTCAAGATGTCAATTTACAGGCTTTCAATTGAATAAGTACTACAACAGTGTCATCATTATTGTATCTTAAATAAGCATACAATTTTTAAAAAAATCATCCATGAGCGATCTTCCAAAAAATTGCTATTAAAAAAATGTGCCCCAATTATCCAATATTATATGAACACAACTAACTAGTCACTTCATTTTTTTCAGAAGTCCAAGTTCGAAACCACAGTGTCAAAAAAAAATAGAATTTTCAAAAGATGTTGCAAGGTAAAAGACCTGTTAAAGGTCTATAAAATCAATTATTAACTTTTGCTATAGCAATAAATAATAAAAAGAAAAGTAATAAATTTTAAATGTTAGAAAAAATAATCTTGACTATCAAATAAAGCTTAAATAAAACACAACTGATATAGTTACAGAAGCAATTCTGCTATATTTAAAGAAAATGAAAATAAAAAGTAAATAATTATCTTGCATTGAAAATAGCAATTTGAATAATAAGTTTGCAAAATGAATACTCACTTGACAATTTAAAAGGATAGGAGATTCTTTTCAAAACACCATCTTCATTAAATAAAAAATAAAACACACAAACTTCCTGAAATTTTTGAAACGTGATCACCACCACGAGTAAAACTAATGAAACGGATTGTTGCGTTTAAAATAATCATGAAAAATACAAGTACAGATAAAATCATTATTGTTGTGTTAAAATAATCATGAAATATATAAATACAGATAACATAATTGTGTTTAAAATGATCATGAAATATATAAATACAGATGATATGGCTACTAGGTCATTAGGATATAAGAATAAAAGAAATTAACTGGCATGCAAAAAAAATTAAATAAGTGCTGTGGCATTTTATTGATTGTGTAAAGAACATGTTGTAATGTTGAATCACTATTGAGAACATATCTTAAAAGATATTTCTTAATATATCTTAAAACTGATAAAAGAACAAAATCAAACTACCTAATCGAAAATCAATAATTAAAAATAACAAATAACAAATTTAGCATATTATAAATGTAATTAGTAATATGATTATAAAAGAGTTTAAATCAGTATTAAAAAAGAAAACTTCAGAAAGAGGAGTAAAATGTGAATGAGCTGAAAATGCCACAACAAAAAGAACATGTAATATAATGTCTTACCTTGAATCTTCTGATGACGAAGCAATATCCTTTTCAGCAACATCTCGGGATACAGTATTTTCTAGAAGATAAAAAATGAACTGTTTAACACACGTATTTTAAATGATAATGGCCCAAAGTTTGTCACTCCTAATTTTAGGTATTAAACAAGCAAATACTATCCACATTCAGACAATTGAAAAAATGTTGTTCCATCAACAAAAAGTGAGAAACGAAATTTCATTTTTCTTTTAAAAAAATTAATAAATAAAGAGGAGTCATGAGTGTATAATTAGTTCAAATTTAATAAATCACAAAAAAGAAAAGAAAAGGATCTTTGCATTCCTGATAATCATTAGATGATGTTTAGGGGTCAATATAATACATTAAGGGGACAATATAATACAATAGGGGACAATAAGGGGACAAAATCTCTTAACTCTTTCTATTTTAGTTTATGAGGAAACCACTATGATAAATTGTAATATAGAAAGGGACAAATCACAGCTGGCAAAATTTAAGTTAAGCTATAAAATATTTACATCACTTACAATAGGGTCTGATAAAGTAATAATACAGATGTGGAATTTAAGCAATGATTACAATTTAAGTTAAATTTTTAAAATAAAGCTAATTGAAAATGGTCTAAAAAAACTTATGAAAAGCCATGTAAATGAAAACCCCGAGCACCAAGGGTTTAAGAGATTCTTGTAAAAAAGAATTTTGATTTTCAAAATTCCCAAATCAAAACATTTGAAATTCCCATCAAAACATTTGTGGGAATTTGCTCATAAAATCAGACTTTTATGTTTAGAGAACTTTAAAAAATCTATAGGTGAAAAAATCTTTTATGCAGTATTGATATCATTTGTTCACCATCCTTGTTTCCATAAAATAAGATAACAATACCTCTCTTCTAATTATCTAAATTATTTGAAAAAATATTTGTCCTACAAAATGTATGGTTTGATCAAAGAGTCCCCTCCTACCAACGTGTATCGATAACGAGGTCATCAAAAATGATTGCTAACCAGCTGTTTTTTTTTTACTTCTTCTTTTTTGACTTCGTTATCGATACAAAGTGGAAGGGGAGGACCCTTTGATCAAACCATACATTTTGTAGGACAAATATTTTTTCAAATAATTTAGATAATTATCTTGAAATTAAACAAAAAAAAAAGCCCAGTTACTAATACATTTTTGAGAATCATCAAATCGACATATTTTATCCTTGCTACATCTTATAGCTACCACAATCGAGAATTTTCGCACAGGAAATTTTTGGGCATCTCATCGAAATGAAGCTATTCACGAAGATTCAGCTTGATATTAATCAAGTGAAAAAATGGACCATGGATCCTGGACTAGTAGACTTGAAAATCATAGAAAATCACATGTTAATTAACTAAGCAAAATTTACATTTAAGTTAGTAAGAATAATTCCTTAAGGTGATATCTGTTTGGCAGTATGTCTCTTCGAGTTGAGTTAAAATAAGTTTAACTGTTTATTCATTTCATTTTTAAGATTTTCCAAAAATACAAGTTATCATGAGCTTAAATGTGGAAAAGAGAATGTAATATTGGGAAATGTGTATACTTTGAGGAAATCATTTCACCTAGAAATGAATGTATTAACAAACATATATCACCTATAATTCGAAATGCTAGTTGAAACTTTTATTTATTGATGAAATGATTGCTGAAATCTACTATTAATATATTAACAGGGCAAATATTAAAAGGGAAACAAATAAAAAGTTAAAACTTGTTGCAACTCAGCTCGAAGCAATAACTTGTGGAATAATAGCCCCTTATATAAGACAAAAGATTATTTTTCAACCCTGGGATTCAACAATTTAATAATAATAATGCTTTAGGAGTTATATTATGCCTGAAAAATTAATTAAGGACTTTTTTTGATAATAACCAAGACTTTTGATAGGAGTGAAATCCAAAATAAAATTGCAATTATTATTTATAATATGCTTACAAAATTTTAATCAAACACAAAATAATAAAATCTAGTTTTTCGCTTAAATATAGCTATGATTAGATTTGGAGAAGAAAATGGTCCAAGTAGGTAAAAAAAAATAATTCCTTAAATAGTGATAAACTATTTATTAGAAACTGACATTTCGACCCACACTGCAGGTCTTCTACGTTGCTTGAAATGTAGGTTACAAGTATTTATGTGAGGAATTAACTTTCTTGACCTCTATCTGGACCAATTTCTTCTTCATATATATAAAATCAAATAATAATTATCCAAGTAAAATTAGATTTAACTCAAGGTTAAGATATTAATCAACTTTACCAATTAGCTATTTTGATTTGTGCAGTAATTACACTGTTCTGCACGAAAATCCTCCTTCAAACCAAAACAGGCTTTCTTACTGTTATCAGATGTGCTGAACACGAATTTGAAGTCAGATTTTGTCTATCACGCACAGTTTCCTGAGAAATTCTAGTTTTTTATCCAAAAAGGTGAGTTTTTTGTGGATTTGACAAATTTTTTTTCGGCATCAAAACATAGTGAAAAAAATTCAAAAGCCCTTGATTTTGAGCGCAATGAAGTATATTTGAACGAAAAAAATTTGATGGGAATATTACAAGTGGTTAAAGAAATATGGCTAAAAGTGTTTTTTCAGTTTTGACTGGACCTCACTTTTGAAGCAAAGTTAAATACTACTGAAAAAAAGGCTTGGATTGCTTTTCGAGAGGTATGTGCTAAGTTTTTGGGAAACAAAAAATCTAGAGACTACCGAAAAATAGTCCAAGAACTCCTTACTTCATATAAAACATTGGGATGGAATATGTCCTTAAAAATACATTTCCTGCATAGTCACCTAGACTTTTTCGCCCCAAATTTGGGTGCAGTTTCGGACGAACATGGAGAACGATTCCACCAAGACATATCCGGAATGGAAAAAAGATATTCTGGCAAATGGAATGAGAAGATGCTGGCGGATTACTGCTGGACACTGCAGCGGGAGACAGAGGAGGAAGAGTACAAAAGAAAAAAAACTACACGACGATATGTATATATTTTTTGAGTTGTGTCATATCTAGTATTATACCTGATAGCATGCAGGATTCAATTAATTATATTTTATCGTTGAAAAAGAAAAAAAAATCTGTTATAATAAAGACAATAATTTTCAAATACAATTTTTCATTTTTTCCAAGTTTCACCTCTTTTCTCTCAAAATCAAAGGGTGATAGAATTTTTCTGAGTTCGGATTCGGACTCAGCACACCTGAAAACATGAGAAACAGGCAAAATTGTTCAAGGGAGGGGAGAAAAGGTTTTTTTTGCAGAACAGTGTTATTAGTATAATCAGATAAGAATCAACAATACTAACTATTGAATTGTACTAATTCAATAAAGGATTCATATTATTAAGCATTTAATTTATTGAATTGCTTTGAGATGAAATTTATCTGCCTATTTTCAATAAAAAAATTTCCAGTTGTTACATTTTCAAACTACACACCACAGTCAAATCAAATTCAACTACAAGAACTTAAAATGGTTAAATAGCTTTAAGGTGATTATTAATCTGCAATAGCTGATCACAATATTTTAGTGAAGAAGCCTTTTTGTAATTATATGTTAATGTAGGAAAAGTGCATTTGTTAGAGCAAAAAACCTGGAGGTTTTATGTCAAACTTCAATTTTGTTTTATGTCCGCTACAACCAAAAACAATTTTTTGAATAGAGCACGCCCCACAGTGTTTCAATTAGTAAGAGCTAGCTGGAAAAAATTATTTTTCTTCATTTTTTCATTTCTTTCGACTAATTAAGTATTGTAATTATAAAAAATGGTTTTTAATTACTTACCAACTGAATTTAAGAGGATTGCTAGAATAATAATTAGAAAAATTAAAATAAAAACAATGTATAATTAAGACAATGTATAATAATAAATCCGTATTTATTCTGGGACAAGTTCTTTCAGAATAGTGATACGGAAAATAAAATATAAACTATAATGTCTTAGATTAGAATACAATTACAATTTAATTAATAAATGAAAATAAAAAATTAATGAATATAAATTAGGAGTTAGCTAGCAATAACGAATTAAATGAAAGAAAAAATATAAATATGATAACAATAATTGTAAAGAAAGAAAACTATTAATATTTACATTTATACTGTAATATATATAAAAATATTGAGTTGTTCCATGGTAAATAAATGCTAAATAAGATATATAATAAATTGGAAGAATTGCTTGACAAAATCATCCTCTGTAATGTTTTCAAAAATTCATTTTGGTCGTAAGAAACTCTAAGGGATAACAGTTTCTTTCTTCCTTTGGGTGCATCGACCATTCTTCAACAAAATATCTTCTCGAAATAAAGTACTCAAAAAAAATTTTGTATTCGAGTGTGCAAGCTAAAATGTGCCTTATTATTCATAGGAAAGGTGTAGCTATTAAATATAGAAAAACTAGCTCGGATACAAATGGGTAAAAGGTATTTTCATCAGTTCAAAGTTTCAAAATAAGGAAAAATTGTACGGCCAATTAAAAAAAATTAATTTACTTCAATTGTCAGCAGAATTTTTTATTTTGAAAAAATAGCACTTACCAGTACAATTAATATCCATATTCAACGATTGGTTTGATAAAAGTAGTTGAACAATAAATTTTTGAGGTTGAAATGATGCCTTGAATTCCACTGATTCTATTGCTATGATTACTTTGGGCCCTAAACCTAAAGCTCTGAAGTGTGTCAGACTTAAACAAATGTTGGATTACCATGTTTTTAAGTATTGTTTACAATATTCTAATACCATATTTCAGATTTCTAAACATGACTTTTGTCCAAGCTTGTCCTAATCGAAACATTGCTTTGATTTTTTGGCGCAATTTATCAGGAATTTTGGAGGAATAGTTAGATATCTTGTTTTAATTTTCCTCTGCAAGGTTTCTAAGATTTAGTTTGGTCGAAAAGAACTATAAAAAAAAAAAGGGTGTTTCTACCATTCTTCAAAAAAAATCCTTTCTTGAAAATAAGTACTCTAAAATAAATAAAAAAATGTTGTACTCGATGCATCTTAAAAATGTGTGCAGGCTATGATGCATCTTATTATTAATGGGAAAGAAGCAGCTATGAAATATATAAAATTTAGCCAGGATACAAACGGAGTCAAGTCATTTTCATCACTTCAAAGTTTCAAAATGAGGAAAAATCCTTCATACATTAAAAAAAAAATGTTACGGTTTTATTATCCGAAGAGTTTTTTAATTGGAAAAAAATAGCACCTATGAGTTCATATATTATCGATATTCAACAATTGATTCATATAAAATTAGTAAAAATTTAATTTTGTGGGGTTGAAATGAAGCTTTGAAATGGTCTATTTCTATGGATTCATTACTTCGGACTCTATTACTGACGAGATGAAGTGTGTCAGGCATATTACAACAAAAACAAAAACAAATATTAGATTTCTAGCTTTTGAGCAATTGTTTACAATATTTCAATCGAATTTTTTAGAATTTTAAACAAGAATTTTGTCCAGCTAGCTCCTACTAATCGCTTAAAAGCCCCTATGATTCTGGATATGTGATATGAGTGTCCTATTCGACATGTGTAACCCCACAAGTTGAACCAATTTTTGAACTGCATTGTGAGATTAATTTGTCAAAAATACTTCCATATATGATTTAGTGCACTCAGAATACCTGAAAAATAAAATAAAAACATTTTTGGGTTGACTTGGTTATGAAACTAACCCCATCAATCATATTTTATATGTAGCCATGAGCCAGAATTATTAACATTTTTTCTTACAAAAAATAATACAATACATTTTTATATCAATTTAAGATTGAAGGTCAGGAGAGGATGACAAATTAAACTATAAACAAAAAATAAGGACATTTTATTTTTATAGCTTGGCAGGCTGCTCTATAATAGTTTCCTACAACTTTCACTTTTATTTATGATTGTTTCAACAAATCACTCTTTTATTACTTACGTAGCTTAATCATTGCAACAATTGAAGGTTAAACTTTAACTGAATATCAAATTGTGTTATTAAATAATTATTAAAAAAACACTGAGCATATAGAAAATACTGAAAAGGTTTCCTGAGATTTTTGAACATCTATATATAGTATAATGGATTTAGAAAAGTAAAAATTTTTTTTTATAGTTTAGCTTTCTTTTAGTAGAGAGATTTTCGGTTAAAAAGGCCAAAAGTATTTCTTTTATCGATGATATTATTAACTACAATATATTTCATACAAACAAAAAGTTTCATTTTACTTTATTTCTTCCAGGAAATAGCAAAAAAAAAAAACAGTAACACCACAACCCATAAAGGGTTTTGGGTTCAGTACATGGTCTGTACTGTTTCTAAGACAATGGTTGTGCAGGGAGGTGATTTGTCCTACATCACACTCAGCTGCCAGATTTTTCCCCTTGGTTTTGGGTACCCTCTTCATAGAGGCATGGAGGGTCCTAGATTAACAACTCATCACAAATTTATTACAACTGTAATTTTGTAAAATGAATATTTTATTAATCTATTTAAAACAGAGGGCTATACCAAGGTAAATTTGTATGCATTGTATCCCATGGCATTTATTTGTTTGTTTTTTTTGTGGCTATTTTTGAAAAACCTGTACCTATATTATATTAGAACCCAATTTCTTCAAAGTTGTATTGATTGATAAAACTAAACAATTGACCACTGCATGAATTGTCTTAGGTGCGATCAGTAAAAATTATTGAAAGGAAATCTTATCTGTAATTAACGTTTGGAACAACAAATTGTCTCTATAATGTAAAATCAAGAATATAACTGAGGCCTTAAATATTGATTAAACTGCTAACTTCAACATTTAAGGAGAGGTGATTATCAACAGAAATGAGGTCAGTACTCAAAATCATGTATATATGTACATATACATAAAAAATTATGTATATTAAGAAATAAAAATTCTCTATTTTAATCTAAGTTTCCAAGGAAAATATCAAAATGAATAAAAATGTAAAGGAAATAAATTAAATATAATACCTTCAGAGGTGGATGTTAACAGATCACAACTGGAGGCTTCATTTTTAAGGATAGAAACACTGGATAATGTTGGATATGTTTGCCTATTCTCCTTTCTCCATTGCTCAAGCTCACTACGAATCGCAGACACTGCTGCCTTTGGATCAAACTCTATTGGATACTGTTGAGGAAGAGGTTCCGAACTTTTAAGTGGCTTGATGATTCGATTATGTAATTCTATAGAATAAGAATTCCTGTCATAAAAGGGCAGATATCCTGTTGCCACATTAGTATCATCTACATAATCTGATGCATTATAGACTTTTTGATCTTGAGGTGAATCAGTCTTGAATGACACGATATTGCCCTTTGGTTTTTGTAATGTTGAAACAGTATCGCTTTTTTTGGAAAGAACACCCTCTACTTTTGACAACTTGTCTTCTATAGCTTGAATGTCCGAAGTCAATTTGTATATGTACTGAAAAATAAGAAAAATTAATAACTGATGAACAAAATTTTGAAAAAAATTAAGACCAGTATGTATATACTTGCTTAGGCTTGGCAAAGATGCAAACACGTCTTAAAAGGCACCAAATGATAGTATGAGAGCCAAAAATTCAATATAAAAAGAACAAATAATGGTGAAGCTAACTTAGCCTGATATAAATAATTCATCACCAGTCATAATAAAACAGAAATAATAGTTAAGTTGTTTAGAAGAATTATTGGTTAAAATAATTAAATACCATAAATTATCTTAGTGTGGAAAATAGTTGACTGGATAATTCAAATGAAGTAATGAATTGGTCAGGTGGTGGAGTCAATGATAACAAAGAAAATAAGCAAATATTGTAGGCCTTCTTCAAGGCTATGAAAGAAATATAAAACAACTATAAAAATCTTTGCAGTACCAAATAAAAAATTACAGAATTTATAGTAAAGTAAATAACATTCAATAAATAAGTAAATAACATTCAAAAATCCCTACATTCCGCTAAACCCAACTTAGGTATTGCCTTCAAATCCCAGAACAAACTTTCTAATATCTACACCCATGTCAAAGATCGTATCCCCCTAAAACATTGCTCATTCATTGTATACCGCATCCCTAGTTCTACTCCCAACTGCAACTCGTCCTACATCAGCAAAACCAAAAACTTCATAAAAGATCACTTTACCCAACATAAATACGCTATTTCCTCCCGTAACCAGACCGCTTCAAAACTTTCTGAACAAGCGATTACTTGCCACAGTCCCTAACTATAGCAAACTAATCCTCTAAGATGCCATCCACATCAATTTAGAATCTCTTTCGATCAATCAAAAACCAGATAAACAAAAACTATCCTCAACCTACTCCCAAATATTAAATTTACTAAAACACTATTTACACCATGACCCCCGTTCAATTTTCCATATCCATTTAATTTTATCTCTTTTCTCCTTTCTTTTCATGACCAGTTTGTATATTTAGGTATAACACATAGATATCTCTGAAAATTAGAAGAGTAAGAACAAAATAATTTATAATATTATTGTATACACAAATTCAATAAAAATCATGACATAATCGTAAAATATTAAATAAGACTGAAAGAGGAAATGTTATAAATAAATGATGGAACCAGTCAATTTGACCGGTCCGTAGTTCTTGTGTTAATAAACTAAATAGTTTTTAAGTCGAACAGGTCTCCCTCCCAAAGTATTTCTTCTAATCTCATCATATACATGAAAGGTTCCCAAGAAATGAAGAGTGTCTTCCTTTTCCTTTGAATTACAAACTGGACAATTATCGGAACTTTCATACACACACGGTTTTGAGCCTAAATTTAGTAATTCAGCCCTGCATCTGAAAATTGACCATATAAACCTAAAGTCCAGAAAACCATTTAGATATGTTGTAGTGGTGATACCCAGAAACTTTTCAAAATTTTTTTGCATCTCTGATTCTTCCACCCGTTACTAAAGGACGTTCAACTTCTGTCAGAGGTCAGTGGAGTTTGACACATCAAGATTTATTTCATAGAGTTCCTCGTATTCTACCCGCTTTCGGTACCAATAAACTTTGTTTTTAATCACTTCTTGTAAAGCAAGCGGGAATCCATTTCCAGGACCTTCAAAACGTAGTCAAAATAAATTTTAAGCGTAAATGTACATACCGATGCAATACCTGATTTATGTGGCAACAAGTAATTTGGTGCATATTTTGGAAGAAACAGTAGTTTTTCAAAAATATCTTCCCTATTTTTCCAAAATTTTATAAGGCTCCATACGCCAAGCCTGCCCAACACAACCAACTACCGCCCAAGAAACTGAGTTATACACTTCTAGTTTTGTTGTAAAGGGGAAATTTAGGAGGAGCTATGTATGATTGATCACATACTATTTGAGGATAATTTTACATGGGATGACACAACAATGCATACACATAAATATACATTTTTTCCCCATTAAGATCTGATGCAGCGAAAAAGAACTATATTAGGCATTGAGACTATCTTAGAAAGAACTAAGGAATAAGGGTTTTACACATTTAAACAATAACAAGAAATATCAACAACATTGAAGAGCTTTTGATAATGAAAAATGTCAGAAAAATATCATAGTCATAATAATAAACATCTATAAAAATATATTATTTTACACAATTACCTCGCTTGTTCCATCAGTCGTAGATTCAGCACCATCATTCCCTTTCTTTGGTTTTTTAACAGGTTGAGTGATGTTTTTCTTTGAAGGCCTAAAATATACATAAAATCAGTCTAAATATCATTTATTCAATAAAATGGAAAATATTATCCAAGCATGCTGAAATAATAATATTTAAAATGAAGAATATAAATTTAAAAAACAAGGTGCATTCATATGTTTGATAAACAAGGACAGGTCTAAGCTTATCTACCAATAAAAAATACTTTGCAAGCCAATCCATATAACCCTTTTAAATGTTTCGACTTGGGGGACCTGGCCAATGTTAGGAAAACTAGAAATCATACCTTCTTAATCTTTGGCCACAGATGGACCCTGTACAATCAGCAGACCCTAATAGGGCTCACCTAGTCTTTGTAAAATGGGTATCCTTAATGAAGGAAAATCCTAGCAGTAATTTGATTTAGGACGAATCACCTCCCTGCACAACCGTATGCCCATACCATGGTATACTCATACCATAAACTGAACTCAAGACCCTTAATGGGTTGCAATAGTACAGTTTTTTTAAGGCACACACTGACCTAACAATGATATTGAAGTTGTCTTTATGGCCTAAGAGTCAAGCCTGGCCAGATGAAATGATCTTCATAGTGTGAATCTTTCAAAACCTTACATAAAACTTTTTTAAATTCTATATTAAAGAAAAGAGAGGCAACTACTTTCAACATCCTCAAGCTTTCTGTTTCCACATTCTTTTGGTTCTTTGGATGTTTTTTTCCCTCCCATCTTCTCTCTACACTCCTAGGCCTTGGGTATTCATGCATCATTTTCCTACATATCTTGTTATTATAAATATTTGCCTCATACAGACTTCAACATGAGGAGTCCTAAATGATTTTATAGTGTATAATATTGCTTCTTGGGCTGCTAAGTTAATGACAATAATATTCAACACGCTTTTTTAGTATTAACTTTATCTGGTTAATTGTATGGTCATCTACTTAATCTTCCCAGCTTCTTCGTGATGCTGTCATTCCCATCATATTGACTGGTACTTTTTTATCATCTGAAAAATATCCTAGCACTGACAATACTCATAATATATTATAGCATATACTACTAAAGATTGGGTTTGTCCGGAAAATAATGCAAGATTATGGTTTTAAAATAAAAATTAATGATTTATAACTGTTTTTATTATTAAAATAGTCTCCAATACTTTCTATCCATTTCTACCAACGTGAGGGTAACTTTTCCATACCCTTTCTGTAGAATTTGGAATCCTTAGAATTTATAAATTCAGAAAAGGCATTGTCTAATGGTCTTTGGTCAGTATTTTTTTTATTTTACCGCTGATCTTTTTTCCGGTCGATTTATGTGCAAGGAACCCAACTCTCAAGGTTTTTCACCTTCCCAATAGCCTTGAGATGGTCAGTAATGGTTGATTTGCTGACTGAGTTCTCGCACCGTTGTTTTGGGATTTTCTTTCACCATAGAAGGGAGAATATTGTCTTCAAAGGCAGAACTTCCATGGCCTACTTCATCTTTAAGGCTCAAGGCTCCCTCTAGAAATCTCTGGAACCAATGCCAAACAGTGCACATACTTATCCTTTCTTCGCCCCAGACTTCATTAATATATCTGGCCATTTGTGCCCTATTTCAGCCAAGTTTGAGCTTGTAAAACAAAATTATGCGAAATCACACTTTGATATTTTAGTAAAGACTGAATTATTTCCAAGAAGCATAATGTTACAGAGGTAGCCAAAAGTTTATGTTTGAAAGAGGATTAATAAGTGTTTACATTTATAAAAATCAAAAGTACAACAAACATGAGCAGTCTACTATTTAGAGTGGGAATTTAAGAACAGATAAAATCCTGCATTGCTTTCGGGACAACCAAATACTTTAATTAAGCCATGAGCTTTTTTCACCTAATTATTCAATATAGCAAAAGTTACTGCTGTTCAAATTGTTTTTGTAACAAGGGAGGTTTGAATAAGCCACAACTTTGGATAAGCAAAAATGAATTTCCAATTAGCTTTTTATTTTGAATGTGCTACTGCAAGTTTGGAAATTTGAAAAAAAAAAAAAAAGGCTTTAGCCTGATCCATAAATATCATCAACATCTATTCAATCAAATCAAAGTGCAGTGTACCTTATGTCAATACCTCATTAATATATTGACTTTTCCTACTCTTTTGTAGCTTAAAAACCTAAATAAATCTGTAAATTATCATTTCTGCTTTTAGGGGAGCAGGGTAGCTCATTAGTAGACTGCTGAGTTGCCATGCTGAAGGTCCCAGATTCAAATCCTGCTGTGGCAGATAATTTATTTAATCTGTCAACAGCTAGGGATAGATCTGAAGACCCCTTACAATAAGAGGGAAACCCAGGCGGTTGAGCATGATATCAAACAAATCACCTTCCATAAACAGTACAGTCTCCACTACATACTGAACCCAAGACTCTTCATAGGTCTTACAAGTCTTTCTTTTACGTCTGTATATACTACTTTACCAAACAATCTACTGGTACTGGGGAAAATAATCTAGCAAGTGGTCTACTTGGTCCTTTTTCTTCTCTTGGCTCTGGTCTGTGCTAATTACAATGGGAGAGTCAAGAAAATATTAGCTGGTGTCAATTCCATAATCTTTTGAACAGAACTATTTTGGGGCCTTGACTTAGTATCCTCAGCCATCTAATTCTCCAAACCATATAAGAAAAATAGATAATCAGTCCTTAAGGGAACTATGATAAAGTTAAACTCACCCACTGAAAAAATGTTCCTACTGTTCCTTTAAGTATTACAATAATAGAATTGATTATAAAGATTTAGTCGATCATTGATAAATTGAAGATGATGTTTTGGGATGCTGGCAGAAATAATGGACAGAATAATGAATTAAATAGATAAATATGGCTCATGTTTTGGCCAGTTATAGTCCTTCGTCAGGGCTGAGAAACAATACATGAGCTATAGACATAAGAATAGATGTAATATACTAAGTTTGATAACAAGGTTAATATAAATAAATATCTAAAAAAAGAATAATACACATTAACAAATTAATAAAAATGAAAGGTGATATGCAAGACATAGGAATATAAATTTGAAATAATAAATGATGCTTTATATAATAGTAAGGTAAGAAAATGGAGAATATCTAAAAGATAGATAGAAGTACAAAAGAGAACTATAACATTAAATAAACAGCAAGAGATAAAAATAGGTATAAAATTTATAATGAACAAAATGTAAGAAATAAGACGAATATCAAAACAAAAAAGAAAGAAAAATTACAAAAAAAAAAAGTATGAAGAAGCTTACATCTTTGCAAGTTGGTGAGCAATGTTGACTAAATGTCGGCACATATTAAATA
Source organism: Troilus luridus (assembly GCA_964056705.1). Classification (NCBI taxonomy): domain Eukaryota; kingdom Metazoa; phylum Arthropoda; class Insecta; order Hemiptera; family Pentatomidae; genus Troilus; species Troilus luridus. Next base: position 58,275,986 of record OZ057412.1, on the reverse strand, counting down.
TTATATTTCATTACTCAGTTTCAAACTGCACCACCAACCATCATCTTTGATGAATATTGACCATAAGAATACATTGTTAATGAACTAATGAAACCTTTCAAGTACAACCATTACAAATTTTAGGTATTTTTAAACAATTAATTTTAAGTTATAATAATTGAAAAAAGAAGATAATCAATCGTTTAGAAATACAATGTATTTTGAGCTAGTACACAAAAAATTAAACAATTAAAAAATATATACCTCATTTCATTGTGGTTAATGATAAAATTAAATCAACAGATGAATTAAGTGCAACACAACCAAGGAAATAGAAATACAATGATTTTATAATTATTCTAGTTTGGATCAAGTTAACCTTTAAAGTAAGGGATTAATAAAAAATTCAGCTGTTTTCTTAGAAACCACAGGGTGAAAATATTTTAATTAAAACATTTATTAAAAAATAAATAAACTAACAAATGTAATAAATCAAAGTTGATACAAATGTTTCTTCAAAAACAATTTATACTCATTAAGATTAAAACAAGTTAAAATATTCTTTGTATAATTAATAACAGCTAAGTGAAACCATTATTCAGATACATTTTTCTTTTCATAAAAGACACTTAATAGTTGAAATACTTAAGTTCTCAATAAACTATTTTTTTCTCTCATGATTTTCACAGTTAATATTTGAAAATATAAATGCAAAAATACTCTATTTTTATAATACATTGGTTTTCACTACTTTAGCCATTACAAAATAAATACATATATCAAGTAAAAGTTTGATGAATCTCATGGACCAGAAAACATTACAAGAAGGACTGCATGCAGCTTGCGGATAAATGATAAAAAGCAGAGATAATAATTTAATAATTGTAAACAGATAAAGAAGAAAGGTTATGACCTAAATGAAGGATATAACAAAATATATTTACAAAATCATTCAATTTGTGAAATATGACAGCAGAACTCTGGAGTTGTACCACTTCTTCTTAAATTTAATAAATAAATACTCCCTGATTATTATCTGCTTAAATCATGCAATACCTGATTCATTCAATTGTTAAGACAGCTTTCCAACCTTCTAATGTGATAGCAAGATAAATTAAGTAAGTTAAGAAAAAAATATATACTTGATGTTGATTGACACATCGGAAATAATACAATGTAGTAAAAGATAAATTTCAATACACTAAATGCTATCATATTTTTTACATTTTAATTAAATTAATTAATTGTTTCATAGGATTTTTTTACAAAGGTTTACCTTTACATAGCATCGATTGAAGCAAAAATGCATTTGCTTATCAGTTAACTTTAATGTTTACAAATATTTCAAGTATTTATTTTAGTTAAAATGTTGTCAATATTCAACATATTAATTGTGATAGATCGTTCATTCAGAGAAATTTAATTATAAATTTGTATTTGTAATACATATTTATTTTACCCTTTTAAAAGGGAATTCACAATTAAATAACAAAACCTGATTTTCTATATTAACTTTGTTAAGCAGCCAGATAGCCCAAATAATCATAACCAAATTAAAGTATGTGTTCAAACAAGCTAAGTATTTTCAGAAATTGGAAAGATATATAGAATACCCTCCCTGCACAACTATTGTCCAAGAAACAGTACAGTCTCTAGCATGTACTGAAACCCATACCCTTAGTGGGTTGTAGTGGTTTAGGTTTTCAGGAAAGATAAGGAATAATTGTAGTAAAGTTGACAATTACTTAAGTAAATTGCCTTTCTTCACTTAAGTCTTAGTATATTTACAGTTTAAGAAAACATTTAACAGACCTTACTGTTTATTTCAGACCAAACTGCAATTGCTGTTGAGAGAAACACCTATTAACATGCTGATACTGAGATCTTATGTAAAAAAAAAAAATATTCTTTGGGGTTGCTGTTTCTTAATCTCCCACTAATTCATAGAATTAAGAAACTAATTTAATATTTGAGGATATCTACTGCAGTTCTCCAGTTTTTATTGAATTTGTACTGCAATCAATAAAAATTCAGTCAAACTCAATCTTTGATGGCTGATATTTATTTTATCCCACATTATATTTTTATAAATTTATTACACTTAAGAACTTTTTTTTATATAATAGAGAGTTTAATGTTGCTCAAGAGATATCAAAGTCTTTTTAAGTTCTGGCCAGAGCCCTATATATAAATGTAATTTTAAACATTACTATTTAAATTATATAATAATTGTCTCAAGAGAAATACAAACCCTCGAAAGGATACTTTTCATTTTGGGTTAGAAATTGTTACTGCTCCGTATCTCAAAAAATTATAACAATAGTTTTAAATAATAAAAAACAAAAGCAGTAAATTTTGATTTATCTTCCATGTACAGCTCCTGGGTAGTGCAGCCTTCCCAACAAAGGGTGCCAAACTAGTGTTATCCAACAGAATTCGTAACAACTATGCAGCTATAATAATTAGACTTATTAAATGTCACTACTCGTTTAATTTAATATTTTAAATCATTTTTGCAGTGGACCCCACTTCTCTAACGAAGTTATAATTTAAATTTCATTAGAGCACAACAGTTGAATTAGTCCTAACTGAAATGCAAAAGAATTGTTAGGTGTTGTTTATCTCATTAATGATTGTGACTAGTGTAATTCAACAATAATAATTATAATTTTAAATAATATAAAATTAAAGCAGTAATAATTTTGATAATATTTCATTAGGAATTTTACAATTAAATTCCAAGTAGTTAGATACCATAAATTCAGTTAGGTAGCACCATTGCGGTACTATAATTGTTGAAGCAGCACCATCTTTCAGTAAAGCAATTTTCATCAACAAGTAATTTGTTGTAATTTTAAATCTACCGAATAACACTCTTCAATCTTGTAAGAAGAACCCATGGAAATGGCCCGTAGGAGACAGAAAATTAATAATTATAGTGGTAATTAATATTGTCAAAACCTGTGTTGCCGTAAGGTGTTTAAATAAATAAATACATTTTAAATCAACAAAGAATTGAATTAAAAAGCTATCTGAAATCATTTTTGTTTCAAGGAATGACTCATACATAAATTGTTTTTAGTAAGGGTTATTCTTAGAAATTGAATTATCTTGTGGTTCTTCATAGCTTAAAAACTTTGGAACTAGTTTGGAAACTTTTAAAATACATTTACAAGAAATTTAAAAAGATCTTACACTTCAGTAGTACTGCATTCATATCTTAATAGTTCATAAGAAAAACTAAGATAATTGCACTACTAAATTCTGATTCAGCATAAAAAAAATCTTTCAAGCAATAGTTTGAAATAAAATTAACCAAAGAGCTTTATATTTGAGTAATAATTTGTATTTTTATTAATTAGAGAACTTAAAACAATGGTGGAAAATTCAAATCAATGCACGGGGCTACAGTCCTTGCAGGACCTAAGCCTCTCTGACGAGCTTCCTCCACACCTCTTGGTCAGTGGCCTGTCCCATGTTTTTCAGATCTTGGTATACGTCATCGATCCACCATAGGTGTGGTCTTCGTCATTTCTGCTTTCCTCCTGGTCTTCCCTCAGAGCATTTTCTTGGGGAGTCTGCTTGGCTCCATCCTTACCACATGCCCAAGCCATCGCAGCCTTCCCTGTTTTATTATATTGACAATGGCAGGTTCCGGATAGATGTTCTGGAGTTCTATATTTTTCCTTATCCGCCATTATCCATTCACCTGTATTGGGCCAAGTATCTTTTGCTCCCATCTGCTATTCTCGCTCTCAGTGAGTGCCCTTGTCTCACTGTAGGTCTTATCAAATCAATAAATAATTTTAAAATGTTAATAAGATTGAGTAAATACATCTCATCATAATTTAATTTAAATGTGATGAATACGTCATTGCACGAAGGTATGAGGACTACATATGTAGTTTGGATCAGTTGCTGCAAGATTAAAACAATCAAATATATACTTAATTTGGGCCAAGGATGTGTGATGAGAAATTTAGTTCCAATAAAATATTGTTCTCAATAGCTCTATAATTAGAGATAGTTCTCATTGCTGGATTAGGGTGTCTGCTTTAAATTAACAAGTAACAAATTATATTTCTGTTGTCGTAGTCACTGATTTCTAAACTAATATATAATTCTGAAAAGTACTTCAATATTCATATTGATGACATGGGTGAATATAGTTCATAATAATTGTTGAAATAAATTAACTTCAATAATGCTATTATTAAATAATGAAAAACTTACAAGTATTAATGGAATATATTTTTCCTTTCACCAAACATAAAGAGGAGTATATTTCTTCATTGTTAACACATGCAAATAAAAAAAGAAATGAAGGGGGAAAATAAATAAAGAAATAAATTGCACACTACAATTGCAATATAACAACTTATGACACATTCACCATTTGTGTAAAGAATCTAGTGGTTGGTGAGATTGGTAAAGAAATTTATATATTAGAAATAAATAGAATTAGTTTAATAATATAAAATACATTAGCTGCTACAATAGATATACATGGGGCATAAAAGAAACTGTTTAATAAAATTGTAGGTTTTTATTTTCAACCAAGATTAACATTGTGCTACTACTACAAAACTACTAAATTGACGTGTTCCTCCATGAATATTGAACTTACTTGAAATAAACAGGTTTTGTTTGGGTTTGGGGAGAACAATTTAACTCTTTTAAACCTTCCTCAGGGATTGCAACTGGCAAAGATTTGACAGTGGTTGCATTTGAACCTCTTGGCAAATTAACATTAGCTTTACTATAAATAGATCTGGGTTTAGAAGTAACTGGATGCCTTTTAATTTTTACTATCGACAGTGCTGGATCATTTATCTTTCGAACACTAGATACTTTGGTTTCTGTTTTCTTCATTTTCAGATAACAGAATCATAGAATTCTTCCAAAACTAATTGATAGAAAAAAATTTTAAACGAAATCGAACTGTAAAAATAATATCTAGATCGAACATTAAAACCATACTATTCAAACGCAAATGAAATGTTAAATAACATACGACCGTTTAATAAAATAACTACAAGATTATCACAAAACTGGACGAATTCTAATTTTTCCCGCGCCTTGGGTAACCGCCAGAAACCTTCCAGCCAGTTGTCATAATGACCAAACAACAAAGTAATTTTTAAAATAGAAAAAAACCACTAAAATTAATTAATTTAAATTACATTTCCATATAATTATTAAATGAATATATAGCTTCATAATTATCGAGGATTTTAATAAAAACCAAACACTTACTACCTGCTTTAATTAATTAAATTAGTTAATAAAACAAATTCTTTATTTTTAGCAGCTTATAATTTACTGTTACCATTAATAATTGTACTGGGTATTGTAATTACATTGAGATCTTCAGCTATCAAGGAATAAAGGTTTTGATGCTTATGTGGGGGGGGGGGACTGAAGTCATTCAGTAGAATCCATTAATACTGCGAAATATGTAGAGTAATATTAAGTATTGTAACGAAACTGATCTCTGTTGTTGGAGGAAAGAAGGAAAAGTGTTACAACAAATTTCAAGCTATTCATATAATATTTGAATCACGCTATTAAGTAATTAAATTTTAGAAAAGAGATTGCCAATTTTGAGAGGTGTACTTGACCGAATGCTTTAGTTAAGTGGTTCCCAGCCTGGGGGACGCGAGACAGTTAAAAATGAAAAATTTTCACTTAATTTTAGTTATTTTTTTCTTAACTGTACTTCTTAATTTGAAACTTGTAATGTTGTATCTTGTGACAATAAAACTAAATGTTTTGTTTTCCATGTAATAATTTTTGTTGTTTTTTTATATGTCCATACAATTTATTCTGCAAGAGGGGGAATTTTTATTGAACAGGGCAGGCGTGGAAGGTTTTTATTTGAACGGGGGGGGGGAGCGTGGTACAAAAAAGGTTGGGAACCATTACAGTAGCTTGATACTCAGCAGAAGTAGAATTTGATGCTCCACAACTTTTATTTTTGAGGTATTTTTCCTGCCAAATGTTCTCTCATGGTTGCCTTAAAAATAACAACCCGTTCCAAATAATAGTTAGGATCCATCGCGGAAATGAAATTATTTATAATGGTTGAAATATTTTTTTGTTAGAATATATTTGTTTGAAATTTTTTTTTATATAATAGATTTTTTATCAACAATTACTGGGCTTTAGAGGTAAGGGTTGAAGGTTTGATTTAGGATGCCAAATTTGAGTAATTAACAGCCGCTATCGGAAGTTATCGCCAGCGGAAATTTATAAGTTAATTACTTAATTAACTCTCATATATCAGGAAACATACTTGCATTTAAGCAAGAATGCTTTTTTAATTAATATAAATGCAGTAGTGACAATTACTTATAATAATAATTACATCAGTATTTTAAATTAATTTCTAGTAGAAAAATAATAAAAACATCTTACTAAGTTTTTTTTGTTTTTTGTGTGACTAATTTGAAACAGTTTGAATGTAAATAAGTTTCTGTTTTGTAGTTGTAGAAATGTGTTTATGTTGGTAGATGACATTCGTTTCATCCCCTCTTTTTCGGAAATGTTTCAATTTATTGTGTACTTTTCTAAGTTAGTTTAGGTTTTTTAATTTTAATGTATTCAAACTAGTGTTACGTGTATTATGGAACAAGTTTGCTTTGACTCTGAAGAATACTTGTAGTGCTGATTTACAGATGAATAAATAAGGTGAAGAAAAAACAACAGGTTTAAGAACTTAACTTTGCAACTTTGCTTATTGTTCTTTATGATTAGAATTGATTACCCAGACCTTGTAATCAACTACCATACACTCCCCTCACCCATCATTGAGCCTTTGATCCAGCTTTTTATTTATGTATGTTTATTAATTTACCATCACTTCATGCTGATCGGAGAATGCTTCAGTTGGAGTTTGCCTATCCATGTATAATTAGGATTGGGATCTTTAATGAGTACCTGACAATGTTCAGGTTCAGGATTTCCATTTTACATCCCATCCTTAAGGTAGGATGGTATAACTAAGTATTTTTTACTACCTTTAAAAGTTCCTAAAGCCACCTGCTGGACTGTGAACCTGCGGTCATGGACATAGTGAAATAAAATTTATTAAAAATAAATACATTTTCCTTAGTTGTTTTGCATTTGTGTAGTAGTTTGGTGTTTATTAATTACTTTGGTGTCTAACTGTATCATGTACCTTACATTTTCATTAATTAAACTTGTACCTCTACCACCCGTGAAGGGTCTGGGGTTCAGTAAATGGTAGAGACTGTACTGCGTCTTACATTTTCATATACTTATATATTTATTTTCCCATTATCTAATACCTGAATTAGTGTTTTGTTCAAAATATTTACTCTTGTAAACTCTTCAGCAGCTTCCTTTTGGTTGTTGTTGGTATAGTTCATCCAAAAAATCACATATGGCTACTAAAGGGATTAAATACCAAGTTTGTGATTATTTATTGGATATATATATTTCTTTTTTCAGAAGTGTTTACATATTTTATATAATCTAACTTAGTTAAGTTAGATATCATCATGAACATAAGTTTAAAATACATTTTAAGGGATTCAAATTCATCTGAGCCCATTTTTATTTCACATATATTTACATGTTTTGCAACAATCAAGAAATTTGGGGATGGATGTTGAGTAAATAAAATTCCAAAACGTGCAGAATGACAAGTAAGCCGACCTTCGGCGACCTGGTAGCAACTGTTGACCCCTCAAAACAGAAGACCTGTTTTACCTGGAGTCACAGTAGAATAGGTACACATAATGAAATTTAAAGCTGCAACAGACATTCATATCAGCTTCTCTTACTGGTTCATTATGAGAGTCAACTTCTAATACTGGTTTATGTCGCGCATTAGTCAGAGCTGACATTCCCTTTCACAAAATCAATAATCCATATTTTTGAATTTCTTTGAGTGATAATAATATGCCTTAGCGAACCTGAAGGCTTGGTGCCGATACCACCAATCCCTGTGTACAAACCTCCGTGGACGGAGCCACCACCCAGACCCAAATCCGCCAGATCATTCTTAATGCAATCCTCTCACCTACGCCTAGGTCTACTCCTCAGACGCTTCCCAGTCGGTACAGTGCTTATTTACATCTTAGGAATTTGTTCCTTACTAAGCCCAGCAACTTTACAAGCCCATCTTAATGAAGATTAAGCGAAGGCGATGATATCACTTGAGTAATATTTACTGGATGCAGGGTTCGTAATTCCGCATTATGTTATCTCCTATATTCCCCAGTGGTCTCATCCCTTAGATCGATACACTGACAAATCTCGTTACTAAATTAAGTCAATCTCATTTATTGTATTAAGCTGCTTCAAATAAAAAATATAATTTTATTGAGTGATAATAAAGTATGACAGCATAATTTAATCTCCAATCATGAATGTTGAGACAAATTTAGATGAATAGTAAGTTATAAAATGTTTTTGCTATCAACCTAGGATCTGCACAAAATTATTTATTTTCATTCAGCAAAATTTGTTTTGGGGTAAATAAAATTAACATTATCATTTTTTTTTTTTTATTATATTGAAATATTAAAAAAGACTTTTGAAATGAGCCAGAAAATGACTTGAAGCGCTACCTATTGTAGGTTTTGAGATTTAGTACTTCAAAATACTCCTGCTAGATAGAGCAGTATATAAATTTATTTTTATTTTAGAGAAGAAATTTGTTGACTAAGTACTAATGAAGGATGGAAATATTTGGGGGTACAGTAAAAAATTTACACAATAAATAAGTGGAAACTTATTATATTTTATGTGTGCCAATGTTTCAACCTACTTGTGGAAATCCCTCCTGCAACATCAACCACTAGTCATCTCTGTTATTAGCTACTGTTCTCCAGTTACGGATGTTAAGGATGGTCCTTGCTTCCACAGAAACCCCATCTGCTAATTGGTACAATCGGAGTGCAATTGTTCGTCTAGGAGACTTTTTGGGACTTCATTTCCCCCATACGTGTGGTATTTCCTGCCAAACTTAGTATTTTTCCTTTTATTAGCCTAATAATGTTGACATATTTTCACAGGCTCATAATTTCTATATTCGACCATTCCCAACATGTGTCATTGTGAAGTACCTACTCCTTCAAATATAATGAAAAATCACAGAGAAGGACCAGCGAACACGTTCAATGAACAATAGAACAAAATATAATAAACAGTTGATATTTCAATTAAAGCAAATAACATTCTATTCAAAACATATTAATACACGGCTGGGTTTATTAAAGTAAAGAATTATTATAGATTTCTAAAACAGTCAAAGAAAAAAATATGCTATACCAAGAATGATTAAGAAATTTGAGTAATGCATGCCTCCATACCGTGTTTTTTTTCTAGATTACCACTTTTTAGATGCTAGATGAGTCCCAGGAGGGTCCTAGATCCCATAACTTTTCTCTTCAAGTGGGATCTATAACCCTCTAACACTTTCGGCAAAAATTTGTATATATTATATGTTGAGGCTGTTGGACTCAATTCGTATCAAATCTTCAGTCTCTTGACCATACGAATTATCGGGATTCTACTGTATTTATTTTTATTTTTTCTAGAATATTTAGTGATTAGTGTAGAAACTAGACCAATAATACATTTATAATTACTATCATTGGATTTTAGTGATTCATGTAGAAAAAATACTATTATTACATATAAAAATACTAATATTACATTTATCATTAAATGGCTATTTATTATTATTATTATTATTGATAGGATATTTAGTGATTTGTGTAGAAATTAGGCAATATTTTAGAAGTAAATCAGCACCAACACTTAATTAGGTGTGTTTAGTGCTGCTACCTCGCGCCAGAACGCGGAACTAATCATTGTTTTATAATAATTATTATTAATAACTTTATTCCTGATCTGTTATTGTTTTTACTTGATCAGTAAAGACGCATTAGGAACTCCCAAGCCTCCGGTATGTTTTAAATAGTTTATATAGACGAATTAAAAAATAAAAAAGAAGCCGTGGTAGTGCGGTTTCGATAGGTTAAGAACCCGAATGAAAGCATTAGTTCTCGACTGGGAGGTTTGGCAGCCTCCTGTAATCCAGCTACTTGGAAGGTCGGATACCGAGGATGAGTTGAGGGCGGGAGTCACTGGAGCGAGGTGTGCCCACGTCGACCAGGCGTCCGCACTAAGCTGACCATCAACATGGTCGCCCTGTGGGAGCATGGGGCGACCAGGTTAGCTAAAGAGGGGCGTACCGGGCCAGGGGGGTAACCCAGCAGCCAAAAGTCCCCGTGGTCAGCAGTAGTGGGACCGCGCCCGTGAGTAGGACCCCCGCTTCAGCCTGGCCAATAGACTCAGACCGGTTTCTTTTGCTAAAATTTTAGATAAAGATTTATAATTAATTATAATTAAAATACTTTTTTGAACCCGAAGATTCGATTTGGTGTGTTCATCATCGCAGTTTATTGTTTTACAAAATTTTGTTCACGTATTATCTATCACCCAAATACAGACCAGTCCAATCGCCCCTCCTACCTTTCGGACGTTGACCAAATCGCGCAGAGCTCATTAACTTTTTAGAAATTGGTTGGTTCTTAACTCAACAACTTTACCGTACCTTCTCAATTTTCGCGATGATATCATGGCTCTAGGCCATGTCGCGCCCGTGTGCAATCGTGACCTAGGCGCCCTCTAGTAGGCACGCGATTAAAATTGAACACTTGCAGTTTTACAAGGTGGTACAAAAATGGGAAATCCCCTAAGGAGGTGAATGTGCCCATGAAACTAAATAAATTTTGCAATGGGATCAACTTGAAATCAAATCGCGAAAATAAAACAGCCTCACTGGAGGTTTCCGAGAGCGCCACTTGAGACCCGCCGCCGTGTGCCCCGTACACCCTGCACATAAGGCAAAGCCGGCCCTGTCATGTCTATTATATTAACTAACGGGGTTGGATGCTCTACAATCTCGCATTGTGTATTCTCCTACATTCTTCAGATTTTGCTTTAGTTAGTGGTTCCCAACCTTTTTTGTACCACGCCCCCCTTGCAAAATACATTTTTTTGGCATATGGAAAAACAACAAGTATTACATTTAAAGAAAAAAATAGTTTTACCGCCGCAAGATCCAACATTATAAGCATAAATTTAAGATAAAGAAAGAGAAAAATAACTGAAATTAAGAGAGATTTTTTTTTTAAATTATCGACTGCTATCGCACCCTACAGATCGGGTACGTCTTTTCTTCGTAATGCGAGTACCCATTTGAACAGTTTGGATGATTATAGTTTTATAACTTCTATTTTTTAAGTTTAGGGACAAAGGGCTTGAGCTATGGAATATCATCACTATATTATACTGGTAACACTGACTAGTCTAGGGACTTTCAAATCCAGAATCAAAGCTCGGCCGAGTCGCATGTGTCTATTCATACACCTTGTGGTGATAATTATTTTTCACGACTGTTTATATATAAAATACCTTTATTTACACGGGAAAAAGTAAGGCGCCTAGATAAAGCATTGAATGTTCTAATGACATTTGTTCGAGACAAACGCTTTGACCAGTTAATAACGTTAAATAAAGGAAAACTGATAACGAAACGTCAGAAGTCAAGAAACGATATAAAGAAGCATCATTTAATATTGAAAATTATGACCGCATCGAAAAATAGAACGATTGCTAGGTCATATCGGCATCCAAAAATACTGACATCTATACGATTAAGCACCACAATACTAGTTGTAACTGATCCCTAAAATGCACCGAATGTGAAATGTGCATACATTCTTTTATATGCTCGTGCATAGACAATGCGATAAAATGGAATATCTGTAAGCATATACATGCATAGTTCGGCGCATGAAATGTATGCAGATGAATACATCATCATTCAAAAATTCGGACCAGGTATTTTTAAATGACGATGATAGAGCAGAACTGGTAATTACTGACAATATTGCCAATCATAAGAGTACGAGAGCAAATAACAAAAGTGCCGCGAAAAAGTGGTTAAATTTACAAAACCAATTCAATCAAATACTGAAGTATGCGGAGGATGATGATTTTCATTACTTTTAATTATTAAGGCAAATAAAATTAGATGAAAATACACGTTTTCAAATATTGAAGATGTTTCAAAGGGGTATAAAATAGGAAAATCGAGGAATTTCTTTTTTCTTTTTTTATTGAGTTTCCCCAAAGTTGAGGTTTTCTCCAACCAAATATTAGTGTAAAAATTTTTCCCAGGTTTTCCTGTCAAATGCGTCCTCTTCATTATGGCCATATCCTGTCATGTCTTCCTGGACTTGGTTCATCCAAGAAGTTGGCGGTCGTCCTTTTCTTCCTTCATGGCACCATTTCATTGTCATTTTGGGTATTCTATTATTATCCATCCTAATGAGGTGTCCAAACCACTCTATTCTCTTTATTGTTATTTTTTCGAGTATGGTATTCTGAGCACCCATTATCTCTTGCACTATTGAATTGGGAATCCTTTCATGTCTAGAAATTCCGGCTGCCCTTCTCCAGAAATCCATTTCCGCAAATAGCAGTTTCCCTTGGCTTCATTTTCCCAATTTTCATGTTTCACATCCATATAACATTATAGCCGTTATAATAGAATGGAAAATAATTTTTTTTTGTAGTTTTTAGGATGGTTTTACTCCACAGTACAGAATTGAGCATGGCAATAGCTTTCCTTCCTTCTCTGGTTCTTCGGGGTAAATCCCCTTCAGGCGTTCTATCTTTTTGAAGGATAGATCCTAAATATTTAAAGTTGGGTGCATTTTTGATCTGTAGGCCGTTTACCTCCAACGGTCCACCCTCCTCCGTACCCAAATATTCTGTCTTTTCAAAGTTCATTTTCACCCCCCCCCCCCCCCCCTGTTCTGAGTAGTAAAGTTCTGAGTAGTAAATATTATGTACCAAGTCCTGAGAATATGATACCATAATTATAATAAAATGATTAGTGAACCCAAAGGCTCAATCACATTACAATCAATCCCTGTTTACAAACATCTGTCCACGGATTACAACTCTAATTCAAGCCCATATGCTTATTCTTAATTTAGGAATTTATTTTAACAAAGTCCAACTTTACAATCCTATCTCAAAATATGATAGCACTTTTATTATATTAACCAGGTGCATGGTCTACAGTTCCGCTTTATGTTACCTATATTTTCCAGGTTTTTCAAGAAAAATGTTGGTCTTTTTTGGTTTTGAAATTTTTGCAATACATTCAGATCATCGTTCAAGGTTAGCATCCACATTTCACACTAATATAGAACAGTTTGCAATATTATACTTTTATAATTTCTAAGTTTTAACTTTCACGACAAAAGATGCTAGTGAAATAATGTGACTATTGAAAACATAAAAAGAACCGAGTATCAAATACTAATTTCTGGGAATCAATCATCAAGCTCTAAGTATTGGATACATTGGAGCAAACCAAGAATACAGATTTCTGAGTATCTAGTATCATGTACCAATTCCATGAAACAACACTCTACCTCAGAGTATATGGAATTAGTACATGATAGACTGTAATAGATGTCACTGCCCACCGTGTTCCAATTCCAGAGTTTTGAGTACCAAGCATCAAGTTTCCGGATATCTAATAAGCATCTAATATTTTAATTAAATACTCATTCTCTTGTTTATCAAATTGAGTAGAATGTGTTGAGTATTGAATAAGAAATGTAGGTATTGAAAAAGGATACAGGTACATTACATTAATAGAAATTGGATTTATAGAAAGCATCTTCTTTGGGTTTTTAACATAAATTGTAAGCAATCATATAGTAAAACATATGATAAAAATGATATAGTAAACTGTCATGATAAGAATGAGTATTAATTTAATAATGTTAGAAATATTAGTCGATTAATGGCTAGCTAGCATTGTCATTGTGGATATAAGGGAATTGGCATAGATGTCAATAAATAAATAAGCAGAAAAGCAATGTAAGGAGTTGTAGAAGAAGATTTCTAGAAAATCATTGGATAGTATTTAGGCATTGAAAATATCACGTCTGAAGAAAATGTCAACAAACCACCAGAAAGACTATAAACCTAGCAGAAGTTTAGACATGAAATGCGAGTTGGCAATGCATGTGAGAAATGGTTATAGATTCCTGTGACATCATATGATGACTTTCTAGAAAATGCGTAATGGGAATGGCCCCAATAAGAAACCGTTCATGTTGAATAGATAGTAGGAATCGTAGTCCCTATTAATAAATGGAAGAGAGAGTCAACCAAATAAAATTATCCTAGAATCATGCTTCTTAATATTGTGTACAAAATCCCTGTGCTATATGGTCACTTTCACTGTTCCAACTTGATCGCCTTTGTTTCTTTGTTAATTTAATTCAAAACAACTAAACTTGCTGAATAAACTGTACATATCTAAGTCACAAATACCATGTGGTCTGATTACTCTCACCTGATTGGTAAGGAAAGATGCTTCATGCTAATGCTTGCCCTGTTAGTTACTGTCCCAGAGCTACTTTCAATTTTTAAACAGTGGTTATACTAAATGCGATTTTTTCTTATTATATCAGCTATCATTTTAAATTCTTCATGTTAGAATCAAGGATTTGTTGCAGTAAACATTAATATAATAGTAGGAACAATAACATTCTTATAGAAGGATTAATTATGAGAGTTGGTTGTGTTCATGCTCAAGGACTTTTGTAACAATTTGTCACAAAAGTAATGTAAGTAAAAAAATAGTACTTTGTTAGATTTCTACATAATAAAAGTATTTAAAAATAATCACCATCAAAAGAACAATGAATAAAAACAAATTATAAATAAAATTTTTGGTTCCTCTGAAACATAATTTTTGTCATTTTGGAATGTCTTATTTCAACGTGCTAAAGGAAATAAAGCTAGAAATAGTAATGAGGTCTACTCTTATCTTCCTTACTTTACTTAGGAATTATTCATTTATGGATGAATAATGATTTTATGGGTATAAACTTTTTGGTTATATTATTTCAGGGGCCAAAATTTCAAAAATCCCCTTGTCTCAGACCCCTAGTTGTCCTGAATACTTCAGACAAGTCATTCTGGATCTTGACCTGGCTTCTCGACTCCCTCATCAGCAATTCCACAAGGCTTATCAATGCTCTGGGGACATTCATTTCTTCCATACCTTGATACACTTTCCCCCTGAAGATACTGTCATAGGCATTGCTGAAATCCACAAAAAGGTGGTGGGTCGTTATATTGTATTCTCTGGTCCTTTCCATAAGAATTCTCAGGGCAAATATTTGATCAATACAAGATCTACCATTTGTAAAGCCGCATTGGTACATTCCTATCTCTCTTTGGGCATGGAGCAGTAAGAGTTGGCGATCAATTTAGACTCAGGCAGAATGCAAAGATATATCGGAAGTTTCTGGAGCTAGATGTGGTTCAGTATATAAGAATAGCTAGGCTTATATGGGCTGGACATGTGGCCAGAATGGAGGACAACGCTACTTATAAGAGACTGCTATTTGGGTACGTTGACAGAAAAAACGTGGACGGCCATGATTAAGATGGGCAGACGGGGTCGAGAAGGATGCAGGTAGCATTGTTGTATCCAGAGCTTGGAGGACCTTGGCACAGGACAGAGAAGAGTGGAGGCGACGCCTTAATGCGGCCAAAACCCGTAGTGGGTTGTAGAGCCAGTGTTGATTGATTGATTAAAAGAAAATAATAATAATAAAACTATTTTTTAAATAATAATGTTAATGGAAACTATATAGTATTAAACGAAATTATGCTTAACCACAAATCATTGGATGAGAGGGAAAAAAATAATGATCAGATAATTTTTTTAGTAGTTGATATGAGTTAATTTTTCGGTTTTAATCGTTATAAATGATTGAATTATTATATTTATAATTTTATAAACCAATTTAGGACTGAATATTTGGATTAATTTAGAAATATGATAATATTTCAGAAGTAAATGGGAACCAACACTAAATCAGGTGTGGTTAGTGCTGCTACCTCCTGCCGGAGTGCAGAACTAATTAGAGTGTTTTATAATAAAGATTATTTATAACTGCATTCTTAATGTGTTATTGTTTTTATTTAAACATCAATGACGCATTAGGAGCTACCGAGCCTACTGTATGTAGTAATTTGTTTATATATGTGAATTTAATTATCAAAAAGAAACTGTGATAGAGCGGTTTCAGTAGGTTGACATCATATGGAGTAAAATGAAGGAACATGTTTTAATTAAGGCAGTTATAGTTTCTCCATCTCATGTTTTCCTACAATCTACCCATGCTTATATGGAGTAGGAAATATCCAGTCAAATCAGCTTTGTAGAACAATGATGGATCTTGGAATCTTAGTGAAGTTGATTAGATTGCTTAGATGAACTTTGAATGGCATTTCGTAGGTATTTATAAATGGAAATGGTATAAGGCAGGGGAAATCTTTGGTCTAGATATTTTTTAATATCTAGATAGACTATAGACAAGTGTAAAAATCGTGTTAGGACATGGAAGTACTATATTCAACAAAATGACACATGTCCTAGCTTTTACATACGATTATCTGATTTAACATAATAAAAATGAGCACATTTGCATAGTAAGTACATAGAGTGTAAAAGTGTAATAACTTATAATAATTTTCGTATTGGATGAAGCGATCAAGTAAGCTATAGTTGTCCTAGCAGTGGACAATTGACATATAAACTTTAGAGTCTTGTTCACTTAATCACTTGTGTTAATTGTCGAATTCTTTATACTGTCTAATAACACAGTATAAAGAAGTGATGCTCATATTCAGAACCTCCCCCCTCCCTACATTTAGGCCTACTCCTGACCACTTGCCAATTTCAATTCCTTCTCTTTTGTTGCTTTCTTTTCCTCCAATATTCTCTCATCTTTTTGCCATGTCTCTTTTTTTCTTTCTTCCTATCACTTCGTGCCTGTTCTTTTATTGCTTGTGTCCTGGAATCACAAGTTTAACGCTATCTCTCTGACTGTTCATTTTTATTTTTTTTAGTAGTTGATATGAGTTAATATTTCGGTTTTAATCGTTAAAAATGATTAAATTATTGTATTTATAATTTTATAAGCCAAATTATGACTGAATATTTGGATTAATTTAGAAAGCGTGGAATTTTTGAGGAGTAAATGAGCGCTGACCTAATATCACTCATGATTAGTGCTGCTACCTCGCGCCAGAACGCGGAACTAATCATTGTTTTATAATAATTATTATTAATAACTTTATTCCTGATCTGTTATTGTTTTTACTTGATCAGTAAAGACGCATTAGGAACTCCCAAGCCTCCGGTATGTTTTAAATAGTTTATATAGACGAATTAAAAAATAAAAAAGAAGCCGTGATAGTGCGGTTTCGATAGGTTAAGAACCCGAATGAAAGCATTAGTTCTCGACTGGGAGGTTTGGCAGCCTCCTGTAATCCAGCTACTTGGAGGTCGGATACCGAGGATGAGTTGAGGGCGGGAGTCACTGGAGCGAGGTGTGCCCACGTCGACCAGGCGTCCGCACTAAGCTGACCATCAACATGGTCGCCCTGTGGGAGCATGGGGCGACCAGGTTAGCTAAAGAGGGGCGTACCGGGCCAGGGGGGTAACCCAGCAGCCAAAAGTCCCCGTGGTCAGCAGTAGTGGGACCGCGCCCGTGAGTAGGACCCCCGCTTCAGCCTGGCCAATAGACTCAGACCGGTTTCTTTTGCTAAAATTTTAAAGAAAGTACCCAAAATTATTCTTTTGATCAAAGGTTAGAACAATCGTAGTTTACGAACTTCTGTTCACGTATTATCACTCAAATCAAAACTCGTGAGATGATTTTTAGCCAAATTCTCCCACCTACGCCTAGCTTCAACAATTCTAGTGTCATCTTCGACTTCATCCAGAATTTCCTTCTCTCGCTTATGAATAAAACATTAGCGAACCCGAAAGCTCGATGCCGATACTACCAACCTCTGCTTACAAACTTCCGTAAACGGACCACTGCTCGAACTCAAACCCAAGCAGATCACTCTTTACGCAAGCCTCCGTCTACCCTTAAGACGCTTCCCAGTCAGTCGTCACAGCTATTATTACGTTTTTATGAATTCGTTCATTACTAAGCCCAGCAACTTTACAAGTCCGTCTTAATTTTCGTGACGCCCATCACTTCATTATTAATAGGGTGCTTGCTTCGCAACTCCGCATTGTGTAATCTTCTAAGTTCTCCAGTGGTCTCATCCTTCACCGAATATTCTCGGCAACCCCTTATTTTCGTGTACCTTAAGACGCTATTCATTCCTCAGCGTAAGCGGCCACGTTTCACATCCGAATAGAAGAGTTGGAAGTATGATGGTTTAATAAATTCTGATTTTTAAATTTTGGGGCATAAGACGCGAGCTTAGTAATGTCGAGACCAAATTAATTAATTCTTATTTTATTTTTTAACCTTTATTTCCTTTTGGATTTCGTTTTTTCTAGTTACCACAGGCCTTAAGTACTTAAACCCCTCGACATATTTAAAATAATATCCCCAAAATCTCCCCCATTTCTGCTACTAACTATATACTTAGTTTTTTTCCGAATTTACTTCCGTCATAGTTTTATAATTTCCGCGTCTTCGCCCAACATTACCGAATCGCCCGGAAACCCAATCAGAGATATATTACTATCCTTATTGAAATGTTTTTCGGTGAGTATCACCTTTTCAATAGTGTACTCAAGTGTTATAAGTTGAATAGGTAATGCAGGTGAAAGCTAATCATCTTGTTTTAAACCTGAGCGAACCTCGAACTTCTCCGAAAAATGATTACCAATTCTAACCCCATTGAAAGTTTCGCTCATACACGCCCTTATTAGATCAATTGACTCTGGAAGAGGCTGCACAATGCAAATCTGCGCCCAAGGTGACAGAGCTGTTCCCTATATTAATAGCGACATGTGGACTTTCAAACCCTCAAGAATTGTGGGAAAAGTATAAAAAGACATGGCGGATGATATTTTTCACAGATTACAAGAACAGGATCCGAATTCTTCATACAATGATTTAATTTACAATGACGCGCTAACAAAGGTTGAAGACCAAGTGATTACTATTACTGGAAAAAAATTATCCGATTTTGGAATGAGCAGACCACAAAGAATTGGAGAAGTTAGTAGTGATTTAATCCGAGAACTAGAATACGATACTGTTACTTTAAATAACAGAAGTCCTTCCACTTTTTGAACAAAGATTAGTTTTTGACACAGTTATTCAAATAGTTGCCAGTGGCGAAGGAGGTTTGTTCTTTATGGATGCTCCAGGAGGCACTGGAAAAACCTATGTTTTAAATTTACTATCAGCCCAAATCCGGAAAGATAAAGGAGTTGCTGTTGCAGTAGCTTCCTCTGGAATAGCTGATAAGGTACTTAGTGGGGAACGAACAGCGCACTCAGTTCTAAAACTATCATTGAACTTAGCTCATGAGGAAATACCAGTATTTAGCATTAGCAAAAGCAGTGAGAGCGGAAGAATGTTACATATAAAAGAGTAAACGAAGCACTAGATCGCACAATGAAAGATATCAAAGGCAACCAGGGTATCATGGGAGGGATGGTACTTTTAGCTGGTGACTTTAGACAGACTCTCCCGGTTATTACTAGAGGTACGCCGGCAGATGAAATAAATGCCGGTTTGAAAGGATCTGTACTATGGGTACAGGTAAAAAGTATTGTCTCACTACAAATATGCGAGTAAAACTTCACAATGATTCTCAAGCAGGGCAATATGCAGTTGCTCTTCTAAAAATCGGAGAAGATTGTATGACAATAGACAGTAACAACATGATTACACTGAGACGTGAGTTCTGTCAAATTGTCGATAACACAGATGATCTAAAAAATAATGTCTATTTTGATCTTCAAATAAATATGGGGAATCGAGAATGGCTGTATGAAAGGGCAATTTTGGTGCCGACTAATGAGATACTCAACCAAATAAACGAACAAATCATGTCAGACGTGGAGGGGAGTGTTGTCGAATACCTCTCAGTAGACAACTTCATGGTCTACATCATACCCTATACAGTTTCTCAACTCTTTAGAATTATCAGGAGTCCTTTCCCATAAGTTGAGGCTGAAAGTTGGTGTTCCAGTCCTATTAATGAGACATCTTGACACGCCAAGGCTATGTAATGGGTACAAATTACACATCTGGGACACAACATTATTAAAGCTACAATAATGACTGGAATGACAAAAGGAGAAAATGTTTTGATTCCTCGTATTCCAATAATTCCGACTGATTTGCCTTTTCAGTTTAAAAGAGTACAGTTTCTCCTGTATACAGCATTTGCAATAACAATAAACAAAGCTCAAAGACAAACGCTTAAAGTTGCAGGTGTTCATTTAGAAAAAAAATGTTTCTCCCATGGGCAACTCTATACATGTTGCATGCTCACGTGTATCAAACCTGCAAAATGTCTATGTTTTGCCAAAAGATGAGAAAACAAAAAACGTTTTTTATAAAAATGTATTTAAATAAGCTATTTGGAGAAAACACTTATTTTAATGTATGTATGTATTTTATTTGCAAAATAATTAGCCTAAACAATTAAAAATAGTGCCCAAGTTTTGGCACGAAGTCGCGGGCACAGCTAGTAGTATTATATTCGTAATATGTTTTTAAAAATTGAACATGAATATTTCTCAGTGGTAGAGTACTGAGTTACCATGCCGGAAATCCTGGTTCAATTCCCGCTGCAGGCCATGATTTTTATTTAGTCTGTTTGCAGCGGGAGATGGATCATATAGGATCTAGGACCCTCCTGGGGCCCACCCAGCCTCTATAAAATATGATAAAAATAGGGTACCCAAAATAAGGGGGAAAAATCTGGCGGTCGAGCGTGACCTAGGACAAGTCACCTCCTTGCAGAACCGTTGTCCATGAAACAGTACAGTCTCTACCATGTACTGAACCCCAGACCCTTCATGGGTTGTAGTGGTACAGGTAAAAAATAAAAAATTTCTGAATTCATCTCTTAACATTCAATAAGACAAGCTTCCAATTTTTTTAATCCTTTACGACTTACATAAATAATAATAAATGATAAATGCCAGCTAATTTTATGCGTTTCTAATATTCCCACACCATAATTTGTTCATTGTTACATAACCTGTATCCATTGTTATTTTCTTCCACGTTATTTAATCAATTTAGAAATATTTTGGTTTACTAAAGTAGTATCTTTATTTCTATTGTGGCTTTTCCCTGTATTTTACAACCTATTATTTTAATAGTTTGATGTCCATATTAATATAAAATTTTGGTAAAAGTGGTATGTAATAGGAACGCAATAGGCAAAAAACAACTGTATAATAAGAAAAATATTTTTATTTGAAAAGAAAAGATATGTCCAGGACTCGAACCCGGGTCGTCCAGATCGCTAGTCTGGAACTCTACCATTTGAGCTATCCTGGCCCTATCAAGCACGCCTCTCAGTCGTGGTCATACCCTTTCTTTTCACTGATCCCAAGTCCCCGCGTTTTCGCAATTTGCGATGTATACGAAGGGAAGAATGTTCTTTGAACATTATTTTAATTTGGATCTTGTTGACTTACGTCATTATAATTTATTGTATTTTATTTGTTATTAATTTTATTAATATGTAATCAATTTGTATAGAAAAATGTTTATAAAATTACAAGTGTTGACGTTTTAAAGATGAAATAAACTATTTCTTATTTTTTCTTTTCTAGAAATATTATTCATGAGAAGCGAGGGATCGTTGACTGGATGATGAAAGGAAGAAAATAGTTGGGGGTGCAGTCAATTAAAACACTAAATAAGTGGATACTTATTTTAATTAAGTGCCGACGTTTCGACCCACTTTGTGGGTCATCTTCAGGGCTAAGAAAGAAAACAGACAACATACAATGAATACAATAAAAATACATAGAGGACTAAGTATATGCTAAATGAGAAAAAATATAAGTAGAGAGGTAGAAATTTAGAACAAAAGTGAGGGATATATATGAATACAACGCAATAGGCAAAAAACAACTGTATAATAAGAAAAATATTTTTATTTGAAAAGAAAAGACATGTCCAGGACTCGAACCCGGGTCGTCCAGTACAGTCTCTACCATGTACAGTCTCTACCATGAAAGGATCTGTATATATATATATATATATATATATATATATATATATATATATATATATATATATATATATACAATTATAATAATTTTTTGTATTCATATATATCCCTCACTTTTGTTCTAAATTTCTACCTCTCTACTTATATTTTTTCTCATTTAGCATATACTTAGTCCTCTATGTATTTTTATTGTATTCATTGTATGTTGTCTGTTTTCTTTCTTAGCCCTGAAGATGACCCACAAGGTGGGTCGAAACGTCGGCACTTAATTAAAATAAGTATCCACTTATTTAGTGTTTTAATTGACTGCACCCACAACTATTTTCTTCCTTAGAAATATTATTATATTCCTTTGTTATCTTATGCACTATTCTTTTAGAACGCCACATAATCCCTATAAGCTCTGGCGCTTAAATTGCAACTGAAAGGTTTTGCATTGTTACTGAGGACATAATGTTTTCCTCTAAAATAAGAACTTATTTGTTGTTATTGTATCTGTTCCGCTGGTTGTCGCTTCGAGTTAAGTTGCAACAAGTTTTAACTGTTTATTCATTTCATTTTTAATATTTTCCAAAAATACAAGTTACCGTGAGTTTTAGTATGGAAAAGATGTTATTATGGGTAATAAGTACAGCGCCGGCTCTAGCCCATGTCGCGCCCGTGTGCAATTGTGACCTAGGCGCCCCCTAGTAGGCACGCGATTTAAATTTAACACTTACAGCTATACAAGGTGTTGCAAAAAACGGCAAATCATCTAAGGAGATGAATGTGCTCATGAAACTAAACAAATTTTGCTATGGGATCAACATGAAATGAAATCGAGAAAATGAAACAGTTGTGTAGGGTAGAGATAGCATAACGGAAACTAAACGGTGACTTCAGACCGTAATTACAAGCAGCTATTGTATCAAACAAAGCTTGCTGAAATGAAAAAAATATTTTCGACTTTTCATACAAAGTGCATCTATCAGGTGATCGATTACTAATATTTTGGTTTTCATTTCCGCTGGTTTTGTTTGTCAGAACGTCTAAAGTCACGGTTTCAGTTTCCCTTACACGCGGTATAACTGTATACAAGCTCCCATAAAAATTGTTCTCTCTAGACAAAGTTATTTTTAGTCAGTGCGAATACTTTGGGTATGCATAACTCATCAATACGAACAACTTTTACTATGGGGCCAACCCTCAAATCGCGAATCTGTTGTTCCATAGAAAAAGTCATTGAGACCAAATGAATGAAACAGCTGATATTTTTTCGCAATTTCAGAGTTGGTATTGATGAGTATATGCATTCCGCCAAAATATAATATTCACACTGTCTAAAAATAACCCTATATTTCAGAAAAGTAGGGCTTACAGAAATTAGAAAGCGCAAGTTTATTTTAAAATATTTAATAATACAATGTACAAATTAAAAGACGCTCTTAATCAAAGTACAAATACATATTTACAAGATTACTTTTCGTGCTTTAGCTGCTGCAAAATCATTAACGATGTCACTCACTTCAATTTTGATTTTATGTTCAATACTTATTACAGATAAATTTGTCGATCTACTTAGAGACATATTTGGACATGAGACATGTGGATCTGAGATAGTTTTTAATTAACTTTAGTTTCGAAAATGATCTTTCGCTGTGAGCAACGGTGACTGGCAATGTGAGCTAAATCCTAAGTGCTGTGGACAGATTTGGAAACACTGAGATTAATTTGTTATTGAACAAATAATTTAAAATATCCAACGATGTAGTAGAATCATAAATGAACATCGGTAATAATTCGATTTCATTAATGAGTTGTAACTTTTCTACATCTGAAGACCCAGCATGGCACAGTTTATTAATATGCTCTTTTTCTATCAGTCTCCGAATTCTTCCAGTGATTTAATTTTTGAAGGAATGAAAAAATTATATTATTTTGATTCAAAAGTTCGAACCGTTAAAAACGACATCGAAATTTTGAAGACTCTTGCTAACCAAATTTATCTTGCTTAAAATTTCAAACCAAACAACTAGGGAACAGATAAATTTGAATGACTTAATTTTTGCTATATGGTATATATGGTTTTTTGAATATATGGTAAACAAGGCATCATATACGTTTCCTAGATTAAATCGTATAGCTTATATTGCTTCAACCCTGCTCTCCCATCGAGTATTTAAAAGTGATTTTAGAGTTAAAGTTGGCAATTCTTTGGCAAGAGTTAGCCAACGCGCTGTTGACGCAGAAAAGTAAACATAAATTTCTTGCACAATTGAAAAAGAAATTGACAATTTCTAACGAACTTTTAGCTGCGTCATTATCTATCAAATTCAGGCTGTATGCCGCACAAGGTACGTAAATTGCGCGCGGATTTAAGTCTGAAAAACGTTTCTGGAAACCTATATGTTTTCCTTTCATATTCGCGCCATCCTCATGACCTTGGCCACGCATATCTTGTATATCAATATCGTTAGAGTTTAAACAATCTAACAAAAATTGAGTTAAACCGTGACCAGTTGCATCTGTAATTGGGAAAAATCCCAGAAAATGTTCTTTTATTTCAGCTTTGTCATTATTTGTACTTAACCCTCCAATGCCCATAAGGTCCCTGGTAAACATTTTTTGGTTTCCTTTTAATTTCTGCTTGTTTGGAGTCTAAATAGAACGAAAATACGAAATTTGGAAAACAAAATATTTTGGGGGGGATTTGGGGAGGGTGTCACCTGTAGGTGACAATAGGCATTACAATAACAAAACGTGAAATTAAAAAAAAAAAGTTTTATTGAAATAAACAGAGCTATGTACATATTTGTGAAAGTCAAGTATGAAGTATTTATGCATTAAATAATTAATGTTTTTATGAAATTTGTACCAACAGTGAACATGCAGAGATACTTTGCACGTTTTGCACATAATTCTTGTACGCTGTTGGCACTCTTTGCAGCGTCTCTGTGAATATTGGTATGTATTCGTATTTTTAGATTCATATTTCTTTGTTTTTCTTTTTGTGTACGGGACGTTTGATACGTGCTGAATTTTTTGAGGAGCTGAGCCATACTTATGTAAATATTCTAGAACAATCCTTCTAAAATCGCAGTATGTCAGTTGGTCTGTTGAGACTCGCTTTCTCAACAGCCACGCATTTTGGCATGCTGCATCCAATCAAGAACATTCTAACGTATTGTGGTTCCATATAGCCTGTCAAAAGGAGAATGGCAATATGTGTTTTAATTTCCTCGTTTGTTACATTCAAAGTCGAGTTCCGTTGGAGAGCATACAAATTTCACATGTTTGTCATATGTGTTATTATTTGTTCAGAGAACATTTTCTCGAAACATTGAACGCACGATAATTCATCTCACATGTATTCAGTTGACAATTCGTATGCATCACCTTTTTCAGAAAAATTCTTTTCGTAATTTCGCCAATTATAATTAGGTTTTTTTGGTTTCGTCCGTTTAGTTTTTGATTATGGGACTAGATCTAGAGAGGGGACATTAGTATTAGACAATTCCACTGATTTGCGTTTTCGTCTTTTCTCAGTGGGCTTGTCACTCCGTCGGTCTGATGTGTGAGGTAAGGTGGGCTGATGAACGGTGCTAGATTCCACAGGATCAGTTGAAAAGTCTCCGATTTGATGTTCGTAATCTGTGTCATTCGGGAAGGATTTCATTTGATACAACTAGATCATCGATTTCAATCCTAACGACACTGGGTTGAAGTCGATTCATATCAACATTTCGTCACCACTGTCTTCTTCAGTGATGTTTCCACCTTCTTCTGGAGGGAACATCGTAATTTCCACATGCTCCAAACTTTGATCATTTTCAAGCATCTCAATAATTTCAACCAACGCTACAGAAAAAGAAGTCGAAAAACATTTAACTTGTAAGATTTACTTCACTACTTCAAATATCATAAATACATTACAAAATATACTGTAATACACACATAATCACATATCAACATATACAAAATAGAATCTTTAATAATTTATTGAAAAACTTACCGAACAAATCGAGGGTTAGATTGGAACGAGACATGCGGAGAAACATTATGAAAAAAACAAAACATAGAATACGAGTAAATACATATTTAATCAATTGTACTACACATTTATTTAATTAAATTAGTTGTTTACATTGATACTTAGCATTAGTTATAGAATTGAAATATTATAGCAATGAGTCCTGTTTAGAAGAGCATTTAGGTAATTTATTGACAGGAATTCTATTGTCACGTAGAGGTGACACCTAATATTGATTTATGGATCACAGCTATAATTTTCTCTTATCTAGATTAAAAAAACATTTGGTTAGTGGCAATAGACTTGAATTTGATATAAAACATAAAATTATTGTTTATACTTACGTTTTTCTTGCCATTATTAGCTAAAAACAGAACGTAGATCTCTCAAGTGAATGTAACCTCAAACGTGCTTGAACAAAACTGTGATAACTAGTTAGGGTGTAGCCATAGACGAATGGTACTTCATTCAAGGTCAGACAACAGTCCAAATTAATTAGTGGGTGTGTGCTGAAGTAATTAGTAACAGCCATTTAATTTTTATACACTCTCAAAGTTGCGTCACCTGTAGGTGACAATAGGCGTTGGAGGGTTAAAAGAACGAACCGTACGACAATCGATATTTGTTATATATTTGCAATATATGGAGTGCAACCTAATATAATTGGATTAATAAAATAAAATATTTCTTCTTCTTCTTCCCATGGCTCTACAGCCCTTGCAGGGCCCTAGACTCAGCAACAACGCCTCTCCAGTCCTCCCTGTCAGCAGCTCGACCTCTCCACTGTCTGATCCCCACCCTCTGCAGATCGCTCTCTACATCATCTAGCCATCGCAGCCTGGGCCTTCCTCTTCTTCTTTTGCCTCCTGGCTTGCCATATAATAGCTTCTTTGGGTACCTATCTTCTCCCATTCTTTCTACGTGCCCAAGCCATCTTATACGTGTAGATTTGACATAGATGACTGGGTCTGGTTCATTGTATAGGTCCTGAAGCTCTCTATTATTTCTAGACCTCCATTGGCCTTCATTACATACTGGCCCAAATATCTGCCGAAGCACCTTCCTCTCCCAGATCTGCAGCATCTTTTCGCATTCCTGTGTCAGGACCCACGTTTCACAGGCGTATGTAACAATCGGTCTTAGGATTGTTTTATAAATCAATAATTTTGCCCTCCGTGACAAGTTTCGAAATCTTAATGCTTTTCGCAGTGCAAAGAGACATCTGTTCCCTGCTGAAATTCTTGCTTTAATTTCTGCAGTGATGTCATTCTTTCTTGTCACTAAAGCTCCCAGATATTTGAAGCTGTCCACTTTCTTAAATGTGTGGTGGAGCAGTTGCACATGACTCAGCTCTTCCTGCCCATCATTTTTTGTGGAAATCATATATTGGGTTTTTTCCTTATTTATCACCAGACCCAACAATATTTGGATTGTTTTAATTTCAAAACAATCGTTTTTTTTATTCTTTCTCCTAATAATTGTATTAATTCATTCTGAATATTATGGCCAAGATAATGAGTTAGGCGTGACTCAGATTTTTCAATACGAGCAATGTGTTCTGCAAATACATCATCAAAATTAGAGATACATTCAACCAGTTTCAAAAAATTACCATTATCAGACTCATGATTTTTTTCTGAATTTCCCCGTAAAGCTAGACATTGCCACGCTAAAAACCGAATTATATGAATTATTCGTTCGATTACTGCCACCCAACGTTTTTCTCTCGTTCAATTTCAGCTTGGTGCACGAAATCGACTGTTTTCCTTTTAAAATGCCAATTTTTAATGTAATATGTTTCTTAAGACAAACTAGGTGCGCTGAGCTCTTTTCATGACGTTCTAAGGTTATAGGCAAATGCTGCCAATCGTTATATCCTATCTTACCATTAATAGGAGTGGCATCGGCATTAAAAAGTTTACAATAAGAACAATGAACCGAATCAGTTGATTTAGAATAAATCAGCCAGGTTCTTGAAACTGTTTCATTATTTAACCTTTTTGTTAGTAAAATAAGAATTCAAAAAAGATCTATTGGTCGACTACCGACGACGGTGACGCCAGCGGCGATGGAGGTGGCAGCGCAGACTCGAGTTCTTCTGTAGGGTTATTTTGGTTTTCTTGCGTCTCTAGAAGTTATCTCGAAGACAAATCGTGTCGAACCATAAACTTTTCGATAGAACTAGTACTCTTTCTCAGAGATACTTCCTTTTCCAGTTTTCTTTTCCGATTCTGTGCACCAGAAAGTTTATTTTTTCTATCGTCATCAGACATCTAAATTGAATAATAATACTTACATAAACTAAGAATTTAGCTAAGATTTAACAGAAATTTAACCTAACCGACGAAAAACCCTGACAGAAATAAATCAAAATTTGTAACTGTTTCTATATCAATATTATCACAATATAGCCCTCATCCTGAATTATAAGTTTATCTCATCAGCTCATCGCCCATCCATAGGTAACGCGGTGTTAAGTGTGTGAAACAATTCCTACATTGTCAAATGCCGACAAAGAGAGCGCGCCGATCTTTGGCGGCGGGCGGCAACCCATGAAACCCTGCACCCTAAATGTGCCATTCGGAGACGAGCGGCAACAGAGTCTTTGGAAACAATTTTGAGTTATGTTCGTAACTTTTCCATAGACTGCCCATGTCGGAATGACAACATATAAGGCGCGGGATAAAAGCAAGGGGCGGCGCCTTCTTTTATATAAGTATATTATTCATAATAATATCGAGTGGCGCCAGTTCACCGCACACCCTGCAAGGAAAGCCTGCCCTGAATAACTAAATTATCCATAAGAATAATTACCGTTGTTATTACTATTCTTACTGTTTTTATTTTATATCTTAGCCGACTGTTACTAAATTTATCTCCCTGAGAGTATTTTCAGGATCATTTGCCTGAACAAATCTTTCATTTACTACGCAGTTATAATCCATGACAAAATATACGATAGCACTATGTTTTAGGATTATGGCTAAAGAACGCCTGTTGTTTACTCTTTTTTGACAATGTTATTCTTTCGCCCGTGAATACTGGCTCGACTTTTAATCTTGGTTGAACAAAACTGCATCGAATTTATATCCCGGAATCCCAAATTATTCTTCAAAAATATTTTTGAAATGACAATAAAATGTTTTTGAGTGATTGAGCGGCATGGATATTGAAATAAGATGTTTGTCTCAGTAATGTGTGAAGTTGTAAGTTCGATGCAAAGACTTAAAATCCACTGACGTGGTATCTTGTCCGGCTGGCACAATGCATATTTCACCCAGAATCTTTTTTCCATGGTGACACAATGTTACGACTGGATTTTCTGTGTTTCGACTTTCCAGAGGGATATTCAAATCTACCTGGAATCAGGTTTATAGAGATGTGAACATTTGGAACCAATACAAACATCCAACCTTTGAGCTCTTTTATTAGTATATAATCATATTTAGGTGATATTCGTAGCGATAGAAAAGGTAAGGGCACTCGCGAGAGACCAGGATGCCCGAGTGAACCTTCAAAGGTAGAAAGAAAAATAAGAAGAAGAAGCAGATATAATATTTTCGAGGATATTAAAAAGGAAACGCATGAAAAGTTAAAACTTGTAGTGACTTAACTCGAAGCGACTACCTGCGGAATTGATATATTTTCATTACTAATTCAACCTATTTTTGTGTTGTACATATTAGAGTTTAATGTATTGGGTTCTATAGAAAGAGAGACAGAGAAGATTTCACATATAAATAAGACGTCGATAAAAATACTAGATTATTGCCGAATTCCGTTGTTGCCTCATCGAATGAGTCATGGGAACGAAATGTAACGCCTCTCGAAGGCGGCCGTTATCTCGGACAGAAGGCAAGGCTGGCCAAAAGCCCGGCTTCAAGGCATTCCTGAATTCCTACCTGGACGAGGGAGTGGGGGGGGGGGGCAAAACATATGAACCTTGGAGTTGCTTTCCGCGGCCCGCGAGGCTGAGTCCACCCGCTCACTGTGTCACGGCTAGCCACTGTCATGCCTCCAATTAGCTACTCCATAAATTCGGGATCGCTCGTAATTTACTGCCGCTTCTGAAATGTTAGCCATGTTCAGTCTTGCTCGTTTATTTTTAAAACCCTAACCTTAAAAAAGGACTAACGGTTCTAACTCATTTGTTTTCACATCGTTACATAATACATGGTAAGACCCACCCAATACAGCTCTTAAACGGGAATTTATTTCAATTTATTACACTTTATTCACAACGGTTGTGGAATTAATTACTTATGAATTAAAATTCTGACCGGTGCTTTCTAATAAACGAGGGAGGTTAGTGTATTTTCAAGAAGAAAAAAAATTATTGGTTTTTATGTTAAGGTAAATGCAGAAAGTATTTTTTTTTTAATTATTTATTTATTGATATTTACAACTATATTACAATAATATAACAAGTAAATAGGCTAAGTGATACATAATGACATGATATAATGACAAGTAGAGAAACTACCCACTGGTAGTACTCAAATCGCATCTTGAACTAAGAAGGTCACGTGGCCATCTCTGAAAGTATTAATTTTATTCTTGCTATAGATCAGGAACTAAGTGGAAAAATTTTCTTTGTTTAAAAAAAATTAGAAAAAATGTATTCAAGGACAATTTTGCTCTCTTTTTGAATGGATCACTCATAGAAATTTTTAGATTATCTTCAAATATGGAAACTGAGTCAAGTCCGTCCTAAAAAGGATTTTAAAAAGCTGATTTTTAAAACCTGCGTAAATGGCTATAACTTCACCAAAAAAAGATTTCTGTTATAATAAAGATTGTAATACACAATATATTTTTTTTTAATATTGAGCTCATTTCAAGTCTTAAATTCTTACCTGTGATATAGATAAATTGGTAAACGAGTTGATATATTGGATTTCGCCAGAACACACACAGATTGCATTAATATTTATATTTTCGTCCATTATTTGCGTATAAAATAGATTCATTAACAAAATGCTATTGATTTTAAGTTGATTATTTCTAGTTTTTATATTATTTTATATATTAATATATATAAATCATCAGGCCTCGAGAAATATTTATTTATCGATATGTCATCAGTCCTACATGTTTGACAATATAGGTATCGGAACCAATGCCTCCGCTTTACCCTTAAGTTCGTTTGTCGTTAAGCGTTTTGGCTCTACCAGTTCAAATACACGAAAGATTCTTAATATGGCTGATTGTATTCTCTTGATATTGAGGGTAATCATTTTCTAGGATGGAGTAAATATTTTTTTCATTGTAGTTTGAGTGTTATCGTGTTAAACTCAGTTCAGGTTTTTGGAACATTGCAACAGGGGTAAAGTAAATTTATGCCATTCCCGAAATCGCAGAGTTTTACACAGAGCCTTCCATGTCCGTTAAAAAAAAATGCTACATCCGGTAATCAGAGAGGACCCGTTCGGTTTTTACCATAAATGGATTTCAAGGAAATAATTCTCAAGGCAGTAGCTCTGAGTGGTTACACATCCTCTTGTCCACTCCTCAATGGTATTTGCCATAGTTATTTTTTGTTCAATTAGTCTTCTTTCTAGTAATCAACCTTGAGATACATGAGAAGGTCGATAGACTCTTCTTCAAATAGACTTGAATTGCTTAATGAGACTTTAGTTACTCTGGTTAGTCGCCAACGATTTCTTCTGCTGTTACGAGAGCTTTCTATTTCTTCATTGTAAATTGCGTCGTAGACGAGACCCTGAAGCAACGAAGAGCACTTCCAATGGGACTGGTCCAGGAATACATTGGGGTAAGTAGTGTCGATAGCTATTCCAGCAGCCTCTTTAAAATTGTTAGCCAAGACATCTGATATTTTAACGTGCAATGATCCGCGGCGAAGTCAACTTGCCTTGTACGGAATATCCCAAGGAATTTGGTTTTTCTATACTAATGTATATTCCTCTGTCTTACGTATGGCGTCATACGTGAGAGATCCTGGTTAAGGGCTAGTTCATCAGTCCGCTAGAAAACTTTTTCTCAATTATCTTTAATTAATATTTCCTCCGACATGGAACAGAGAACACCCCAATGATTTGGGTGGATTTTGTCAACCTTAGTAATTCGGTGGAAACTTCCTGAAATATGCATCAGGCCAAATGGTTGAGTACTGTGGTCTGCGGAAAGCTTATCAGATCTCACTCAGCATTCATTCAATAATGTGAGAAGAGAATGCAAGTGAAGCCAATGTCGCACTAACCCAGTTCTGGTCCATCAGGGAGTGGGAAAGAAATCATTCATTATCACTCGTCTTCTGACAATAAATCTACCAATTTCGACCCCTATCCGGTTAATTGGATTTCATATCCAGACAGTGTTCCAGGAGATGATAACTTCTGGGAGCATACAATCACAGTTCTGTCGCTCCTGGCGATTGCTTTCATAGCGGTATGATGGCATTTCGAAGAAAAAACTCTGCTCTTATTTTATGTAGCAAGCTACTCATTCCGCCAAGAAGTTTTGTCTCAGATCCAACGTATCAAGATTTGGATGTTTGTTACTTAAGTCTGGGTTATATTGGTATAATTAGTAGTAGAGTTCACTAGCATACTTTTTTGCTGAAATACTCTACTATGCTCATTTTGGTAGAGTAACAGTATTCACGTTTGCTAGTAATTTGAATGGATAGTTCGATTTAACGTGCGTAATAATCAACAAGCAGGTTAGGCAAAAATATCGAGCCGTTGTTAAAAAATGTTGAATGGAAGCTGGAGATATTTTATTAAATGAAGTTGAGGAAGAAACTAGTAAGCAAAAAAGAATTTGGGTAAGGGCTTTGGATTAAGAGAGTGATAAATTGGGCGCATCTGCTAATCTTTCAAGTGAACTGGCTTTGGAAGACCCAGAAGAATACACAGTGTGCTTGAGAATGACACCTGATAGTTTTGAAACGCTGCTGAATTTAATTAAGCCGCATATTCAGAAAATGGACACATTCATGAGGGATGCAATACCAGCATGTTAAATTAGAAATTACTTTAAATTCTTTTCTTTTTTTAATTAAATTTTCCTTTCCAATATAATAATAGTAATAATAATAAAGACTTTATTTATTCTGGGACAAGTCCCTTTAGAATAGCATTGCAGGAATAATGTATAACCAAAATGTCTTAGAATAAAGTAGATTACATTTAGTTAATTAATTACAATTAAATTAATAAATGAGGAATAAATAAAAATGTAATTGAAAAAAATTATCAATTACCTCCTAAAACAATATTCAAAGAAAACTATTTACTATGAGAGAAAAATAAAATAGCAATAAGATAACAATGATTATAGAGAGAGAAACAATTGATAGTCATATATATATACAATTTTTTGAAAAACAAGATAACAACAAAACAAGGAACGAAATAATGAAAGAAAAATATAAACCATACTAACTATGATAACTATTAAAGCTATTATAAATAAGTAAATATAAAGATATGTGCCTGGAAGTGTGAACAGCCAAATTATCAGAGAAAGCAAATGTATATTTATGCACACCTCAATCACAGGCGTATTCACATATACAATTATGCAGATACACACATATGTATAAAATAAATCATTCACCCATCATTTAGAAAACCTTAGTCTCAAAACTAAACGTACTATTTCCGATTTTTTGGGGATTCTAAGGAAATTAGGTGATTGAATATACAGGATTTAAAGGTTGAAAGGTTATTGGATTGACGAATAGAAGAAGGTATTGAGTTCCAAAGATACGAGGATCGGATAAGGAAAGCTCTGTCAAAAGCTGCTGTTTATATATTTTACGATTTCTTCGTAGGTGGCAGATCTCATTGATCTATTTCTATAATTAGGACTCATGATATTCCGCATACATTTGTAATCTTTGTACAGTGACACTAATTTCATAGAGTCATGTTCCGTCCACTTCATTATATAAAGAATAAGGAAAATTTTATATTAAACGTTTAACTAAAATGACCGAAGCACTCAAGCAGCTAGACAAAGACACACTATACTCTGCTAAAACCAAACTTGTGTTTGTTTACATTGGTATAGTCAACAAAGAAACCCGTAGAGTAGAGTAAGATTGTGGAAGGGGGGGGGGGTAGGACAGTAGAGTGTACTATTCCACAACTTGCAATCCACTTTACCCTCCCCTAGTGCTATCTGTAGTACTCTACTGTCACTAGCACAACCTGTTTACATTATTCTAGTAGGGGAATAATAAGCATCCTACTGCTATTTATACCAATGTAACCCAGGCTTAAAGCAGTCCAGAACGTCCCAGGATTTTACCCTTGGCGTGAGTGAAGCCTCTTTAGCGGCAGTTAACCACCATTAATCACCAACCTTATTTCACGGCAACAAGGCTCGTGGAGCACCATGTCATCGTAATGTTAGGACGTTGCAAGAAGATCGTCAGCCACAACGCGCTGAAGAGAGAGAAACAAACAGAGCTGAAGTATTTTGACCCTACTCATTACAAACATAAGTTATTTTCGCTACCTCAATAAGTATCTGCTTAGTGCCTATCAAAGAATTTTTCTTTACTCCCCCTACTTTTTCTGGGCAATGAACAGAAATGTGACATTCAGCCACATACCACTTGCAGACTGTGCCGGGCCTTTATTGTATCGCTGGCATTTAAAGCAGAAAAGGAAATCAATATGGCGACTAAAGGTTGAAAACCGACACTTTCCAGCCTAGATTTCCTCGTTGATCAAGTTCACCCTCACTATTGGATCCACTTATAGTATTCTTTTTCTCATAGTTCTACTCAATGAGATAGTACGTGTTTCGTGTGACAGATATAAAATTCTATCACTTTTACTTTTTTTTTCTAAAATACATTGTCCAGTAAATAGTAGGGGTTGTAGTGTTTCCAATCCAACGACTGTGGAAGGAGATGATTTGGCATGGATCAGTAGTAATCTAAATATTCACGGGTATATGAAATAAATTATTTATCTTCCATAGCCGGTCTCAGACTCTGGTCGGAAGATCATCAGCTCAGCGCCCTGGCTAATGAACTACCCCGCTCCTTTTAGATAAGGATTTTCCTTAAGTGGATAACTATGAAAAATTACACAGCCACATACATTATAGCCATTATAATAGCATGAAAAAGCATTCGTTTTGTAGTTTTTAGAATGTTATTACTCCACAGTACAGAATTGAACATGCCAATAGCTTTTCTTCCTTCTCTGGTTCTTTTTGAAAGACAGATCATAAATATTTAAAATTAGTTACATTTTTAATATGTAGACGGTTCACCTCCAATGCTCCGTCCTTCTTCGTAATATTTAGTTTATTTAATAAGTAAAAAAAAAAAATTTGTGGAATGTGTTCATTATTTTTTTGCTCATTATCATCCTTGTGGACTCGGCAACACGCTCGAGAGTGTGTGTCAACAACCGTCCTCGTGCTTCTTACGCAACGAGCGCTTAGTCAACTTCTTATTCCCTCGGTAGGCAATGACCCGGGGCTTCGTCAGTGGAATTCAAGACTTGGTCGAGAACCATTCAATTGCATACTAATTGGACACACTTGCATTAGTTACTAAAGTGAAAGGTCGTTGCGGGACTCTAGCAGCTACTGCTGAATGCAATTATTATAAATATCCATCACTTTCAGACAACCTGTAAAATATGACTTGTTACCTAATGTACTTCTACAATTCCTATATCATATTTCTTAAGGAATGTTAACGTAAGTACCTAATGAATTAAAAGAAGGTCAATTAAAGAGGCATTGTTAGTTCCTATTTTTTTTATAGACATCGGCTTTTCTCTAAATATCCTCTGATAACTTCATAATACCTCTTACCTTCTAATATTTGTTTGTTTTTCATTGAAAAAACAAAACAACTTGTACCACTACAACCCATGAAGGGTCTCAGGTTCAG
Source organism: Troilus luridus (assembly GCA_964056705.1). NCBI lineage: Eukaryota > Metazoa > Arthropoda > Insecta > Hemiptera > Pentatomidae > Troilus > Troilus luridus. Next base: position 58,240,002 of record OZ057412.1, on the reverse strand, counting down.
TATGAGGTAGAGACTGTACTGTTTCTTTGACAAAGGTTGTGCAGATAGGTAGTTTGTCCTGAAAACGCCCACCGCCCAACTGCCAGGTTTTTCAATCAATTAAAGTTACCTTCTTTGTAGAGGCTGGATATGCTCCAGGAGAGTCTCAAGATTCCACAGGGCCCATTCCCGGCTGATAGCAGATTGAATATTATTATCTGCCACACCCGGATTTGAACCTGGGACCTTCGGCACGACAACTCTACCCGTTCATTCCCTACGAATTTGTATTGTCTCAGTTTCGTAACTTGAGCAGCCCCTACCTACTTTTATTTTTGTGCTCCACGACTCCAGTAGCTTTCTCAAGATGGTAATTGTGCCTGAATGGATTTTATAAAGTTCGAGGACTTGCAGGAACCAGCGATCCGTTACAGTATCAAACGCTTTCTTGTAATCGATCCACGCCATTGATATATTACGGTCCTTTTTACAAACTTGGTTCGTAATAAATGTATCGATCACTAACAGCTCCTTGCAACCTTTTGCTCCTTTCCTGCAACCTAATTGCTCTGGCGGCAAGAGTCCATTATTCGCCATATAATTATTAATGTTTGCACTTATGATCGATGTCAGGAGCTTATATGTTGTATTTAGACAAGTGATAGGTCTGAAGTCTTTAGGTTGTAGATTATGTCCTTCCTACTTGGGTATCATATAAGTTATACCATCTGCAAAGTCTTTCGGTATTTCCGCTTCTCCGTTTATCATTGATTGAAAGAGATCCGCCAGCTTCCCATGAAGACTGGTGAATTGCTTAAGCCAATAGGCTTGTATATTGTCTGTTCCTGGACATTTCCAGTTATGCATCTTCTTAGTAGCTTCAGTTACATCCTCGTTTTTGATGACTAATGGGTGCATCAAGGGTGTTCCTTCAAATCCCAGCCTGATATCAGGCAGCCATTCGGCATTTGTATCGTGATACTCTGGTTTTTCCCATAGTTCTTTCCAGAACGACTCCATATTTTCCGCCGAAGGTGGTTTTGGACTTATGTTTACTTGCTTCCCTTCTATTTGTTTGTAATACTTGCGTTGGTCTGCTCCGTAAGTTTTATTTTCTCTTTTGCGAAGAGTTGCCGTCATATATCTCCGTACTCTATTTGCATAAACAGCTAACTTTTATTTAAGTTTATCAGCACAAATTTTGAGAGTTGCAGGGAGATCATTCTCAAGTACAACGGAGGCAAGATGGAGAACTACAATTTCATCAATTTTTTTCTTTTGCTAATTTGAAGCCCTTTTTGGATCCTTGATGTATGTAATTCGTTATTATACCAATACGTCTTCGAAGTTCACTATTTTACTCTTCAGCCTTATTCTCCTATTATTAGGGGAGAGTGGGGCAAGACGGGGTACCGGGGTAAGATGGGGCAGATGAGCTCCTGACCTTATAAGTAATGTCACCTAGTGGAGAACGGCAGTATTAGTAGTAGGGTATAGTAAAGAAACCTACCAATAAGTGCGGGCCAGTTTGAGTGAATAGTTTGTCTTGTGCACATGTTTTTGTGCGGAATGTTTACAATTTCATCATAAAGTAGTTTTGTTCAGTCCCAGATTACTTTTGATTACAGAAAAGCCACAACAACTTGTCAAACTATTCTATGTATCATTGGAAAGTGTACTTTTTAACCGTTCAATTTCATACGTTCTCAAATCTCTAAGTCCAATCCTAACCTGAAACGAACCACTTAATGCCAAAAAAGTATGAGTGGGGCAAGATGAGGATATATCAATGGGGCATGATGGGGTTTACCCCATCTTACCCCATTGTTTCCCTATTATAGTACTTTCTTTTTTCAGGTTGGGGCTACCTATAAGAGATGGTTCGGACGTACAAAAATAAGACTAATCGAGGGGAATGGAACCCTGAATCGATGAAAAATGCTATAGATGCTATCATGAAGGGGTGAAATGGGCTATAAAAGAGCAGCAGACTCTTTTCAAGTGAAGGAATCTACGTTAGAGCGACGTGTAAAGCAGACTAGGGAACAAGGCGAAAAGCTGATGATGTATTGACAGTAGGCCCAAGTGGTACAATTTATCCACAATATAGTAATCCTATTTTAGTTAAGAACCTTGGGCCAATCACAACGGTTTTCAGCGCAGAAGAAGAAAATCCATTAATCAATTATTTATTTAAAATGGAGGAAAGGCTGTTCGGGCTTACCTCTTATGATCTGAGAATACTTGCATTTCAATGGGCGGAGAAGCTGGGGTAAAAGCATACCTTTTCTACCGAAAAGCAAGTAGCTGGAAAAGACTGGCTCATTGGGTTCAAGGCCAGACATCCCCAGCTATCTCTTAGGAAACCAGAGCCCACTAGTGCGGCTAGGGCAGTAGCCTTTAACAAACCTAATGTTACTAATTTCTTCACTTTGCTAACTCGCGTCATGGATAACCATAAGTTAACTGCTGACAGGATCTACAACTGCGACGAAAGCGGCGTTACTGTTGTTCCCAAACATAGGTCAAAAATACTCTCACTAAAGGGTAGAAAACAAGTTGGTGTGCTATCATCTGCTGAAAGAGGCAACACAGTTACCATTGAAGTGTGTTTTAATTCTGCTGGTTCCTATACGCCTCCTTTGTTTGTATTTCCAAGGGCTCGAACTAACGACCAGCTCATGAATGATTGTCCACCAGGGGGATGGGCCGCTTTCCATCCAAGTGGTTGGATGCAATCAGATATATTTTTTTCACATGGTTTAAGAAGTTTGTGAAATGGATCAGAGCTACGAAAGAGGAACCTGTCCTCTTGCTTTTGGATGGGCATTTCACTCACACTAAGAACATGGATGTAATTGATCACGCAAGGGCAAAAGGGGTGATTTTTTTATGCTTCCCCCCCCCACTGCACCCATCGCTTGCAGCCGCTTGATGTGAGTTTCATGAAACCTTTAAGTGTTTTTTATGACCAGGAAGTGTCCTGCTGGCTGAGATCGAATCCAGGCCGAGTTGTTTCACTGTACCAAATTGCCAGGTTATATGGAAACGCTTTTGTAAGAGCGGCAACTATGTCAACGGCAATCAATGGTTTCCGGAAAACTGGAATTTGGCCGGTCAACCAAGGAACCTTCAGTGACCATGACTATGCACCCTCAGATTACAGACAGGCCATTTGTCGGGAACTTTCAATCGTCTCCTCTTCCCGAGAACAACACTCTAGCTAATGAAAATAAGATGACTAATACTAAATGCCTAACTCCAGAAGATATTCTTCCCATTCCATCGTGTAGTGGCCATCATTCAAAGAAGAGGACCAGAAAACATGGCAAGTCTGCGCTTTTGAGTGAGTCTCCGTACAAGAATGAGCTGCAAGCAGAACTTAGATTAAGGATCGAAAAAGAAATTAAGAAAAAAGAAAAAGCTAAGCAAAATTTGGCTAAAAGATTTGTTCAACAGCATAAATCTTATAAAAAAAAAAAATTAAAAGCTTGCAAGACACATCAACCCATGATAAGAGCAACGAAGAAAAAAATAAAGCTAAAGTGACAAAAACCAGTCCTAAGCGGAAACGGAACAGTTCATCTTTATCGGAAGCTTCAGACGCAGAATGTCTGTACTGCGGTTATTTATATTCACAGTCTTCTGAAGGCTGGATTCAGTGTTCCGTATGTCATCGATGTGCTCACTGCTCTTGTGCAGGAGAGCAAGATGAAGATGACGAAGCAGTTCATGTTTGTGGACATTGTCAGTGACTAACCCCATCTTACCCCACTGGAAACCCCATCTTGCCCCACCAGGTGGGGTAAGAGGAAGTTTTGTTCTTTAAACAGAAAAAATATTTCTAATAATACGTACCTTCATGGAAGTGTATTTTTTTATACTCAAATTGGTTCACTTCTTATGTACAATTACATCTTTCAATGTGTATTTCATGAATCTGAGTTTTTTATTATTTTATTTACCTCTAAATGTTAAGTACCCCATCTTGCCCCACTCTCCCCTATTATTATTATAAAACAAAGTCCTCAGCCGCGTTTGTTCGCGGTAAACTCAATAACTACTGCACGGATTTTCATGCGGTTTTCACCAATAGATAGAGTGATTCACCATGAAGGTTTAGGTATATAATTTCTCGAGGTTTTGTGTAAATGGGTGGGAAAATAACGATAATTGTCGGAATTGTTGGAAAAAGTATAGCCGCCTGGGTGGTTTCATCGAAGACGATACCTAATATCTCTTATCTATCTATCTATCTATCTACCTATACATACATATTATAAAACTTGCGCGCAGGAAAATAGATTCGTATATAAAGAAATATTTTGTTTAGTTCTTATGTTGTCTACATAATAAAATACATTAGACAGAAAAAACATGTTGGCATAATATGTCTTACTACCCGTGCAAAGCCGGGGCGTGTCGCTAGTTCAAGATAAAAAACTATCCAATATATAAATACTCTCCAATATATCTTAATCTATATTATAATCCTAAATGTTTTTTAAAACAAATGAAATAAGTGTTAAGGATTATAGTCCTTATGTATGCAATTTTTAAATTATATTTTTCCATTAAAATTTGTCTCGTTTATTATACCATTTAAGCTATTATGCTTTGGATTAAATTTGCGAGATGTAAAATACTGTGCAATAAATTATAAACAAACTAATACATATGCAAGTAGTGTCGATACTTTAATCAGCGCGGCAACAGGCGCATATTTTATCCGGTTTCGAAAAATAAAAGAGAAACAGCGTCAAAATTCTTTCCCGGTGGCGCCAGTAAACCCACGCACTGCCCTTGTTTGTTCCGATGTGGGTGCCATTCCAGTTCGGCACATCTCTCTTCGGAGCCTGTCATGAATCCTGTCCCTCTGCATTCCTGGATGCACGTCCTCCCTGGGACACTCCCTGCTACCTTGGAAGGAGAAAACGTGTGAACGGGAATGGCCAAGGTGAGAAGAATCACTGGAAGAAACGAGGATTCCGAGAAGTGGATTGCTCTATTAGCGGAAACGAGAAGAACCTGTGAATCAGCGAACCTCCATCTTGATCTTGCTCGGGTTACGCTCGGCCTGTATCCCTGCTTCGAGGCTGCTCTGTTTCGAGTACTTTTCCACTTCCCGATACGATTCTCATGAATTAGCATTCAAGTTCAAGGAATAAAAAAAAAATGAATAGGCAGTCACGAGGACTGCCTACAGATGTGAAAAATCAAAACTTAGAAATAACTGTGTTCGCTTTTGAATTTCTAAATCAATTATCTGCCTGGATTATTAAAATTTCAAATTTGTAAATTTGAATTATTAACATTAGTCAGTTACACTAGTTTTATCACTTTGCTCTGCTTTTTATCACTTTGGCGCTCTGAACAATAATTATACAGATTTTGAAGAAATATATTTGTTAGCTAAACATGATGGGCTCCATGAGCTCAATACAATTTAATTGTAATACTGATTAGTATACTGTTATATTACTTATATTATCCAGATTCTTGTGTATTTGTATCCATTAGCAACTTAAATCAACGCATTAAACTATGACAAACAAAATCTTTTAAGGGAAACGAAAAGTTTAACTAGTTATTGATGTTCTAAGTTATTATTAGTATGAAATGCACAACCATTAAACGACCTTTTAATACTTTTTTAGTTAAATGAGCCGTTGATTTTGAAAGTGACACGACTCCATTTTATGTTATTGCTAGATATTTACTTTCAAAATCAACACATTTGAAATATTGTTGACCAAATCATTTTCTAATAATAAATTTATTCTAATATTGATTGTTAAAATGGATTATATTGGCCAGGGGGTGCAGTCAAAGATTACACAAACTAAGCAAAACTTATTTTAATGTGCCAACCTTTCGGCCTGAAGTGTAAGTCATCTTCAGGGCTAGAAAAGAACTAGAAAATGACTATATAAAACATTACAGTACCAAGGAAGAATAACATAATTTATATAGAGAATTGATAAGAATGTAAAGAAATGCAGAGAGGAAGATAAATTTTGAAATAACTAATGAGAAAAGTTAAAGAGTAAGGTATATTATATTGATTAAAAAATATATTATATTCCAGTTCAAAGACACATACATCCAGGCGAAGCTAATAAAAGATTGATAAGCTACTGTGTTCATAACATCTACTCGCACTCTGCACACATTATTTTTAAATTCTTCAGTAATTTTTGTATCTTTTATATATGATGAAATGAAACTTGGTTTCTTGAGGTTCCTTTGGAAAAAAGGATTCTTCGTGATGAAAGGCAGTAAAATGCAAGAACAAGTGTGCGATATAATGAAGCGGTTATTTCTACACCTAGAAAAGAAAGATAAGTGATTCTAATACTTAAGTGACTAATGAGTGAATGTCAAAAGGATGAATTTCAAGGATTCCAATACCTAAATAAAATAGTTTTAAACTCAAAAGAGTTACGGGCAATGAATATAATTTATGACAAGACACAGTGATGAGAATTAGCTGCAATTTCAAATGCCAAGGTCAGTGAGTCATTCACTTATTGTTTTCTGAACGTTGAAATCCTTTGGAATAATGAAATATAACGTGAGAGGAGGATTTTAATCCTGACTTAAAAAATTAGAAGGATCGGAGGTTGACACTTTTTTCAATAGAATACAAGACTAAGGCATGTTAGCTATATGAAAATAATATTCCTGAACAATCGTTATCGATGGTTCTTTAAAAATTCCCTTTAAAATTTAATTAGTTAATATTATGTAACCGGCACTTATGTAAGTTCATTTCATTGGTGGGAGCGGAGTGGATCAGTGGTAGAGCACTGAGTTGCCATGCCGAAGGTCCTGGGTTGAAATCCCGCTTGCTGGCAGACTTATGTAATCTGTCAGCGACCGGAGATGGATTCTACAGGATCTAGGACCATCCAGGGGCTCACCCAGCCTCTATAAAGTGACATGTTGTATTCAATCCCTCTCTCCATGATAGTCCTCGGGGAAAAAAATTGGTCCACTGTAGATCCCCCCTCCTAAAGCCAGTTTTGTGCTTTCCCACGATTTGCTCCGCATCACAATCGCTTGAAGAGAATTCAATTGCAATTCTTCACCTCCATATTTAAAAAGCTCAACTAGAAGCCCATCCAATACCGGACTCTTCATTAGATGGATCACAACCATAACCTCTTTAAAGTCTGGAGGGGGCTTATTCTGTTCTTCTTCTGAATTCTCGTTTGGAACCCTCTGTCTGGCATCTTACTCTGCGTCTTCCACGGTAGGGTTATTAAGCAGAACTTCGAAGTGGCGCACCCATCTTTGGAGAATTTCTTCTTTCTTCGCAAGCAGCGAACCATCCTCGCTCTTGCAGGGAATTGAAGTTGGATTGAAATCGGCTATTTCCTGATCGACTCTACGATAAAAGAGCCTGCTGTCGTTTGCTCTTCGTAGTCTCTCGATTTCCTCCAAGTTTTCTTCTTATTTTTATAAAGCTTCTTCTCCACCTGCCGCAAGGTTCTGTATTCTTCCGACGCTAGCCTGGCAAATCTCCTGTGGACCATCGATTTGTAGGCTCGGTTTTTTGCATCCGTTGCTGCCTGGCAGTGGGTACACATAAGGGGGAAATCGGGCGGTTGAGTGTGATCAAGTACAAATCACTTCCCTGCACAACCTTTGTCCAAGAAACAGTACAGTCTCTACCATTTACTGGACCCAAGACACTCCATAGGTTGTTGTGATACAGGATTTTTTTTCTCCTCATAAATATTACAAAATGTTTATGGCCCTCAGCATTGGGACAGGTAATTACTATGCATGCATGATAATTGTTTATATTCTATCTCTTCTTATAGATATATTGAATTATTGTTTTTATAACTATTTTTAAGGGCTAATAGCTCCCTTTAAATTTATTGTTCATCTGAAAAGGAAATGTTAAAATTTTAATTATGTACATTAATTACGTAATTAGGCGTTGAAGTGGGAACGATAGTAAGTAAAAAAAAATCATTTTTTTCATAGAAAAGTTAGTAATTAATCATTTTAGTAGAAAGAAAGAGAATTAAATCAAAATTGGGAGTGGTTTAGTTTCTATGAATTATGGTAGTTAATATTTCCATTTTCAATTGTTAAATCAGTTTTTTGTTTCTCCTGTAAAATTATCTTTTCATGACTCACTTACTACCTTTTCCATGTTAACGCCTCAATTAATCTTATTGATTATTCTTTACTACAGAATTAAGATTTGTGTAGTTGACCACTCAACATGAGAGCACTCCGATTGTAATTTCCTTATAAAATTCTAAAGGAAAAAAACGATGAACCTTGTAAATTTCTGTAGTGGCGAGATCAGCGTTGTCCCATATTACTACTATCTATTATTTATTATTGCCTCAATATTATTATTATTTACTGGTTTAATTGTTACCTTCAATTTTTGGTTTAGGAGACTCAGAATCTCATTCAGCGATACTCTCAGTATAGGAATGATGTGACATCCAAGCATCACATGCATATCTATGTATCTACAGTGTACTTTCCCTGCAGATCTGATATTTGTTGAAGATGCTGAAACAAAACTGATCAATCACCTTAAGAATTTAGTAATCTGTTTGCTCCAGCTAGAACAAAAAATGAACAGTCCTTGAACTTACAGTATCCCTATAGTACTTTTACAAAAACGAAGTGTTAAAATAATTAACACAAAATAATAATAAAATAAAATAATAATGATAATTTTTACTATCTGGTTAAGATCATGGAATTTAAAAAAAAACATTTTCTTCTAGAAAATAAAATACAACCTAGGACATTATTTATTAATTCGCAGTTGATATATAATTGCTTTTAATGTTTCCATCAAAGCTGAAATCATTCAATCGTTAGTTATTGTTACAGATAATATTTCATCAATTATTTACAGCCTGCTATCATATTCCAATTATTAATGATGCAGAAATATGAAAACTATTTTCTTCGACGATGTTAAACGATTGGAAATCATTGATTAAAAAATTACTCCCTCAACTAATAATTTTATACTTTCAGGTGGGAAAAAAAATGCAAGAGCAACAAACATTAACTTCTTTTTTAGGTTGCTCTTTAAAAATTAACTTAATGTTTGTTTTGTACAACTTACAGTTCAAAATTCCATTGTTCCATATTTATCTGGATGACTTTATACAAAGAATATTACATGTTTTTTTTGTATACACTATATACAAAGAATATTACATGTTTTTTTGGGCTTATGGGAGTTATTTTTTCCAATAAACCACTTACCAAACTCATGAAATGTATTGGGCTCAGTACATGGTGGGGGCGATATTGCTTTCAATTGAACCGTTGTGTAATGGTGTGATTTGGCCTAGATTTCTCTCAACTGCCAGGTTTTATCAGAACCCACTCTGGATGTTGGGTGAATCTCAGGAGGTCCTCAAGATTCCGAAGAGTTGATTCACTGCTGTATAATGATTTATCTGCCAAAACCGGTCTCTAAAGGATCTAAAGCTCGGCAACATATCACCCTATTAAGTGTATTACCCGCTCCTTATTCATATGAAAAGTGGATGAAAATTGTTCTTTAAAAGAAAATCTAAGCAGGAATTTTTAAATATTTTGAGACTATGCCCGTGTTGATTGATGTTGATGTATTGGGTTTATGGGGATTTGTTGACTTCGAATTTTGATTAATTTCGAATCTTCGCTTGTTCAAATATTAATTCTCTTGGTCCTGGTGTTCATTACTAATATTATAATGTTCAATTATTTCTTATGCTTATAATTTAATATTTATTAGTACGGTCATCGGGCATTATTTTATTACATATTTCTTCTTTAAGAATTGTATAAAATAACGATTTTCTAGCATTGTCTCAAGATTCTAACGCATGATGATTGGCAGCTACGTTGCTCAACCATCTTGATTTATTTTTTAAATACCATAATAAAAATTTCGCACAGTTTACTGAAGCTTTTCCTTTACTAAATCCTCTTGAAAATGGGACGGAAGCGATAATAGTTTAGTATGTTCTTTATTATCTGTTACTTGATGTTATTTTCTTATCTTTTTTCAAGGTCAAACTTTCTTCATTCGATTATGCTGAGGAAGAGTTCTTAAATCATGTGCCGGAATCCCAAAAACCTTTTTAGAATAGTTGTATTTCCAAAAGATAGTTTCATTTTTATCAGTTATGTGCTAATTCTCCTGTTCTGTTGAGATTACTCTACATAACTCGAATGATTAATCGTTGGTTTTGTTGAGACATAATACTACAAGGTATGATCCATAACGATACAAGAAAAATCGATTTTTACTTAATTTATGATGATGATTTATGAGCTCTAGTGTCAAAGTTTAAACATTAAATACTTTAAAATAATTGGATTTTCAATTATTCCAAGCACGACATGTCGTTTTTTAAAAAAAGAAAATGCTGACAACAGTGGCGTAGTAAATGTTATTGGAAGTTTTACGAATAACTGGTAATTGTCTAGGCCTTTAAATTAAGTAAATTTCACATAGGTATTCTAGAAATAATTTTTAAAACATTTACATGAGTGAACAATTAGTCAAGACCTTGGAAATAACTGATTGTTATGAAATGCTTTCTTTGACTTTAATTGGTTTGCCTTACCCAAAATCAATTATATGACTAGCAACGATAATGATTTAAGTGAGGGTTCGCATTTTTAAGGAAGTTAATGTTATACATATTATTTTTAAACATCCAGAACAAAATTAAGATGTTATTGAGATATAATTTTGCTCTATTATATTGAAGGATTTAAGTTTAATAATATTAATTTTCCAAATTTAGTTGTTATTAGGAATAACTGACCGAATATGTTGTTAGTTATTCGATAAAGTAAATATTGAATAAAGATTGATTATATATTCTTGTTTAATATTTGTATTTTAAATAAAACTTAAAAATCTTATATGCGTGCTCACTACGCGGAGATGTTAATGTATTCTCCCTTTTTATTTAGACTTATCCTGTGTTAAGCGTTACTCTTGAAATCCATTCCACTCTTCGGTAAATGTAATTGGCATTAAAATACCTTTATATGACATTGTTAAGGCAACAAACGCAACTTAACTTGGAGAATGATTTATTTGACGGGATGATACTTGTTCAATAGTCATATGTTTTATTTTACTGTTTAGCCATTTCGTTGCCCATAACAGGAATTTGATGTATCGATAGAAAAACTCTACCTGGCATTAGGGTCAATTTTTGTTTTATTATATTACTTGGTAAGTTTAAGTAGTGTTACTTAAAGTTGTATTTGTAATTTCAAATGCCCATTGAGCACAATTTTCAGTTACGATGTATTTATATGTATTCTATAGCAAGACTCTTCCTTTAATATCCACAGGTCAAACTTTGTATGAAATATTAAAAATTCTTCCTAAATTTTAGAACGCCTATTTTATATTCTGTTAAAATTTTAATATTCTTCTTTATTCTTTTAAAGAAACATAATGCCCCCGTGAATAAGGATTAGGTCGAATTTTCTTCAATCGTAAAAAAATAATAATAATTTTTAAAAACCGAATCGTATAATTTTCCTATTCAATAAGGGACTAAGTCAGGATTGGCTTGAAAAGGAGTTATTGCTTATATTACAACTCTATTTCAAGCCATAAACTACGAGAATGGTACGATTCCGTTTCCCTCGATACAGTTAACTCTCTCTGGTCAACCATTCGAACAAACCAGTTATTGACCGGGGGTCCAGGTATATTACCTATGATATGTATAACTTATTATACATAGAGTCTGTAAAGAAAGATGCGTCGGGTAACAAAATTACGAAAATTTAGATACCAAAACCGGTTTTAAAACAGAAACAGTTGGTTTAAGTTGAGTTTTTTGAGTTGGTTGAAAAAATACATTACAATTTTTTACCGTGCTAGTAGTTGCAGTACCTGTAGTAAATTTTAGTTTAAGAAATTAATGCTGTCATTTTAATTGTAATTAGTCCCTGATTAATTAAAATATTTCTATATCCAACAACTTTGGAATTGGATGACGTTATGGTTCGTGCGTTAGAGACAGCCTTAGAAAGCTGATATATACTTTGGCTGCCATCTAAACCAACAAATGGTATATCAGATAATTTATCTCCTGACATGTCAAAACTGTTGAAATTTACGTTCAAATAGATCGATTATATCCAATACTTATGATATCGATCTTCTTGGGAATATTCCCTCCATTTTTTGTTTGGTGTTAACCGTTAGATGTGTAGTAACAGCCTCGTTTTTAGTTATTGTGTATATGTATTAAAATATAGTCTTTCATCAAGGAGATGTCTATATATTTACCACAAAAAAACTACAAAAACAATACCGCCTTGTACACTTTCGGGGATTTTACAGGAGAGAAAAAAAATAGCACCATATGTTGATAATGCCATATCTTATGTATATCGGTTATCTTTCAACTGCACTGCCTTGCGTTTAACCTTTAAAACTTTATTTAATATTGTGTAATTCAACCTGTAGAATGCGTTACCGACACTAACTCATTTTCACCAAAAGTTTTAGATGGGCGGTATTGTTTTGACAGTGACTATTTGTTTCAATGATGTACACGCGTTTTTTTTCTGCTGTTAAGCAGATATCTTACTCGTTTGATATATACTTGCAAAAGACTTAAATTTATGTCTTCAATCTCGGGGTTCTTATGCACGAGGACGCTAAGTTGTGTTTATATCATTATTCCATTCCCAAGTCGAGCTGAATTGGTATATAACTACAAATGCTACTTTCAAGGCTAGCGATAAGGTTGTGAGTTATTCCATTTTGCTCTGGCTCGACTAGCATTGTTTACTATACAAACTGCTTTCATTATAAAGTAACTTCAAGGCACGAGTAATATTTTTGAGAATATGTATTTATTGTCAGTCTCATTTCAGGAACGCAAGTTGACGATTCCTAACCAAATAAGAAATGATAATCCTACAAAATTATATTAAGCCATCGCATCATATAAGAGACGTTCAGGATCAAAAGTAGTTAACTCAGAAATTTCAATAATTTACATTTTTCATATTTTTGTTAGTTTAGTCAATCAAACAATATCTCATACGGCCTTATTTCTAATGGTGTTAGTCCGGCTCTGAACCTTAAGTTCCGGGAACAAAAAGCATAGCTGTCGACAAATTTTAAGAAGTAATTTTCTTAAAACCGGGATTTATCCGCTTTTGATCCTGAATGTCATCATATTATATAATAATAATATAATTTACCATTTGTAGTTTATTCATTTCCTACATATTTTAAACCATATTTCGCCGATGGCACTGAAAGATTTAAAAATGGCATCGAAAAATTAACCTTTTAATAGCCTTGGTTCGTCATTAATTATGTCATGGTTCGTTTTTAGTATTTTTTTTATGTTACTTTTGTGAATATTTATTATTTTTTCTACTCAAATAATTGTTTACACCACAGCACTTCCATTTGGATGAAAAACCTTTCAGGGTTCCGCTATTACCAGGCACACCTGCAATCAGTTGTTAGAGGTGTCTTTCTTAACACTCAGACCAATAAATTTTACAGATATATTTTTTCCTTTCAGTATTAAGAAAATCTGTATAAATTCCTAGGGCAAAAATTTCTTGAAAATGAATTTACCCTGTCAGGTAATTGCTTGTATTTTGATTTGAACAAGATCTGTTGGTGCATATGCATAGTATCAATGCAAACAACTGAATTCGATGATTTCGGCATAAAATAAAATAACATCCCCTAAGGCAATACAGACAAACTTCATGTAGAATATGTGTTTTCATTATAGATCCAACCCCCAATTAGATAAAGGTGAAAAACCTAAAAAGGAACATTTACCCCCTCCCCCCTTCTGTTTTGATTCGGTATCGCCATGTTACCAGACAGATTGGAAAAAGTAGTAGAACTTATTGACAATATTTTGATTAATATATATTATACCTAATTTTCTCAATAAATGGCTTTAAATTAAAAGAAACGATCAAAAATACACGCAAGCTCATAATACTTAACTGCTAAATCATTATTCAAGCCCTGATTCTTATCTTGCTTTGCCAAGAACGAAAATTTTAAATCACAATAGATTTATGAGATCTATAGACATTTTTTTTCAGTTGTAAGATGACGTAAGAGTCCGTATTGCTAAATGGACGTATAAACCTGAATGGAGAATTGTCAATGGTGACCAGGGATTGCAAATTCTGCATAAATATTTGTCTATCTGCATATCTCCTTACTAAAAAACTTAATCAGCATCCTCGGAATTCTGTTGGTGTACAGATTACTCTTAAGATAGTTTAATAAATTGCATTAAAATTATTACAAGTCATAGTTTTATTTGTTATTAAAACTCCTTAAGGTTACATACAAAAATAATTTATTTTTCATATGACTGGAATTTTTAAAATATGTTCTCTAAAGCCTTGTTAAACCTGCGGGAATAATTTATTCCTTATGCTGTCTGCAAACCTATTCGATTAGAAGTAGTTTTTTAAGTGCACAACTTAGATGTTTTTTAATAATCTCTTCACTACAATGTTTACAAAGTGGTGATAAATCTATATACATACATTTGTAAACAGTTTTTTACAGTTACACTTTTCTAGGGAAAGGAAAGCTGAGTGTGTAGGAAATGTTGTATTAATATTAAGATACTGATGTGGAAAATCAAGTATTTATTCTATCACCAGCCTATGAAATTTGAAGCTCCTGAGTGTCATCCAACCTCTTATATGAAGGACTCTGGCTTTTGAGCACAGATTTCGGCCAAATAAGCTCTCTGCACAACCGTTGGTTTAATAACATTACTATGGACATAATTTTATGATGATCCGAGTTATTCTTCTGATTCAGATATGTTCATACAGCCCGACATGAAGTTCATTCAGCAACAAAGGTTTTGTCCCTAGATGTATTTATAGACTTTATTATTGTTAATTGTAATTCCTAATTTATTAATTGTTAATAAATCTCTCCGGTTTTTCATTTGTTTCGCAGAAATAAGTCAAAAACTCCTAAGCACTATATTACACCATTTTGAATTCTAGATTTATTTTTCTTAATTTTTGTTGCTAATCTCATTTCATCTATTTTCTAAGATTTACAAAACGAAGTTCAATAGTAATTCATAGGACCGTATAAAAAAAAATGTCTGCATTCATGAAAATCATAAAACAAAAAAATAATAACTATTAATATCCATGAATAAATCTTTAAAATTGTGTTGTTTTTTTTATTCTCTTTGCTCATTATAATTATAAGTGCCTTAGTGGCTAGCACGCTATCGTTTTTCTTAAAATAAATACACGCCAAGTAAATATATATTTATATCATCTGAAATACTAACGGGCTGAGTTTCCACCATAGTAAACAACAAGGAAATATTAAGCATGTACCCGACACCTTAGGAAATATGAAATTGCTGACATATTTAGAAGGATGAAGGTAAACGGTGCGGGAAACATCCCTTCACGCCCTTTTTACTTCAAAGTAGTTTTGGTTGTTGGTATCGGGAACAGTCTGTATCGGTTTTAGAACTATAGGGATTGTGCAAGTATAGCTTAGAACAGGAGGGGAAAAATACCGGTAAGAACAGTTCTAAAATATTCATGGAGCTTCAGAGGGTGCTGTCATGGGAACATTAGGCGACGGTACGTCACGGATTCACAGTTAAAGTATATCTCGATATCTAATCCAGGGGAACAATAACGCATGCGAAAAGACAAGTTGATCAATTTTCATTTCTGCACACGTGTCCGGTTTTCACTGTTTTTCTATTTCTATAATTATCAATAGTTTAAATGCTAAGATTTGGAACATGGAAGTTCTCACTTCTTAAGAAAAAAAGGGAAAGGAATGAAGAAAAAGAAGTTTCTATGAAAAATACTTATAAAAAATCAGAACCAATTCCTAAAGGGAAGAAAATGAAAGATACTTGAGACTCATCAAAGATTTATTAATCTGGATAAATTTATGGTGGCTCATAAATGGAATATTTGGCATTGGATTTCTTGTATCAAATAAAGAAATAAACTGCAGAATAGCTGTTTTAATGTTAGAAATTACTTCCAGTAAAAAGTTGACTATAGTACAAGTGTATGTTCCTACAATGGCGGATTTCATCGAAGCAAAAGAAAAATTCGGACACCATATGCCCGAAAAAGGATGATAGGCAGACCAATTGAAGAGATGGAGAGATCCATAAAAGCTTTTGGCAGGACCCCTCTGGTTGCGAGCTGCTAAGGGTAGAGATGTGTGGAAGAAAAAATGGTTGGCCCTTACAAATCCCGCATCCCAGTAGGGTGTGTTAAAGACTATTGCTCTTAAAAGAAGGGGGGGGATGTGTATATAAATATTTATATATAATGTAAAGAATTGTTTTTTATGTTGTTTGTAAATTTTTGTTTTATTGTGATTGTATAATTTACGCATAAATAAAGGCTATTTTCATTTCATTTCAGTTCTCACTTCTTGTCCTCGTTGATCAGCTTGAATTTTTTTTTCGAGTATCAATAATAGTTTTGAAAGTTTTTAAATTTTACCTAATAATTAATATACTTAAATAGAAAAAATAAATTTAATGATAATTAAGCACATTGTTTTTAAGGAACAAGAAGGGGAACCCTGTTTCAACAGAATATTTATGTTGATATAATTTTCGCGGCTGAACACGCCTGCATCCAAAAATATGTGAAATTTATCTGAAATCGTTGGACGAATCATAAGTTTGCACCTCTTCTTTTCTAATAATAATGACATCGTGTATTATTTCTTGTAGAAGGTTTAATCCACATTTACATATAATCCATTTAATATAATGTCCATATTTATACCAGAATCGCCAGAGTTATAGAAAGTTGTAGAACTATATATATTTTTCAGCCAATATTCTCAAATATGCGCAGCATTGCAATTCGAATTCAAAGACAAGATTTGTTGTGTGTGTACTTTTTTCTCAAATATAAGTGTAAATAGAGTAATTGCACGAGTGAAATCATTGACCACGATTTAATAGGAATTTTTACATTAAATAAGTTTTATAAAATTATTTTAAGGAACGTATAGCCATTTTAAAGGGACAACTTGAAAATTAGAGTCAATTGCTAATGTTTCTCTGCCAATCTTGTGACGTTTCATAGATTTACTTTTTTTTTAAAACTAGGATGCGTTAATAGCTGGATTTTGTTTGCTATATTTTACAATGCCTTACTTATGAACAAATTCTGACAAAATACGTGGGCTTTATAATGGACTGAAGACTGACGTGGAAATGACTTATGAATTTGATGGTGAGGAACAATCACCGAGTCTCACTCCTTAGACGATTACTTTACCATAAAAATAAACTATCACAAACTCAAAAAATTCCTTCGTTAGTGAGATGAATCACGCTAGGAGTCCATTCAATGGGAGATTTCTCCAACCATGCTTCCACGTGAATCCCCCCCCCCCTTCGAAAGAAGATCATAATTACAAATTTGCCAAGTGGTATTTGTATAATTTCTCTAAATAAATATTGATTATTATTATTACTTTTGTTATCCAGGTTTGTATCTTACACTCCCAATTTTCTATGTGTTGTGATTATCTTTGAGAAATTAAAATTTTTAATGATCTTTTAAAATTTCTTTTTCCTCAATTATGCCTCCAGTTACTTTCTCATTCCCAATATTCGTATTGTATGATGTTCTTATTTATAGAAGTCTAACTCCAGTCAGAAAGAACTAGTGAACCCCATCACTAGACCCCCACTCCTACCATCTAATTGATCTCAAGAAAATCCTATCCACATTCGTCTCTTCAAATGCACCTGTTGCAGTAAAAGATACCCCATCTATTCTTAATATGTTATTTTCAACAAAATGATAAAAGCCAAGGGGCTGGGGGGGGGGGGGAGGAGTACGGAAGCAGAACTTAATAAAAGGTGAGATTGATATCTGAAAGTACTCTGGTTTTGAGTTCAAAAAATTCCCATCCATCCTTTTTTTTTCTCGACCCTAATTCTTACTTAGTATTGACTTGTTACAATATACTGTATGATACCTAACAACTTAGTACAATTTGGCTTTGTGCAAATTATTTAAACGTTCGGCTTTGCATTATCCAGAAACCAATTTGACTTGGGCCTCCATCACTACCAAGGTGGAGTCACCTCCGCTTGCATACCACAGTTGAGAAAACCACGTAGTTATTGGAACGCCGGCGGCAAACAAGTTCTTAATGGCCCTCGTGCGTAAAGCGGAGTGAGTCAGGCTTGTTTATCAGCGAGTGTGCCTTGTTTGTAAACAAAGGAATTTAGCAGCTGTTAACGGCCCTACGGACTTATTTGTTATTCACGCAATGATCTCATTCAATGCGAAAATTGCGCTCTATAGAACAGCTTCAGTTAGTGTACAAACACTACGTAGTATCCGGCCGTGGTTACTACTATTCAATCATCACGCCTACATTAGATCTTCCAGTCAACTATTTCCTCTCTATTCAATCATCACATTCATTTTGCTAGTTGTGCTACAGGATTTCGCCATGGAATCGTGTCCTCCATTGTTTATGACCTGAACGTTATTATAATTCTGATACTGATAATAATCTTCTTATTCGAAAATATCTTCTAGGTTTAATTAGGATAGGGATCTTTAACAACTTCAGGGCCGCAACCCTCATTTTACCTCTTTCCGAAGTTCGGGATAACCAAGGATTTTTTACTCCCTATAAAAATCCTTTGGCCACTTGCCGAGGTGCGAATCCGCAAACTTGAGCACTGTAGATTGTTATGTTAGCCACAAGAACACGGGTGACCCCAACTGTTACTAATACTTATCTATTATGTTTAATCTATATTTTCCACTTATTTATGTGTTATGACCATTCTTTCTTCATATTTTTTAGCCTATAGATATAACAGGCACAAGTATCATAAATCCGTTCGATGTTAATTTATACTGTGCAGTTCCTCAAAATATATAATAAAATAAATTATAGATACTTTTTATATTTTATTTTATTTTTTTATAATTATTATAATTTTTAAATATTTTTATTTTGAAGATAAAAGATAAAAAGTATCGTGTGAATTAGCCCGACCATTGAGATGTCACACCTTTTCCCCCACTACCTGGTCCCCTTTCCCCCACCACACCTCCCCAACCCTGCCTCCGATTTCGCAAAACGTCGTTTTTTATCTTGTATATTAGAGTAATTAAAGATTATCCGCGTTAATAAGCAATAGTTTCTGAAAGTGAACGGCGAATACGGTTTTTCCTTGGACGTTTCATCTTTAGTTCATCCTGTAAAAGAATTATCCTAAGTTTGCTTACCCTGGTTTTACCATTTTTCTACTTTCGAGTATAACTGAAGGTTCGGAATGTTAGTTGTTTCCACTAGTTGCCTCTTGTAAACAAAATCCTACTTTGTTCGTCACTGGTTATATTGTGTACAAGACGACGGGTTTTTTATCTTGAAACATTTGTAGGTTGTGTGCAAACCATGTGTTTTTTAAAGATATATTATTAGTAGTACGACAATACTACGCAGTAGTGGTACGACGTATTATAAAGTTTTGCCTTCGATCTAATTTATTTCAGTTTGCTAATGAGCCATTAGCATGGTCAGTGACCTTCTGGGAGTTGTTAATGGGTTTCGCTTTAATAGGCCTTCATGATTCTTGCGTGTTTCTAGTCATGCCGATATTGACCTATATGTTCATTAATTAACTAATCTATTTGTGCCCCTGTTTGTCAATTGACGTTTTATGTCAATTAATG
Organism: Troilus luridus; assembly: GCA_964056705.1. Taxonomy (NCBI): domain Eukaryota; kingdom Metazoa; phylum Arthropoda; class Insecta; order Hemiptera; family Pentatomidae; genus Troilus; species Troilus luridus. The sequence goes on along the minus strand of OZ057412.1, from coordinate 58,220,262 downwards.
TTTGTTCATTTAACGTCACTGTATACTGATATGGCTAATCGGACGATGCCTCAGTGGGAGCTCTAAATTTTGCCTATTCAGGTTTAGTTAGGATAGGGATTTTTAACGAGTACCTGACATCGTACAGGCTCGGGGCCCCCGTTTAACGTCCCTTCCGAAAGACGGCATAACCAAGGATTTTTTACCTCCTTTAAAAAATCCTAGGACCACCTGCGGGTCTGCGAACCCGCGATCTTGGGCTTAGTAGTTTGTTATGCTAACCACTACACCACAGGCCAATTGAGTTGTATGTTATCATGCAGTGCTATGTTGACTTCACTGCTCAAACAATAATCTGAAGGGATATTAAGATCCTTTGATCTGATAAATCAATATATTGTAAATTGTAGATTGTAAATGAATATAATATTATTTGATAATATTTAAATAATAATGTGGGATGTAACCCTAAGATTGTCAGTACTAAGGTACAGTAATTCTATATCATTTATGAAAAAACATATCCCTTTCTTCTCCAAAGGTTGATGTGGTTGACTAAATGGTATTTGTTTAGTAAATAAATAATTCTTTTTCATCTCATTAACTAAAATTACATTTATTATGTGCTGCTCATAGTTACAAAGTTATATGTCTACTTACAAAGAGGAAGCTCTCTCGTTATATGTCATTGCCTTCATCTTGAGCGTCTGCTGTTTCTGCCTTATATTGAGGTACAGATCCTAGAGGACAGTTAGACTACCTGCTCAGTGACCCTTAGCCAATTAATTTAGACATTCATAAGGTTCCAAATATCGTCAAGAGTTGTTCATCGCGCATCAACATTTTCATGTGTGCTCCAACTCAGCCAGAAAGTACATGTGGTAATGATTGCTATTTTTGTAATATTGAATAAACTTGGACATAATGATGCAAAACCTCCGCACAATATAGAACAGGTGTTTGAGCAGAATACCGGTAAGGATCGACAAGTGCAGCGTTGGTTTAAAATGTTTGGGCGTGCTGATTTTTCATTACAACATAAACCGCGCGGAAGACACAAAAAGTCGGCCGAAAACGCATAAGAAACAAATCCAAATGTATCAATAGAACTTGCTACCAAAATAGTAGCTGAATTTTCAACAATATTGTGATACCTGCCTGAAACTGATGAGGTGAATACTGCACGAACTATCAAGGCAGACATTGTCCAATTCTTCTTGGCCGTGTACGTCTTACCAAACAATTAACAAATTAAAATACAATTAAAAATTTTTACAACACCCAGCTTATTCACCGGATCGTTCGCCAACTTATTTGTCCTTATTTGAACATTTAGAGTTTTTGGGAAGTCAGCAGTATGGAAGCGAAAGCAACCTGAAAAATTCGATATCAGAGTTTATTGATTCTAAATATCATAATTAAATGAAAAATCTTAAGACAGGCATTCACGCATTTAAATCTAGTTGAGAAAATAGATTAGAATAGAATAGAATAGAAAATTAATTTTATTCTTGGACCAGGTAAGAATAACAGATCTGTAGAAAATTTAATAAAGATATATCTGGCCAGATGGATACAATATACTAAAATATTTACATAATAACATGCAATTAAATATGAACTAAAATACTAGAACAACGGTAGAGAATAAAAACAAATAATAGAATAATAATACTAAAAAAAATAGGATACGCATTTACAATAAAAAGAAATACGCTGATAGAAAAATAATAAATAAATAAATGCACCTAACAATGTGAAAATTAATATCAATATGAGCGAAGAATATTTACCGTAATTCATCAACCAAACATGATAAATATGAGCTATTAATTATTACTGATTAAAGAGCCTTTGGGCCTCTGTTTTAGAATTTAGGAGATATAGGAAAATCTTGGATTTGAATGTAAATAAAGAAGACGCATGACGAATACTTGGTGGGAGTGAGTTCCAAAGTGTGGTGGGGCGGGCAAGAAAGGAACGCTCTAATGTTTTTTTTCTGTAGGAACGGGTATAAAGGTCGGAAAGGCGAGATTTGTGCCCTGGGATTGGATAGAGGATTTGAATTTGAGGAGACTGGAGATATATGAAGGGTGTTGAGAGTTAATGGATTGTTATAGAAAAGCACTAAGGAAATATTGTCTACGAATGGGAGGGAAGAGCCACTTTAACTCATCATAAAGGTGGGACACGCGGGATCGCCTCGGAGTGCTAAGGACAAATCTTAGAGAACAGTTCATTTACGCTTTAAACGGCCCTCAACCCTTTTCGAAAGGCCCACGTATACCACACTACAGTAGTCAAGTGGGGTGAGATGACAGATAATACGGGAAGGTTGTGTAAGGAGATGCCGAGATCGATGAAATAATTTCAGAGAGCTTATTGACCGTCGGGTTGTTTGGGCGATATGGGGTGTCCAAGGAAGGTTTTGGCCAATAGTAATGCCCAAGTTTTTTACAAAGGAGTTGAAAAGGATGGAGGATTTAAATTTTTGGAGACTATAGATATAGGCGAGTTGATGGTTTGAAATAAGTAAGAACCTAGGAAATAGGCTCTACGGATGGAGGGGAAGAGCCACTTGTACTTGTACTACTCATTGTAGAGGTGTGACACATGAGACTTCCTCGGAGCATCGTTGACAAAAAATTTAAAAATTGAAGCAAATCACGCACATTTTTGTTAAATAAAAATATATGAAATTTTATTTCTTGTATTGAGGCTCTGTCTTTTCATGCGCACCAACGTAATATTTTAATACACGAGAAAAGAGGATGTGTTGAACGAAACATTATCTGACCAGCTTAGATGCCAAGGCTATGGTTAAATATGCATCCGATCATTACATTTAAATTAGCGCAATTACTGTTACTTCTTCAGTACCTGTACGCTGTTGGGAGATTCAAATATTTTTTTTCTTTTTTATTGAGATGAGAGCATGCGATAATTTATAAAATGGTTGTTCAATTAAATAACTACCCAGCCACAATTTTATTAATGATATGTTCATGAAACGAGAAGCATGTCCGATGATGTTAAATAAGGCGTATTCGATAATCAGGAATGTCTTGTAAAGGTTAGAAATTTAAATTAAAATTTTGCATTACATTGTTGGTGGAGTGTAGAAACAAATCATCCGTAGGCGAGTAATGGCAGGTCATTATATCGGTCTTTAAACGCAGTCGATGTCTAAACACTGGCTGAGGGAGATGCAATTATATCGTTGCAGGCAGGCGGCAAATCGAAACCGCGCTTGACATTCAGGCGGATTTTCACAATTACCACCTTGAGGCCAGTCTAAATCCTTAATCATTAAATCCTTCTCTACTCTAATTAAGTCCTGCAAGTTGAAAATAACTCCAAATCAAAGGATAATTGTGGGAAAGAAGGAGCTTATACATTTATAGAGGCCAGAGAAACCTAGCAATGAAAAACTGATGAAAGGCTGGAACAATAATCAACTACACGTTAGATTTTACAGAGCCATCATGTCAGGAATTATTCAATCAGCCTTAACTGAAATGGATTTAAAAAAAGATAATTTAGGATGTAGAAAATAGAAGGTTCTTTTAGGAGCAACTGATCTCCTTTGCAAATACTTATTAAACTAAAACTTTTCAGGAATTGAAGTTTGCTAGGTTTGAAACTAGTGAGTTTGCGTGGGAATAAAGTTTGTCGTGGAAAAATTGAGATCGGGTTCGGGTCAAATCTGTAACAATTGGGACAGAAAGGTCATTATGGATTACTTTGTTCCTAACAAAGTAAGAAGCATTGAGGATTTTACGAAGGATTTTGGATTGTAAGGATTGAAACGAGAATAATTCGATGACTTAGTGGAGCCCCATAGCTCTACTCCGTAAGTCCATATCGGTCTTATGATTGTCATGTATTAGAGTCATTTGTAATTGAGAGCTTAGAGCGTCTGTTCTAGTAGCCTGAAAGAGAGAGCTGCTTCTTGTCGTTTCAGTCTAGTATGAGGATTCCAAGTTAAACGTTTGCCAAGGTGTAGGTGATGGAATATTATAGTTTTATTTCAATGCAGCCTGGTGGTATTGAACAGCTGAAAAAGAATCCAATAAAAATTGTAAATGAAAAGTGAAAGCATGAAATGTTAATTGAAGTATAAAATATCATAGAACTTAGTTACTCGATAATGAGAACAATAATTATGACGATGTAACATAGAACAATTACATGTCTATGCATAAGTTTACTTTCTCTTTAAATCATTACATATTTTGGCGAAACTTATTTCATAAAATTGTCGATCCAATCCAATACAATATCGATACAATCCAATGAAAAACTGCAGACTTCAGAGTATCTAGCTTACTTTGATAAAGTTCAGTTATTACATCATCAATTTTATTAATCGGAGGTATTCTTTCAATTTCTGTTGTTACAGTTCTCAGATTTCGTTGTCTCAGAGATTCAGAGGGCGTTCGGTACTTGACTTCGTAAAATGATTTACTGAATTCTAGGGATACGACTTTTGAAAGCTCTACTACATAATAATATGAAAACACTAGCTGAGATCCAGAAGTATTTCGTAATGCTTTTTCGTATTCACTTTCAATAATACTGTCGAAAGTGAGGTAGAAAAATAATCCGATTGTCTCAAGCTCCTAAATGCACGAATGCCCTGTTCATTTCAAGTCAAGTTTAAATTTGGAATTGATTGTAAACTATGAGCTATGGAAAAGCTCATCAAACTATTGCGGTCTTGTGGAACAGAGCCATCACTCCATAATAACAAATATTCGAATAAGGGAAAGTCTTCTATTACCATGTTTAAATTTTTTTATATTAAGGTAGCGGTACGAGTATTACCAGCTTGTACGCGCATCTCTTCTCAATTAGATGCTTCTCTAGTATACTGTCCTTTTCTTCGCTTATAGTTTTTTATTTTTGGAGTTTACTCCTTAAGAAACGATTTCATATTTAGCCCGCGGTATGAAATGAATCCTGGTTCAAATCCCGCTGCAGGCAATACTTTTATGTAGTCTGTTTGCAGCCGGAGATGTATCTTATGGGATCTATGACCCTCCTGGGGCTCACCCAGCCTCTATAAAATGTCATAAAAAGAGGGTACCCAAAATAAGGGGGGAAATCTGGCGGTTGAGCGTGATCTACGACAAGTTACCTCCTTGCAGAACCGTTGTCCATGAAACAGTACAGTCTCTACCATGTACTGAACCCCGTTCACGGGTTTTAGTGGCACAAGCGTTTATAAAAGTATTATCATAGTATAAAATTATTATGTTAAGCAATATGGAATTATTTTATCATCCATGATTCGACCCTGTGGGATCAGAGGACCGTTGTGATTCAGAACCAAGCTCTCTAATTGGTGGAAAACCCTGGCGTTTGAGTAAGATATCTGCCGATACACTTTCCTTTACAGCCGTTGGCGTACAGACAAGACTTTCCTTAGGAAGTACCGAAACAGGTACCCTTGATAGATCGTAATAGTACAAGAAACAAAGATGGGGCCACTTTGCTATGCCCCTTATTTTTTTCTTGATTCATTATTAAGAATATTTAATATTTAAAAAGAATAAATTAATATTTAAAAAATAAATTTTATATTATGTTTAAACTCAGTCGTTATGAAAAAATGTGATAGGTTTAGAAATAACTAGGAAATGCTTTTTAGATTCCGGCAGTCATAAAATATATAACTTTGGAGGAATTTCTACTTTCTTTTTTTCTGTCCTGTTTGCATAATTCTTCTTCTTTTTTTTTTTGCCTACCGTTTTTACAGCTTTTCAGAACTGAACCATTTTAAGAGTGGTGTGAAATGGTTAGGAGATGGATAGCAGTAAATAATTACACAGAATAACAATGACTTATTTTATTGGGCATATATTTTGGTCTAGGATCTAAACCATCTTCAGAACTGAGAAAAAAAACAAACAGAAAATAACTATATATAATAGTAAATGAAAGTAATAAAACCTAGTAAAAAAAATTACAAATACTGATATTTAACAAATAGTATAAAACATTTAAAATAACAGAAAATTATGATCTAATTATATGATTTTGATTTGAAAATAATGATTACCATGTAGTCAGTGAAATTACAAATAATAATGTATATTAAAAAAAAGTAAAATAACAAAAAAATTTTTCATGATTATGGTATTTTTATGTAATACAAATAATAATGTATGAAAAAATTGTATACAAAGTTAAGATTTTAAAAAAATTCTGATTTTTTTTACAAATTATCCAATATTAAATCTTATAATTATTCAGTCAACTATTTTCCACTTAAATACGAACAATTTTTAGTCTTTCAATGTTAATATTGATATTATTTTTATTTGCCTAATTAGTAGCATTAATACACTTAAATGAATAATTAACAATAAAATAACAATATAATATCACGGCTAATTGCATCATGTAGTCAACATGTTACAGCTGGTCTCTTGGTCAACGCCGGTATCTAGGCGTGGCCAGGAAATGATACCATTTTTTTCGTTCCAGGATCTGACGTACCGATCATTAGTCTTTGCAGGAATTTTATTTCATAACAGGGCGAAACATTGCTATGATATATATGTATTTATTGAAATAATAGTTATTTTGTCAAAGTATCCCGTAGTGTGAAATCGGTTTCGATGCTTTGCAGAGATAGGTTTTAGTAATTATTCATGGATTAAAAATTCTATAATGTCTTGGTTTACCTACTCCGTAAGTCAGATATATAAACGTATTAATCGATAAGTTCATTTAAATTCTTACTAATTCAGATGTTTAGGTACAACCACATATTTATACATATCTCTAGATCATACAAATATTATTTCATTGCCCTAGCTGTAAATTATAATTAAAACTCTATTAGTTGGTCGTATGTTATAAAAACTAATGAATTAAATTTTTTATTAGAACACCGTGGTGAAAGAATGTTTTTTGTATCCTGGAATGCTTATTAATCAAGTAATTTGTTCTCGTCAAAAACAACTCCACAAAATGGCGTTGCGATACCACTGTAAAGAAAATCACATCTGCCTCCTGGGGTCACCTGTGGTTTAGCATAGCAACCAACTTTACACAAGATCGCGGGTTCACAACCCTTCGTTCCCCCGGTGTTCTTTAGATTTTTTAAAGGGAGTAAAAAATCCTTAGTTATGCGATTCTTCAGATGGGACGTAAAATGGAGGTCCTGAGATCCCTGTCCTAATTATAATAAGCAAAATTTTAAATGTGTACTATTTAGCAATCACATGAAATCTGATACGTTTCAAACGGTTACTCGTGCATGCAAGTAGAGCCACAGAAAATATAACGAAATTTGAGATAGTAGTTGTTATGTATCAGGTATTAGATAACGTCCGAAAGAAAACGTTCTAGTTCATCTCGGATGTTCATCTTTTTAGTATTATTATTTATTTATTTTTTGCAAATGTCAATGGTGGATTCTACTGTTGGGTAGTGCAGCAACATGATGTTTAAGGTCAAACCATTTATCAAAAATTGACTGGTATTCCAGGGATAAAGGTAATGGGATGGTACCACACAGGTTATACAGATTATCAAGATAAAGTTCTATTGGATACAGAGTAATCAGTTTTGCAACAATCTATTAAATAATAAGAACCAATAGATTACCCGATTTTCAGCAATTTAAAGGCTAATACAATGCAACAATGCAAACATAATTTACGTAGATAAGAAGTGTTTGTAAAAAAACTAGTTCTGGACATACAAAACCCTAGAAAATAAGCTAGTATTTGGACAGCTTAGCTCTGTACAGCTTGCTCCCATCCTTTATTCAAAGATGCACATTGAGTAATGAAATACAGCATTTCTCAATTTATTGAATGTATATTTGAATGGCATCTCTAATTTGGGGACACCTATAGTGTATTGGTAACCTACTATGTCCGCGATCGCGGGTTTACAGCCCGCCAGGTGGCCTTATGATTTTTTTAAAGGAGTAAAGAATCCTTTGTTATGCCGTCGTATTAGCCAGAGCAGCATAAAGTGACGTTTAACGAAACAAATAAGGCCATCCATCCATCAAATGCATCGTATTTAAAACTATCCGATCTGTTGCAAGGTAGAATTGATCGTTTCCTTTCAATTTGATGTATTTCACTGGACTAAATACTTTCATTATAATAAAGTAAGAAAAAACCCATCATCCAGTCAATAATTCATTAATTTATTTAATTTTAATACGTTTCAACTCTAAAAGTATTTTTATTTATTTATTGATATTTACAACTGTATTACAATAATACATCAAGTAAATGGCTAAGAGTTACATAATGACATGTGAACATGACAAGTAGAGAAACTACCCACTGGTAGTACTCAAATCACAAGTTCAACTAAGAAGGTCACGGGGCCATCTTCTTTCCAGACGCCTCAGAAGATTATTGAATTGAAGAGGAAGCTAGGTTTGAAACTTTGAGTGGAAATGAAGTTTGTTATGAAAGGATAGATAGCGGGTTCGGACCAAATCAGCAACAAATGGGACATTAATGTCATTATGGATGACTTTATTCTTAACAAAATAAGGAGCATTGAGGATTTTACGAAGGATTTTGGACTGTAGGGATTGGATACGAGAGGAATTCGATGGCTTAGTGGAGCCCCAAAGCTCTACTCCGTAAGTCCAAATAGGTCCTATGATGGTCATGTAGATGAGTCTTTTGTAATTAATTGGGAGCTTAGAGCGTTTGTCTAGTAAGTGTTGAAGTAGCCTGAAACGTCGAGCGGTTTCTTGTCTTTTCAGTCTCGTATGAGGATTCCAGGTTAATCGTTTGTCAAGATGCAACCCTAAGCATCGAATCTGTTCTACAGGCATAAGTGGGATATTATTAAAGGATACTGATGGGCAGGAAGTCATTGGTTTACGACGTAAGGTAAAAGAGATTTGATGTGACTTTTGAGAATTTATTTTTATTCTCCTGTTTTGACACCATTCTTCAAGATCAGTGATATGGGATTGGAGGCTTTGGGATACAATAACTGGGTTGGTGTTGACTGATAATACTCATATATCATCAGCATACGTGGTAAGGATAGTAAAAAACAAAACAATACAATTACATAAAACAAAACAATACAATTACATAAATTAAAAAAATACAATTTAAAAATATTTATTGTTCCAACAGTTATTGAAAAATAAAGTATAGATACCTCCAAAAAACATTGTTGTTAAAATTGTTCTTAACATGCATAAAACAAGACAATTGTAATAATTAAAAATGACTTAGAGTCGAAACGTATTAAAATTTTAAAAATTAATGAATTATTGACTGGATGATGGTTTTTATTCTTACTTTATTATAATTTATCGTTTCCTTGAACTATATCGGAAAGTTTTTCGCAGATTATAAACAAGCCAGTAGTACATATTAATTGTGCTGTAAATTAATCATTATAACGCTGCCACGGAGTATCGGAGTACAACATTTACAATTTATTACTATGTTTTTTACATGAACTTATGATAATGTCGTCATAATTTACATTCTGCTCAATCGACTTCTTGGAAACGATTACTTGAAAATATTGAATAATGATAAAAGGAAAATTTGCTAGTATAAAATATTTTACAAACATAATAACTGGTCTGATTATTATAAACACTTAAATGACCTTGATTATTATAAAACCTTAAATGTCTTGGGAGGTAGTCAGCCCCCAGGGACCGGCATATTTTTGAAAAATTGATTAAAAAAACTTTATGTAAATTCATGAAATAATTCATCGTGTGCAAATAAACACTTTCAACAACATATTTACATCAACACATTTACCTATTTGTAACGGTATTTGTCACAGCTTACATTAAATACGTAGGTTTTCTAACTTCATTCGTCGAACAAACACGATAATCTCTTCGTACATCAGTTCTTATTTCTGATATTTTAACCAATTGATGTTTTATTTCTCCTGGCACACTTCCAATCGGATTAAAACGAACGACGCTAGATGTAGCAGGATTACTATCATTAGTTTTCATTTACGCATTTGCTAATTACATTTAAAAAATCGTTGTAATTTAATTTCCGAATACGATCCATATTCAGATGTACACGAAACGACTTAATTATAGCACAATTTATTAAATACAAAGAACGTTTATTGGCCATTTTTTTTAAATATTGGAAGCCTATTATATTATTTTCGTTCGTATCTCACCTGTATTTCTAGTATTTGAATTACTCAAAGGAAACTTATGTGAATGTGTTGAAGTGAAAAAATTCGCCGACACTTCAGCATGAATAGTAGCTAACTTATTTGATCTAAGCAACATTGAAGTTTGCCCTGCATCTTGAAATTTACTTAGGCGGAACTAAATTACTGGAAAACAATTTGTTATTAGCGTGAATCCCTGAAAATTTATTAATTTTCTTACATTTCTGTCTTATCTTAATTCTCAACACACACACACACACATATATATATCAAACTCTACGAGGGTTTTAATATAACTGAAGTATATATATACCCTCGTAGAGTTTGCTCATTCACTAAACGTTACTTTACGCTTCTCTTGCTAATCGGACGATGTTATACCCTATCTAATTATAATTAAGATATGGATCTTTAACGAGTACCTGACACCGCACAGGCTCGGGGCCCCCATAACAAGTCCCTTCAGAAGAACAGCATAATTAAGGATTTTGACTCCCTTATAAAAAATCGTAAGGGCTCCTACCTAGGGATGGGTAAGGTTGTATCTATCGGATAATTTGTAGCTGATACTGAAAAGTAGTTGATACAAGTATCAGATACGGTCGAAATGTACCGGGTACGAGTATCAGTTCGATACATGACTACGCGAGTCCAGCGATGGGGTGGGAGGTCCTACCAAGGTCACCCCACCTCTCCCTAGGTACTTGTGTTTAACTACTGATCAGTATCTACTACAATCTCTACTCCCGGACCTGCTACCTGCTAAACTAGATAGATACGAGAGCTGTATTCAAGGCCTCGGATGTTAGAAGCATGAATTGCTACATTTCTTAACTACTCTGATTTTATCGAATTCTATGGCGTGGTGAAAAACCAAGCCACCCAAGTCTAATCCCCAAGTTCCTAGATGTAAAAGTTGAGAAGAAAGATAACCGCTTGGGATACTCGGTATACAGAAAACCGACCCACACTGACCGATACTTGAATGCAGGCTCACATCACCACCCTGCCCAGAAACATGGGGTCATTAGAACGTTGATTACAAGAGCCATTAGGATTTCAGAGCCGGTGTGTTTGAAGAAAGAGCAAAGACATTTAAAGAAAGCTCTCATGAAAAATGGCTATCAAGAAGAAATAATAAACAGAGAATTCAAGAAAGCCCAAAAGGCAGGCCCACACACTACAGAAGAAAGAAGAGAAGAAATTAAGAGAGCAGCGATCCCATATGTAAAAGGCACAACAGAGAAAATAGCTAAAGTACTGAAGAAGTTTAATATAGGAACGATATACACCACAGACAGGAAGATAGGTCAGGTTTTGCCGAATCCAAAAGATAACTTAGGACTCCGGACACCGGGGATATACAGCATTCCATGCTCCTGTGGTAAGGAATACATTGGACAAACGGGAAGGCTGATATCCACAAGGCTGACAGAACACATTAAAAGTGTGAAGAAAATGGACAGCAAAACATCGGCTTTAGCAGAACATTTCACTACTACTAACCACGCCATAGAATTCGATCAAATCAGAGTAGTTAAGAAATGTAGCAAGGCCACAGAAAGGAAGATACTGGAAGCCATAGAAATAGTTAAACACCCGGAAAACTTCAACAGGGAGGACGGGTACAAATTAAGTAAACTATGGCTCCCCAACATAGAACAGAAGAATCAACAAGAACAACAAATTAACCTAGCAGCGACAATCAAGCCGAACTCCAGCCTATCAGAGCCCAAGCAATCAGAAACCAGCCAATCACAGGCATGGAAAAACAGACTCCGACCCCGGACCCGAAAAAACCCGATCGACTAACGGAAGGAACCGATGAATCACGAGTGGACCCGAGTGGCTACTATATAAGGCCGCGGGTTAGCTGGACATCTTCAGTCTCAATTAAGCCTTGAGGAAGTCAGCAGCATGTCTGGCGAAACGTTGGCAGAAAATTCACCTACACGGTCTAAACCAGAAGAAACAACTGAAGTTTTTTGTATAAATAGTGGCCGTGGAAACTTGAAAGAGTATTTAACTTTTTTTTTGTTCAATTCCATAGCTTTAAAAAAAAAATTAACCAATGATAACCCAAACTTGTGCTGTGCTAGGCAATCGTCAAAGTTCCCTATTCAAATTATATCTGGAGTAGTAAAATTTGGAGCTCCCTCTGTAGCTTCGTCCCATTGGCCATATCAGCATGAAGTCACCTCAAAAAAACAAGGCCAATTCTGTCACTTTTTCATACAATTCCTCAACGGGTGATGAAAAGAAAACTGACGAAAGTACCAACATATTCGTATTCGACATTTCCCGGAAGCCTATTGCACTCGAAAACTAGAATTTAATAACTGGCATATATCGCATGTATCGTATTTAAAACTACTCGATCAGTTGGGAGGTTTATAATTTTATAGATTTCTCGTTAATGGTTCGGAATATGAAGGCACAATCAAGGCATTTTCGTCAAAAATTAGAATAAAGACACCTTTATTCGAAAAAATTTAAGGCGAGATCGTCAGCTGATGAGACGTCGGATTTCTGGATTTATCCAAATGTTGAAGACCATAGAAAAATAAAGGTTTTGAGAGGTGCTGGTAGTTCTAGAGATGTTTGGAAATCGGGTGCAAGTATATCAGATTTGACTTAATGGAATAACTTAATCAATTATTTATAGTAATTATGGTTTATGACATAAAAAGTTATTTCTCGTATACAGGGCGGTTGTAGGAAAGGCCTGGAACAGAGAAAAAAAAGTGAGGTTCTACAAACTGAAGATGAACTGAAGGCGAAGAATGGCTGTGGGGAACTCGCTGTCGCATCCAGGTATGAAGGTCACAAATGAATAATCGCAATAAACGACAAACTGGTTTGGAAGCTAGAGTCTAGATACGAAGATACGCTGGAAGATAAATCCGAAGTTTCTAAGTTAGCAATAACAGATTCACTAATGAATCACTAATTAGAACGAGACTTGTAATAAAAAGAAGAAAAAAAATTTGTATCTCAAGAAATATTGTAAATTGTTTGTTCTTCAAATACTCCTTTAAGGTTAGGATGGCAATCTATACATATTTTCTATTGGGTCGTTTCATATGTCAATGTCTCTTTAATATTCAAAATGGAATTGTTGGACTTCTGTTGTTTAGTATGTTTTTGTTTGATTGTAATAAGCTGCTTGGGCACTCGCCAGCCCAACCTGCAAGAAACATTACCACCGCGTTCGGGGAAGGGTGTTGTAACGAACGGACTATTCGCCTTTGGGTTGTGAAATTTTCAGCTGGTGACACAGATTAATTCATAAATAATTCATTCCCCCTTTCTATCCACAAGGTGAAACCATCACATCAACTTAGTGCTGCAGGGGTATTGACATGTTGGAACAAAAACTTATCAAAAACAGCCTGCATTGGTTAATCGGGCATATGTTCTTACAAGCCAGTGCCAGACATCATGTTTCATGACAGACAGTGAAGAAACAAAGCTGGCTGGATTACGAAGTCCTCCCAAACCCACCTTATTCCCCAAACTTATTTCCAACAGATTTTCATATATTCAGAAATTTGTATGACTTCCTTAAGGTTAAAATTTCTGAAAATGATTCTCAAGTCTAAAACCTTTCCTTTGAAATCGGATATTAAATATGAAACGACAAAAAAAATCAATTCACCTTCATTCTTTCCTACTCATTTCTGTTCCAATACTTGTTACTATGCATTTCCCCCAGTTTCGCCTACTTCTGGAGCCTATGACAGAGCACGTACATATCCTGTTCTACGAGTTCGAAGAGCGATTGATTACATAGTAAGCCCCGGAATATGTGGATGAAGCCAGGTGTACGACTACGTCAGGCCGGCCTTGGGGAGTGATTTAATTTGCCTAATGTTCGACCTAGGAGTGTTCTTCGCTGTGTTGAGTCACCTCTCATACCTCCCTCCTTCTACGAGTTCGAAGAGCGATTGATTACATAGTAAGCCCCGGAGTATGTGGATGAAGCCATGTGTACGACTACGTCAGGCCGGCCTTGGGGAGTGATTTAATTTGCCTAATGTTCGACCTGGGAGTGTTCTTCGCTGGGTTGAACCTCAAACAAATAGATTTCCGAGTCATGGTGATACAAATAAAGTCACATATTGCTCCCGGATTTTTTATTATTTTGATAAAATGTCAATTTTACATTAGTCAAGTAAATCGCTGAGAGCATCTAGTAACAGACCAAATTTCCTTCATCATAGGTTCATCAACAAACTATTTAACTTTTATAATTTATTTTATTTTTTATTATTTGTTATAATTTAAATATTTTTATTTTGAAGAGAAAATATATGCCCAGGGCCGGGATATCTTTTCTCTCCAACATAAAAATAGTTAACTTTTATGTGGAAATGGCTCATTGGTAGTTCTAAGAGTGTAAAATGGTCAGGGACTGCAGTAAAAAATTATATAAACTTAGTTATAAATTATAAATAAAAGGCTTAACGAACCCGAAGGCTCGACGCCGATACCACCAATCCATGCTTACAAATATCTATGGTGCACCAGCCAAACCCAAACCCGCTAGATCACTGTTAACCCACTCCTCCCATCTACGCCTCGGTCTACCTCTCAGAGGCTTCCCAGTCGCTACAGCGCCTATTAACATCTCAGTAATACGTTCGTTACTAAGCCCAGCAACTTTGCATGTCCATCTTAATCTTCGCGGGGCTATCACCTGAATAATATTTACCGGATGCATGCTTCGCAATTCCGCGTTGTGTAATATAAAGTCTCATAAACTTATTTTTTTGTGCTTACGTTTCAACCTAAATCTTAGGACTGAGAATTAATGAAAAATGAAAAAAATAAAATGAAAAAATCACGAAAAACCTTTTCTAAAAATCCACTGAATAGTATATAGATTTTTTTTTTTATGAGTGACACATAAGAAATATACATTTGCCAATTAACATCTACTAGTTTCCCTTTCAAAGGAGTGTCATGTATGTTTTTATTTGTGTTATGAAGAGAGATTTCAATATGAATTTCGAATTTAGATTTAAGGTTATATACAATAGATTGCATCCAACCCTACCCCTTCTGTCTTAGCATAAAACCGTTAACTAATGTTTAAGAGAGCGTTAACTAATGTTAAATTGGTTAGTCATTAATAAAGACCGGAATTTAAATTCATGCTTTAAAAAAAAAAAGAAAAAACATTTAACTCAAAATTTGCATTAGGAAAAAACGTTCATCACGGAAATCTTATTTAAAAACAAAACAAATTTTCTTAAAATTACAGCCTTTGAATTAAAATGGCGTGAAACGTGAGAAACGATCTAAATACTAATTACAATTCAGATCCCTTCATCGATTTCATTTTCATGTAAGGATATTCTAAAAATTACAGATTTTTAAGGCGCAGATCTCGTTTCATTGGAACAAACATTAAAAATTCGAAATTACGACATATATATATATATATATATATATATATTGTTACAGGCTACTGGGTGTAAAATGGACTAATCTATTACTTAATTCAAGAATCTAATATTTATTAACAAATTAGAAAGAATACAATGAGATTATTTAAAACAGTTAAATTATTAAACTAATATCAATTTACAATAATAATATTCTACTAAATGTTATCTAATTTCTAAGATAATATACAAATAATATAAGATATTGTTTATACTAAGTAACTAAACTATTTATATAAATTTGTACTAATACAATAATATTACACTATAGTTTACAATTACAAATTAACACTTACAGTTCGCTAACTAAAGTCCACCGACCGTAAGACTCTTCAAATATGACAAACTGCCACACAGTTTATTACACTTATTACACGGCCACTAATTATCACTGTTGCTCACTAAGCACTTATTACAGACTGATACTAATACTAACTAACTCACAAATACTGCCACTAGTTAACAACTGCTACTCACTGGCTTACTTCTGACTCGTCTTATTACTACTGCCGCGGCCGAAAACGCTGTCCTTTTTATATAGGCAAGGTAGGTCGTGGTGGGGCATTACTCGGAACACGGACGAGGACCACCTAGACCGATCTAGAAGGTTCTACGCCATTCTATAATCCCTTCCGCTTAATCCCATTGTTTGCCTAATCCGCTCTAGGCAGATCAGAAGCCGGTCCTACTTTCCGCTCTGACCGTAACACTGCCCCCTCCTTAAAAGTGCTCTGCCCCAGAGCATAGTCCGGAGAAATCGGGCGGTCATGAGCTTCCATCGATGGAGACGCTTTTCCTTTCCAGGGGTTGAACGTGCACACCAATATGGCGACTCCAGAGTTGGCGAATATCTGTTCAAGCATGTTCCTGACAACCTTCCACTCCAGGCCGTCATATCCACAGCCCAACTTAGGGATCGCGAGCTTGGTGACACGCAGTCTCAGAAGCTTACTCCGCAGGTCGTCGAGGCTTCGCCGCAGTGCGTCATATGTGGGCTTCTGATCAGTAGCACACTTGGTAACTAAGTAGAACAGGTGTCGTCCTTCGTGCGTATGGTGGAGTGCTTTCCCGACGCGTGGTCCTTGGCGTTCCAGTTCCTCAGTTCCAGCAAACTTCTTCCTGAAGACGGTTGCAATCCCTCGGGAAGTCCTCAGATCTTCGGCTACACAATGGGCCAGAGAATAGTCCGCGGGTAACGAGAAGATATCTCTGTATACTGCCTGAGTTACTCCACGGGAACCTTGTACCTTAGGTTGTGCAACTGATACCTTACTGGCCTCCACGTTGTTAAGGTACCTGACTTGCTGGTCTTTTGTCGGGCCATGGTCTCCTTTGTATGGGGCCAGTCTATTAAAATGGACTACCCTGGGTTTTCCTTTTGGCTGCTTTCTGATCCTATAGATGACGTCGTTTATCCTATTGATGATCTCAAACGGGCCATCCCAGGAGTTCTGAAGTTTAGGTGAGTAGCCTCGCCTTCTTCGAGGATCATGTAGCCAGACCAAATCTCCAGGTTGGAATCCACCTTTCTCTGCCCTTATGTCGTAACGCTCCTTCATTCTGTCACTGGCTCCCTGGATGTTTGCACGAACCTTTTCGTGGATATTATCCATCCGTTTCCGTAGATTCGTGACGTATTCCTCTCCGTTAACTTCCTCGTCTGGCTTGAACCCGAATTTCAGATCACAAGGCAAACGAAGTTCTCGGCCGAAGACCACATTTGCGGGGGTCTGCCCCGTTGCTTCATGGACTGAACTCCGGTAGGCTAACAAGAACAAGTGAAGATACTGGTCCCAGTCTCGCTGATGCTCGGAGACCACTTTAGACAAATATCGACCCATTGTCCTGTTCATGCGCTCCACCATGCCATCCGATTGAGGGTGAAGAGGTGTCGTCCTGGTTTTCCGTATTCCCAGTGCTTCGCACATCCCGGAGAAGACTGCAGACTCAAAGTTTCTTCCCTGGTCAGCGTGAAGTTCCATGGGTACTCCAAACCGGCTGACGAGCTGCTTCACAAGTACGTCTGCAACCGTGACTGCCTCTTGATTCGGAAGGGCATACGCTTCCACCCACTTAGAAAAATAGTCCATGGCCACGAGAATATATCGGTTGCCTTCGTCTGTCACAGGGAAAGGGCCAGCGATGTCAATCGCTATCCTCTCGAACGGTGCTCCCACGTTGTACTTCTTCATAGGGGCCTTCTTTCTTCTTGTTGGTCCGTTAGAAGCCGCACAAGTCGCACAACGCCTGCACCAGTCCAACACATCGTCCTTAAGGTTTGCCCAGTAAAAGCGTTCACGAACTTTTTCCAATGTACGGTGAACTCCAAGATGGCCGCCAGTTACACCGTCATGTAGTTCCCTAAGCACTTCGGGCACTTTATTCCTTGGAACGATGAGCTGTAGCCTGCGCTGATCTCCTTCCGCGTTCTCCAATGCCCGTTTCAGCAGCCCGTTGTCCACTAAAATG
The DNA here is from genome assembly GCA_964056705.1 of Troilus luridus. Lineage (NCBI taxonomy): Eukaryota > Metazoa > Arthropoda > Insecta > Hemiptera > Pentatomidae > Troilus > Troilus luridus. Next base: position 58,202,197 of record OZ057412.1, on the reverse strand, counting down.
GAGTTCCATTGGGCCCAGTACGTTTTTACATTCTTCGACATTGGAGCAACATCCTGCCAGGCCGGTCTTCCTCGCCCCGATATTTTCCATTCCTTTATCTGTTTTAAATCCGGGTCCTCGTCCTGTCCCTTTGACACCTCTGCATCTTGCCAACTGTCCATGACAACTGTAGTCCTCAACACCACTGCCTGCTTCTCTTCTTGTCGAGAACAATGGTTGCAGCCTTCATCACAAGGTCTTCTTGACAGTGCATCCGCATTCCTGTGGCTCGTTCCAGAACGATGTGCAGATTCAAAGTCATACTCTTGAAGGCGCTCGATCCACCTCGCCACTTGTCCCTCCGGTGACTTGAATCGCAGCAGCCACATTAGAGCCGCGTGGTCCGTTCTCAGCAGGAACCTTCTTCCGTATAGATATTTATGGAAGTGCTCTATAGATTTTACTACTGCCAGAAGCTCTTTCCTTGTGACACAGTAGTTGCGCTCCGGAGCTGAGAGTGCCTTGCTGAAATATCCAATCACCCTTTCTTCTCCGTCTTGGAGCTGAGAGAGGACACTTCCAATGGCGATGTTGCTGGCATCTGTGTCGAGTATGAACTTGCCCTCGGGACGTGGATAGCACAGAATAGGAGCACTACTCAATTTTCTCTTCAGATCCTCGAAGGATGCCTGGCACTCGTGGTCCCAATGGAAAGTCCTTTTCTCCTCGGTAAGCCTGGTAAGAGGTTTTGCGATGTCAGCAAATCCTTTCACGTACCTCCGGTAATAGGTGCAGAGCCCGAGAAAACTTTTCACCTGGTGCTTATCTCGAGGTACTGGCCAGTCGGTGATCGCTGCTATCTTCTCCGGGTCAACAGCAACTCCGTTGTCTGACACAATATGCCCCAGGTAGTTGACTTGCCTTCGGAAGAGATTACACTTCTTCGGGTTCAACTTTAGGTTCGCTGCACGCAGTCGTTCGAAGACCTTCTCCAGATTCTTCAGATGGTGAGCGAAGGACTTTCCCAGCACAATAATGTCGTCTAGGTAAACCAGGCATACTTCCCAAGAGAGACCTCTTAACACGTTTTCCATCAGCCTCTCGAATGTGGCAGGAGCATTGCAAAGCCCGAACGGCATTACTGTAAACTGCCAGAGCCCAGTGCCAATTGAAAACGCCGTCTTCTCTTTATCTTCAGGTGCCAATCCAACCTGCCAATATCCACTGCGGAGATCCAAAGTAGAGAAGAGTTTACACCCCTCTAGGGTGTCCAGCGTATCGTCAATCCTGGGAAGCGGATAGCTGTCCTTCTTGGTGACATTGTTCAGAAGACGGTAGTCTACGCAGAACCTCGTTGTGCCGTCTTTCTTCTTCACCAATACAACAGGAGACATCCAGGGGCTACTCGAAGGCTCAATGACACTGTCAGCCGCCATCTCCTTTATAATCTCCTCGGCGTCCTCCCGTTTGGCTAACGGCAGCCTCCGCGGAACCTGTCGGATGGGCTTCGCATCCCCAGTGTCAATCTTGTGCTGGACGATATCCGTTCTGCCCCGTGGTCCTGGTCCGATCTCGAAGACGTCATGCCATCGGGTAATCATGTTTTTCACCTCCTCGCTCTGTTCAGGTGAAAGGTCGCGGCATGACTCGTTAACAAATCCTTTTAGTTCTTCTGGCAGTCCTCGGAGCTCGGTGGGACGACGTTGCAGCTGACGAACCACTGAGGTAGCGGTTGTACACTCCCCGACCGGTGTTCCTTTCTTCAGCGTTACCGGGAAGCTGTTCAGGTTCATTAGCCGGATTGGAGTGGTCCGTCCGGCCTTGATGAGAGACCTAGCAACCAGTACGCCGCGTCCGATCTCTTGTTCTTCGTGCCTTCCAGGTTCGAGTAGTGCACATTGACCCGCGGGTAGATGGCCTTCGACCGTCCCATGCGTCACGATTTGGCTCCGTGCCGGTAAAGTGGTGTCTTCTGGAAGCAGCACTCGTGCGCAGAAGTCCTTTTCCTGCCGAAGTATGACTTCCTCGTCTCCCAGCGTCATCACACCTCTCGACATATCCAGCTTGATTCCGTATGCGATCATGAAGTCCATGCCCAATATAACATCTTCATCGATCTCTGCCACGAGAGCACCGTGCTTCAGATGTTGACCCCCGATGATGAAGGTGGCAACTGTCTCCCCGTAGACCTTGGCTGGCTGTCCCGTGGCAGTCCGCAATGCCCAAGTGGTCGGTATGATCTTCTCAGCTGGAAGTGTCTTCGAGTTCAAGATCGTCATGCTCGCTCCGGTATCCACTAGAAGACTTCGCAGCTGCCCGTTCACCATCCCATCAACGTAGAAACTGTTCGTTCTGCTTCCTATTGACGCAACTCTGATGGTCTTCCTGGGGCCTTTGACGTTACGGGTTGACAGTTGCCCCTTCCCATCAACCCTACTTAGTTTTCCTGTGGCTTTTCTTGCTTTTTCGATGGACACTTGCTTCTAGGGTGTCCAAGTTGGCCGCAGCTCCAACAGCGTATCTCCTTCTTACGGGTCCTGAGAGCCTCCAAAACTTTCGTCACAATTTCCTCGACGCTGAGGACCGCATTTGGCTCCGCTTCTGCTGCTCGTACTCGCGCATGGCCCCGTACAGACTGCCTAACAGCCTCGAACTCCATGGCCTGGGATAATGCGTCTCCCAAAGTTTTCGGCCTGGCGAGCTTCACTGCTTGCTGTGTCTCTGGGTCCCGAAGTCCATCCAGGAATTTGTCGACAGCCAAGCTTTCGTAGACATCGTCGGTGACCGATGGGTAGGCGTTCCTCACCAGCCGGGCAATATCCGCTTCAAATTCCTGCAAAGTCTCGTTGGTCTTCTGGACCCTGCTTCTCAGCTGTGAGCGATACAGCTGGTCCATGTGGCGGTGGCCGAAACGCATCTCCAGTCTTCTGATCAGCTCCCCGTAGTTGGACCGCTCCGACATGGGTATCCCCTGCAGTACTCCCAAGGCGTCTCCACGCAAGGCCAGGCACAACGCTGAAGCTTGGGTCTCCTGTGACCACCCGTGGATCGAAGCCGCTGTTTCGAAGAGAGTCATGTAGTCCTCCCACGGCGTCTTTCCGTCGAATACTGGAATGGTGTTGTGAGTTGGTGGCGCCCCATTATTGGCGGGTAGAATGCTATTACGATGGCTGCCCTCGGAGGAACGGTCGGTGTCGTTCGTCGGTGGGTTGCTCTTACGTCCCTCGAGAGCTTCCATTCTTAGCCTAATTTCGTTCACTTTTTCTCCTAGCCTAGATTCTACATCAGCTACTTTATTATCTACATCGGCTAACTTATTATCTACATTAGCTAACTTATTATCTACATTGGATAACTTATTATCTACATTTGCTAACTTATTCTCAACATTTTCCATCAACTTAGTCTCTAACGTGCCTAACTTAGACTCTAATGTATCCAATAAATCACTTTTTACAGTACCCAGCTCATTACCTAGCTTACTTTCTACATTGCTTAACTCATTTTGTAAATTACCTAGCTTATTATTTACATTGCTTAATTCATTACCTAACTTATTTTCTACATTGCCTAATTCATTTTTTACAGTACCTAATTCATTTTTAAAAGTTGCTGACAACTTGCTTAAATCAGTTTCAAACAGAACGTCATCTGGATTTTCCCCTAACTCTACAAAAAATTGACGCAAGCGATGTTGCAGTACACTTTTATTTCCGGAAGAATCCAGATCACGTTCTTCTAATTCCCGTTTTAAATCCGCAACTTTTAAATCCATCAATTTAAGACTTTGAGAAGCCATTTTTCAAACAGTAGCCCAATTATTACAAAATAAAATAACAATTACACAAGATCCCACTTCTGACACCAATTTGTTACAGGCTACTGGGTGTAAAATGGACTAATCTATTACTTAATTCAAGAATCTAATATTTATTAACAAATTAGAAAGAATACAATGAGATTATTTAAAACAGTTAAATTATTAAACTAATATCAATTTACAATAATAATATTCTACTAAATGTTATCTAATTTCTAAGATAATATACAAATAATATAAGATATTGTTTATACTAAGTAACTAAACTATTTATATAAATTTGTACTAATACAATAATATTACACTATAGTTTACAATTACAAATTAACACTTACAGTTCGCTAACTAAAGTCCACCGACCGTAAGACTCTTCAAATATGACAAACTGCCACACAGTTTATTACACTTATTACACGGCCACTAATTATCACTGTTGCTCACTAAGCACTTATTACAGACTGATACTAATACTAACTAACTCACAAATACTGCCACTAGTTAACAACTGCTACTCACTGGCTTACTTCTGACTCGTCTTATTACTACTGCCGCGGCCGAAAACGCTGTCCTTTTTATATAGGCAAGGTAGGTCGTGGTGGGGCATTACTCGGAACACGGACGAGGACCACCTAGACCGATCTAGAAGGTTCTACGCCATTCTATAATCCCTTCCGCTTAATCCCATTGTTTGCCTAATCCGCTCTAGGCAGATCAGAAGCCGGTCCTACTTTCCGCTCTGACCGTAACAATATATATATATATATATATATATATATATATATATATATATATATATATATATATATATATATATTGATTTATCTGTTATTGTTTGAGGTTTATTTAAGAATGATGAAAACCTCAACGAAATCCTATGGAGATTTTTTCATCAAAATAACTGTTAAAACAAATTCGAAAATTAATATTTCAAGAGTATTAGACATATAACTAGAGTTTTTAGTTCTAATAATTTATTTTAGTCAACAAACGAAGCGTTTTTAACGATTATTTACTATACAAATTTATTTCAGTTCTGAATTATAAATTTAATAATATACTTTTAAAATAAGTGAGTTATAAAATTTGTTTAAGAACCAAATTTAACCCTAAATGTACAATCTAATGTCATCAAAATCTTGCTATTTAATGAAAAAAATTAAATTTGTCGCAATATGAAACTCATATTATTATAGGTTTTATGGAGTTACGTTAAGGGACTAGAATGTGTGCTGTTGTGGAAATCCCGCCTCCAGTTATCACATGCGATGTCAGTTACACACATTGTTGTCAACTCATTTTTCATTTAAAAAATTAACAATTGATATTGAAAATATCGACGATACAAAAGCAAAGTATCGAAAGTGAAAGTAAATCATTTTTGGGGAGAGTGAAAAACCTTTTTAAGATTCATTCAAAATCAGTGCCTATCGTCAAACGTTCAAGATTAGCTGGCCTGATTTGAATATAAAAAAAAAAAAAGGGTCTGGGGTTCAGTACATGGTGGAGACAGTACTGTTTCATCGACAACGGTTGTGCAGGGAGGTGATTAGTCCTAGATCACGCTCAACCGCCAGATTTTTCCCCTTATTTTGGGTACCCGCTTTTAGAGGCTGGATGAGGCCCAGGAGAGTCATATATGTTCCATTTCCAGCTGCTAGCAGACTAAATAAAAGTCTTGCCTGAACCAGAATTTTCGGCATGACAACGCAGTGCTCTACCACTGAGCCACTCCGCTCTTGTTGTATATCTTTTGCATTTATTTTTTGTAGGTCAGTTAGGAACAAACGCCTATCATTACCTACAACGATAATAAGATGTTTTCTTTGACATAGTATTTCGGCTGTTGTCTACTTCCTGTTTCAAAACTTAGCTACATCATCCATGCAATTCTAGAACGTACCTTTGATAGAAGTGGATATTTACATCATCAATTATTTTAATGTTTTTTAAATGTATGGTGCAGTAATATCCTGTATTTTTTCCTTGTCATGAAAGGGGAAAATATACTTAGATCTATTCTTTGAATTTCCCTATCATTTGCTAAAACTGCAATATGTTCATAAGTTCTGTAGTGATATTCTTCCACAAATTTTCTCCGATCAACGTATCCTCTTATTTCTTTGGTATCCAATAGAATAATTGCTGGCCTAGATATACCACGTAGTCGTACTGTATTTAAATGGTCCATATTCAATTCACAACATAATATTAATCAGTTTTGATAATGTCCTTTATTCTTTACAATCATCTGGTAATACTTTAACCAATTTTTGTATCACTCCACATTAAAAAAAAAAGACCTGTATCACTACTACCCATGAAGGGATTAGGATTCAGTATGTGGTAGAAAGTAATGTTTCTTGAACAACGGTAGAGGAGGGAGGTGATTTGTCCCAGATTTTCCCTTTAAATTGGGTTCACTTTTTTTATAGAGACTGGGTGAACCTCAGGAGGTTCCCAGATCCTAGAGGATCCATCCCCGGATGTTAATAGATTAAATAAAGTCAGCAACCAAATTTGAGCCATCTCTGCGCTCTAGCATTGAGCCACTCTGCTCCCCATTTTTTTGTAATAAGCTAGGTATATTAGTTCAGTATATTTTCCCTTGTACACATGTATTTTACAATTTTCATTTAAAAATATATATATTTTTCTCTCTTTGTTATCTTACAATCTTCTCCCTGATTTTTTTACTTATTATACTATATACCAACAACTCCCTATGTATGTCTCTGATTTCAGCAATTTTAAATTTTAAAAATATGGGAATAACCATTATAAACAATCAAAAGAATTATACTGTATTGGTGAAGAAATAAATAATTTAAGTCAATTATAAAGTTACCAGATATTTATAGGAATTATGCTTATGGCAAAGGTGCCCATTCTACAATCAATCAGTCTTCAGATATTGCTTTAGTAGAGTGTTCTGCTCAAGGTTGTCACTGATCTCGGCATTTAGTTCTCCCATTGTGCTTTGTAAGGTATTCAAACTAGGCTATTATTCATGGATAATGATAATAAATTGCATTTTTAAATTTCTCAATGCTGTTTAGAAAAACTGATTCATCGGGTTTTCCCTCAAAGTCGTCATTGTTTACCCAATTCTTAATTCTATGGAAGAAGAAAAAAGGAAAAAACCTCTTGAGACATGTGCTATTAAGAAATAGTGCTATCATAGTAAATAAAGTCTTGAAGTGGTATTTATTTTATGAACTGAGCTCAATTAGTTAAACAATTCATGGGGACGTTATGATAATTATTTGAAATTCAGACGATTCTCCTAAGAAAAGCTGTCTAATTATACATACTCCTAACCACTGTACATTTATATATTATAATTAATTCCCGTAATGCATCGCCATCGTTTAGGATATTTACTGAGGAGCAATCTTTATTTCGACTATTAAAACACAGCAGCTTAATAGTTTTATTTTTGAAGTATATTTTGAATTAAATATTATTTCATGATATTTAGCACATCCATACATTACATTTTATGGACTACATTGCCTTAAAATGGACCTTTTTTTTCGCTTTTACTTATCGAAATCAATACTTTTAATGAATCCTGGCCGAAATGTATTGTATAGATCGTTTTCAAAGACTGGACAATCATTCTCTCTTGATATAATAGAAGTAATTAACTTTGACCTTTGCCTTTCATACATTTTGCAGTCATAAATTATGTGTTTGAGTGTCCTTCTTCGCCTATTCAACATGTATTGTCATTGATTGTGTGAAATCTGTGTAAATATGAGTTGGTATGTCCATGTTCAGTTAAAACCTGAGTACGTTATTCGTTGTCAGTTTTGAAATAATCCTAAGTAAACTCGGAGATTTATTTGAAACAGTCCACCGTTCGTTCCATCTCAAACTTGTTTCTTCTCTAATATTGAATTTTATGAACGATATTGGTTTTTTGTGAAAATATGAATAGAAATCACTTTGTGCTGCCTCTTTCGCTAATTTATCAGCAATCTCATTGCCCTCAATACCTTTTAACCATTTTATTTTTACAAAAAAAATTAGAAGCCTTAGTGTGCGTAAGTTCATTCTGAAATTTTCAGTAAGCTCGTCATGTATGTCTGTGTTGAGAACTAGTACTTTTAGCTTATAAGCATACTTAAAAATCAATCCTTCAATTATGTTAATGTATAAAATGTTTAATTATTTAAGTAGTATGTAATTAAAAAATTTTATAATTTTTTTTAATATATTTTCATGTTATAGCGAATGATTATGTAATCTCAACACTCAAATTGTTATATATAAGCTTTAATATCCCCAAAAAAGTATAGGAAATTAATAAATATTTGATTCTTGTAACATAACCTTCTTCGATTTGTCATTAATGGTCGTTCGTAATCAGCCACATCATTATGATATTAATAAAGTATGCATCATAAAATGATCGACTTTTATATGACCCGATATTCTTAGGAGCTTAAATATAGCCCAAGTGAATCAGAATGAGCCGAAAATAAGTTACATCTCATTACACAATGTAGAGATAGGTTGATGTAAGTGACTAAAATAGAAATATTGGCAATAAAATAAAATGCATACGGCTATTAAATAAAAATAAATTTTTAAATTAAATGTGAATTTGGCTTAAACAATTGAATAATAGTCACCTACCTCTCAGGTAGTAAATTTATCTTTGCAACTTATCATTTTATGAAGTTATTTTTTCTGCGATTGATATTTGTCTATTTCAGAATAATCGATTTAAGGGATTAGTTCCCCCTCCCCTCCAAAATTGTATTTATAAATAATTAAAATATACAATACATTATGAACTGAATGTACATCACATTTTGAACATGTATCCGATTTCCAAAAAATAATCTTTTGGTTTCTCCTCCCAAAGAAAAATGCGTATTTCTTAATATATAGATAGGAATATTTCTTTCCCAAGAAACGGAGAGGGCAAAACAATTTTTTTTTTTTAGTTATCAATTTAATGTCTGTTTATAGCATTTACTCAAATCGCAAGACATCTGTAAGAACTGAAAGTTTATCGTATCCAGTGAGTGAGGAGACTGTGATGTAACTGTTGTTCAAGTTGCGTTAATAATTGTTATTCATCTCGCGTTCCTTGTGACCTTCCTCTAATTCCACCATTTTTATTTATTTATTACTTCTCGGAATAATCAGGATAGATTGTCGCCTAATGCCTTATGAACCTGACAAGCCATAATACCCTCAATACCTATATTTAATACATTACGTTGTATATTATATGAGTCGTTCAGGATCAAAAGCAGACAAATCCGAAATTTCAAAAATAGATTTTTTCCATTTTTTAGTCAATCATATTTATCTAACACGACTCTTTTCCGCCTTATTACTCATAATTTTAACACTGAAGTTTCTGGAGCTTAAAATCGCTTGACTAAACTTGCGAAAAATGTGATCAAGTCAATTTTTTGGATTTATTCTCTTTTGATCCTGAACGCCCCAAATAAACTTTATTATGCACTAGGGGGCTAACTCCCCATGTGACAAATTGTACTGTTGATTTAATTGTATTAGTTGTTGCTCAAATTATTTCAGTTACCTATAATTTACATTTATTCTGTATTTCAGATTGTTTTATTATTTTTTTTAAATTCTGGAAAACAGAATAAGTCTTTATTCCACTCGATGAAGAATATTATTTTAAATATTTAAAAATTTGGAATGAGTGTTTATGATTCTGTGTCTTCTAGTAACATCGTAGACCCACCATTTTCATATTCCTAGCAGTACCCTTTTTTTTTAATTGCTTTAATGATAAGGCATGATATAGCTATGTAAAAATAAACTGGTTTACACATAACTTGTGCGACAATGAAAATTGAATTAAGACAGAATATTGTGTCTCTTCAAAATTCAGGGAATAATATAATAGGAGCTTTCGTGTATTCTGATATCTGTTTCATTTTAAAAGAAATTTATTGAGAAAAAATGGTACAATATATATTAATCATAATATTTTCAATAATTTTCTGCCGCTTTTTCCAATCTTTCTGACAACATGACGAATCCATGTCGAAAGGACGATATTGGTTTAATTACTGTTTGGTGTCGATATGCATGGCTCCCTAGACCTCGTCTATCCTGACTTTTTTTTCGCTTGGGATTGTAGTTGAAGATTCACTTTTTATTACTATAATACACCATAGATAACTCTTTTTAGCCCGGGAAATAATTGAACGATTTTAAATGGATTTTCCGGTCAATTTTTATGATAGCATTTATTCCTCCTTTTAGATTTTTCCAATATTATGTAAATGCCGGAAAAATTTGATCCATTGACGGTTAATCTGTCTGAAAGTTGTTTAAAAGTTTGGGCTTGGTACTCGTCCAATAAATTATGCAATGCTAGAAATGTAAACTCGGAGAGATAGGAACCGGGTAATACGGGCTAATATCGAAGTCAAACCAGCTGAGACCAATCTAGAGGAACACAAACTACGGTGGTTCGGGCACCTCCTGAATCGCCTGGAAGACATATGAGACCCGTACCGAAGGAAAAAGGCCCAGAGGAAGGCCTCGCATCTCTTGGGAGGACAGCGCTTCCCTTAGAATGCCTTCTGGAACCGAAGAAGAGAGCTGTTTCAGGAAACAGATACTTGTTTCAGGCTCTACAAGAAGGATCCTCACACCTGCACAGCGGTAGAGGAGGGAAGGATTATGATGATGATTATGCAACTCATTGTCATCGGATTTTTTTGGTCCTCCAGACCGTTCTTTGGTATTGACATCAAAATCACAACTTTTAATTCGATGAAACCAAAACCGACAACTTGGATCTGGTGGCGCAGCCTCACCCTACTAAAATATTTCATTGGCTTCGGCAGCAGATTTCTTCAAATTAAACGATAAAAGTAATGGAAGTTGAAAATGCAATTTGAGCTTTACATGATTGGAGTCATGCCAAAACCATTTAACAGTTGTTTGATGTAATAATTCAGAATAATTTTATTCCCAATTAGATTTTGAGGAACGATCCTAAATTTAATATTTTAAGCCTAAGTATCGACTTTTTAAAACAAAAAGTTCTAAATCTTTTTAAAGAGATAATCATATAATTGTTCATTTAAATTAGGCTTTCATAAATATAGTAACAACAAATTTTATTCAAAATATATGGATTTATGAACAGTATATAAAAAAAAAGAGTGTGTGGTTAGGTTGTGGCTACTCTATTTTAGTTTTAAAAGGAAATCTGTAGTTTTAAAACACAGATAAAATTTTTAAAGAGATAATCATATAATTGTTCATTTAAATTAGGCTTTCATAAATATAGTAACAACAAATTTTATTCAAAATATATGTATTTATGAACAGTATATAAAAAAAAAGAGTGTGTGGTTAGGTTGTGGCTACTCTATTTTAGTTTTAAAAGGAAATCTGTGGTTTTAAAACACAGATAAAATTTAAAGAACAATACAAATTGTAAAGATCACCTAATTAGTTACTTAATTAGTTTTAATAGTAAAATCCCTAAGAATTCTGATAACAATCTAACGAACTCAAACTTTAATTCAACTATGTTTAGATGGAAGCCTTGAGCCACTCAAAAAAAAGGAAGGGGAGGCCATAACAGATTATTTCGAAATTATTAATATTTTTTGTTCCTCATATTTAAAGGATCGAGAATTTGAAGGTTAGATTTTAAAGCATCTTATTGGTAATGGACGTGTTGTTGGAAACCGACGTCCAAAATTATGAATTATCATATTATTTTCCATAAGTGTTAAATGCTGCTTTTGATACCAAAGAGGTGATTCCTAAACCAGTAAAGTATTGGTTACGAGAAATATTAATTAATTGGCTCTTGACATTTCTTCAAGGTCTCTGAGAACTGAGTCATGCACGTATTATTGTAGAGCATTACAAAATGGCCTTCTGTGCTGGTGAGGTCTATTGTATAATTGTTTTGATGATAGGAAACGTTATAAATGAGGCGTTCAAGAACAAAAGCTGAAGTTTAAAAATGTATTTTGTGAAAAATTGAATTTGTATTATTATTTATATGTTCATGTTAATTACATATTCATTATACATTGTCATTGTGTCAAACACGTCACCTTGCACCTTATCTCTCATGGTTTTAGTCCAATTCTGAACCTGAAGTTTTGGGAGCATAGAGCTTTGCTTAACTAAGCTATCGAAAAATGTGAAACTCAATTTTTGAAATACTGGAGTTACTCACTTGTGATCCAGCACGACTCATATGAATAATACTATTCGATGAAACAATCTTATGTAATGGAAATTCGAAAAAAAATCATGTTTCTATTCTATCTGTGGTATTGCATTTGAGGATAGGCAGGGAGTTCCTAGATTCATATTAAAATCATAAGAAGGTGCATAACTAACTAAGCTAAAATGCAAGAAAACCACAAATTTCATTTAAACACTAATACTATAATAATCCTTATCAAAATTTCCTTATTTAGTATTTTTTTAATGTTTAAATTGAAGCATTTAAATAGCTACAGTGATATGAAATTAATCAAAAGTCTACAATTCTGCATTTCCAACGGTTTCCCGACTTTCGAGTAACTGTTCGTAATGGAGTGATTTTGGTTGAAAGTAAATTTTTTTAAATGAGGTTAATCGTGCTTTCTTTTATACTCTCATGCATTGTACGAGCGTAAAATATAAGAGATATTTAGCGTCGAAAGAATAAAGTATAATGCTAATCGCAAAACAAGTATTTTAAGGAACCGCATATGTCAAATATAAAGGCTGTTGGTATTAATGGTAAGCCAGAGTGTTGCTTATCAAGTTTTGGGTTACCGCGAACTTGATAAGACTTATATCATAAATGTCATAATTTTTTTTCATCTATTTCGAAAGTATCTTATTAAGTACATAAAAAAAACAAACATCGAAAGCCTTAATTTGGTTAGAGAAAACTTGTAGAACGATCCATTTATTAAATATATTCCACTTGTATCTAAGCTTCAATAAATATAAGAACTTAATTGCCTATTTTGTAAAAACGGAACAGCTCATTAGCCATTCGTAAAACTCCTTTTATAAGCCAGAATCCACTGGATTTCAAGGATATAGATTAAGTCAATTTTTAGTCTTGTGAATAAACTGTGATGAATCTTTTGTGTATATCTAGGCTTGAGGTTTTTAGGGCAATCTGGGTATAAACAACAATTAAAATATAACTTGTAACAAATTTTTTAGGAATATTTCTTTAAAAAAATAAATCTATGAGCAATAAACTGTTCTTTGAACCAGTGCCAGGTTGTCATCTTTTGTTTTCTCTTTTATCTTTTTTATTATTTCGGTTTTAGATCCTCAAAGTTGAAATTTTTTTCTTACTAAAAGCTTTAAGGGTTTATGGTTCCCAGTTTATTGATGTTTTGACATTTTCAGATAAGTTTTTTTTTTTAAAGAAACACGATTGGGAAGGATATTTACTGTTAACGTGGAATGGAATGTAACTTCACACTTTTTATTTTGCTTTTAGAGTGACAGAATATTAACATGTCAACACTAAACGAAATTATATTTAAATAAACGAGAAAGTTCTGTTATTAAATAATTTATTTAGAAGTGTTATTTGTATAGTTATATTGTATAAATGTGACCGGGGCTTACCTGTTTCTATTAAGTTGGCACACTTAAATAGGGAAAACCCTAGTAGCGTGATCTCAACCAAATCACTTGCCTGGACAACCGTAGCCCTAGCTGCAGTACAGTCCCTATGTACTGAAACCAAGAACCTCATGTTTTAGCATTTTATTTTTTAATGGCAAAAACGCCAAGTTCACCAAATTTGACGTATACCTGCTCAACACCATTAACAATCGATTTCAGACTATTTCGTACTCTCTTGACCCTTGAGAAACTCTAATAAATATGTCATTTTGGCAGAATGGTCCATCAGCGTTATAATAAGGAAATTAGAATAAATTAAATTGAAGTGTAGATATTTAAAAAAAAAAAATCTCAAATGAAGTTAAATTACTTAGCTATGAATTTTAATGAAAACAAAATGAAACAGGCAGACAGACGTGAAAACTCTTTGGAATAACTATGTTCTTTTTTGAATTTCTGAATCAATTATAGTCGGAATTATTTATATTGATCATTTCCGAAACATGACGTTCCTGCATATAAAAGAGAGAGAAAAAAACTTAGATCAAATTTTCTGGATGCGGGACTGCGGGGGTGCAAATGGAAAGTAAAAGAATAAGTAAAGAAAAAGAAAAGCATTATCATCTTTTAGTTCAACAATACTTAAATCATTTGAAATTTCAATCATTTAATAATACAAGGCGTTTAACTATGGCGAATAAAATGTTTTGGGAGAAAGGAAAAGTTCAACTTGTTATTGAAATTTTAAGTTATCATTAGTAGTTGACATTATACAGCCAGTCTCGTGGAATACATCACGAGCATGTTTGTGACGCAAACCTACAACCTACCAAAAGTCGCTAAATGTGGCTTAAGGAGTTTTTACTTAAAAAAAAAAAGAGCGTTTCCAAGAAATACCCCACCTCCTTAGTTATATAGAGGAAACGGGTGTTCGGAAAAGTAGTGTAGGTATTAAACGGTTGTTCAGTTCTTTACTAAATAAATAAATATCAGAGAAAAGTATTCTTATCCTCCTGCCTTCCTCCTCCCCTAGCGGATAGAAGTAGAACTAACGGCGACGGGCGGTCTGCGGCCTCGATCATTCCTTGCGATTGTCGAACCGCCGCCACTTATCTCTCACTGCCTTACGCAATCCTCTCGAGGATTGGGTTATATACTTCTTCATATTATGCAATATAATTTTACTTCAATCATATATAGCAGGATACTATCGGTTCCGCAAGTGATTATTGTCCAAGTTTTCAACACGCGTCAAAGCCTACAATCAACAAGATGTGGCCTGATGCCGCCAACCCACTTCTAAAGTGCTGACTTGCTGAACGTCTAAGTAATATAACATATTTTAAACCTGACTGTATATTGCATTTTGAATAATTACATTACCAGCGAGTATGCTTGTTATGATACATTTTAAATCATAAATCTTCGCAGCACTTTTTATCATTGTCAGGATAAGTAGCCAAGCTAAAAATTTGAACTATAGACTTCAAAGTAAGAAAAATTTTCCTATGGACGTATGTCCGCAAACGTTTGTTTACGAGATATTTATACCTAGAGATTATCATTGCTATGAATTATTTAGGCATAGTAAATAAATAAAACTTATTTTATTTGTTCCAACAACTTTATCCATAAAATGTCAATATTACCATTCATATTAAATGTTGTTCAAACTGATTTCCTTGAGAAATATTTTAGTAAGTCCGCATTTATTTCACCTCCTCGACTCAAGGGGGGCGTATGTTTGGAATTTCCTAATATTTATTTACCTATATGATTTAATTGAAGATATTCCACTATAAATGAGAAGGAATGTGTGCTTTCAAGCAGATGATTGTCCTGCACATCACGGAAGAGGTCCACGACAATTTCTTAATGTTAACTATCCCAATCAATGAATTGGTCGTGCAGGACCAGTGGGTTGGCCTCCTCGCTCTCCAGACCTGACACCACTGGATTTTTGTTTGGTGTGACACTAAACAAAAAGTCTATGCAAGGCCGGTCAATGACCTTAATTCTTTTCGAAGAAGGATTATTGAGTCAAGTAGTTGGAGCAAATAAAATAAGCTTTATTTATTTATTATGCCTAAATAATTCACAACAATAAAAATCTTTAGGTGTTAATATCTCCTGAACAAATCATTTGCGGACATACCTCCATACGAAATTTTATTTCTACTTCTTAGGTTCTTCGTTCAAATTATCAGATCGGCAACTTGACTCTAAAACACTCTGTATATAAAAAGAGGTACTTGTATTTCGCATTATAAAACAACTAGCTTTTGCCCGCGGCTTCGCTCACGTGGAATTTGGTCTGCCACATAAAGTTTCGTGACAGATCATTTTAAATAAATAATTTAATTTTTTTAACTATAAGTTACTCGTACATCTAAAATTGAGATGTCTAACTTCAAAACTGACGGACTCCTTGCAATCTTTGAACTCCTATTATATTAAGGGGGAAACCCTTGGGGGTGGCATTATCCAAATTCCTTTCTTAGTGCTCATTTAAGCTATACAAAGAACCTCTCTGCAAATTTCAAGATGCTAAGTGCAATAGCGAAAAATTAAAACTGAAAGGAATAGACTAATGTACATATGTAGATAATTTATCGATGTGTTTTTAGTTTTGGCGGTCCTACTTACCTACTGCAATATACTCCTGTAAACTATGCTACTTGGTTTGTACCAGTAAAAATATGTAGATTTTGCGAGTAAGAAACGTGAGCAAGCAGAATTTTATCCGACTTACTTGATATTTATCGTTATAATATGACCAAATTACACAAAATCATTATAAATTGTACCCTATGTGTTATTCTGATGTATAACTATGTTATATATGTATGTATAACTGATGAACTGTAAAGTTTCATCCAAATCCGTTCAGTAGTTTTTGCGTGAAAGAGTAACATACATTCATCCTCACAAACTTTCGCATTTATAATATTAGTAGGATTCGTTTCAGCAAAAGTCTAAGAGTTTTAGAGAGTTTTGAATGTTTTAGAAAGACATTAAAAATCCTCGATCGTAGGGTGAGGACGGCCATGTCAATATTCAACCGACAAGTGTATCGAACATTGCCAAATCGAGAGAAAATTGTTGATATTTTATTATTATGAATTCACCAAATAATTGGAAATAACCTACCCTTCTTTCTCAGGGGTTGTTCTGAAACCATGAGTAATTATAGGTTAGAGGGTTAAAAGTTATGGATTAAAAGATATAAGTTTTGTCTAAATAAACATTGAAGTAAACTTATTTGATGTATATAAACTTGTGTATATGTGTACATTGACGTCACTATGAAATAGATTGACGACCAAGATCTGAAACAGGTGCCAAGAGTTGTGTATCTGGGTGCAACCATCAATATAAAGTTGGATTGCAATGAGAAAGTGGGTAATCGAATGAGACGTGCTAGAGCCACGTTTCTTGAAATAACGAGCATACTGCTTGACCGAAAATTTCTATTGGGACTCCGAATTCGAATAATTAAACGAAATGTGTGGCCTATCTTATGGAGCAGAAATATGGTCTCTAAAAACTAAAATACAATTAAATCTTATAGATGAATTTGAAACGTGGACAATACGTTCACTCCTACGCATTTTATGGACCGCACACAAAGTCAATCAAGAGTTTTTAGAGATAGCAAACGTCAGTTCGGTGTGTCACATAGTGTCTTCCATGTATCTGATATTATTAATGAAACCGTATGAATTTTGATTCCTTTATTTTCGTCAACCATTGCAAATAGAATTTTTCCCCATATATAGTTGAATAGGATTGGCGATAAGATACATCCCTGTCCTACACACTTGGGTATATTAAATATGTTCGAATACATCTAAATCAATCTGTTGTTAATTGTGACTTCTGTAGTGTGGTGCCAACATAATATCTTTTTTCAGTTTTTGAGAGCGACTAATTCTATTTCCGATGTTTAACAATCTCTATAGGATGAAGAACGTGCTGTATTACCGAGAGATCTACTTTTTCACTAGGTCAAATTTAAAACTTTGAATATCAGTATAATAACAGTGGTGCTTTTTATTTTCTATAGGCAGTCAATAATATCAGCTGTCGGCCGATGTCGGACCGAATTACTCGGACGATTAACTCGGGCGTGCATGTTCTCACACTGCTGCCGACATAGGACGTTACCGATCTTCTGTAGTTAATCGTGCGGCTTAATGTTTTAATGTCTGCAACCGCTATATCCATTTCCGATGCAACTTCAGCCCATGACCGTTTCACAAAATCACGATTATTGTTATTTTTTGAATGTTTATCCAACAGGGTTGGTCTATTATAAACACAACTAATTAATTTTTCAATATCCATAGTCGTTTAGGTAGACAACAACACACCATCACGACAGAATTATGAAATTAAACTGTAAATACACTCATTTTGCGCTGTAGACGCCGGCAGACTGGCGATAAATCCCAAAAAGTTCGGACTCGTCAGTTGGTCGGCCGTGAACGGACGTCGTCGGACGATGGCGGTTATACTGGTGTAAGCACTCCCTTTGTTTTACATACGTTTGATTTGATCGGCCGATAACGTCCGACTAAAGTTCGGCCGATAACGGTTTATGTGTACGCGTACCCTTAGAAACAAAAATTATCTGAAAAAGTTATGGCTGTGAACTTAAGTTGAAGTAAAGTTCCTATAAAGTCGTAAACCTGACTTTAACCTTGAATTTGGCTTATAATTTCCCTCCCGAATTTCTTCGATACCGAATGACGTCATTTGAAATTATTGTTTAATTTTGTCTTGCATTGTTTTATAAACATCTAGAGGATGAATACTTGGGGAACAAACGATTAATGCAAACCTGGTTGGTTCTTCAATTTTAGCCATGATCACTCCACTTTGCTTTTTCATTTCTGTCCTGGCTAAATCTAAGATGCATCACCCAAGAAATTTTCTTGACAGACTTCAAGATTTCTCAAAGAGATTTTCTTTAAGTTATTTATAATTAAATTAAATTTAACGAACTTTTTAATTCTAGTAGGTTGGCTATACAATTATCAAATGCAAATTTTCCGTATTTTCGTTCCTCTTTCCTCTTAAATATAGTGAACGGATGAATAAATTTGCATAGTTTAAATCGTTTTAAGACTGTTCAGAGGCAGGGTAATAAAAAAAAATCAATGTAATTACTTTCCGACTTTACCATTCCGTTTTATTTTTATATGTTGTATATTAAATTGTCATGTTCCAAACGATTTTCAGGATGTCAAACTCATAGGAAAATCTGCATTTCCTCCAACATTTCGTTAGTGGAATTGTGTGATTCATACTACTTTCGAGTATTTAGAGGCAGGCTAATAAAATTGAGGCGTTGACGTGGAAACGGTAGTAAGTCATGGAAAGGTAATTTTTCACAGAAAAAGGGAAAAAAAACTGTTTTGACAACTAAAAATAAAAGTTTCAAGTGGAAAATAGTAGCTATAATCGTTCACAAAAACTAAACCACTACCAGTTTGGGCTTACACCTCTTTCTATCCTATTCACATAATTAATTACTACATTTCCTATGGAAAAAACAACTGGAAAATATTTTTTTTTTTTACATTCTACCTTTTCCTTGTCGGCGGTTCAATTATCAGTCTATTTTTTTCCCATGACTATTCACTAGCATATCCTCTTATTTCTCGTGAATAGATGAATGAATGTTAGAATTTAGAACGGTTTCCCGAATATTTAGAGGCAGACTAATAAGAATTTTAATTAAAATTCTTCAGTAAATTTTTTCCGATTGTCATTCGCTTTTCTATTATTTTTCCTGGACGGGTGAATGTATTTTAATGGTTTAAACTATTTTCTAAATATTTATCAATAGAGCTCTTTCTTTCTCCCCTAATTTCCAATATCACTAATATAAAACCAGCAGAAAGTAATTAGTACTTCAACCTAAATATTCAAAATGCATGGATTTGATTTATTTAACCCCCGTTTTGCAAATTATATGCGTTATTCATCAGTTAAACTAAAAATTTTACGGCCCATTTTCATTATTTAACCTTATATTTAAAGTAAAATATTAATCTGCAATCATTAATTTTTTTATATAATAGAAAAAAAAATTGGATATTATCATTATTGATATTTATATATGAAGAACAAACCATTGTAGAAACAGCAATAACTGATGCTCAGGAGTGAGCAGTGTACCAGCTGTTTTTGACCGAAGGTAGTTCGCGTATTCGCTCATTGGTTGCAGTACAATTGCAACTGTAAGATATAAAAACGACTTGGATTCGTTGTTTTTAATGTCTTTATTTTGATTTGACTCTATTAAAATTATTCAAGGAATCCCTGGGATAGTATGATAAGACATGAGAAAAAGTGAAATATTTCGAGTTTGGAGAAAAACAAATCAGAATAATACTGGGATATATAATGCTGGGGATAAGAAGTGTAGTGTCTCCGTTCCGGTCCGTCTTGGTTTTCTATTGTAATATTACTAAAAACGTTTTTATAAAATAAAGTTGAACTGCAGTTGAACACTGTACAAAATCATATCATGAGATGTCATGTGAAGTTCTTCGACAACCTCCCTGCATCACACAACCCACTCTTCCTAGCTATAAAACCATCCCCTCTTCCTGCAAGGTGGCAAAGCAGGAAGGATCCCATAAACCCTATCAACTTCATCTCATAACAACCTCAGGTTTCTGTACCTATATACGAGGGTATTTACAGAGCCATTCCCTTCTTCATTCCCTCCCATATTTCTTTCCACAGTTTAGCTTTAGTTCTAATCGTAAGTGATAGATTAAGTCCTAGAGTAAGATTTACTTTTAGTAATTAGCTAGTAAGTACATACCAAGAGGAGGCCCCTCACCTCCTAATTATCACATTTCACTTACTAGTAGGATCATTTAACTTATAGGTCCACTTTCTAATACCAATAGGTAGAATAAGGTAGTTCAAATTGTATCACTCAATTGCATGTTGCATGATATTTACTAATCTCATTTGTTTTGTTTTCACGCTTCTCTAGAGAGATTTGAAAAAAATAATAACAAAATGAAACAAAGAGATTTTATTAAACTAACTTAAAATTTCTTCACTTTCTTGTAAAATTGCTAAGAGAAAATCCAGTATAAAGCCTTTTCTAAAAATGTTTATAAAATTGAATCTTCAGGTTCAATTATGGCTTCAAAAGAATGACTGATTAGCAGTTGCCACGGTACATGCTAAATATATAGAGCCGCTTTGGTATGCTGTTTATATATTGAATGTAAATACACCATATTGTTAAAATTTACTTGTTACATTCAATGCATTGCATAATGAGTGTCATCTGAGCCCCCTCTCACTTAATTTATAAGCCAATGCTTAATCTATTATTTAATAAATAAACTATTTAAAAAAATGTATAATATTTGTGGTATTTTTTATTAATTTAAAAAAACATAATTTAATTATAGTTTTAAATATATATACATATCACTATATGTTTTAAAATATATATATATATATAAAAAATAACGAGGAGCAACACTGGTAATTAAAGATTCGTGCGCGTGTATTTGTGTATGTTTATGTAATGAGTTTGGAGGCTCCCCTCTCTAACCAAGTCGCAGTTGCTTTTCAGTCGTTGTTCAATGATGATCGTTTACTTGCGTTCTTTATCATCGAAAACGTTTTCGAGTTTGTTAAGATTCCTTCTGACAGATTACGTTGATTAATGCGGTAGTTATATCTTGTGCTTTTAGAAGCATACAGTGTAATAAATGAAATATACCACAACAATCCAGTGAACGAAATGGAATCAACGAAAAACAAACCTAGGAAGATTATTGGGTATTGGATGTCAGAGAAGAAAAGCCAAAAGTTAAATTGGTCTGAATTTTCCAAAGTGTCAAGGTAGGATACAACTTTATTTTAATGAATTTTTAGAAATACATATTCAGTATAAATTGCAGACTTGAACATTTTGCAAGTATAATTTCTTCTATAATGGATTATTGACTTCCACCGATTTTTCTGATTCAGGTTTTTATTGCAGGAACCATGGGTTTGATCTTGTGAAGGTAATTTATCTCTTTATATGAATTAGTGCTTCTTTTTTTTTTTGACACCACCCTTTATTAAGATGGTCAATACTTTTTAACTATTCACTAAAAGTACTGTATCCCGATTTTTATAATTATTGTTTTTTTTATAATGATGATTTTTCTTAAAATCTGTTATTTACTACAGTTCCAGTACAATTGTTTATTTTGTTGTTTTTTTACAAATGTTACCTTCTGGTTGGTTTTAGGTAGATTTGAATCGCCCATTGGAAGAACAAGGTCCATTTACTGTAATAATTCATAAATTAACAGATATTATTGCCCAGTCATTAAAAGGAGAAACAAGGGTAATACGTTTTGTTGTTATTAGTGATATTACATTGATCTTACCTATACCCTTTTTGTTTTGCTGTGATCATCAATTGTTTTGTTGAAACTGTTAAATTCAATAGTTTTTGTCTAATAGTATGTTTTTTAATAACTGTGAAATAGCATGGTTAAGTAGTTTTGTGCTGGTTTTCAAACAACGGATTGTGAGAGGGGTTCATTGATAATCTAAGCGTAGTGCTTATTAATTTGATTATAAAATATGTTTTTATGGTGTGTGATAATTTATTTGTTTCCGATTGTTTTATGATATTAGTTATTAAATTTTGTCAAGACTATGCCCTTGCTCTCACAACTCATCTAGTACTTATGGTTAGTCATTATGGTGTTGAACCAAAATGACCTAACCATTATTTTGTTTTAAGTTATTCAAATCAAACCTTTAGTATTAAGTATTTTTTATTCGAATATATTTATCATTGAAGAAAAGTGATTTATAGCAGGCATTGAAGCAAGGACGTTCTAGTATGTTAATGAGGATTCCATACATACCTGTTGCAAACAATTCTACAGACTGACATAAATGTTTGATAAACCTATATTTTTAAATTTTATATCATTAGTTAAATATTAATGTTGCTAATACCATATATTTATGATGTAAACATTACAATTCTCAATTCCTTCTAATTCCATTTTATTCTTAAAGGCATGTGAAATAATAGAGCATGTTGAGAGCTATATCAAACGGCACCCAGAAGTTCTTATAATTGATCCTTTGGACAATGTGAAAAAACTTCTTGATAGATTCACATCATATAGGGTAGTCCATGACAGCGATCTACATAATATAGGTAAATAATTACTGTTATAAGTTTTATTATTGTAAGTTTTATCTTATTTATAAGTTAAAACATTATGTTTTCTCCGGAACAGACTAGTTATTTGTACAAAATTTTAACAATTGTTAAAAAGTGAGAAAACTCATTTTAGGTCAAGGCTGTTTAATTTTGAACTGTCTTTTCAAGAAAAAGTTATCTTAGCTTGCTGAATAGCCTGTTAAATCATCTATTGTCAAAAAAACCTTGATTTGAAAAGGTTTATTTCATTCATAGTAATTATGAATATAATCCAATTTTTGTAATTTATATTTGAAACACTATCACGTCTTTTACTAAATATTGTAACTATCATATATCATATATATATATATATATATATATATATCACCAACTATAGACTTGTTTCTTTTTTATGAGTATGAAATTTTTATCTTCATTAATTTAGTTTATAAAGGCCTAACAATTAAATAAGCTTTTCTTTAAATTAAGTTCTCTAATTATTATTAAGATTTTAAAAAGCAATCCTTGTTGATTGTGTTTTTTTTTCTTTGACTTGTTTTAATTAATAAATTACTTTATTATTCTGAAAAAATCAACTTAGTTTTCTGTCAACAACAAACTATTTATTTGTTTACAATTCAGATAAAGAATATTCACCAATTCTACTCGATAATGATGACATTAGTTGGTATATGTAGAATGAACTTGCAAGAATGGAATAGAAGGAGTTTTAGATCATATTATTTATATCTAGCTTTTTAAATTAGTAATTTTAAAATACTTAAAAGTTAGGGATTTTCGAGGTCAGAAAGAAATCTGCTTGTTAAAAAAAATTTCAGGTTTAAAAAAAAAAAAAAATGAAATACAGTATTTGAAAAGTAAGGTTTTAAAAAAAACTTATTATTGATGATGGTTCTACCTCTGGTTCTAATTAAAATGAGAGTTGTTCCAGTATAAGTATCTTGATTATTTATTTATTTATAATGTTATGTTTATACTTTAAATGGCATCCAGGTAAATTGCCTAATCTCATAGTCAGTCTCTGTGAAGTTTCATTTTGTAAAATGTATTTGCTATAAATTTTTCAGATGTTTTTACTCCGCCTTTTGTTGAACTTACCTCAAATGACATACATGTAAATTTGCAAACCTTGAAAGAAGCTGGTGTTAAATTCCCATTTGGTATGTTATAACATTATGCAAACAAGGTTTTATTTTTTGTTTTGTATTTTATCAATTTATTTCTTAATTTTATAAATTGTTCTGTTTCTTTACAGTTTGCAAACCTTCAGTAGCCAATGGCACAGATTGTCATAATGTAAGTTTTAATTCCTTTCCAACTTTTTTAATATTGTAATTTCATTATTTGAATTTTTCTTAAAATATTTTTTGAGGTTTAAAACAGATTACTGAGGTTTAATAAAGGTATCAACATGAATGTTGTTTTGAACTCTTGAGTTGTTAATTTAAATTGTTTAATATTATTGCTTAAAGATTTTTATGTAAAATTAAATGTAAGATTTTGTTCTTATTTTTAAATGTTAAAATTAATGTTTAAATTAATTTTTAGTTAAATGAAACACTTGTTCCATTTTTACACTAAAGATTCTAATTTTGAGTATCTATAAGATTTTTTAATTTTGAATGAACTCGTGTGTTTTTAATGCGCTCTTAATATTACTATTTTTCAATAATTTTGTTTAAACAGATGGCAATTGTATTCAATGAAAAGGGATTAAAGGACTGCCAACCACCCTGTGTTGCTCATGCTTTTGTGAATCATAATGCAATTTTGTACAAGTTATTCATTATTGGAGGAGAATACCACATAGTGGAAAGGCCTTCACTGAAAAACTTTTATCCTGATCCTGGTAAAATATACATATATATTTTGTTAAAGTAAATTACATAAGTTTGAGTTATACCACATAAATTGGTATTTAGTTACAAGATATTTCAATATCAACCTACCATTTAGGTAGAATAATATTAACTGACCTTGAATATATGAGGAAGAAAATGGTCCGGGTGGAGGTCAAGAAAGTTCTCTTATATTGGGAGAACTGTTTATTGGTAAGCCAATGTTTCGACCCACATTGCAGGTCTTCTTCTAGTTTGATGGGTGGGGGTTGACACTAGACTGAGTTGAGTCTTATTTAAGCCCTTTCAGATTATTTCAAAATAGTTAAAAAAGTGTAAAATTTGTATACAATGGCACTGCCAGTAAGTAATTTACCATGGACCATTGCTAAAATTTACCCAATTCAAATAAATTAGTTTTTAAAGAACTTTATTATCTTTCAAATGGTTTTGAACATAATTTGCCAGTAAACGGATTTTTGAGTTAAGTGAAAGACTTTTCTTTCCATCATGACAACTACCGCATTTCTCCCATCCCCCAATTAAGGGGGTGAAACCCAGGAGGTTTTCAAATTCCTTCTGTCATAGCTTCGATCAGTCCATAGCTGACAATAAAGTTCATAGATAGAATAAATGATTTATTTGCCAAAGGCAGTCTCAAACTGTGGACCTATAGACTTAGTATTATAGTGAAGCCTTACGAACAAATTTCAATCCCAAAATGTTAACAATTTTAATAATTTCTTTTATTAAAGGTTGAGAGTTTTAATATGTCATCTTAGCATCCTCAAATCTGCTGTTTCTGGTTTAAATTTGTTCTGTGGTAGTTGATATTTATTTTACAGTGACAGTGGTAAGTTAATACCTGTAGAAATTATCCCTCCTATTTTCCTTAAAGGAATTGGAAAGGAAATGTCATACCCAAAATACAAAAAAAAGGGGGGGGTTAAGGAAAGTGAAAATTAATTTTAAATTATTGCAAATGATTGTGTTTAAAAAACTTTCTAATCAGTTACGATTGAATAAAAATTACAATTATGCTGGATACAATATTATATCAGTTTTCACCTTTAGATTGATATAGCCAATTAGATTCACATGCGATTATTATTATGTATACTTATCATCCTTAGATGTTTTTTAAATTTCTATTTTTGTATGTTCTAGATAGAGAAACTATTTATTTTAATAGCCATGATGTGTCCAAATCGGACTCCAGCTCCTCATTGAGTGTCCTGGATGATGATGAATCGAGTGAAGAGTGCCCAACGAAAGCAGACCCTGCTACCCTTGGCCATATTGTTGAGATAATAACACAGGTTCTCGGGATGAATCTACTTGGTGTTGATATTGTAGTTGAGAATAAGACTGGTCGCCATGCCATTATAGATATAAACCCTTATCCAGGTAATATAATATTTAATTAATAATATTTCATAGCTGTCCCTAAATACTATTTCTTGAAAATAATCGGCTTACGCTCTTAAACCAATGGTTCCTAGCCTTTTGTGGCCCATCTCCCCTTCTGGAGGTTGACTGACACCTATCCTATTCCATATTCACTTATAAGTTAAGTTTGAATAATAAAGCAGTTTTATCTGGTCACTTTTGAATAAAATGAAATAAAAAACTAAAATGTACAATTTTTAAAGAACAAAGAAGTGGAATAATTAAGACCATTGATGTACATTAAAGAAAAACAGGAGTAAATGTTTTCACTTTTTATTGTGGATAGTATTCGTCAGGGGGTGCAGTCAAAGATAACACAAAATAAGCAAAGCTTATTTTTTTATTGTGCCAACCTAAGATCTTTAGGGCAACCAAATGGTGGGTGGGTGCCTTGTCTGAGGTGACACGTCAAACTAACCACTGTTTCATTTTTAAATCGGATTATGGAAAAATTAAGAAAGTTTACATTTAAAATTTGAAAAAATAAATGTAAGTTTGAAAACTTTGTATTGTTGTATTTCATCTTTTCAATGGCTGCATTTTGCTTGGTGGATTTCAGCTAAAGTTTGAATATCCGGCTTTATGTTAGTGAAGAACAGTGTAAGACTCCTTTGAGAAAAATGTCTAACTTATTTCTTTGTTTTGTCAGGAGCTGGGAAACAGAACTAAGTTGTTGATGTGTCCATAAGCTTCTCCCAGACGAACTTGCAAACATTCTGCTTGAAAATCTACTAATTAAATTCCCTCCCCCTCTGAATACTCATCATACCATTAATTTATTGCCCCAACATTACATTTTGGGGCGACAGCCCCCAGGTTGGGAACCATTGCTCTAAACCTCTTACTTCCTCTAGTAGCCTTCATGGCTCCTATCTAGCTTTCATCCATCTTTGGTATATATGCCCAGCCCATCATAATTGGTTTATTTTACAACAGGAATTTTTCTTTATGATAGGTACAACATCATTATTATATTAATTATGAGGAAAGCTCATGATTTAACTCACCATTATCCCCCACCCCTTGATGGACCGTAAATTTGTTTGAGGATTTTTCTTTCAAATACTCTAAAGTGCTTCTCATCTTTCTGCCTCAGTACCTATTTGTCAAAGCTGTTGGCCAGTACGGGCCTAGTAAGGGTTTTATAGATCAATACTTTTGTGGGGAGTTTTTGGTCAACTTGGATCTAAAACATATTTGAAGACCATTAAAGCATCTGTTGGTTGCTAAGATTCTTCAATCAATGCCTTGCGCAAAATCATGATTACTATTTATGTATTATTTACTTTCTTCTTAGGGCTTCATTAATGTTAGTTCAAAATTAAGTGTTTTGTATTGACAATAATTTTATTGTCAAATGTTCTAACCTGGATGTACCAAACTTGTCTTTTATGTGGGTTATAATATTACAAAACCGAATAGGAACATCAATCAAAATGAGATATGTAACATGGATTTGTTGAAAATGATAAATATTTAAATATTAAAACAAGCTAAGACAATTGGTGGAATTTATTTATATCAGTATTCTCAAATTTAAAGTATTTTTTATAATAATTCAAATTTTATTCTGTAGTTTCAAATATTTTCTGTTTCTATTCAAAGCTATCTATAACTGTTTAAAGTTCAGACATTGTTTTATTCCTTGCACCATTCCATAAGTATATTTATTTAATTTGCTATATGCATTAAATTTTAAATTGTATATGCATTAAAAAAATAGTGGTGTCTGGTAGTTGATAAGCTTTGACCTCGCGAGGGTGAAAGTAGATGAGATTAATATAGTAATAATTCTAATGCTTGTAACCAATTATTTATTTACTTTAATATTATTTTATTATTGACAGGTTATGATGGCTACCCAAACTTCTTTGAAAGTCTTATCAGATGTATAAGAAGTAAAGTGTTTCTGAATCAAGGACTCACTAGGATATTTCCTTCAGAAGAAGATTCCGGGTTTGAAACCGCTGACTCTTCCGATGAGAAGAAGAGAAGCCCTTTACTTCCTGTTTCAAAGGCTCATGAGAGACAACTATGAATCTCTTACATTTTATATCCTAGATTTAGTTTTGTTATAAGGTTAAGTTTCATGTTTTTATTTTTTGTTATGAAGACTTTTTAAAACTTTAATCATAAAAGATAGTAGGTTGGTGAAACTAACACTATCCAAGAAATTATTGACAAATTGAAAACTTGCAATTTATTAGGTTTTGACTTTTTCATTTCACTTCTTAAAGAAAATTATAAATAAAAGTTTTGAGCTTAATTGTATTTTTTGTTTTTTTATAATTACAATATATTTGCCAGACTAAAGCATTTTTTGCAGGCTTCAAAATTGGTTCATAACTTCTCTCAATCATTTTCATCTGTAGATAAATTACTTATTTAATTAATCACAAATTCTTCATATTTACTTCCTATGTTTTCTACATAATTTATTAACCTAATGTTACATTGACTTTTTCTGCCATTAATCGTTCGGAATAGTTGCCATTTTAAATTATGTTTTTAAAAAATATATTTTGGTTGTAACTCATGTTTTTCCAACATGGTAATTGACTGTTCGTTAACCTAATAAGAATTTTCAATTTTATGAGAAGTGATTTTTTTTATTTGCTGATTTGACATAGATGTGGACTGAAGTTATATTGCTCATATAAAAAAAAAAACTATTTTTTTAGAAATATTTGTTAAATAATGAATGATGTCAATGTCGATATTTTATACCACTTTGAAATAAATTATTTCTTCATAGTTTTACATTTACTTTATTAATTTTAGAGTTTTTAAACAGTTTCTTTTTTTTAATTTAATAAACTAGCAATATATGCTTTACAAAATAAATATTAATGTTATAATTAGTCAAATATCAAATGGAAACTAGACATTTTTTAATTCGGCTTGAAATTGTATACTTATTATTTGTGGATTTTTAGAATTTTCGCATACTTTTTCAAAATAATATGTGTTTGATACTTGAAAGCAATACATTGTTTCTAAAACAAATTAATTTTTTTAATATAATTATGCTTTCTTTATTCTGTTCCTAAAGTCCTAATGTTATAATCTAAAAATATCTATTAAATTTGTATACATTTTGTGATTTATGGCCTTTAAATATTTCTTATTAGAAACCCCAAAATGATAAAATATAGTGTTTTGGGTTAATGGATGGAAAACTTGTCATTTTTATATGTTGGGATATAACATCTCTTTACGGATTCTTGATATTAAACGGGTGCTAGATCATAATAAACATTTTATATAGGGGAGCATAAATTATAGCGTATATATACACACTATATATATATATTTTCTACTGGATTTCAAAGTCTATCTGGCACATAAAATCCTTAATGTAAATAATATTTTTATAAATTTATATCTATAAGATTTCCTCATCTTATAATTTTTTTTTATTAGAAAAAAATAATTATACGGTCAGCTTTCTTTTTTTGAAAGTTTTGTTATTATTTTTTATATATTATTAACTAATTCGCTAACTGAAGAAAATATTTAATGATTGGTTAATTTAGTTTTTTAATTGATGGTTGTAGATTTCAACTTTGGTTTTTCGCTAATAATTGTTATCATTTGTGTATATTGAAATGATATTGTGACTTAATTTGAGTGAAACAAGAAATTTTAATATTAAAGTTAAATTCTGCATGCTTAAAAATATTATAAAAACTGTGTCACTGAGTACTTAAATTATAAATATTACTAAGAATACTTGTTTAAAGTAATAACTAATATTGAAAATAATATTAAATAAATCATTTACGAAAAAATAAGTACTGATAATAAAAAGCATTAAGGAAAACTAGTGATAAGTAGCATGCTAAGCTGCTTGTTTATTCTTAATAGTAATTTGAGTTCGGGCTGAATTATATATTTTTTTTAATTTACTGGTGTTGTCAAACACGGTTAATATTGAAACTAGTGTAATAGCCCCATCACGTCCAGATTACAATTAATACACAAGGAGATGCTTTGCAAATACTGGAACTAGTAGGTTAGGTTATTGATTGTATTAATAAATAATATTACGTGTTTAATTTTTATTTTTCAAGAAGAATAGAAAGAAATTTATTATCTTAAATAATTGTTCATCTTGTGCTTTAGAAAGCTTATTTTCAAAAATACTAATGCCAGTCCAAAATGTGATTATCTAATTAAAACATAAAATGTTAAAAATTCATGATAATTTTTCATTGTAAGTGAATCTGAAATTTTTGCTTAATTATTTATAAAATAAATACCAATATAAAAGGTTATATTGTATAGTTTATATCTGAATTTAAAGTTGTTATTATATTATTATTATGTGGTCTTTACTATACTGTCCCAATTTAAGTTGTTTCAAACCTTTTAGTTTGATCAAATCATTGAGAATTAAATAGTTTTATGAGATACATAAAACATATTGAAAAATCATATTCTTTTATGTGACAATAGGTGAAGTGGCCTGATTTTTTTATCTTTTGTTTATTATTAATTATCATTCCATTTAAATACTATGTTCATCATGTTTTACTGATTATTTTCTTACCTTGATAATATACTACTGATGACTTTCCATTCAACATTTGTTCATAAAATTAGTTAATATTTCAATATTTTCAGAACTTCTTAAACATTTTTAGATAAACTGTATAACTAACTCCTGTCATTTTCGAACCCTGCCAGTGTTTGTTGTGCTGGCAAGTAAAAATGTTATAGTATATACGTCCCTGTGAGCATTTAGATACTTAAAATACGAGGTTGGTTTGAAAAGTTCTCGGAATGTACTAGAAAGAAGTGTCTTACCTCGGTGGAACTGCTTTTATTTGTCAACATAGTCTCCCTGTAGACTAATGCATTTGGTCCAGCGATGTTCCAATGCCTTGATCCCATCTCGAAAATGAGATTCCTCCAGGCCCGCAAAATACCTCTCCGATTCGGCTGTCAGTTCTTCCGTTGTTTGGAAATCTCCATCCACCTAGGAAAATTTTCAGCTTGGGGAAGAGATGAAAGTCTGATGGTGCCAAATCAGGTGAATAAAGTGGATGTGGCAACAATTCGTACCTCAGTTCATGAAGTTTTGCCATGCCAATAGCACTTGTGTGCTGGAAAAAGAAAAAAAACAACAACAAAGAGTCGTCACAACCACTCACGCCGCCACGTGTTCACTCACAAAGGATGTGTGATTATTGCGCGGGAACCTCGTTGCTCTATCACTGACATACTGACATCTAGCGGTGATTCCATGGAACTTTTCAAACCACCCTCGTAGTAAGTATATAGTAATATGTATACACATAAACTCTGATAAAATCAAGAAACATAACTCGTTATATATTATCATTACTTTTGGTCCTTAATCAACTTGTCACTATCATTTAATTAATTGATCTGGTAAATTCATGTTTACCTTCCTAATTTTTTCTAAATAATAGCTAATAGGTTAAAAGTTTTTACATTAGAATCAATATAGATATGTGTATTTATAATTGTATATTTAATATTGATTGTGTGAATTCTTATTAATTACCTTTTAACGTAATTATCTAAATATTTCCCCCTCATTTTTTTTTTTTTTTACTTCAGTATTTTAGTTTTTGAATTAGTAGATTATTAGTTTTATAAAAAAAGCCAAAGACAGTATTACCCCTCATAAAATGATGTTAATTTAGTTAATTTTTTTAAACCACACTGTTCTGTTTTAAACATTATAAGAAATAAAAATCTCTTGAGTGAGTAAAATATTTACTTTTCTGATTTATATTTAGTACCTTTCCGTATCTTTTAAGAAGAATATCTACAAGTCAGCAACTACTTTCTTTTATTATTTTTATTTTAAAAGTAGTTAAGTCAATTTAATTTTTTTTTACTACTATATGAAAATGGCCAGCATTAAGGGGCCAATAATTAATTGGCCCCTCTTTCCCAACGTTATGCTTAAAACTCATTGTTTATCAGAAAAACTGTGCACTTCATATCAATTGTTTAATCTACTCGTGAAGATTCTGTTTTTATCATTTAAGGTTACCTAAATCCCATTATTGAAGTCAGTTCATTATTCAATAATTCTGTTTTTTTGTTATTATTTTTTTACCTTTCGGGAATCCTAGGGTGAGGTATTATTTATCTGTCACACAAAATTAATACTCATTAATTAAAGACTTTTTATTAAATTATTTTTCCTGTGGGTACAAAATATTTAAGATTATTTACAATCTTCCAATACTCAATATGGTTCGTAAATAATTGTTTCAGTCATTTATATAAGGATTAAGTTAAATGCAGGGGCAGTATATTCATGATGAACATTTGATAAATTTTAATTTTTCTATTTCGTATAATGTTATTTTTGAACAATTTAATGAAATAATTAATGATGAATAGTATTGTAATTAAATATACAAACTTTTTAGTAATTATTCAATTGAAAATTATGCTTATGTCAATAGTTTTCTGTTTATTTAAATGACTGGTTCTGTTATTAAATTTAATTGAAGTTTTTCAAAATGAAACCTTCTTGATTTTGTTTAAAAACAGAATTAAGGTGGATAAGCTATTGCATTTTTTGTAAAGGACTGATCAGTTCTAAGTGTTCATGTTTGTAGGATTATTAATGTGCTGAAACTATTAAGTTTTCTCATTGTTTTTGATAACAATTAAAAAGTCACTATTTTAATACTCATGCTAAAATCTATTAGAAATGGCCAGATCATCTATTTCTTTTTTTATTCTTAATAAATATTGAAGGTTTTTTTTTGTGAAAGATTTCATATAATAGTGAATATCTATTGTTATGGTTTGTTCTTTAAAACTTTCTAAATTACTGTATAAGACAAAAAATTATTGTAAATGTCCACAATTTTCTGTGATAAAATAGTTTCTGGTTTATTGTACAAAACTATAAATTTGTATAAGCATATGTCTTTACATTTATTATTATCATGTCATTTTCTTAACACTCCTGAAAGACTATACTTCTGTTATTGGCATATATATATCAATAACTAATAGATTTCTTTTCCGCTGTTTGCTATAATTACTATTTTACAAATTTTCTACTATCTAGTTTTAGAAATAATGATGCCGGAAATTGAAATTTATTAATTATTGTCCATTTGTTTTCTTTTGTTACTGATCTATTTTAATTGTCACGGCAGCCTTGTGATAATTTCAATTATCTCATCATTTTGTCAATATATCATCTGTTAGTTGAATCTTATACCAGTTATAAATGAACTTAAAACAATCGACAAATTTAATTGATCAGAGGAACCTATAAAGAAGATAACGACTTGTATATTCGCATAGTGGTTGGCCGGGCTTTTTTAATTGAGTAGTACCTTATTTTTTTTTTTACAAAATGAAAATATTTTACAATGTTTTTCACCATGTTTCAAAAACAGATAAGAGAATGGCAAATTATAATAGTTTTAGTGTATAAGTTAATTATGATGTATTCCAATGAAATTGTATTTTTTATATGGTTCAGAAATGTTTTATGTGTTCAACTAGAATGGTATATTTAATTGTTTAGGGAACTGTGTGCTATTGGCTTGTGGTCTTTCTTGAACTGATGCTTTTGTCCCACAGTTTTATATCTATCAATCTTACCTTATCATCTGATTCATTGTACAAATTTTTGCTAAAATTGGATTTAAATAAGTCTGTGGTATTTAAGTATGTGTCTTTATATATATATATACTGAATTTTCCTATTCTAATTATCTATTTTCATGATAACTAAATGTATTTATAAAATTGATGACAGCGTTTTGAAAAGATGTTTTTCAATAGTAGAACTTATACTTAGCAATATGCTAAATTTTTATTTCAAAATTTAAGTTACCAGGATACCTTTGAGTACAAAATGATTTTTTCAATAAAAGTTTACTTCTCTTAACCTCTATATGAAATGTAGTATTAAAACACGATTTAAACTTTAGTTAATTCTACATACCATTTTAATTTATTATTTGTTTGTAATATATATACATATATATATATATATATATATATATATATATATATATATATATGTGTGTGTATATGTATATATTTATATACATATCTTATTTAAAGAGATAAGTATATCGCTTAACATAAATTAGTTTGATTTCTCATTTTTAAAATATTTAATAGTAATTTGTTCCTGATTAATGTAAAAAGTTAAATAACTATGAGTCATTATCTGAAGAAAAAAAAAAGATTGAACTAAAAGTTATAGTTTTTAATTATCAAAAGAGAGTAGGATTTTTTAAATTATGAAACGTACAATGTGTAAAAATACTGAATTGGAAAAAAAAATGTATTAAAAAGCGCCTTTTTCAGAACTCTCTTTGTGTATTCTTCAGTTACTTTACAAAAACAATGTGTATATTGGTTTTTATTACTCAGATCTTGTTTGTTTATGTTATTACTTCTGGGCATAATTAAAGAAAGAATTATACTCATTGGCTCTCCTAATCAACAACCATTGTGTAAGATACAATCATTAGAAAATGTATATTTGGGATTGGTGAATGTTCACTTTTACAATTTGATACAAATAAAAATTATTATTACACTACTACCTCATCCATTTTGTAAGGGAGATGTAACCTTGGGAGGGAGGGTGAGATTGTAAATTATTGTGGCATTTAATATAATTTAGTACAAAAAATTAAAATAATACCTGAAATACACTAAAGATCATTTTGAGAGTTTATAATTTATGCCTCTTTTAATTAATAGTAACTAATAATATATCATGCTCATAAAGTAACAGTTCTTCAAGATAAAAATAACTCATATTTTTATGCACTGTTTTCTGGAATTGTTAATATTGTCTACTAATGAATATACTGCGGGAATTAGCAACTTAATTCAATTGACCAGCCCCTCACAAAATGTATTATCTCTTATAAACAAGTATATAATATTTATCTTTATTGATAAATATACCTGTCAAATGTTTTCTACTGTTTCTTCTCTTATTATAATAAAACTGCTTTTTAATTATTTCTCCATTCAGTTGATATTAGATTTTCAATTTAAAAATAATATTTACCAATGTTACTTTTCTTTCTTCATTGGTTATGTTGCCCCTGGTTTTATATTATCACTATAAATATTGTCTGGTACAATTCGTTTAAAGAAATATGTTTTTGTTATAAAAATTTATTAAATTACTGTTTGTTGTTTATTGATTTAGATATATTTTTATTTTAAGATAAATTATTGTTAATAAAATGGCTATTTAATAGTAAAGTGTTTCCTTTAACTGCCCAACTTAATTTCATAAATTTTAATCTTTAAAACCATCAATTTTGCAGGTATCAGTGCAAACCGAAAACTAAAATTATGATAGTGTTGTTTTATAAAACCTAGTCTCGATAATTTGAAACTCAAGGGGCCAGAGAAAATTTTCAAATTACCAAGAGTTCAAAATAACTCGAGTTTAAATAACCAAGTGGGAGGGAGTAATAAAATCAAGTAAACAAGAGTTTGATCAAAATCCGTGATTTATTATTTTAAACATTTGTACCATTATTCACAAATGTTCATTTTGAAAAGATGAAAGATGAAAGAACTCCGTAATTTTCTGTTGAGTGAGCTACTTCAGTCTATCATTGTCCAGTGAATTTTCGATAGTGGTGAGAGCTGCGAAGAAATCGTCACTTGTGTCGGATCTGAGGGCGTAGAAGCGTAGGGTAGTAAGAGGTCTCCTTGCCTCGCTCAATGTGACTGGAATTGGTGGTTGTTCTTCTTCTTTGGTAAAATGCCAAACTGTTTAGCGACACCTTTTTTTAATTGTCCATTCTCTACAGCTTGTATAACAAGCTTTTTTTCACTTATGGAAAGACACTTGTTCTTTCTTGAATTTATTTTAATAACACAAATGACATTAACATTTCAGAACAGAAAAAGAGAGAACAGAGACTCACTTTAACGTTTGAAGGTAGACTGCGAACTGCAAACTCACTCATTTATCTGTGAGGGTCTGTGCATGTATGTAAACAAAGGACAGGTCTGTGCATGATAAACGATTTAAATTATAGAGAGTAGGGTAGCCTGGACTTGAAATTATTGCATGTTGACGGGCAAGATACTATTCCTTCAACTTCAAATTAACGAGGGGACCAATTTATTTTTTCAATTTATCGAGTTCTTTTCTAGGGACCAGGAAAAAATTTCAAATTATCGAGAGTCGACTGTACATGTTTCGTTCCTAGAAGATACTACTTCAATAGTGAAGAAAGTGCATTTGACCAACTAAGATTTTATATTGTATTTAGTTCTATAATCATACTGCTCATTATAGATATTTCAGTCTTGAGAGCATTTTTCTTTTTTTTCAATGTGAATTTTCTAAATAAAATTGATGTATTTCCGATTCTTTGCAGGTTGATTAGCTTATAAAGTTTTGAAGCATTAACATAGTGACTAAAAAAATGACCATATGCCTCACTTCAAGTCATATGGTTCTGGGGCTTGTCTGTCCTTTCCAAAGCAACCAGAAGAAAAATAATGAAACAAATAGATTTTGTATCTATAATATATTATTATATTTGTATCTATAATGTATTATATTAATTGAATATTTTGAACTTTTTTTTTTTAAGTCCCCAAACTTTATTTTTTATTAAATATAAATATCTAATTTTGTGTGGAATATCTGCCTGAACAAGTTTTTACTAAGTATCATTTACTTTTTTGTACTTTATTGCCCGTCTACCTTTAATAATGCAGATTTTTAAAATTAATTTATTTTATTGTTAATTAATAAAATTAATTAGTTTATTTATTTCTTTGGATATTTTAAATGTTTATTTATATTTACCTATAATTATAGTAATATTGTTCCTAATTCTTATTTCTTAATAAGATTCTTAATTATTTTTTTCATTTTATATTATTTCTTTTAAAAAAGTGGGTAAGGAAATTTATACTCATTGTACATAATTATTGGTGTTACTGATAATGATGTGAAAAGTGCATGCAATTATTATACATCTATTGCCTACTTTATTCTGTTGTTAATTATTCAGAATAAATAAATATAATAATTGTTGACACCATAATATAAATTTTTTTTATTTTGAAGAGAAAAGATTTGTCCTGGCTGGGATTCGAACCCGGTTCCTCCGTATCTCTACCACGGTACACTACCAACTAAGCTACCAGGGTTCGTAACCAGGCCAGACAAATCCATTCTCTTCACCTCTTGCTGGGATGTGGGATCGGTAAAGAGAAAATAAAAATATTTAAATAATTACAATAAAATAAAAATATATATATATATATATATATATAAATATAAAATTGACATACGTCAATGAACACTTTTCCCCATATGTAAATTGCAAAACTTGTGAGTGCGGGGATGTGGGATCGGTGAAGAGAATGGATTTGTCTGGCCTGGTTACGAGCCCTGGTAGATTAGTTGGTAGAGTACCGCTCTAGAGATGCGGAGGACCCAGCCTTGACCAATCTTTTCTCTTCAAAATAAAAATATTTAAATAATCACAATAAAAAAATTAAATACAAAATTGACGTTCGTCAACCAGATCCCAATTAAAGTAATGTTCAATGAACATTCTTCCCCATATGTACATCGCAAAAATTGCAAGTGCTGGGGATATGGGATCGGTGAAGAGAATGGATTTGTCTGGCCTGGTTACGAGCCCTGGTAGATTAGTTGGTAGAGTACCTCGCTAGAGATGCGGAGGACCCGGTCAGGACCATTCTTTTCTCTTCAAAATAAAAATATTTAAATAATCACAATAAAAAAAAAAATCATAATATAAAATGTTTGAAGAAACTAGTTTGCCTGAATATTTTATTTTATTTAGTACTTCCAAATAAATAAGAACGCAATTGAACAGTTTATTACATATTGAGCAGCAATTAAAACACTTTCAAAAGACATTTACATTGTTTTGTCTTTAGACAATTCATGATACGTTTGCAGTCTTCTTAGCCACTTTTTCCAGTGCTTATTGCACTGATCAGTGTTGATTTCAATTACTTCAGCTTCACTGCCATCATTATATGCCAACACAATTAACCCTCCAGATATCTGTTTAAATAACATTTATGTATAAATTCCATGTTACAAATATTTTGTATGTGACGGATTAAGCTAAGAAGGAGACCTAATGAATTAATGCCTTCAAAACCGTTGCTTAAGTAGTAGGAAGAGTGTTTTAATTAAGTATAAACCTTAGTCTCAATTATCAAAAACCAAAAATATATCTCTGAACCCAACAAAATAGTATGAATGTGATAATGCAACTTATTAAAACTATGATGTTCAAAGGTACAAGATCTGTTCTTAAGCGAGAAAATCAAAGATAGTGTTCCCCTACGACTATCCATCGTTTTGTAGTTTTTTGTTTTTTTTTTAGGTTATTTTACTAACCACTGTACCACAAGTGAGCCCTTGTTTTGTAATGACACACTGTAGAGCTGGATAATATTAATATTGCAATGCTTCCCCATGCTAACAAATATTGGAGCCTTTTACTCCAAGTTGCTACAGGCCAATCGCTTCT
Source organism: Troilus luridus (assembly GCA_964056705.1). Taxonomy (NCBI): domain Eukaryota; kingdom Metazoa; phylum Arthropoda; class Insecta; order Hemiptera; family Pentatomidae; genus Troilus; species Troilus luridus. The sequence goes on along the minus strand of OZ057412.1, from coordinate 58,163,734 downwards.
TAGTTAGTCTTTAATAAATATAGTGTTTTTATACAAAAATTAAGGAACTTCGTTGAAAACATTTTGACTTAATAAAGAAATTATATTGATATTGAATGACTATATGCAGTCATAAATATATTTGAAATAAATAGATTCTACAAACTTGAAAATCATTTAGTTTATATTATAAAGAAGAGGGAAAGGAATTACGGAAACAAGAAGTGTGGTCTACTGTGTTTTTCTTTTAGAGAGGAATGTTTTTCTTTGTAATCCCTTAGATTAGAAAGCTGTCAATTGGTAGATTAAATAAGAATTTGTTTGTGAAGAAAGGTTTTTTTATTTTTTTTTTATGAATAGTGCTATATTGTAAAGACGTCTTTTTGCTTCCTGAATGAATTGAAGTCAACCATGCTCATTTAAGTCAGTGTATTAGTTTTAAAAAACATGTCTGACGACATCACTATCCTGACGTTCTATTGGACTTCATTGAACATCAATGAGCAATCTGGTACAAGGAATATGGACTTAACATAAGTCTATAAAAAGTAAATTCTGTTTCCACAATAAACAAACAAAAAAACAAAACAAAATTATATTTACTCTTTCAAATATTTACAATTGTTTTCAAAAATTGTATAGGATTCAGATCAACCTGAATATGGAGTTTATGTACACGGAATTACAATAGACAAGAAAGAATAGACCAATAGAGTACAAACTGTTGTACAGTTGCATATGGCTCAGGGGGTAGAGATTTGGAGAAAAGATTAACCATTAAATGGAATATTTGTTCCCCAGGCCAACACATCGGTGAAGCACTAGCCATTAGCTGCCTTGTATGCACTTTTGTGAGAGGAAGGGAATGTGAAAGAAAAGTTTGTTTTATTATATTTTTAATTTTGTTTATTATATTATAAGTTTAGCTTTGTAAAATTAGTCAGCAATTGGAGCAGTTAATAACCCCATTATTAGTCAATTGATCTTGTTTCTGCCAATATATGTGAAGAATGATATTCTGTTATATACTAACTAGATTCAATAACTGGCTTTTGACTAAGTATTTTACTGTTGAATTTATAATTTAAATTATTGTTTTTAAACTTGTTACCTTTAATTTTTCTTACCTGAAATTTATATGTTTCATCATAATTCAGAGCCCCTACATAAGCTGACAGTTGTGTTGCAGCTATATCGATGGATGAATCTTCTATTTTCACCTGAGGGTTTTCAAGCCGTTTCCATTCAATTAATACCGGCCTATTTCTAGTAAATAAAAAAACATTAATTAATTATTTATCTAGATATATTGCATCTTCAGTAAAATTCAATTAATGGGTGGCAATATGTGTACAAGTGACTGAAATTTTGGTATGTAATAAAAATGTGGTTTGGCACATTTTAAATAAAAGTGAAAAGTAAAAGTAACATAAATTAAATTATATTAAATAAAATAAAATTATATTACATAATATGTATACACGTTATCTATACATATTACAAAAAAAAGTCCTCCGCCGCGTTTGTTCACTGTAAACTCAATAACTTCTGCACGGATTTTCTTGTGGTTTTCACCAATAGATAGAGTGATTCAACAGGAAGGTTTAGGTATATAACTTGTTGAGGTTTTGTGTAAATAGGTTAGAATATTGATGGGTTTCACCAAAGATGCTGCTTGCCTAAACCCGTGCAATTATCTAACGTGCAAGATAATAAACTTGTATATAAAGAAATATTTGGTTTTGTTTTTATTTTTATAATTTCTATATAATAAAGTACATTAGCTGAGATGGGAAGAAAGAAAATCAAGACTCCCAAGGAAGCCTAACCAATGATGTTCACATGGGCCATAGTGGCCGGAACGTGATAAAAAAAAAAAAATACATTACACAGACAAATTATGTAGGCATATTATACTAGTGGGTCTAAAAAATGAAAAGTAAAATAAAAGTCAAGGAAGTGCCATGGTACCTTCTTTTTTTTCTGGCATAGTACCACCATAATTTAAAGGTATATTTAGCATTGCCTAATATAATGGTAATGGGTCTGATTAATACCTTACTGATTCTTTGGAAGTTGATTAGCTTGTAATGCTTTGAAGCATTAGCATAGAGACAAACAAAAATGACACTATGCCTCACTTCAAGTCATATGGCTCTGGGGCTTTAATTTACTATTATATTTATACTTCATCTATAGAAGAACTCTAGGGGCCATTTAACCATTAATGAACTGGTCAATCCATTTCCAAATCTTCTATCATTTTTTACTAATTGTTCCCTTATATTTGATGAGTTCTAAATCATACTATTTTAAATAGCTGTAATAAAGCCTCGGGAAAATGTCTAAATCTCCATATCTTTGAATTTTTCTGATATCAGTAAAAACCACCAAAAATAAAATTGTCATAGTGATGTATTATACAGTTTTTTGTCCCTAAAACATGCCACTTCAATAGTAAGGAAAGTTCATTAACCTTCCGTTGGTAACATAAATCATGCACTGGTCGTTGGTAACACGGGGTGATTAGTCACCCCAACATATAAAATATGTTTTAAATAAATATATTTTGCAATATTGATGCTTTAAATGCTTGTATGGTTAATGCAACTTCTATTTAGACTTTGTATGAAAAAGTTTTGTGAATAAAGAAATATATAAAATCCATTTAAAACACATGTACTTAAAGAAAGTAAAGACATAGTATTGTTTATAACTTTTAATTTCTACAAGCAAGTTTTTGAACATGTATTTCATTTTTTTTAAATAAACAATAATTACTGTAACAAAAACATTTCTAATATATATATATACATATGATCGTTAGCAGTTTTTTTTTATACTAAGTTCAAAAGCAATTTTTACACACTTCTTTACGGAGAATACTGCAAGTTGGTTGACGACATTTTGAACAAGCTGTTTTCAGTTTAGCAGTTCTAGTCTTAGGTGGTGGCACAAGAGACCATATATGTCCATTTTTACCTTTAATTATTAGTACTTCCTCCTCTAGTACTTCAGTGTCAGAATCAGCTTCTGTTTCCGAATCGAGCAGTGATTGTATCTCAATATTATCTTCACAAGAAGTTATGGAACCTTCATCACTATACTCAAATTCATCCTCTAACATATCTCTAACAGTCTCACTAAAGTTTGGATCACTAATTATGTAGTAAACAATAATGCAAAACAAAAATACAGCACAAAAATCATACACACGATTAGTAACAGGGTTTACACACCACCCCAAGCCTTACAAACAAACCACTTTGGAAAGAGCAATAAATACAAAACTCTATACTTGGACACACCTCAGACAAACTAAGGAATACCAACATCCTACCCGCATTAGTGCCACTGTTAACAAACAAAACATACCTGCTTGGGGTTGCACTTCACCCCTGTTACCAACTGAAGGTTAAACCAACTTTGATTTTATTTATTATTTGTTCTATTATCATGGTGCTCACTATAGAAATTTTAATCCTGAGAACATATCTCTTGTTTTAATTCGATTTTTCTAAAACTGCCAAATGCCCAAAAGTTTTTTCAATAATATTTAAAGTTTGATATGTCCAGAGCAACCAGGTGAAAAATAATGAAACAAATACATTTTGTATCTATAATATATTATTATATATTGATCCCTATCCTAATAAAACCTGGATAGGGAAAATTTAGCAGCATAAAGTGCCGTTAAATGAACAATTTGATCGAGTCTGGCATCCAGGACTGCTGTACAAACTCCGTAAATTCTTACCTTCAACTTACTTCCTTATTATCAGTTCCTACCTCAGTAATAGAACCTTTAAAGTAAACCATAATTGTTCCTACTCTTCCCTCTTCACCCAGTCTGCCGGTGTTCCTCAAGGCAGTATCCTGGGGCCCATCCTATACACGATATATACAGCTGACATCCCAACCCATCCAAGCACTGTCCTCACTACTTACGCTGATGACACATGTGTGTTATCAGTTAATAAGGATCCATTTGTTGCATCCCAATCTCTTCAATCCCATATCTCACACCTACAAGAATGGTGTCAAAATTGGAGGATTAAAATAAATCCTATCAAATCCCATCAAATTACCTTCACCCTTCGTCGTAAACCTACGAATTCCTGTCCTACTGTATCGTTTAATAATACACCACTGAACCCTGTCGAACAGATACGTTACCTAGGACTCCATCTGGATAAACGTCTCACTTGGAATCCTCATACAAGACTGAAAAGACAAGAAACTGCTCGACGTTTTCGCCTACTTCAACACTTACTGGACAAACGCTCTAAGCTACCAATTAATTACAAAAGACTTATTTACATGACAGTCATCAGACCTATTTGGGCATACGGAGTTGAGCTTTGGGGCTCTACTAAACCATCCAATTCATCTCGTATCCAATCCTTGCAATCCAAAATCCTTCGTAAAATCCTCAATACTCCTTATTATGTCACAAACAAACTCATCCATCATGATCTTAATATCCCATATGTTACTGATTTGGCCCAAACTAGATACCTATCCTTCCATAACAAGCTCCATACGCACTTGAATCCGCTAGTCTCTCAGCTTGCTTCCCATACTATTCCTGATAACCCCCCGAGGCGCCTGAAAAGAAGATGGCCTCGAGATCATCTACAATAGAACTTTATTGGAGTGCTATCGATGGGTAGTTTCTCCACAAGTGTTTTCATGTCATATGCTACATTTTTGCACATTTACTTGATATAATAATGTATTATAGTTGTAAATATCATTGAATTAAATAAAAAAAAAAAAAAAAATGAACAAAAAAAAAAAACTATTATATTTGTATCTATAATATATTATTATATTTGTATCTATAATATATTATTATATTTTTATCTATAATATATTATATTATAGCACCGGTGAATAAGTGGTTAAGTCAAATTTTGTTCAAAACTTGTTAACTGTATTGAGAGTAGTAGAATGGTGTCATATTTGTAGTTTTTGGCTAGAAATGGAGTTGAAATATAAGCAATAACTCCTTTCCTAGCTAATGCTTGACTTAGCCCCTTATTCACTACAAAAATAACACGATTCCGCTCCTCCAAGCATAAAAAATGATTCTAGAAAAAATGTGACAACCACTAATTCTCCGGGGCTGTAGATATACTATTTGAATATTTTTATTCAGCTTCTTTTGAAAAACATTTTTTAAATATTGTGAAAAAATGAGCTAGTTGTTCAAGTTAGGGAAAATAAAATAAACTCTGCATTAATTAATACAATACTTTTTTTAGTTATGAAGTATAGCTTTAGGGAAGATTTAAATTGTTTTAACTTTTGATAAATGTAATAATAATAACAATAATAAAGGCTTTATTTATTCTGGGACAAGCCCCTTTAGAACAGCAATACAGGAATAATCTATAATCTAAGATAATACAATTAATTAATTATTACAATTAAACTAATAAATGAGGAAGAAATTAAAAAAATAAAATTGTGGGATACCTCCAATCTGTATAAAATATAACAATATTTTTAAAAAAAGATATTAATAAGATAATATAAAAAAATAGGCTAAAAAAACTAAAAATCGGTTATAAATTAGAATTTAAAAAATTTTCAGCTGTAATAACATATAACTGACAAAATACAATGAAACAAGTTAGTGTGCTATTGAAAGTGGAGACCTATTCATAAACTTAATGATCAAGTATAAAATAAGCATGAGTAAAATGCTTTTATGATAAAAATATAAATATTCTGGGCTACCATGAGCTCTGACAAGCTTTCTATTTCTTTTTCTTTTCTAAAAGTTTTTCTTACTTTAAAAATAAAACTTACTGATACTTAGCCACACAGTCAATGACACCTCTGTAGGCTAATTTTCTGTGAATAACATGGCTATTTATGGCACTCAAATCTGAGGTTCTTCTCAACACATTTTCTATGCTCTTCAATCCTAAATTATTGAAGTCTAGTTTATATTTTTCTCTGCTTATCAGAAAATTATGGAGTTGGCAATTGAATTTATTCCCATCTACTAATTGTCCTTAAAAAATAATAATAATTAATTATAATTCTTTGATAAATACATTTTACTAACTGAATATAATAAGAGTATTTCCTTATAAAAAATATGGTTTTGTTAAAGTACATAGATTAATTAAAATCAATTCCATATTGCAAGCATATCTATACAAGAGCTTAATGGCGATATTAATGGGATAAACAGGCATTGAATAAATAAGGATTAATTTTTTTTTCTCTTTATATTTTTATCTACACCTTTCAAATACAAAAGAGTGACAATCAGCAGATAGTCTGACACTAAAAAAACATGATACAATGACTTGAAAGGCATGAAGAAGAACAGTACCCAGCGGTACATCTCCCTTGGCTTGATTCAATTTCCTATGATAACAAATCTCTCATCCACATTCTTTTTAATCTCCTCATAGTGTTCTCTGGCATGAGAGTAGAGGCCATTTGTTCTATATACGAGTTTGGATGTCCGTGTAGTTTTTCTTGAAAGCGTTTGTAGTATGTTCGTATGTGTTCGTCAACCGTTGGTATTTTAAAGTCAGTATGCAGAGTTTTATTATTGACGTACCATGGTGCTTTGGTGATAAGTCTTAGTACTTTTGATTGAAAAGTCTGCAGTCGTTTTCTGTGAGTCTGTTTAGCGATCCCGTAAATTTGTAATGCATATGTCCAAACTGGTTTTAGTAGGTAAGTGTATGTGTTTAGTTTCTGTCTTATATCTAATTTGGAGGCTTTCCTGAATAGTGGGTACATTAAATTGAGCTTATGGCTCAGTGATTGGCATTTCATCTTAACGTGAGGACCCCAAAGGATTAATTAAACCAAATTTTTAGGACAGTTGAAAGTCAGGCTTCCGACCGTAAACTAGAGAATAAACTTCATGTTTAGATTATTAATCATAACTTACCAAAGGGTATGTTATGGTAAAATAAATTAAAAAAGAAGCTACCAACATGTCTTAAAATTAGGAGTTCTAACAGTTTAACATAAACCCACTATAATGTCCCAGGTACTGGTGATAAATTACCAGTTTCGGAATGCTTCAGTCTCTTGATCAGGATTACAAGCCAAATTTATTATTTTATTAAATTTGCAAATGAAAGATAAATCTACTATGTAATCTAAAATTTTCCAGTTCAGACACAAAACAATGGGTGATGATAGCAAACTAGCAGTTCATCTTATAAATCAAATTAAAAAAAATAAATATATATATGAGGTCTTTATCCTTTATTGATGAGGTGTGCCATAATTGAATGGATTGTTTGGTTGTAGTTTCAAAAAAATTTTAATTTTTCTTAATTATATATATATATATATTAAGAATTTTTTATTTTTGGAATTTTTCATGGTATGAAGTGTATATATATATGAAGAATAACTTCACTTATTTTAAGCATGCCATATTTTTTATTCCGTTTAGGACAGAACACTTTTTACATTTAAAGAGATGTGAATTCAAAAACCTGTTGTAGTAGGTTGTATGTTTGTTATTATTATTCTCAGAGTATAATTTGTTTTTTTACTTAATTTTTATCTTGAGAATTATTTCATTTTTTATTTTGCCAATCCTGTTTTTTATGTTGAGGTTCTTTAGTTAATTTTAATGTTTTTTTTTAGTTCACTATTTATTTTGTATTAATTATCTATCATCTTGTTACATATATGATTTTTAAACTTTAAATGCAGTTTTTGATTGTATAATTGCTAGAATAAAGCATTAACTTATTTTATTTTTTCAGTGTCTTAACTATTGACTTTACAGTTGTTGGTAGATGAGTTACCTCTATAAAATGATTTGAAACCGTTTTCTCCAAGTTCACCAATTATACTCCTTCTCCATTCTCTTAAAATTTCACGAGAATTTTCTGGAATGGTTGAATTCAAAACCTTTGTAACAGATGGGAAAAACTTCAATTCATTACGCAACATAGGATCATTAGATGGGCCCAGTTTAAGTATCTTGAAAGGTGGTTTAAATAACAGTTTCTTTTGTTGATTATGCAATGGAAAGTCCATTATTTTATTATGAGCTACTTGACATTTTTGACAATTTATTAAATCCAACTCGGGTTTGATTTCTTTTGACATTTTATCAACATCAATAAGAAACATTGGAAAGTTTTTCTTGTCAATATTTTCTGATGGACCAGGCGCAGATGTGTATTTGCCAATTTTAGGATCCTTTGGAGATTTTAACTTATCAGGAACAACCATTTTGAGCTGGTCATTATACTGTGGTTTCTTTGTTACTTTAGAAATTCGATCAGGAGTTTTATTACTTATATTCTCAGTGGTTTTTGACTTAGTTTGTGGAAATGTTTCGTTTTTGTGTTGGACTAATTCGTTAACATTATGGATCACTTCATCCTTCATGTTCTTTTGTTGTGGAGTCGATTTTCTTGTTGCACTTGTCTTCTTTGCTGTTTTAATTTCCTTAGGACTTGCATGATCTGTTTTATTTTTTAAACGTTTTTTGGATACAACATGTTTATCTTTTATTTCGGTTATTTTTTTATCTTTCTTCTGAGCAAGCACTTTTTCAGGCACAGTTGCTTGTGAGAGCTTCCCCTTTTGTTTGCTTTTAAAGGTAACAACCTTGGATTTTGGAGACCTTAGCTTAGGTGTCCTGACTCTATAATCTATGTTAGTTTTATGTTCAATTTTATTCTGTGACTTTCTGATTAATTCTTCTTTGAACTCTTCCTGTATTTTTAATATATCAGATTCATTTTCCTTGAAAGGTTTAATATTTTCTAGTATTGTAACTTTTTGTGGGGTAGGATTTTTCTGTATTACTTGTTTACTTGTAAATATTTTTTCTGGGATCATATGAGTATTTTCTTGTTGACTGATGTATGCCTCAGATGCAACATAGGTTTGGCATGTTGGTGTTTTACCTGATTTATTAAGATTTTCTCCATCATTGCTTATATTTTTTGAATCAATATTATTTATTGGATGTTTTTCTGACTTGGTAACTTGCTTTAAATATACTTTTTCTGATGTATTAAATCTTACACCTTTTGGTGATTTTTCTTCAGAAATTTTAATTTTTTCACCAATTTTGTTGAGATTGATTTCTTTTAATTTTTTTCTTTCATTTATCAATGATTTTTCTTTTTCGACTGATTTCTTGTCTACCCTCTGAATTATTTTATTGGATGTACTCTCTTTTTTAACTTTAATAGTTTTATGCACTTCTTTTTTTTCTTGGCTGTGTTTCCCTGGAGGTAGTAATATTTGTTTATTCGACGAATGAGTGCTTGGGACGACAGTTTTGTCCACCAATTCACTATCTTTTTTAGCTACTGTAACTTTACTTGCTGTATGTTTAGATTTGTTAGCCAATGATTTTGTAGGTTGCTCAATTTCATTTTCAGTTTTTCTGCCAGTAATAGGCTCGATAGGCCGCCTTCGACTGCTTTTTCCCTTTAATTTTTGTTTTGGAATTTCTTTAGTAATTTCTCTTAATATTTTCTTATCTCGTTTTGAAAGTCCTCTATGATCATATAAACCTTTCTTTTGGCCTTTTAGCATATTTCTCTTGTTTTTTTCATTTTTATTGAACTTAAAAAGATCAACATATTTACCTCTTGATATTTTGACACCAGTTAATTCCGTCTTTTGTATGTCAGGTTTCTTTATGTTCATTTCAGCTTCTTTTAAGTTCTCATTCTTTGTTACCACAATCTGCAAACTATTTTCATCCTTCGAAGGTGTCTTATGATCTTGATTTTTAATTTCAGAGGTATTATTTTGATTTAACAAATTCTTTTTATTTATTTGTTTCTGATCATGAGCTTTGATTGGTAGATTATTGTTGTTAAAGATTTTAAAAGAAAAATTTGAAACCGAATCAGGCACACTTTCAGCATTAATTGTTTCCTCTTTCTTATTTTTTGGTGTTTCAGTTTTATTGTAATGTTGTTTTGTACTGCCTTTCATGATTCCCTTGTTAATAGCAGAGCTTTCGGATACTTCTTTTGGTAGAACAAAGTCTTTATTTTTGGTAATGTTTTCTTTACTTTGTAATGATTTTGAATTCATTGCAAGAATATTCAAATATTGAACACTCCTGCGTATATCATCAAGTTTTGCCATTACGCTTAGATTTGAGTATTGTTCCATAATTGTATTTGGAGTTGACAACCTATATTTAGCCACATCGATGAGTGATGAATGGTCACGTAAGAAATGATTTGATCCAAAGATCTGGAAAAACGTTTCTGTGGAAAATGGAATCGGTAAACGAGAATCTACATATGTTTCAACTTCTGAAACATTAATATCAGTGAAATTATTTTGTTCTACCGATGATATTGTTGTTTTCTTAACCCGATTAACAGATGAATTATTCGTTTTTGAATTTCCAAACTTTTTCTTGATTGGAACAGTTTTATTCGATTTTTCATCGCTTTTTCTTCCATTGAATGAACCCTTTCCTAAGTTATCTGAAATTGAACTCAATCCCCGAAGTTCATCACAATATTCTATTATTGGTGGTTGGCTTGAATCTTTATTCAATAAGGCAGATAGGTTTGAATAAGTATTATTTTTCAATGGAACTTGTACATTGCTATCCGTTATTGAATCAGAAAAAATTATTCTTTTTTCATTACAACTGCCTTCTTTTGTAATGGACCTGGTATATTCCATGTTATTTTCTTTATTTATCATTAATTTACTAGCTGCTTCATCTGAGCTCCCTGATGAATTAAACTGAGGATAGTTTACATGATCTGCTAAAGTACATTGGGATTTTTTATTAGGTTTGTGCATGTTATCTTCAAATAGCTGTTCATCTTTTATATTTTTCAATAGATTATCTTTCAATTTCGTTTCAGTATTATTTGAGTCTAAAAAATATTCATCTTCTTCAAGAGGATAATTTTTTTCGGACACCAATGTTTCTTCCTCCACTAAGAGCTCAACATTATGAGTTGGTTTGTTCATAGAAATTTCATCTGAATATTTTTTTTCATAACCACCAATTATTTCTTCCTGGTTCAGGAAATCTTTTTCAATAACTTCTAGCTCACTATTAGTCATATTTGATGGCTGATGGTCATTATCTTCTAAGAGAATTTTAGTATTATTAAGATCATATACATGATGCTCTATTGGTATTTCTTCATCAGGAAAACTGGCCTTAGGCACGGATTTTTTCGTTTTTGAAAAGTAATCCTTAAACAGTGTTTCCAATGACTTCACAATGCCAGGCACTTTGCTAAGCGTTTGGTGACTAGGATTTTCTATAGGCATGTCTATATGTTGTTTTCCTGAAACATTTTTTGGGCTATCAGAAGAAGATATAATTTTTTTTGGGATATTATCTTTTAACCAACTTTCCAATGATCCTGTAACGGCTTGCACAATGTGGTGAGCTATACGGTTAGGTTCTTCTATAGGAGTTTCTGAACATTTTTTTTCAAATTCGTTGCTCAGAACACCAGGGACTGAAATTTCCTTCTTTGAAATGTACTTTTGTAACAAATTTTCCACTAATTTAACAATATCTGGAATTATATTCTGAGCTGTATGACTAGTTTCTTCTTTGGTAGTTCCTGCGTATTGCTTTTCTGATTCAATTTTTAGGTCATTAGATACTGACATTCCTTTCTTTACAACGTAATATTTTATCAAAGCTTCCATCAATTTATCACCACCAGATAGTGTTTCAGATGATTTTTTTTTTTCAGGCTCGTTAATAAGTTTTTTTAGTTTTGAAAATCCATTTTCTAAATTTTTTGTTTGTTCATTGCTGCTTGGGAGCATTTTATAACCGCTATGTAGTGAGTTCTGAGTAGAATTATTAGGACTGGTAATATCAATTGGATTTTCTTTAGGAGGGGAACTCATGTCAAATAGTTGAACTTCTTTATTTAGATTATCAACTTCAGCCATTTTCAGGGATTTCTTAGCAGGTGATGGAAATTTATTCTTGTTATCAACCATTGGGATATTTTTGATATATGAATTCTGATGGTTAATGCTCTCTCGACTAAATTCTTCTTCTAGTTGTTTCAGTCTGTTTTTGGTTGATAGTTGATAGTTATGTTGTAACTTAGTATTTGTACTGTGATTAGGAGTATCTCGATAATTTAGTGGAAAACCTTCATCAGGTGAACTTCCTATGGTAATAGGTACTGGATTCACACAATTATTGTTAGAATACTTAGAAGAGTGGCTTTGAGAATCATCACCACTAATTTTATTTGAGAAGATAATTTTTTCCATCTCATTAGTATTTTTCAATTTATCTTTACTTGTTGGATTTTGTGATTGGTTGATGCCAAATTGTCCTGACAACTTATTCTTTAGTTCAATGTTATCCAATACCCCAGTTCTGTTATTTGATTTCACATATTCTTGAGCTGCTTCTTTTGAAAGAAAACTAAATATTGGAACAATTTTATTTGGTTCATATAGCATGTTTAAAGATATTCTACCATCATTATCAACAGAGTTCAGGGTCACGAAAGCTGGTAAATCACTATGTTTGTTATTATTATTATTACTGAATTCATTGCTTGTTGTTTGACTAACATCTACATTTTTGTTATTTGATACTTTCTGATCTCTCTCAACTGATGGCCTATCTAAATACCCAACATAATTTTTTTTTCCAGTGGTTTCTTGCCTATTCTTGTCAGTTACCTCATGCTTTTCTTCTTTCTGAATTTTCTGTATGATTCGGTCTGTTATATATAAATCTTTTTGAATAATCACAGCAGATTTATCAATAGAGTTTATAATATTTAATATACTGGTGTTAGGAACAACCTTTTCCTCGATTAGTTTATCTCTATTTATAGGAACTTGTTCAGTAAATGGTGGTCCTGATTGGGGAGAAAGTTCATAGAAACCTTGAAAATTATCTTTTTCTTCATATGGGATCCAGAATATCTCGTTGTTTTGTTCTAGGGGCACTGAGTTCTTAGCCATTAAGATAGTTTCATACAAACCATTCCCTGAGTCAACTGCACTATTATGCTCAGAACTATAATTTTTTTTGTGATGTGAATTATCTTGTGAATCAAGTTGGTTTGATAAATGATCTTTTGAGTATATTGATTTATATGAAATGGGTTCATCAAACAAATTAATCCAACACATCAAACCTGATGAATAAACTTTAGAAAACGTGATAAAATTCATTCTCTCGGCAGCACTCATATTTCCTTCCTTAGTATCGAGTTTTTTTATATAATTCATTACTTCATTTTTGAATTTTGTATGTGAAGAATCTATAACATACAAATCTTTGTTTTTAAAAAAAATAAGACTTTCTTTTTCAGGTATCTTTCGATTCAAAATTATTAAGTCATCAGAGAAGATATCATTTTTAATAAAATTGATCATCAGTACATCTTTAATTTTGTTACTAACCAATCCTTTCAACTTAGTTAAAGAAAAGCTTTTGCTATAATCAGTAATTTTGCCATCTTGGAAAGAAGTTTTCTTCTGTTGATTTGGAATTAAATAAATCTCTCGATAATTTGAACTGATGTTTTCTTTATCATTGTTATTTGAAAATTTATCATCCCTGTATTCATTGGTCTTGCCATGACAACTTTCAGTATCACTATTAAAACATGTTTTTTTTACTTTTTCAACTTTGTCATTACTACTATTAAAAATATGCTCTTTTGTAGAATAATGGGTTACCAATTTATTAGTCACATCTTGTGTGCGCACAGACTTCTCCAAAAATTTATTTGCTGTCTCACTAGTTATTCTAAACTTTGAACGTTTAGTGGATGGAAGAAGTTGGTTGCAGGAAATATTTGTTCCAATAGCAGAAGGTATTTCTCTGTAACTGACTGGGCTTCGGTAGTTTATTATCTTGGGGATCGCAGTAGTTTTTTTAATAATATAAGAATGGTTATTCAGGTTTGTTTTTACATGTCTTACAAAGAACTGATAATGCTTATTTCCTGATAAGGAGGAATTCGATACACATCGTTTGAAATAGAAAAGTAAAAGGCCAAAGTTCCTTCGTATTGTGAGCATTTTGAATCAGGTGCACTACAAAAAACAATTATGATAAAATAAGTAAAAATTACCTTGTAAAGTGCTGGTTATATTCTGTGAATAACTGCATGACTGCAAAATGAAAATTGAAGTTTCACCTTTTTTTCAAGATGTTGGTATGTTAAATTTTTCTCATGGTTGGTAATCACTATCCAATTACTCCCCATTTTAATCATAGGTAAATGATTTGTTTTCAATTTTTATTATTTTCCATACCATAATTTTTGAGTCTGTTCACTTCAAAAAATTTCATCTGACCATATGTTGTATTTTTTATTACCTGCTGAAACTTGATAAATATCACTGATAATGAATTTTATTTGAGGCAACAATATAATGTTTAAATCAGTAAAAGCTTATGGAAATCGGATATATTATTTCCCCTTTTTTTAACAATTCGATAAAGCTGTATCCAAAAAAAATATTTGTATAGGTTATTATTTTCACTTTCAAACTTAAGTATTGTTCTGCTTGGTAAGGTTGGTATTTTAAAATCTCTTTTCCATCAGTTTGCTACTTATTAATGATATGGTATATAAATATGGATTTATATGATATTAATAATGATGGTAATATTTACAGTAATTTAATAATACTTGGCAATGTATTGGTTTGTTTTGTTTTGTTGTTGTGAAATTGTTTATTAAAAAAAAAAGTAGGAAACTGTGTAATTCTTTAGTAATTTTTGTTAAAAAACATGAAGTAAGTATCTTGTTGTATAGAGCAATCCTGACCATTTTAGAGTTTATATGTTAAAACTTTTATGAGCTGCAGTTAATCTAACAGTTTTAGTTTGTTCAATGTTCCTTCATATTAATTATACATGGATTATTTAATAAACTTCCATTTAAACAAAAAGTATATATATATATATATATATATATATATATATATATATATATATATATATATAGGAATATATACTTAAGATGCATTTGTATCAAATTTTATCAATTCTTCCCATTTCATTTTTGTTAGTGGTACATTTGTTGAAATATGAATATAATATACCTTTATGTCTAGTAGCCTTAAGAAAAAAAAATCTTGGAGTAGCTTTAATTTCTTTTTAGTTTGTTTTGGCTCTGTAACATATTTATGTTAGAAGTGCATACCCGTTAGTATTAATCACTTTAATCATAGTGTATTTTATAATATTTCTAACATTATAAAAGCAAACTACTAACAATTATTGTATCATTGATGCAATTAAAAAAAAACTTCATACCTCCATTTTATTATTTTTTAGAAATTAATTTAAGTAAATTCCATGATGGAATGCTTGCTTTTAACCGTAGAGTAAAAAAAAAAATTTCTGAGATTACATCATCCATTCAATCTAGATTATAGATAATAACTATAATTAATTTAAAAACCAAATATTACAATTGGAGTTTCAAGGTCTTATAATTACGATGAAGATATGGTTCTTGTGACTAATATTCACAATTTTACCATCAATGATTATTTATGGATTTGTTTTTGAATTCCTAATTGAATTCAAAGTCAATATAAACTGCTCACAAATTGAATTGGATCATTCATCAAAAGTTAGGTAACTCTCTTTTTTAACCATACTTCTGGTTATTTTTTGTATATTTGTGCTTATAGTACCTCACTTATCGATTGATAATGGTTTTTGTTCAACAAAAATAAATACACCAAACAAAATTTAAGAAAAATTTATTTTATATATATAATACGACTTTATTGCAACAATTGTCATATCTCGTTAGCTGACAATGATTTCTTCCACTTTTCCCGGTCCTGGCATTATAAAAACATAATTTATTATTCTCTTGGGCCATTGATTTTCTGACATTCTCATTACATGGTCGTACCAGCTCAGCTTTTTGGTCTCGATAGTGTACAAGATATTGTGGGGTTCCTGTACTTTTTCTCTGATTACGTGATTAGGGATGTGCTGGAGATAAGATATACTACAACTACGTCTCCAGAAGTCCATCTCCATCGCTAGGAGTTTTTTTTCTAAGTTGGTAGTGATGGCCCATGTTTCTGAGCCATATAATGCTACACTTTTGACAAAGGAGTGGTAAAGTCTTTTCTTTGTAGACAATTGAACTTCCTTACTCCATAATATAGAATTTAAAGTTCTTATTGTATTTCTTCCTTTAGTGACCTTTTCCTATATGTCAAATAAACATTTAAATTTTTACAAATATTGGTTTTCATTTCAATTTAACCTTCTTCAGTAGGGTGTTGGACCCCCTCTACTTTGAATTAATGCTTCACATCGGCGATTCATACTCCTTATTAAGCTCAATGTGTAATCTTGAGGTTAATTAGCCCATTCCTCAATTAAGGCGGCAGCAAGTTCATCCAAGTTATCTGGACAAGGTGAACGCATGTCTAATTCCCGTTGGAGTTTGTCCCAAACATGTTCAATTGGATTCATGTCTGGTGAACAAGCAGGTCAGTTCATGCGCGTTATTTCTTGGTCTGCTAAATAACGTTGAATCATCCTTGCCCTATGAGGACGAGCATTATCATCAACAAGAATTATGTTCTCACGCATTTCTTGGGATAAAGGGATAATTACAGGTCTGATGACGTTGCTCAGGTAGGTTTGTGCGGTTACATGTTCATTTCTAAACTGTACAACCTGAGTTTTTGGATTACTCATTATCCCTCCCCACACCATTATTGAGCCTCCTCCATAAGAGCGAACTGGTTCAGTCATACCTGGGCTAAATCGCTGGTTTGTCTCTCGCCACACTCTAAAACGTTGATCTTGATGATGGAGAACAAATTTTGATTCGTCAGTAAATAAACAATGGTCCCAGTCCTCGTCGGTCCAATCAACATGTTCACGAGCCCGTAGGAGTCGTGCTGCCTTTTGTTGTCTGGCCTTCTCGCTGGTCTTCTTGCCCTCAAACTTCATGTAGGGGATTTCTAAGCATCTGAGGTGAAATGCGGACTCCCGTTGCTTGTTAAAAAGAGCTTTCCAGCTGCCGAGCTGTTAAACCTCATTGCCTAGTGGTTTGGATTTTGAGATATCGGTCTTGCTGAAGGGTGGTTTTTCGAATTTGGCCTCCTCCATGTGTGTACTGAGCAGTACCTGTTGCCTGGTATCGAGACCATGCTCGTCCAATGACTGTGTGAAAGCACTGAAGCCTTCGACCGACGTCACGATGATATTGACCTAACTCTAAAAGTGCTAATGTCCTCCCGAGTTCTTCAATACTACGTCGTCGTAAAGACATTGTTAAACACTGTCTAGTGAACTGGTTGGAGTAATACTGAAGATAAAAGGGAAATAATGTTTATAAAAGACAAGTGGAAAATAAGCAGCTCAGTTCTAAGTAGTGATACTAAGACTTTGTTTTTGTTTTTATCTCTTTAACACCGTGAAAGTGCTGATAAAATAGTTATTTTTAAAATGGAGGAAAACCTCAAATCAATCAAGTTAGCTAAATTATAAAATATCTTCATTTTATTAAGTGGTCCACTTCAATTTGTGAGCAGTTTAATAAGGTGGGTTGCCTACTCAATTGGAGAAGAGATGGCATGTTGCAGTCACTAGATTTGCCCAAAGATCCATAGTCCATATGGGTAGTATGGAGATCATGTTGCTGATAGAACCAACCTTCCTTGCACAGGTTTAAGTGAACTCAGTTCAAAGTTACACAAGTGATAACTTGTAACATCTACAGGAATGATGAAAACCAGATAAGCGAAAACAAAACTATGAGACTAAAATCTTAGGAAATAAAAGATGTTGGAGCGAAGTATGGTATCAGTCGAATGGTGTAAAAACAACCGGATTTGAATCATAATACAGTTGCAGATGGGAACAGCTACTTAAGAGAAGTTTTTGTAGAAGTATTTGCGGAACGTAAGCAAAAAAAAATAAAGTCGGTGGTCCTGAAAAAATAGTTGAGATAGAAGAGAGCTTACATTTCATGATTCTGATCGCATACTGCATTTTTTGTTAATATACCTTTCTCTTGAAAAAAAGATTGTGCAACTTTTTCAGTTCTAGGAAAATCCCAAATTTTCATCTTTTTTACAAAATTTTAGACTGAAGAAAAAAAAGGAATTGTGATTTGTTTTGAATTAATTCAGAGAATAGAAAACATTGCCCTGGCTTACGGAAAAGTACCTTTCTTTTTGAAGAGCAGTAAACTGTTGGCTTCTGCCCTCGACCTCTGCCACCTTTCCGATACATTTGTTATAACAGTCCTAATAAGTGTTTTGTAAAGCATAACTTTAGGTCTTCTTGATATCAGACAGCTTCTTAAAATTTTTGCCATCCCAAAATAATATTTATTAGTGGCCACAATTCTTCTTTGAACATTTGGGCTGGTTGAGCTGTCCGCTTTGATCAGAAAATCAAGGTATACAAAACTGTCGACACTTTCAAATGAGTAGGCACCAAGCATGATGGTGGGTTCTGATTGCCTTGAAGGGTTAGCCAACATAAATTTAGTCTTTGCTTCATTTGAAGATCTATACACTGTCCAGCTCTTTCCAAAGCAAGAAAAGCTTGTTGCAGCTCCCTCTCTGTTCTTTCGACTATATCTATGTCATCAGCATAGGTATTTGGATATATTTTGCCCAAATCATACCAGTAACCTGTAATCCTAAGTCTCTTATGGCCTTTTCAAGGGGAAAACTAAACAGGCACAAGAGCCCATTGCCTATCTTGCCTATATATGTCAATAGCTGTCTTGAATATTCCTGACAAGACATTCTAGACCTCAATCTGGCCTTTTGACACGCTCATCAGCAATTCCACTAGGCTTATCAATTCTCTGGGAACATTCATCTCTTCCAAACCTCGATAGAGTTTCCCACTGATAATACTCTCATAAGCTTTGCTGAAATCCACAAAAAGATGGTGAGTCGAAATATCTAGTCCTTTCCATAAGACTTCTGAGATTGATACAAGACCCTCTACCACATTGAGATCTACAATTCATAAAACCACATTAGTACATTCCTACCTCTCCCTAGATGTAGTAGGGCAGTCTTTGGCAGGCCACATTTGAGGGGGCCTTGTAGGCGCAGCTTAGTACTGGTATACCACTATAGTTTTCACAATTAATTTGTTCTTTTTTTTTTTTTGTGAAGAGAGAGGATTGCATTGCACCAATTGTCCAGGAGAGTTTTGCTAAGGCATGCACTTTGTAGCAGATCTCGGATCCCCTTGGTCACTTCATTTCCACCAGCTTTCAGAAGCTCAACTGGTATGCCATCACATTCTGGGCTACGATTATTTCTAAGATAAATTTTTAATTAGATTGGGAAAATCATTAAAGTGTAATATTTTGTATAAACGGATGGTTCTAAAACTTACTAAAAGACAACACATGATTATGCATGATAACTAGAAGAAAGGAGCCAAAAAGACATGCCCACAAAATAAAAACTTCAACCAGAGAATAAAATGGAGGAAAAACTAAAAATCTTTTAAAATAAATAATTCACATGGCTTTACAGAGGGGGGAGGAGCGTAAAAAAGGAGTATAAACCCTGCCTCAACTTATGTAAAAATGAGGAAGGAAATATGACAGTGGATACAAAAATAACTAAATCACATTTAGGAATCAACTAATCCAGGAAACAGATTTATAACAGGCTTTGGAAGTAGATAATAAAAATAATTCTTTGTTCCCAGGCTCATAAAGCACCAGGAACGGACGAAATTCAGGGAGGGCGAGGTCTGGGATCAGCTTTACGAGCTCATTTTTGACATATTGGACGAAGGAGAAGATTATAAAGGATTGGAAAGTGGCGCTCATCCGTCCTATGTACATAAGAAACAGCCGTCAATTTCGAATGTTCCAATTACAGATGAATTTATATTATGAATATGGATTGCAAGGTATTATCCAAAGCCAACTAAAGATAAATCGTGGTCTGCAAGTAGAGGGAATTTTATGATTGCCTATGTGGCTTTACTCGTAAAAGGAGACCCACTAAAGATCTGTTATTTGTAATCTGGCTAATAATAATATCTTTGGTGGTTATAAGATTAAAGTCCAGAGACCGTTCGCTGAGGGAATTCTTGAAGCTTCAGGAATAATGCGAATCAATACTAAGGCTACCCCCTTTTTCTATTTGTTGATTTAAAAAACAGTGGGGCTATCAGAACTAACTTCATTGAATCATTTGGGACATCTGGTATACGCAGATAACGAGGTAATCGATGGGAGATCCCTGATCATGTTTGAAGAGAGAGGGGATATGGAGCCCACTCAGGTAGTTTCAGACACCCTGTCACATGTGAGAGGAATTGTTGTAAGTGGAAGGCCGTGGAGGAACGGCGAGATTAATGACTAATTGTTGATGGCGCCCAAGACTCAAATGGAATTTTATTATCGTGTAGAATTGTGGATCGGATAATATCGGTACGGTGGATTAGGTTTATGATAAATTAACGATTTTCTAATGGTAAGAATGTTGCGACAAATGGTTGAGTATGTCAATTTGAGGAATACAAATTAACAGGATCCCTTGTTAAAAGATATCTAGAGTGACTTAATTGTATATGGTATATAAGAGCGCTGATTTATCGGTTTCTCTTCCAATGGTGAAGCGGATTCAAAGGTGGTAGGAATCAAAGACATTGAGAATGTTAGTAATAAGAACAAATAATAGGTCATTTACGTAACTAGGAATCTTGCCTTGTTCGCACGAGTGACTCTATCGGGGTCTGATATTTTAGGAAAGAACGAGTGGATGAAAATTCTAAAAGAAATTAGGATAAAAAAGAAGAAAGTCTAGATGATTAGTGATGATATTATAGATATTAGTTTAGAATGATAATTTCATCACATATTGACCTGGATAACATCTATCATGGTTCCAGCTTGATTACAACCGATTTAGAACGGGCGATTTACCAACACGTATCTACTATATTACCACTAATCATCTCTAACACCCGTCACATAGACGTTCTCCTTTTTCATCCTGATTATTTTAAGATCTTTCATCACCTCCACTCCTTAAATCTCAGATTCTGATACTCGTACAGACAGAAGTGTAATGATAAACTATACACTCTCATATCTGATTTTCCTACGTAACGAGACGCCTACCCTTTCTTTACCACTAAATTGAAACGTCTCCTCAAATACCTTCTTGACCGTACCATCGTTTCAAATTTTAATTCTTCCACCTCCAATCTTAGTCTTGCTAACAAGTCTTTCAAGTTATCAGAACAATTTAGATCTCCCGCACTAAAAACTTTATCCTAGGCTCCCATGATGCCAAAAACAAATATCCCTCTTAGCTGCGCCCTTCAAACATTGAAGACAAGTGGTTTACTGAAGAATACTATTCTTTCATTAGCCATTCCTCATATCATAATTCTTCTATCTTTGTTGAAACATAAAACATTATCTTTGTCGCTTCTGACCTCTGCAACATTGTAGCTCCTTAATATCTTCTACCATGATTTTGAATTGTTTAGAACTTAGCGTTCATGCACCTGAAATTGTTTATCAATATAAAAAAATATTTAAATTTTTTACAAGTATTGATTTTGCCAAACAGTAAAAGTGGAATGTTATCTTGGCTTTTTTTTTATGTTAGCTTCAGGCATGAGGACTCGTACCTCGCTGAACTTGGTACTAACAATCGATATGTTGTTATAACAACACAACCACGTGAAGTTTAAGGTTTTAGTGGTTATCTCAACATGTCCAGGAAAAATAGGAGTACAAAATTGGGAAGAGTTCTCAAAAAAAGGAAGCGTGAAGAATCAACATCTGAAGCAAAGCCTGAAGGAGAAGAAACTGTGCCGCCGACTACCAGATCCTCTGATGAACCTGTTCCAAAAAAGGTATTAATGTTTGTCCATTAAGATATTTTGGTATAATTATATCTGTTCAGTTCAGGGGATGTTCTTAATTTTTCTTTTCTGCCTTGAAAACATCAAGTTTCAACTGAATATGATAAAAAATCCTAATATTTCAGTGTGAAAGACTGTTAATATTTTTTTTAACTGGTTATATTAGTATTTTACTTAATTAAAAATGTTTATGTACCTAAATGATATAATAAATATAAAATAAAGTTTATTATGTTTGACTGAATCGGCTAAAATTTAATTATTGAAATCAAAATTCTTCCACGTTTCGTTATGTGTTATTTTATTTTTATCTTTTTTCCTTTCATTTTATATTGATTGGACTTGGGCAAGTCCGTGGGTGAAAATATAGGTCT
Source organism: Troilus luridus (assembly GCA_964056705.1). Lineage (NCBI taxonomy): Eukaryota > Metazoa > Arthropoda > Insecta > Hemiptera > Pentatomidae > Troilus > Troilus luridus. The sequence goes on along the minus strand of OZ057412.1, from coordinate 58,141,507 downwards.
CGAGAAATCTAACTTTCCACGTGAATGTTTTCAAATGTGTTTTGAATTCCTTCAAAGAAAGATTAAAAAATAATGAAATAGATATTTTTAAATATATGTGTTCAGTCGCGAATTGTCTAATAAATTAAAATTAAAATCTCGTGGGCCTCGTTCACATTTGTTACCTTGGCGACAGAAAGATAAAAGGGACTTTGTTTCCCCGTCATCTCGCACTTCACTTCCAGACTCCAAGCTATCCACATATCTCTGCTCTGCTCGACAAAAGCTTACCTCGCCGTTCACCGCATGGAGGACATTGATGATATTCGCCCATAGCCCTTGATCGCCTAGCACCAGATACAAGAAGTACAGCCTCGATACCTCCAGATCGCCTGCTAACCAAAGACAATCAGAGCTCAGGAAACGAATCCTTCGCTTCAAGTGTGTCACTTTTTTTATTCAATTAATAAGAGGGAGCAGTTCACCGGCCATCAACCTCAAAGAAAATATATTTAGTTCACTAAACAAAGAAAAGACTCTATACATTCCTCGCCATATAGCCCCGTCGCCTACTGTTAATTTGTTTTAATTTATAATATTCTAATTTGTTCATGTTTCTTTTTTTTTTCTCTTTAATTGTAAAAATGATAATTTATGTATTTTCTTTAAGTGAAAATAATGCCTAACCTTGTAAATATATTTAGATTTAATAAACTCAACATGTTTCAGTATCTGGCCAAATTATTTAAAACCCCGACTCTATTCTACTAACATATTTTATTATGTATCCTTTTTTTCTATTCAGTCTAATCACGCCCATACAATATCAATTGTTTCTAATTTCTGTTTAATCCATGGAACAATCCTCATATTTAACTGCATCTTGACAGCCATCTGAAGGATTAGCTGTATCGATGATCAGTATACTCTTAGTTTATATTGTTGAAAATAAATTATATTTTTAGGTAAAATGGACAAACCGGCAGAGGGTTCTTGTTTTTGGAGCCTCAGGTATTACACAAAGGGATAGGCATTTAATGAACGATCTTAAGCGGATTATGCCTCATTCAAAAAATGAAAACAAGATATCTAGACGTGAACACCTTGCTGTCATTAATGAAGTAATACACATATAATATAATATATCTTTTTAGTTGTATTGGATATGTTATTGATTATTTTCTTATTTATGTTTAGTTATGTGAAGTCAAAAATTGCAACAAAGCCTTGTTTTTCGAAGCACGGAAAAAGTTGGACTTATACATGTGGTTAGCTAATGTGCCTCATGGACCTTCGGCCAAGTTTTTGGTTGAAAGTAGTAAGTTATCGATGATGAAATATTTATTATTTATTAATAATATTATTTCTATTCATTATTTTTTTATGTCAAATGCAGCATTTACCATGGGCGAATTAAGACTGACTGGAAATTGTTTAAAAGGATCTCGACCGGTTCTTTCATTTGATGATAGTTTTGATGCAGAACCCCATTATGGACTTCTGAAAGAAATTTTAACTCAGGTTAGTTATTTCAGAATTTTATTTTATTTTAACAAACTTAAATAAACATTTTTACTCTTTGTCATCCCCTATTTATTACTTATCTACATTCATTCATTTACATAATTTGTAGTTAGATAGTGATCATATCCCGTCACTAAGACACCTTCCTTCTATTATTTCCTGTTCTTGCAATCAGTTTCTGTAAGGCCTCCAGCTACAATTTCTTCTATCCACTTCCACGTCTTCTTCCCTTCTCAGGGCAGTACTTAAGTCCATGAAGGGGCATTGCATATGTCCATTATTAAATAAATATATTTTGTAAAAGTATGATGAATCTCGCAGGTGATTTAAAATTTTCAAGGTAGGCCACCTCTGTGTTAGACAATGCATGACAATTATATTTTGTTCTTCAAAAAGGGCTGAGGAAAAATATATCCTTCTTCCTCATCTTTAAAGGATTTTGTGATTTTTATTGAACCTTTGCCTAACATAAAAAGGCTTGGTAATTGGATTAAGTTTTTCTGACTAATTTCTTTCTTCTCAAAGGTTAATTTCATTTTGAACAAACTTCCAAAAAAAAAAGAACTTTTATCCCTTTATCCAAATGCCTCAAAGTTGATGCCATTTTATTATCAATTACTATTTTTATGTTTTCAGATATTTGGGGTGCCCAATCATCATCCTAAGAGCCAACCATTTGTTGACAGAATAATAACATTTTCAATTCTCGATAACCGTATCTGGTTTCGGCATTATCAGATCCTTCAAGAGGATGGAGCTCTAGCTGAAATCGGTAATAATTCTTTAAAGTTCTAACTAAAGAAACATTTAGTTATCTGTATAAGTGAATTATTGGAAGATAGCCTTTCTTTCATAGATTCAGCTTTCAAGTTAAGAGTGAATGGCCTGCCCTATAAATGTCTTAAAGAAATTATTATTTTCTGAAAATTCACTTAAATCATTCGTAAGAACTTTTTTTTTAAATTTAAATATCTGCAATCTATGATTACATTAAACTTGCTTGTAGATTTGCCTACTATAAACTATACATCTGAGGCTCCAAAGTTTATCTGGAATTAATTTAAAGGATAATACATGTGTACTTATATATTTATGTTCAAGGTAATGAACATTTATCTTGAAATTTGAAAAATGAAAATGTTTGAAATTGGAATACTTATTTTACTGGGTTTTTTCTTCAACTTATAAAGAAATTAAAATAACTATTTCCTTTGAGCCAACTATGTTCTACTTTACAATAAAAGTGGTATAAAGCCACAAAAAGAAATAAAGTTCTTCTAACGACTTGCTTTATATTTTTGTGAAGACTGTTTCGAAATCATTTTAATGTGTTTATTACAGAAACTGAACTTAGTAATTTGATAAAATTCAAATTTTATTATTAATGAAAAATTAATCTAATATACCAATCCAGTGTTAACAGTTTAGTTAGTACCCCTTTCTCTGTCTCTCTCTCTCCTACACAAATCTATAGGTGACTTTTTGTAAATGTCTTTGATCTATGTTCACAATGCCCTTTTATAATATCAAAAACATCAGTTATGCTATTAATCGTTATATTTATATATAATTTTATGTCTTTATCTTCTCATTTCAAAAAATATTAACATTCGAGCTAAGGATATCCAAATTGAAATAACCTAAAGCTTAGCTAAAATTGTATGTAATAAAGCATACCAGTTAAAATCTTTGTATGAATTCTCTGATATCTCTTAAAGGCTTTCGACATGAGCAGTAAAATTAACCATACATGATTATATGTATATGACTCCATCAATTCATGGCTGGGCCAATGCCCTCAATAATAATCTTCTGATGGTGCCCTGTCGTGGGGTGTCCATAGGCTACTTAAAAACCAAATAGTGATAATGAAATATTGTAATTTTATATAAAAGAACGGTCCAAATTAGTGTTTGTCAATATTAGCTTACCATTTTGATTCAAATTAAATGGAATTGTTAAACTATTTATGGCTTATTTATGTTTTGTTTTAATTTATTTAATAACGACTTGATTTTAATTTAATACTTATAGTTTGTTTATTTATTAATATTATTTTTGCTTTTACAGGGCCAAGATTTGTGCTAAATCCAATAAAAATATTTAGTGGCAGTTTTACCGGTGCTACCCTCTGGGAAAATCCACACTTTGTTACTCCTTCTGCCGTATGTATCTTATGTGTAAATCTAAAAGAAAATTATTAATCATTTTTAATTTTCATTTGTGGTTGAAAAAACCTCAGTCAAATTATGATTTGTTTGCAAACTTTAAATTACAAATTAGTTCATTTTACAGTAATATTAATCAGTGATGTATATTAATTCTCCTTTTGCGAAATTAATATCCTAATATTTTTTTAATGTTCACGTATTGTTGAGCTTTTATTGGTTGGGGAAAAAGTAAATTTGTTTTTTTCATGTTTTTCAAAGGAAATTTATTTTTCAAATTTCGAACACTAATCAATAATATATGTGTCCTTTTGAACTATGACTTTTTCCCAGTTTTATGGTGAAACCATAATTCAGTCACTGTAAAACTTTTGAGGTACTGGACGAAAAACTGAACCAAGCGATTTTCACAAGCCTCTTTTGCAGCCAACTTTATACCACTAAGGGAGTTCAATTGTTAGTCGGATGGTGCAAGGTCCAGGCTAAACGGTGAATGCATCAAAACTTACCAGCCTAGCTTTCTCAATTTTTGCTGATAAACTAAAGATATTTGTGGTCTAGCATTATGATGGAATACAACGCCTTTCCTATTGATCAATCCCAGCTGATTGCTTTGATTACCCTGCTTCAATCAGATTAGTTGTTGACAGCAGAGAGTTAAATTAATGGCTTGGCCAGGTTCGACCCCTCATGATGAAGAATTCTTTTCCAATTCCACCAAACAGTCAGCATTATCTTTTTTCTGTGAATACAGGCTTCACAACCGTTTGTGAAGCTTAATAGGCTTCTATCACAATCTCTTTTCACCATTGATTCATGTGGAACCCAAGTCTATTGAGTTCCTTTTGGTATCCAGTCTTATGTAAATGTTTCAAAACTTTTTTTTGGTTAACTTTTAGTTCTGTAAGGATCTTACCAGATTAAATATGTTGGTACACATCAAATTTTTTTTCAACAATTGATCAGCCCTGGCAAGGTTCATTTTTAACATCAAAATTTTGGAAATGAAAACTAGGAAATCTATCTTGACATTGAATTATCTATAATCTCTGTTCACGTTGATGCCAGTATTGTATGTACTTTATATGTCTATTACAGTACAGACAGCAGCTTAAACAAATCGCCGGAACCAAATACCTGAACCGGCAACAGCAGAAGATAAACTATATGGCTACTGCACCAGAAGTTACGTACCAATCTCTTCCTGAGGATGAGGTAAATCCTATCTCTATTTTACTTTAATGAATGAAAGAAATTACATATACACAAGTATTTTTGCTAAATTTTTGCTTGTTGGGTTTTAGTTATAACATATGAACTATTTAATAAAGTTTTGTTGCATCATCAATACTGTTTCTTGAAAAAAAGTCATAATTTAAGTTTCAATTTATTATTTGGTGTAAACACCACTTTTATTGATTTATATGCTCATGGTATTTTTAAAAAAATTGGAAATGGTCTATAAGTCAACCATTTGTAAAGTAGACACAAACTACATGTTTCTTAGTTAATCTTTAAGTTAAGTTTTAAAAATGTTTAAGTTCATCAAACTTCTAAATGTTTTGCTTCTAAAATAAAAAATAGAATAAAGGGGGCTGGAATTTTTTCTTTTTCTTTAATTCCATATATATATATATATATAATCTATACCAATATTTCATTTTCATAAACAATTGAAAAACACCAAAAGCCCTATTTACAAAAAAAAAATGTCTCACTACTTATGAATTTTTAAATAGAAATTATAGTTATAACGATGTATTTAGTTAGGGGTGTCTACTGTACGAGACTATACCCCCCCCCCCATAATCAATTGCTATCAAAAATATATCAGGCCGATCTGGAAAAAAAAACAAAAAACAAATAAATAAAAAATAAAAGTAGAAATTGATCATTATTGAGAAAAGCACTTTACATTCATATATTTTCTTATTTTTCCGAGAAAAAAAAATTTAATATTAAAAGTTAAATATTTTGAATAGGTTTTTGAAGGAGAAACTCTTGCTAAAGCTGCTGAATTGACTGGAATGGAAGTAGATACAGAAGAATTGAAGAAAAAACAACCGAGCTTTAAAAAGAAGAAAAGGGCTGGGAAAAAGTTTAGCAAAAAACCCAAAGCAATATCTACTTGATGAATATTCAATATTTAAATACTTATTTGTATTTTTTTTAAATGTACATATTTTTATTATATTTTAACATGAAATATAAAAATAAATGTAAATCTGTAATATTTCCTTTATTTTCTTTCCTTTTGATATTTATTTTTTATTCTCTAACTGGTGAGGAAGACAAATGGATAGTTTTTCCATAATTTCTCCATTAAAACAATGAGGGTATATCAGGCTTATATATAATAATTCCTATTGGAAGAATTTAACGCGTAATTTGCAATTGTGATCAGGAATACTTACTCTAGGGACAATAAAATTAACAGCAATGTTTTCTGGAGGAACGGAATGAAAAAAATGCTTATTAATGAATTTCAGGCACTTATTAATTAATTAGGTACCTTTGTAAAAAGCATCAGTCTCAAGCTCATTAACATAATTTCATGTTGTAGATATAATTCTCCTTAAAGAAGTATCATCAGGAGATTCTGAGCTCGTTTAGCAATGTACTTTTTAATCCTGAGATGTGTAAATAAATCTTGAGGTTTTGTTTCTCAAAGATTGATGTTTCAAATAAAAAAACTTTCATTTTCAAAGAAAAAAAGTTTAATAATAGCCAATCTATTCTGAATGGAGTCTTATGTTAATTTTGTACTCGTGTTATCCTAGTCCAAGCTGGAATTCTGGGGCAAATAAGTAATCTTTTGAGATACTGAATTCGCCTACTTGAGGTATTTAATGGTGATGTGCCATTTAACATATTTTTGAAAATTGATTAACTTACTTTATTGTAACAGTTATTAAGAATACCCCTCCAAAAGTAATTGTAAATATAAACAAGCCATTTTTACTAATTGCATAAAGTGTATTAATAGAAATATCATACATTTTATAAATGTAAAAAAATACCTTCTATGTACACTCAAGGGACTTTTCTTACCACTTTCAGTATAATGTAATATTTTGCTTTAGTTCAACTCCAAATAACTGCAGCATTATCAATTCATATCCCTGCAATATTACTACATAACAGAGTTCTTACTTAAATATTTTGTATTCAACTGTAAATTCCTACTCATTTTAATCAATACAGCTTTTATTTAATAACATCTAAAATTATTGTTACCATTGTCTTCCGTTGATCCACCTCCACCGATTTCAACATAGATGTGTTATACATCGATGATCTACCATATTATTGTGTATGCTTCAATTTCGAATAATTAAAAAAAAGTTTGTAGGCATTGGGATTGTAATTACTGAATGGAAATGCAATTTCAATTGATCGTTAATCTCATACGATCTTTATCATCAGAAAGGGGAGGGGAGAAAGCTGTGTTAACAGTGCGCGGTATGACTGCCGTAGTGAGGCTGGTTGTTCGTTTTCTCTTCAGAATACATCGCTTTAAATAGTTCAATTTATCAAGTTATTAGTTATTATATCTTTATTTGAAATATATTTTTGTGAGTATGTATATAATTAAGTAGATTTGTTTCTTATTTCGAATTCATATTTTTATTTTTAATCTTTTTTTTGCTTCTTTTATTTTATAAGAATGAGATGTTCATAAAGGCATTAAGATTATAATTTTACCAACCAATGCAAGTAATAATTAATATCACCAGACTATTGTTCTTTCAAAGATTTATTTAAAAGTATTTTTTACTGTTTGGACCTAAATCCCAATTAATTGATGGCGTGAATTAGATTATATAATCCGAAAACAATTATATCTTGTTTATCTCTTATAAATGTCCAGAATTAAATCTCTCATTTATGTTTTTAGTGAAATTTATATTTGTTACAACCAGTTACCATAATGGTAATTTTAGTAATGTTTAAACATTTATCTTATTTCGTTGTCACAATGATAAAGTTGGGTAACATTCTTGGTATCTAAATTTTAAATAAATTTCTTTTAATTATATGCCAATGAAGATTTGTTATCAAGTACATCTATTCTATGTAGAAAATTAATAATTGCTAATGTTATTTTTTTTTATTAATGGCTTATCTTCGTTTCGATTAAATTTTTATTAACACCCTTTCATATTCATCTAGATTTCTTCTTATCTAATTATCTGCTCGTTATTCAAATTTATGAAATTTTGATGACGGAGAAATCTTTTATTTAAAAAATTAATGACGCGATAAGTAATACATCTTCTGATGCTTATCATTCCAAGCTTAATTTTCTTTAACCTATCAGTAAATAGACCTAACTAAAATAAAAAATGTGTTCAAGTGTATTTTGATTATTTAATAATTGATATTCCCCAAGTTTTGTATATTTTGACAATGATAATAATGTGATAATGACAAGGTAAGCCCGAAAATAAATAAATGAGTACAGATATGACAAACAGGAAGATAGGAATCTAAAATTATCGCAATTCTTTAATCCAAATTAAACGCAATCATCACCAAGGTCACGCCTCATCGACATCGTTAACATGTTTCCAATGAAGCGTTCTCGATTTAAAATCTGTAACTGTTCCGCAGGTTGTCGCTTCGAATTGAGTTACAAGTTTTAACTGTTTATTCGTTTCATTTTAAAAAAATACAAGGCATCATTCAAGTAAGCTTAAGAAGGGAATACAATAATGGGTTTAGTAGATTTTATTATCATTTCATCCAGAAGTAAAAGTTTCAACTAACGTTTCGGTGTATAGATGATATATGTTTGTTGAAACGTTCATTTCTAGATGAAATGATTACCGAAGTATACTTCCCTATTATTACATTCTCTTTTCCGCACTAAAGCTTGTGATAACTTGTATTTTAGGAAAATATTAAAAGGGAAACGAGTGAAAGTTAAAACCTGTTGTGAGTCAACTTGAAGCGACAACTTGCGGAATAATTGCCACGGAATATTTTAATATATACTATAATACTATTCGATTATTATTGTAATGAGAGTAAATAAGACACCCTCCGGTAAAATTTCATAAAAAAAAAACTTTACAGATTTCAACTCACGTCTAGTCTTGAATACTATTTGCAGTAAGGAAATTTGAACTAAGGAACTTTTTTTTATTTTTTTTTTTATTATTTTTTTTTAATATATATTTATTGAAATTTACAACTGTATAAAGAATGCATCAAGTAAATATTATGATTGAATAAATTGACATGAAAAGACAAGTAGAGAAACTACCCAGTGGTAGTACTCAAATAAAAAGTTTAGCTTAGAAGGTCACGAGGCCATCTTCTTTTCAGACGCCTCGGAGGATTATCAGGAATTGAAGAGGTTGCGAGGTTTGAAACTAGTGGGTTTGGGTAGAAATGAAGTTTGTCATGAAAAGATTGATATCGGATTCGGGCCAAATCAGCAATAAACGGGACGTTTAGGTCATTGTGGATTACTTTGTTCGTAACAAAGTAAGGAGCGTTGAGGATTTTCCGAAGGATTTTGGATTGTAAAGATTGGATGCGGGAGGAATTCGATGGCTTAGTGGAGCCCCAAAGCTCTATTCCGTAAGTCCAGATGGGTCTAATGATTGTCGTGTATATGAGTCTCTTGTAATGGATTGGGAGCTTAGAGCGTTTATCCAGTAAATGTTGAAGTAGCCTGAAACGGCGAGCTGTTTCTTGTCGTTTCAGTCTAGTATGAGGATTCCAAGTTAAGCGTTTTTCAAGGTGTAGTCGTAAGTACCGGATCTGTTCTACAGGACTAAGAGGGATGTTATTAAACGATACAGGGGGGGCAGGAAGTCGCTGGTTTACGACGGAGGGTAAAGGTGATTTGATGAGATTTGTGGGAATTTATCTTAATCCTCCAGTTTTGACACCAATTTTCTAGGTCAGTGATGTGGGTTTGAAGAGTACGGGATGCTATAACAGGATCAGTGTTGACAGATAATAGACGTGTGTCATCCGTAATAGACGTGGTAAAGATAGTATTAGGATGAGTTGGGATGTCAGCTGTATAAACTGTGTAGAGAATTGGGCCGAGGATACTGCCTTGAGGAACGCCGGCAGATTGAGGAAAGAGGGGTGAGTAGACATTATTATGATTTACTGTGAATGACCTGTAGGAGAGATAGGATTGGATAATAAGAAAGTATGTAGGAGGTAGGAATTTACGTAGTTTGTAAAGCAACTCGGGGTGCCAGACTCGGTCGAAAGCCTGTTCGACATCAAGGAAGACTGCTGGACAATACAATCCACGTTCCAAAGCTGAGGAAACAACATCCACCACACGATGGCATTGCTGGATAGTGGAGTGGGATGTTCTGAATCCAAACTGGTGATCTGGGATAATGTGATTTGCATTTAGGATGGGATACAGTCGTTTCAGGATGAGCTTTTCCAGGATTTTACCCATTGGTGGTAAAAGTGAGATAGGGCGGTAAGAGGAAGGGTATTCCGGTTTCTTTTTAGGTTTAGGTATCATTTTCACGACGGATAATTTCCAGAGGTTAGGAAAATATGTAGTGCGGAGTATAGCATTATATATGTAGGTAAGGAATAGAATGGCTTTTCTAGGAAGATGTTTTAGGATGTGAATCGTGATGAGGTCGTGTCAAGGAGCTTTGCGAGAAGGTAATCTGTGAATAATATTCGATATTTCTGAAGGATGGAATGCTTAGGGAGGAAGGGTCATTTGAAGGGGAATATTTAACTCTCTTTGTATATATTCATGGTGAGACGGATTCATGATATCAGGATGAGGCTGAAAAGTTTTAGAAAGGAATTGACCGAACAGATGAACTAAGGAACTTAAAACAAGAAAAAAATTTCCAAAGTGAAAGTCCGCAAACGCTTTGTTTAGGAGATATTCACACCAAAAGATTATTATTGTTATGAATTATTAAGGCATAGTAAATAAATAAAACTTATTTATTCCAACTGAATAAATGTTCAAGGTAAATAACTGTTCGAGTCGAATTTTATCCAGAGTGATATTGTTTCGTTTCATATGTAATGTACGTTTAGTTTTCAGAGGAAACATTATTTAGTAAAACAACTTTCTGAAAATAAAACAGTTTTATTCGAAATGATTACTGTCATTGTATATACATTTTTCAAATTTTCAGTCCCAGGCCTGAAAAATTTACGGTTTTGTGATGAAAAAAGTCTGAAAATGTATTTTTGACTAAAGAATCGTTTTCAAAAATTTTACTTTTAAGGAAGTTGTCCAAATTTCTGTACAGATGGAAATCTGTTGTAGATAAGTCTGAAAAATATTATGGGCGTGGAAGGACTTCTTAACCCAGCTCGTTTAGTTTCTTCACTGCCTGTCATGAAAGATGAAGTCATGAAGTCTGGCGTTGTCGTGTAACTGTGTAGGTCCTTTTCGATTAACCAATCTTGTTTGTTTTTTGATAAGTTTTTGTTGTATTATGCCAATATCCCTGGATTATGATGTGGGTGTGATAGTTTCACCTCTGGGTAGAAGGGAGAAATTAATTATTTATATATGAATTTATCTTTGTCAGAGGCAGATCATTTGAACGCGGGGTTAATGTTTATTGGGCTTGGGATGCCGAGTACCCAAATTTAAACTTATAAAAAAAATTATAGTATAATAAAAAAATAAACTCATAAAAAAAATTAAGACGAAATCACGTGTTTCGATGGTCATATTTTATGGCATACTTAACAAAGTTCGTTAAATTATAGTGATAGTAAATATAGTAAAAAAATAGAGGGTTAATAACAGTTCATTACAATCTGTAGACATAATCATAGTAAACAACAGAAGTCTACTAACGCCATTTTGAATTTTAGAAATAATAAAAACTGACATTTCATATGAAACTGTTGGTTCGTTAGCCCGAAAGTAAGCGGAATTGTGTCATTCTCGTAGTGGCTAAGTGCTTAGGTCAGGGCTTTGGCTAGGGCTACGAGAATGATTCTGCTTCCCTCAGTACAGTTAACTCATTCATTTATGATTATTATTATGAATCTAGTAATGTTTGAAATTATTGACAGGAAATGCACCGAGCACGACAGGTAATCAACGGTTTGGTCCCGTTTCTTCCTCGGGCTGCCGGAAAAAAGAGGTTCGCTGTGTGGCTTCGACAGAGCAGCACAAGCAGCAGCTCCAATGCTAACCAACCCACCACACCCAGGCGGTACGCCACTGCCTCGGCCGTCAAAGAAGAACCATTCCTCAACGGCTCTTCTTCCATATACCTTGAAGAGATGTACGAAGCTTGGCAAAGTAATCCCAGTAGTGTCCATAAAGTAATAAAACTTATTTAAATAAAGAATGATTAATTTCTACTGTTATTTGTAAATTCTTAGGTATAGTGTTTTTTAAAACTAATTATTATGTGAATTATTTATAATTATTATAATGGGCGCTACAACTCGAAAACGAGTACTGGCCCCTCCAACACAGATCACCACGCTCTTCTATCGCTAGTTGATGTTATCCAACTGTTCAGTCCTACTTTTTTGGCATCATTCGGTACGCAATCCACCTTATATTAACGGCCAACCGACCACTAGACGTCCCTGTAACTGTTCTGTCCTCAGCATCCTTGGAGTGGCATTTATTTGTATTCTAACGACATGACTCGCCCACCGAAGACGATGATTAAGTGAATATTTGCATTTGTATTCATTTTGTCGTTCTGAATATCGCTTTAGCAATTTAGAAAATGTTTTACAAAAAAGTTGCCACAAATTCAGAATACGTTTATGCTGTGTGACTAATAATCATGCCTTTGCTCTCCATTGGATTTATTAAAATTATTACTGCTAAAATTTAATATAGTTTAAAATGTTAATATCGGCCTCTTTAGTTTGAAAAAGTTCTACTCGAAGTGGTAATAAAAACACAATTCTAATCTAATAGAAGGGCAAAACTTTGGGTTTTTTATATTTATTCAGCTAGCGGATTTTTCATTGCTTCTAGATTTTAAAACATTGCTCACATTTCAACAACTCACAGGTACAAAGAAAAAATAATTAATAAAATAAATTAACCCGAAACTGCTTCATTTTATATTTACCGTTTCAAAAATGACATTAGGTTTTACCATCATTTGTTTTTCAGAATTCATTCACAGAAGAATATAACCATTAAAAGTAGATGATTTATGATCAAATATATTTTAAAAAGTGTTCAAATTGTTAAATAAACTAGCCATCTTCTTCTTCTTCTCCCAGTGGCTCTACATACCATTACTTGTCCCTGGCCTCCTCCTATAATTACCTCCAGTCTGCGCACTGTTGGACAGGTGGTCTCCAGTCCATAACTCCCACGATCATACGAACATATTCCGTTACCGAACTAGCCTTTTTTTTTACCTGTACCACTACAGCCCATGGAAAGTCTTGTGTTCAGTACATAGTAGAGACTGAACTGATAGATGGACAACGGTTGTGGGAGTAGGTGTTTAATGTTAAGTTCATCACGCTCAATCGCCTGATCCCCCCCTTATTTTAGGTATTCATTTTATAAAGGCTAGGTGAGTGTCCTAGTCCCATAAGATCCGTCTCTGGCTGCTAACAGATTAAATAAAAGTCTGTCAGCGAGCAGGATTTGAACCCAGGACCTTCGGCACTGTAATTTAGTGCTTTATGACTGAACCAACCCGCTACCTTAAGACTGGCCTTATGGGATGTTGAGAATACCGTCGAGAAAAATATATGAAGAAGAGTTTCGTATTCTAAAAAATGTTTGTATTAAAATTAAATAAATCGTTAAATACATACACCCTCAAAAAGTCAATGGCTTGTTTTTCCTGAACTCTATATTTTTATACTTTTGTTGTCCTTCAAACCTCACTGTTTCACTTGTGTGTAGTCGTGGGATGTCTTCTTCCGAGCGGCCTCCGCCGGAGCACCCCCGGGACAAGCTTACACCAGGCCTCCGACCCTCGCAGAACCTGAAACGAGACTTGTTCCTGTTGCATCCTCTGCATCTCTAGTCAATCCAGGCCTGGTCTCAGAAAGCGTCATTGATGATCATCTAGCAGTGCAAGCTATTATCAGGAGTTTTCAGGTGAGGTTACATTTTATTACAAAATATATGCGTTCCTCATTGGCTAAAATCAATTTTATAATACCGTTTTTGTTTTTTTTTTCCATTCCCCCGTCACTTGTAAAATGGAATATTCCTCATGGAATAACTAAAAACTTTTTTATATAATAGAGAGAAAATTTAAATTGTGGATTATCATTATTTATATTTATGTATGATATACATTTCGTTGTAGAAACACCAGTACCTGATTCCCAGGATCAAGCAGTACATTACCTGGTTTTGCCCGGAGGTAGTTTGCTTTTTCGCTCATTGGGTGCAGCACAATCGTCACTGTGCGATATATAACTGATTTGGATTCCTAATTTTCAATACTTTTGGGGATGTAAATATTTGACCAAATAAAGAGATTAGAAACAAAAAAATTTTCAATACTTTTATTTTGTTTTAACTATCTTTGTTTTTTCAAGGAGTTTTGAGGTCAGGATTCCCTGGGTAGAATGATAAGAGACGCGAAAAAGTAGAATATTTCGAGTTTGTAAAAAAATAATGCTGGGAGAAATAATTCTGGGAAAAAGAAGTGCTGTGCCTATACAAATTAAAGAAGTAATTTAACAAAAAATAATCAAGACAGTAAATAATTAAAAATTTACAAAAAATTAAATATAAACATTTTAAAAATAAAATAATAATAAAAAAAAGTTTAATTCAAAAATATATAAAATAAAAGAAATACAATAATAAAAATAAGAACAAATAAATTAAGAATTAATTAAATTACAACAATTATTTTACCATCATCGAAATTTCTTAAGAACAAATTTTATTTAGCCTATCATTGCCCATGTGTTGATCTCTTATCTGTTAAGAGATATCAGCTGATTTACATAACATAATGGGCGATATTGAAAATAAAACGTTATGACCTTATCGTATAAAGTTATATAACATCAAGATACATTTTTAAACTTTTCCGTTGTAATTATTTTTGAAACCTTCCGGTACTTTAAATCACTGGGCATCCATCAATGCATCAATTATTATATTTTTTTATTTTATTTATTTCTGATTTTTACATTAGTAAAATACAGAGAGTTTGGTTAGACAGTTACAAAAATAATAGTACTTAAAAATAAAAAAGGAGTAAGCATACAGAAAAATGAAGATAAAATCAACTACTTACATACTAGCTTTATTACTAGAATTTTCCATAGTTTGATGTAGTATTAACTCAGGGCCATATGTTTGATTTTATCTTCACTGGAATGTTTAGTATCATAATCAATTATTATATAATCCAATAATCTAAAGCTTATGATTGCACTTGTTTCAATTACAAACAAGAATTCCAGGTTATGGTTTTATAAGTGCTCTCATTAAGAAAAACAAATATTGTAAAAGTGCTGAAAATAATCACATAATTATTTATTAACTCCAAATAGTTATATGTAGAAAATATTCTACCTGTTAATAATTAATGTTGTCTTAGAATATTCAATGAACCGAGAAATTATTGTCTAGCTTTTGAAGGGAAGAACCATCTCAACTCTTCATAAAGGTGGAGGAACGCGAAACCGCCTCTAGGTACCGAGGACAAATCTTAAAGAGCAATTCATTACTCGTATTTTTTTTTATACTTAAATGCTTATACTTGAATTAATTAAATAATAAAAACATTAAGACTCTGAACTGTTTTCGATTTATAAATAAAAAAAGCGCAAATATTTTGCAATTCATTCCATCTTCAGAATTATCCAGTCAACTATTTTCCACTCAATAATTAATGTCGGTTGATTCTTGGTAAAATATGATTTTCGTTTGAAAGAACCGTTTAGGAGATAAATGCACTTTTTTTAATTGTAACATAAGCTTAGTTTCTCCTATATTCCAGAATCCATTGTCACAAAAAATCCATACAATATTAGTATTCAATGACTTTTGCATTTGATTGTATTAAGGTTATTAAGTGAATCGTAATGTTAGGTAATATTCATTATTTCGAAAAATACTATCGATAATACTGTTGTATAATTGATAATTATAACAGTATTATCGATTTCAGACTTTTATTGGAACAGAGGGGAGAGATTTCCGTCTCTCCCTTCATTCTCTTCTAAAAAAAAATTAATAAAAAGACTTACCTCCATATCTGTCAAATTACATTATTTAGTTTAAATAAATTATATATAGATGTAACGAATTTTAGTATAATAGCTTGATTTTTTTCGAGAAAATGTTAAAAATGCTTAAAATCCATACCTTAAAGTGAAACTTTGGGAAGGTGGAATGTGGATATTTTTTAAGTTTGTATAACTTTTCGTTTGTGTTAGACTAACTACGCTAAAACGCGCACGCTGTAACACACGACAGGAACACACACTTAAACCCTCGTATTCATAGTTTTTCATAATTTGAATACTTTTAGTTTATATTTCTTATCTAAATAAGAGAGTGTAAAAATATCAAACAAATTAAAAATTGGCTTTTATTTATTCTGTAAACTCGATAAAAGTATTTAAGAATATTTATTTTGGTATCGGCTGCTCATTTTTGAGCAGTTATCTCCTTATTTTCTTACTAATCAGAAACAGTTGACAGTTTTCCTTTATAGGCTGAAGGGAGGGGAGTTATCATTAAATAAAAAATTGTTTCTAAATCATTCAGATTACAAAACGCACTCCTGAAATCAAATCAGGAAACAGCTTCTTCCACCTTCAGTAACGTAACTTTTTACGTCCAATCTAAATCTAACAAATGCCTATTCCCAAATTATGCCTGATTGCAATGAATAATTTTGAATTTGAAGCATTAAACATTATAGTTGTGTTGCTCACAGTTTAATTACTCCAGAACCTCACTCATCATTAACATTTTAAAATTGGCGTCTCTGGAAAAATTCCAGATCAGGAGGAAGAATATAAAAAACTTACCACAGCAAAGGATAGTTACATAAATGACCTACAACATGACTCCTGTCACCCACGACATATAATCCCCTGGCATCTGGTGTAAAATATATTGACCATGAATAATATTAGGTAGTGAAACTGGTAAAAAAATCAACGGGAAAGAGTATTGATTTTTTTTTTTAACATTACCTCTCTTGAAATAATAAAATTAAACTTAATTATGGATTCAATTCTAGGTCCGAGGACACAACATTGCTCACTTGGATCCATTGGAAATCTCGTCTGCCGATATAGATGAAAACAGCCCAGCAGAACTTGTTTACAATGACTACCATTTTAGTAAGTGTTATTTTAAAAATAAAGAGCAGGTATAAACTAGATAAATTATATGACGATTTCCTCTGATACAGATTCCGGTTGGCAGCCTTGAATATCACAAGGTGAACTGCAGTTATATGAAAGCCAATACAGGAAGTAACTCCGCTTCCTGTATTGGAAAATATATTAGATAAATAAATAAAAGTGAACAAAAACCCTAAAAGGGACATGAATTAAAAATATGGAAACCCCACAAAGCCTCAAATCTCCAAAATACTGAAACAAAAACATCATTCGGACACACATCAAGAGAAATTCATATCAAAGAAGACAAAGTGCAGCACATCTCACCCCAACAGTCCCAATGTATCTACCAAATTGAGACAGCAAATTTGCTAAGACACTACACAAACAACTGTTTATGTAAACAAACGAAGTTGTTAGTGTAGTTTCTTGGAGCAAGGTTGCTGTATTAATTGGATGAGTTTGTTTGGACTGTTGGTATGAGATGTGCTGCACTTCGTCTTCTTTAATGTGTGTCCTAATGATACCGGAATAGGCGAAACGTCGACTGGTTGGTTTTTGCACCAGTATTTTGGAGACTCAAGGCTTAATTTGGGGAATTTTTCCTATAGCATCCCATCTATATCAGCTAATTTAAAAGTAAGTTCTAGACCAATGGTTCCACAGTTTCTACAGCATTACCTCTCATAACCTCGATCTGATAAAATCTCAATTAACAAACATTCTAAATGTCGCCGCTCAACCCCAAAACTGATTCATGGCTGAAAGGAGAGTTGAGAATGATTTAGGTGTGACAGGAATGAAGTAAAAGTTAAAAGGGACTACCTAAAAGATGGCAGAGTCAAAAGAGGATTCGAAATAGGCTCTACAAAAATAAGAGGAAAGAGGTTAAAAGGATGGTAGCAATGCAAAGGAGGAATAAGTGGGAAGAATTTGGAAGGAAGCTTGAAAAAGATGCCCAAGCAAATCAGAAGCTATTTTACAGAGTCCTAAGAAGCATGAGAAGGGAAAAGCCAACATTACTTAAGTTCATCAAAGATAACAAAAGAATTGTCCTCAGAAAAGAACAGGAAATCATGGTAAGATGAAGAGAACATTTCATGGATTTACCTGAAGGCGAAGATGCACTCCCATCAGTAGAAGAGGGCCACAATGAAGAAGGGGAAGAAGATGATTACATTTCCGGAGGATGAACTTGAAGACCCTATTTTTACAATAAAGCTTGGAAAGGCAGCAGGACAAGACAATACAACCCCAGAAATGCTTAAATATATGGAAGAAAGAGGAAAAGAGATATTGCTTCACCTCCTAAATTTGGTTTGGAAAAAGAAGAGGATCCCAAGGGACCGGGAAGTTGTCACTTTAATTCCTATATTCAAAAAAGGTGACAATAATGAGTGTCGGAATCATCAGGACTTATCTCTTTTAAGCATTCTGAGTAAAATATACTCTGAGATCTTGGAGAAAAGGCTAAGGCAAAAAGTGGATCCACAACTCCTGGAAGAACAATAAGGTTTTAGAGAAAACAGGAGCACACAAGATTTGATCACTGAAAAAGTAATTGAAAAATGCAAGGAGTTAAGCGTGTGCAAAAGCATTTGACAAAATAAAGCAAGAGGACATCCGTAAGGCTTTAACAGAGAGAGGCATTAACAAAGGACTAATGATGACAATAATGAGCCTCTATAGGAACACCCAAACAAACTTGGTATAAGACAGGGTTGCAGCTTGAGCCCTCTTCTCTTTATTCTGGTCTTTATAGCTATATCTCAGGCCAAAGCCCAGATGAGAAGTTTCCACCTGGGATTTAGATACTTGAATAAAGTTACCTACTCCTTGATGGCCTTCGCTGAAGATATGGTGGTAGTCCTTTACGATAGAGATCTAATACACAATATCAGGGTTCTTCAAGATGAACTAGAGAAGATCAATAAGGAAATAAACCCTGACAAAACAAAGGTTATGAGAATTGGCAGGATGGCACAGCAAAAAATGAGAGTGATAAGGATCAAGGACAAGCATCGATTTAAGCTTCAGATTTCCTTTATCAATCATTTCTATCTTCTCACTTGATTTCTCCTACGATTTGTACTTTTTTTCATTCCTCTTTAGTTTGTATGGGCTTAGTAACTCTGATAGATTCCCTGAGTACATTTTAAATAATTAACAATTCATTATTGTATTATTTAATTAACATTTTCCTAAAAAACTAACATTACATGTAAAAGTATTCATTTCAACCAGGTTCAACTATTGGTATTTCATGACAGTAATGTATGTTGCTCTATTAAGAAAATCTCGAGTTTCATAAATTTCAAATCCCTTTTAGTTTGCCACTTGTTTATCCATTATTCAAGTTGACGGACTTTAATTTTAAAACATTTCCTCATTGGTTGTATCGATGTAGATTGTTTTAAAAAATGTAAAGTTATGTAAATATGTCCCCCATTTTTATTAACAATCCAAAATTATTTTTACAACCTGAAAAAATCAATTAATTAAATAAAAATAATTAACTAATTCTTTATTTGTTTGTTATATCTAAGTGGACTTTGGTTTTTATAACAATGGATTTAGTACTAAAAATCTTGAATTATGTTGCATGATTTTCTGTTAAAATTAACTG